>OX243927.1:10000000-11200000 GCA_945859725.1 Drepana falcataria | reverse complement strand
TTCTTCCGACACCTAAGATGAAGAGATGTGACGCGCTTAGCTATAAGATAAAAGCGTGCGGCATTTAAAATGCTGATTTAAAAGACATTTAACTGTTAAGCCGTCGCAATTTTCTCAACTCATACTTATATGGGATGTCTTAGAAAATAGAGTATTTGTCTTCTTAAAGTTAATGGTTGTTTGAATATATTGTCGATGCTATAAAACAAATAGCTCAATTTAAAAAAAAACGTTCTTAAAGAGAGTAACACTCACTCCGAAACACTATTTTTATTAATAGTTTCTAAAAAAAATTTCTTTGAAAGAAGTTTCTGAGAAAAATTCTTCTGCAAAAAAAAACCTACATTCCTTATTATTTTTCCAATTACATATTTAAGCAACTGTCTTGTTATCTGAGGCACTCGGTATAGCCGAGGAATTGTTTTTTATCATCACATTATCCTCACCTGCCAACAGTCGGCGACTCTTAATACGCCGCGAGCGAAAGGGATGAGACAAGCGAATGAGCGCATAGATCCGTCACTGTCCCTCGCTTGGAACAGAATTATGATGTCGCCAGTACCTATCGTTAATCTTCACTCCCGTCAAATATTTATACCAAGTCTAAGATTCATACGAATCACTTTGAATTATACGAACGTCCACAGAAAATATTGTAATTTTCATCAGAAGAAAACATTTTCTTCAGCTTTTGGGCTAAAGTTAAATTGAATCACGAATTATAGAGTTAATTCCGCAGTATAATTAGTTTATTACAAAATAATAGATATAATTTCTTCGTAATTGAAGAAGTTTGGTGAGAAACGAGAATGCGGGATAAATTCAGCAATTTCAATTTCTAATGAGGATTGACATTTCGCATTTTATTCGGTGGCGGATGGAAGCTGGTATTTGGGTTTTTATAAAGTATATTTGCATATTATTCGTGGCAAAGAGTACTTATGAATTAAAAAAAAAACTATTATAACATATTGGTACGTAGTCGTTCAAGTAGCTAGTCGTGTATCTATGTAACAAATTGCATCCGATGCCGTTCAGCGTGAGTTACAAATATTCTCACAAACATTCATATTTCAAATATCATTATAAAGATTTTACATTTTGTAGCAAGTTTAACATTGTATTGTCTATATAAATCGAATGGTATTATATAGGTCCTAAATCTATACAATCGAAACCAACGTAAAAAGTTTTTGACCGTTTCTTCTCCTGACAGGTTTTTTTGGAAACGAGAGTAACGGCAATTTTATATGAACTATGTGTAGTTCGTTAAGTGTTCCCCGTGTGCCTTGCGTTACATACAATATTTTTGATTTGATTTCAGTATCCTATGTTAAATTGTATATATGATGCGCAGGCGCAGCGGACAAGGAAGCGGACGAGGAGGAGGGCACAGCGGGAGGGCCGGCGCTCGCGGACGATGCAGAAGACGTTTGCGAGCAGGGGAAACAAATACTGCCGCTTACTACGCACCAAACTGCTATGTATGCTCGTCTTAAAACCTCCTCAAGAATAGCCGTTGTGGCCGAGTGGTTCGATTAGTTGCCTGCAACACAAAGATCGCAAGTTTGAATCCCGACTGTACCAATGAATTTTGAACTTATGTACAATCATTAGTCACACCACGAGCTTTACGATGAAGGAAAACATCGAAAACCTGCATACGTTTGAAGAGCAATTCAAAGGCGTATGTATAGTCGTGCTTGAGTAACGACGATATACTCGCCATCTGTCACGTTAGCACCTAAAATATATCTCTGGCGGATAGTGGGTGTGTGGGTACTACCTATACACCTTTGCATACCCCTTCGGCGTCCCTCATGTAAAGGCGTGAGGATATCGACTGAGTTATGTAGATCTAAAAGAACCTATGCTGACTATTATTTCACTCTGTGTGTTGCAGTGAGGTGTCGGCAAGTCAGCAGGATTTCTTCAAAATGCTGGATGATAAAATTGAAAAGGTATTTGTTGCTTACAATATCATGCACTTTTCAGCCATATTCTTGCTTTAGCAGCTTAATTTTATACACTAAATACGTTTACAAAAACATTTAAACGTACCTTACCAAACACGCTATTCGCTAAGACGATCTTAATCATATGCTTCTATAAGAAGGATTACTGAAATTGGATAGTATTAACAGCTTTTAGTATAATTATGATATTCACGGTGCCATCACGGGCTATTCAGGAGTGGTGTAAAAACCACCTACGACCGTTCAAGTTAACAAACGTTTGTCTATTTTTATAATTAATCTTCATATATTATTTCCTTATTATCTTCATATAGGCTTCCTATAATGGTTCCCGATAGAGTAGGCAGAGATGTATAGGCAGTGCCGACACACCCGCATTACGCAGTTTCGCAAACACAGCTACATATACATACGCCTTTGAATTTCTTATGGATGTCCTTCACCGTAAAGCACGTGGTGTGACTAACGTATCAATTTATTTATACAAACTGCATATATTCCTATTTTCTTCGAGAGGCTAATTTAATGTATGCGTTTAAAGAATCTAGACAACCACGCAATATAAGATTGAAAACATTTTTACAACCCTTTAAAGCTAGGAACAGATTAATCAATATTTAAGTATCATACTTAAATACTGAGATATATATCTTCTCTAGATATCTAGAATCTCAAATCGTATAATATTTTAGATATGTATCTCAAATGTTAAAATCTTAGTAACTACTGTGAATGAACTAGTAATTAAGAAGAGCAGGGCCTCCTAACACAGGCAATACATGCTTAAAAGGAGACTCTGGTCAATAGTTTAAATTAATATAAAACTTTGTTACTTAATAAATTATATTATTATTGATATCATACTGTATGTCTCCCCAGGGCAAAGACTATGATTCGTCGAGTGAGACCGAGGTGCGTCTCGAGCATGAAAGGCGGAGGATCCTCATAGACCAATGGCGGTCGGCGTCTTTATCCACGTACTCTTCTGTATCTCTGCCCAGTCCACCCACGCCGGTGCGGAGACGAGTACCCCGACCAGTGCCTCAGCCCCCGGAGCGACAGAGCAGCCCTGGGTCCGGCCGAAGGTGCTACCGTCAACACGTCCCCGACGGTATGTCACCGCCCCCACGCCGCTCACACAGCGCCCAGTCCCACCATCAGGACCCGAGACAAATCAACGGCGATAACTGGCACGACCCCACCAAATCCCCAGTCAAGCGACCACAAAGCGCCGGCGCCAATTGGAAGAACAACCCCAAAGTCGCACCTTACAATCAAAAGCCAAAGAAAAACGAAGCCAACGAACAGAGAGCCAACCACAAAGACATGCCCGGCCCAGAGGTGTCCCAGATCACGTTCAACCCAACATTCCAAACACACAGCCCCGCACATGCGGCCAAGTCGCAGCAGCCGTACATAGCTCAAATCATCAGTTACCCCATGTCACAGCAGGTGACGCCGCCCTCCCCTCCCAAGTACATCGCCCCGCCGGAGGAGTACCAAGACCCTCAGAACAGCGCGGGGGACAACAAGTTGAATAGCTTGCAAAGACAGTCTCCAGTCACACAGGTGAATACACAATCGCATATTTACTACATCCACGGCAACAGCACGGCGAGCATGGCGCCAGACATAGTCCAGCAGCGGCAGCAGACGGCGATGCACTTACAGCACTACGTGGCGATGAAACAAGCCCAGCAGCAGATGTTTACCTACTTGCAGAGAGGTCCGCACACAGTGTTCCCGGGCGTAGACCAGCATCCGACCAGGCCGTACGAAGGTGAGGAGATGGCAGCGCAGTACGGCCACCCAGGGTTGAGGCCTCACAGTGCCCCTACGCCAGTGGGAGTGGTGCGGCCAATGCCCGTGGCACCTGGATTCAGCCCTCTGCCGGACGGCACGCACATGGTTCAGGTGCCGGTGTGGTCGCACATGCCGCCGGTGGTGTCCACAATGGGTCCCTGGGTGCAGGGGCAGGTGCCACCCGAGATGCAGTACTACCCGCAGTCGCAGTTCGTGCAGATGTACCGGCCTAACTCGGCGGGCTCGGCGGGCACACTCACGCGGTACCACAAGAAGGAGGGCGACACCGACGCGAAGAGTAACATGTGCCAAAGCATTAATCTAGTCAGGCAGAAGCCGATCGGGCAGATTGTATCGGTGGGCGGGCAGGAGCTGACGGTGTGCAGCAGTGTCAGCGACAGCCCCAGTCCCGCCTCCGTGAGCACTGATAGCGGAGTCTCCCCCGGGAACAGCGCGCCCGGCTCCAAGTCCTCGGTGTACAGCACGCCCCCCGCAGACGCCTTCACCAATACAGAAATCAAAACCAAGAAGACAAAACCTGGCCCCACCAACGCGCGATCTCTCAAAAATTCAAAAAGTCTAGATTCGTAGTAAATACATTTGTGATTATTGTAGATTTTCTAAGTGTACGTAGACTCTAGTGTCTAGTCTATCATAATTACGTATAGTCAGCATTAACTTCCAAAGTGCTTATCTTGTATCATCGTGGTTTATGGATTGTTTCTTTTGTCGATTGTGTAATATCGCTCTTGTCGGTGTAGTGTCATTTTATTAAACTTAAAATTGATAATCACTGTAATGGCTGCCACAGTTGTGTCGGAAAACTGAAGAAATGTAAGAACGAACTGCTTTTTGAACTCATGTTTAGAACTATTCATTATATAGTATAGATTTTTATGAAACGGGTAAGTATTTATTTGACTGAAGTCCACTGAACTTAATCTATTTTAATTGTAAATGTTTAGATAATGACATGTAAACGGTATTGCTAAGTGCTGAATGCAACCTATCAAATTATAATGATAACGGACATGCTATTGTTTCATTTCTTACTAATTACCCCGCGGTATTTAATTTTTTTTAAGGTGGGTAGTTAATTTAAAAATATGATAAAAAATTGCGGTAGTTTGAATAGACTGTGAATGAGCTCCCCGTTGAGTCTTTCCCTAGAGGGCAGCATGGAGTTCTTCAAGAAGAGTGTGAAAAGATTCCTGCTGCAGGGTCGGCAGCGCGCGAGCGATATCCCTCGTGTTGCGTCCATAGACGGTGGTAACCGCTTACCATCAGGCGGACCACCTGTTTGCCACCAATGTGGTATAAAATAAAGACGCACGGAACAAAGATTCCGAGACCGGCGGTGTGTGCCGATAAGGTTTTTCCGAACTACTTGGTTATGGTTTGATTTATCACGCCTTGAGTTCGCCGAAGCAAGTACCTATCGTGGAGTTTATCTGTGATTTATCTGTGATTCTGCTTCGCAAGATTAAAACTTAGTGCAGTGGAGTGTTGGATTAAAACCGGCCATCCTTATATTATATTGGACTGAGGCTTAAACATCCGTGCTTGCACAGCTAAACCGACAAGGTAAGTTTAGCTGTGCAAATTATATTGCAGATACGTATATGTATGAAATATATAGCTAAGTTACACTTTATAACACTATGTAACTATCTGTAAACCCTGTCGGAATAGGTAGGAGGTGGGTAGCTGTTTCAGGGATTGACCGGAACAAATGTTTCTTAAGTGAGAATAAATAAGTAAATAATTTTAAATAGGGCCGTGGTGGCCGAATGGTTCGAACGTTGCCTGACACACAAGTTAAATAAGTAAAGTGATTAGTCACACCACGAGCTTTACGGTGAAGGAAAACTTCGAAAAAAACCTGCATACATCTGAAAAGAAATTCAAAGGCGTATGTTTAGTTGGCATACGTCTAAGAAGCACTTCAAAGTCGTGCTTGAATCACGGCGATGGACTCGCCATCTGTCACGTTGGCACCTAAACATATCTCTGGCGCTCTACCTAGACTTCGGGGACCCTTGTGGGAAGGCGTAAAGATAAACTAAACTACATTCGATTTTGTTAGTTTGATCGCGCTAATCTCAGGAACTGTAAATACGATTTGAAAAAATATTTTAGCATTAGATAGCCAATTTATTAAGAAATACTATAGGTTATAGATGATCATAATATTACCCAAAACGAAGAAGTCATCTATATGTTTAATAAAATTTGCTCAAACGTAGCTACATAACATCTGGGGGGACTGAAAGCTGACATTACGGCTGTAACGAAACTAACCTGGTGTTACAAACACTGGAGTATTGATTCGTTACTGACGTGTTTATTTCCGGCACATTTCAAATATTCACATACAAATAATGACTGCCACGCTGGAGGCTTAGCAACGATTTATACTGAACGTTACAACGTTGGCACCTAAAATATATCTCTGGCGGAAAGTGGGTGTGTGGCTACTACCAATACACCTCTGCTTACCCCTTCGGAGACCCTTGTGAGAAGGCTTGAGGATATATATGTTACAACATTCAATAATAGCTCTCATGTATATCATTACGTCTAAAATAACAAACAGAGGTGCACGACAGGCCTCAATTAAACGATGTGAGTCATATTCTCATATCTATAACTAGCTGTACCCTGCCACGCTTCGCTGTGGATATGTGACTGATGCAAAAAATAGATAAAAACAATCCTTGATCCGGATTATATATCATGCTAAAATTTCAGCTCGATCGGTGCAGAACTTTTTGGGTTTTTGAGGCGTACACAAACCAACATAACATTTATATATATGTATATCTATAATTATGGATGAAGGGAAAGAAGTCTGTAGAGAACTAGCGCTCTACTCCTCTGCCTACCCCGTGGGGAAGACCGGTGAAGCTGCGCCACACTTCTAATGATAAATAAAAGAAAGCGAACGGGTTTGTTCGCTTTCATCATGATAAGGAGTATTTATTGCCTTTATGCGTAGCGGCCATGCTGGTACTTTTATAAACAAATTAACTTGATGTAAATTTGATGGGTTTCTAAGCGGGACATAAGCACTCGCACTATTGCCTATTACGTATATTTTAGGGTTCTATTTTAAAGTTAACAAAACCCTTATAAAATGAACCTTTTAATAGATTAGCTCATGTCAAAATTTGACCAATGTTAAACGAATAAAAAAAATATTATTGTCTGTAGAGTATTTTTTTTAATACATCAAATTGAGCTAAGGAGTACCATTTATTTATATAATAATTAACAATATTTACAAAAAAAAAAAGATAATTAACTACTTTCAGATAAAATATCTAACATAAATTGATATCCTTCGGCAACGTATATGTTTATTTATAAATAAACACTTCTTATTAGAAAAATCTAAGCTCCTAGCAAGTTTATGTTTTGTAAGGATTAGCTGAATAATTTGTATATTTTGGAATATATGTCAAATGTCGTTTAATCTATACTAATATTATAAAGAGGAAAGATTTGTTTGTTTGTTTGTTTGTTTGTTTGTAATGAATAGGCTCCGAAACTACTGGACCGATTTCAAAAATTCTTTCACCTTTGGAAAGCTGCATTATCCCCGAGTAACATAGGCTATATTAAATTGGACCCGATAGGTGGCGCTGCGATCGAGTTTCAAGAATTTTACCTTTTTACCGGGGCGAAGCTTTCTGTGTGTTTCTGTGTGTCTTAAGCTAGATTCGAGAATGGTTTAGATTTACAATTGGACCCAATAGGTGGCGCTGCGATCGTGTTACGGGCAATTTAACTTTTTTACCCGAGCGAAGCTGGGCGGGACAGCTAGTAGTGAATAAATGAGGTATTAAACGACAATGTATTCACTAACTCCCACAATTTATGTAGATTCAGTATGAAGAGACCGATAAATGTGGACGAAGCGAAGAGGTATGTAAGTCTAGAGAGAACTAGCGCTCTATACTCTCTGCCTACCCCGTTAGGGACTCGGCGTGATGATATGTATATGTAAGTCGTACCTATAATACCATAGTCGTACCTACCTCATAGAAAAAAGATTATTATTTTTAGTCTAGAGAGAACTGGTTCTACTCGTTGTGATTGTCACGTGAGGGATTCCGCGTGATATGTGTATATTTAAATGAACATTGTACTATATAGATTCTATTGTTGGTAGCACCCCGAGGTAGACAAATAACAGGCCTTCGTCACTCAACGTCGCTGGGTTCGCTCGGATTAGCACTCTAATGAACTCTGACGAATTGAGGTCTGACGGGTCGCTACAATGGGATGGCTGAAGACTTGGAGTTAAATTGTTTCGAGGCTATCCATAATTTATCTTAGGAATAATAAGAGCAAAGGTGGCCAGTGTGGGAAGTGGTTCAAGTATTAGCCGGAAAAATAAAGATACAGGTTCGAATCCCAAATGTACCCGTGAGTTTTTTCTGAACACCGTTTTTCAAATTCAGCGAACATTACATACGTCTTTGACTTTCTTCTCAAGGGTATACAGGTTTTCTCTCCATGTTTTCCTTCATACACTAAACACTCAAGCTCGTGGTGGGACTAATCACTGTACTTAAGTTCAGAAAAAAGCATTGGTACACTGGGGTTCGAACTTGCAATCTTTGCGACTCGAACCGCTCGGCCACTCGGCACACTAATGGGACTGTAAAGTTAATATGTCAAATTAAAACACAAAATAAATTAAATCACATGTACCTACGTATCACCTACCTTTGAAACTGATTTCTCAAATTTAATTATATAAGTCAGTCCTTGGCTTAAAGGTCACAGAACAATTTCCTAAATGTTATCAATAACATATTAAATAAACATTTAGTTACGAAATGTGTAAGAACGACGAACAATTGATATTGTATATAGTTCTTCCTTAAGGTCAAGGTGAAAGGTAAGATTTCAATGTCAAATGTAACTTGATACACTGTTGTATAGATGTACTCATGTGCGGTCAATAAGTGGTCCCTATGTCATTTACGTTGGGTAAAAGGTATTTGATTTGATTCACACCGCTTCTAGTATTTAAGTTTAAAATGACGTTTTCGTGATTTAAAAAATAAAAGATACGCCTGTGAATGGCTTCTCAGACGCGTATACAGGTTTCATCTCGATGTTTTTCTTCACCGTAAGTAAAGCTCGTGGTGTGACTAATCACTGTTCTTAAGTTAAGAAAAACCCATCGGTACAGTCGGGGTTCCAACTTACAATCATAATGTTGCAGGCAACTACCGAACCACTCGGCCGCTTCTACATAATTACTACAATAGAAACTTTTAATAGTTGAACTGTTTTTCAATTATTCACGTCTATTGTTCAGTTACTATCCGATCATCTGTTTTCTATTTTATTAAGTGCGATATCGAAGTCTAATGGTATACAAAACCATCGTTACTTATACTACTTTCCGGGCTAGATCAGAGGTTGCCAAGTTTAATTTTATTACTGAATAGGCATGGGTAAGGCCCCTTTGATCGTTGCTTAGTAAAACAAGGAAAATATCAGCCTTTATTTTATAATCATCAATTTGTGTTAAGGACAGAAAAAGGGCCTACGAGATGATTTTAAATCCCTTGCTATATAATGGCTTAAGAAGTCGCTATATTTCGCGTTAGACTATATTATGGTCGATCGACGGCCTGCAGCAACGATTTATTTTAACGTATATACAGTGAGTCTATTTATCACTCTACACTATCACATGAATGCTTTGTATAGTAAGCAACGACCTATTGTCGGGCCTACGTTGTTCCCCCATACTTGGGTACCATTGCTGTAACGAAAAAAAAATATTGTATATGCCTAATGATTTGAAAAGAGTAACCATGGAGTTTCTTGCCGGTTCTTCTCCATGGAAGCGACCAACCCGAACCGTGCTTCTTTTTCGACGTTTTATAAGTGCCCATCTGGGCCTATGTGAAATAAAAAGATTTTGATTTGATTTGATTTGATTTGACTCACCAGCTTGACGATACAACGAACTTCGTGAAGAAACCTGCACAACTCGTCGGTTTCGAGTACTAATGACATGGCCATCATGATTGAGGACCCGACCATTTTGATCTAGCTAGTTGAAACGTGGTCTAACTCTGCCTCTTCTTCCACACACTTCCGCATTATTATTTATCGGTTTCGTCCGAATCCTAATATCCTCTCTATAAATCATTCATTATATAAATAATCCCGTGCCGTGCGTCCGCGTAAAGCCGTGGTGGCCGAGTGGTTCGTGCTGTTGCCTGTGACACAAAGATCGTAAGTTCGAATTCCGACTGCACGTATGAGTTTTTCTGAACTTAAGTACAGTGATTAAGTCACACCACGAGCTTTACGGTGAAGGAAAACATCGAAAGGAAACCTGCATACGTCTGTGACGCAATTCAAAGGCGTTGTATAGTCGTGTACTACCTATACACCTCTGCCCCTTCGGGGACCCTTGTGGGAAGGCGTGAGGATATTTAAATATCCTCTCTATAAATCCTAAACAAAAAAGACTTAAGAAAGCCCCGTTCCAGTGATTTTTACATTCAAACGAGGCACCCACTCGGTCCGAGACAGAGGGTGAAGGTTCAACAACCCCGCGCAATCCAAGGTAAGGCATTTAAGTTATTCAAGATTTAACTTTAAGGTCACTGGCTTCACGTACGAATGCACGTTTTTCAGAAGTCAATATAGCGGTCTACATGACGATAAGCGTTTACTAAAGCTTCGCAAAAGTAAGGCGTCATTAGTTATAATAACTTAGAGCATTTCCCACAAATTACCATCCCAAACTAAGCAAGGCTTGTCCTGGACGACAATGAACATTTATTTCTTTCTTCATTAGCTTATTTATTTACTTTGATTTATTTATTACTCGCCCCGGCTTGCTATGTAATAGATTAAACCTCATTGGGTAAAAGATAAAAATGGTTAGTATGGGTTATCCTTAAGATAAATATATACCATCGCGGACTGTTTATGGATCTTTTTAAGATATACAATTCCGTAGTATCTGCATTCATTTGATCCTAAGGTTTAGCCAGCGTTTGCGGTTTAAGCGCATAAAAATGTTTGTTTCATCTCATTATTAATCCTTAAATTATGTATGTATTATACATATAGGTAAACATTCCTCTTGAATCACTCTTTCTATTGCTGAAAACTGCATAAAATATAAATAAAATCCGTTGAACAGTTAAAGATCTGAACGAACAGACAGCGGAAGCGACTTCATTTTATACAACGTAGTTTTATTTATTTAACTGTTATTTTATCGTATATTTCTTCAACAGCCTTCCTGCAGACTCCAAAGGAGTAGACAAAGATGTAATAACAGCTAATTCTTCCTAGAGATACACATATGCGCCAACGTGACAGATGGCGTGTGTCGATGTCTAGACAAAGTAGACGAGACAACAGCAATGCAGCTCTGCAGCTGTTATCGCTTGAAACTTTTTGTGATGACATTTAAGACTAAAATATTTTTTAATACAAGCGATTTAGATAGGTATTTATTTAAGAAAAGCCGTGGTGGCCGAGTGGTTCGAGCGTTGCCTGCGACGCAAAGGTCGCAAGTTCGAATACCGACTGTACCAATGAGTTTTTCTGAACTTAAGTACAGTGATTAGTCACACCACGAGCTTAACGGTGAAGGAAAACATCGAGAGGAAACCTGCATATGTCTGGGAAGAAATTCAAAGGCGTATGTATAGTCGTGCTGGAGTAACGGCGATGGACTCGCCATCTGTCACGTTGGCACCTAATATACCTCTGGCGGAAAGTGGGTGTGTGGGTATTACCTATACACCTCTGCCTACCCCTTCGGGGACCCTTGTGGGAAGGCGTGAGGATATATTATATTATTTAAGAAGAAATGTCTTCGTCATCCATTTCATTCGACTACTGTATCTGTAATGAGCCGTGGTGGCGGATATAGGTAGTTGCTCTGTTTCGTTGGCACATAAAATATACCTATAGGCACTACAAACCTTTGGCAGATAATTCTAGTGTCTTAACTAAGGATAAGCTACCGAACATTTCGCATTTTCAAAATCTTAAGTTTGCAGGTACAGGCACAGTATTAAGTAGGATGTGGTAACCGATTAACACTCCTGGTGTCAATCATCAAAACTGTAAGCTAATTTGACGCAATAGGACCTAGTATCTAGTCTTTTCTTAACGCTCTAACTCGGATCACAACCCCAAATTGTCAAAGCTCTCTTGCCATCATGTTGTCGCCAGGTGTGTCCTATAGACATCTTTTTCCGCTAGCGTTAATGCTATCCGATATCTTTAGTTCGTATGGCAATGATAACTACGGAAATTTCTGCAGATAATTCACTTTTCATATAATAGGTGGCGTGAATGCCAACAGAAAAGGTAGTTTGTCTAAAGTAGCTGGTAACCATTTGTGGCTCAATTTCTGCGCTTCCTTAAGATTACTTGACATATGATAAAAGGATTTACCTTTCTCCTTTGTTAAAAAGTCGAGTCAATTCTTGCGTCGTTCTCTAAGAATGTAAAATCCTGTAAGACTCGATATATGCCGTTGTACCCACAATATTGACTTTGCAAGTTTCCCATTTAATAAAAACCCATGTGGTACATGACAATAAGGATAAAAATAAAACTTCATTGTCTACAATCATCACACAGGGAACATTTAATTCTAAAATACAAGTTATCTAAACACAGCATGTAAATTATTTCAGTCCATCTTCACACGCTTTGTAGGTAATATATTAAACTCTCCATTTATATGTCATAAATAAATCTTTTATACAATGCTACTTTTTAAGCTTCGCTTCGAGACGTGAAATGTACCGAAAAGTGAACTCCTTTCGAGCGTAGTTTCTAGAATTAAACATACAAATTAGCGATATACCCCGTTATTACGAAAGGTGGGCTTAAGTCAAGATAAGGTAAACCCAGTTTAAAAATATACCCATCTCTTTCCAACGACATCAGAGAAGTATTTTTTTATAAACTGACGTTTTCCTTGTCCATTTTGAATAAGGGTATTTGACAAAAAGGTTACATTTCAAGCAGTTACATTGTTAATCTACATAAGGGAGTAACAAGATTTGTTAAGAATGTCTCAAACACATTTGAAATTAAACTTCAAGCACGAGCCATTAGGTTTAATTTGTGTTAATTGCAATTGAGACGGATTCAAAACAGATCATATTAGAAATTGTAAGTGTATACAATAATAATAATAATAATAAAGTGTATACAATAACGTATTAACTCTCTTTACCTACAATTATGTTCTATTAATTAATATGTAATATGGATGGTTATTGTATATAGTAAGTGCTATCTATTTATTAGTTTATACATATAAGCCCTCTATATACATAAATATATTTAGTGTTAAACACACACATGTGGCACTCGACACAACGAATTCAGTTAATATTTGGTTTTTATATTAAATTCTTATCTATCCGAATCGAATCGATGTATATCGATAGATAGAAGCGAATAATCGAATGTTGCACACACACACTACCCACTAAATTGCACAAATCCAAACACTTATCTAAATTACTCTAATAGGACAAAATAAACACACAACTTTGAAGGTACGTGGAGAACCTAATAGCACTTAGTAAATCCTTATTTTCGTTTCTATGACAACGCAATAAGGTACATACATATATTATGATAGATACAAAGGCCTTTAAAGTTCATAATAAATTAACTACGAAATGTATAAATGTATGAAAAAGTATCTATAAATATGCAAAGAAAATAAATAAGATATGAAGTAATTATTGATGAGGCAGTTACCATTTATAGAGCAGAGTTTATCAATGAGATCACTATATAGGTGCCTTTATCAACTAATCAATTTTGATACACAATCTTAGGTATTATGATACACAATAATTTAAGTATAACATATTTACTAAACTAATTCCGAATTCATATTAAATGCTTGTTACGGTGATCTTAAGCGCTAATATAAAGGGGGATTTATTTATTAATAATTAAATTAAACATACAACTTACGAATAGGTTTCACTGCAACTGCTTCGCGTCAGTTTTACACAAACAAATGTATTTTTGATGCTACAGTATTAAATACCTTTTTTTGGGTAAACCTGAGTGTCTTTTAGCATGCGAGTGACAGCGATACGTGACAGCTGTCAGCAATGGCGATTGGAGAAAAATATAGCTCGTATAAAGGACTGGACGCTGATAAAGCTGGGCTTTATCATGGCGTTCTGTTACTGAACGAGTGCAAAAGGGACAGACATAGATATATTTATACATGTATCTATCTGGCTACCCCATGAGCGACTCAGTGAAACATCACGCCATGGCGCCACTTCTCTCTAGACTTACAGGCCTCTTTCGCAATGGCACGCCATGCTAAAACGCCTGCTGAGTCGAGCTTTTGACAACATTATGAGCAGAGCTTCAAAATGTTTTTGTGACTATAAGATAAAAAATGGACTGTAGAATTTTATCATCGCTATCTATCACATTCCGAATTTAAATATTGCTGACAGCAAATTCGAACCCAGTATCGCGTGTTCTATAGTTTAGGTTGTCACCAATGTCAAACTGACAGTTCATTGATGGATCACGTCAGATAATTTTGACATTATGGGGCATGTGCCATACAACCTCAAAATTATTGTTTGTGAAGTTAAACATGTTTAACTCGCCACTGCTAAAAGACAACAGACGCAATCTCTTTTCCGGAACTAACTACACCTAACAGCTGGAACAGACAAATTAAACTATTATAATAAGATATTTCGTTCAGAAAAAGTATTTAGTCAAAACGATCGAAACAACCGGAAAACTTATCGAAATCATTTTTAAACGTTTCTTAAATAGGTCACAATCGAAAAGTTGATTTTTTCTGTGTAAATGTGTCAAATCAAAAATATTAGTAGGACAGGACCGCAAATGGAATGTTTCATACAGTTTAAATTCATTAACTATTACTTTAAAATCTAATTAAAAGTGATTTTTCTAAGAGTTATAACATATAAATACTATTTAACTTGCTTTCCGTATACTAAGGTGAAACGTGAGCCGCCTGTGGGTAATCGGTTACCGGCAAAACAATAAAATTTACACTAAATCACAATATTCTATAAATATTAATTTCAAAGTTAAAGTAATTTTCATTAATGGTATTTTACCGTTATGCGGCTTTTCGGATATTTACAAAAGTATGTACTGATGAAAGATGAAAGTCCATTCAAGTATCAAGAAATAGTCCATTTGCAGTCCACCGTAATAAACACATATAAATTAAGACACAATTTTGTCATTATTGTGTCCTTACATTTATTAGGCGACGGACAAAATATGTTTGAGACCACCTATTTGTCCTTACTACATTTTAAGCGTACAAATGTATTACTGTCTCATTTCCACGTACTCCTATCGAATAAGCGTGAGGGAGACAACATTTTTGAGGTTTGAGCGTAATTTAAGGCATCAGATAAGGTCTAAAGTCGGTCCTAATAAATATAAGGACCATACAAATAAGGGAAAATAAGTTAAAATATACAAACTAGTACAATATGTATACTTTATACACAAACCAGTGTACATTTATATATAAAAAGTTCATGATTTGCGCAGCGCGGTGAATTATATCTACAATCTATATTGAACCTTATCGTCGTGTGTTAAGGTTGAGATCTCAAATCGAACTGTATCACCGCAGCCACTATAAATATTCATAAAGAAAATGCAAGATAAATCGCAAATAGTAAAAATCAGTCCAGCTTCTAACAATATCACTAACAAAAATATATTATCTACATTATTTTTTAGGACCATTATGGATCTTTGAGCCGTATTCTGTAAGACAGGATTCGATAACCATAGACTTACAATTATTAGCAATTAATTAATTTTGCTTCACGTTAACTTCCAAAAAACAAAAATAAAATTAATCTTTTTTTTAATTACTGTGATCAATACCAAAAATGAACTCGTTTTCATCTAGTCACAATGCTGTCACAGATAATAAATAACTTTTATAAAAAAGAAATACTTTAATTTACTGGCAAAAAATGTATACATAAAAAGATACACTATTGCTTACTTTTTTCTAATAACTGTGACATGAACAATTTCTTTATCCCCCACAAAATATGGCTCAACGAACTTTTGATTCCGAGTTTTATTACTAGAGACAAATAGACGGATGTCTTTAGATCTCTACTTATGATAATATTTACAAAACACACGATGCACTTATCTCAGTGCCGTGTACAAGTTGAGTACGCTCTTGTTCTCCTTGTGCGACGGTGTCTTGGAGAAGACGTTCCAGAAGCGCAGTGTTTCATCGCCGGCGCCTGTGACGATGGCCTCGCCGTCTGGAGACAGCGCCAGGTACAGTACTCGATACGAGTGGCCGGTCAGCTTCGCCACCTGGGGACAACGTGAATCATCACCACTCAAATACAAATAGACAGACCGACAGACAGACAGACAAAAATTAAAAATGTTTAAAATTAAAAATTTTTAGTGGTGGTTTGGTATTTTTAATATATTCATATGCATGTAGTAAAAAGCGGTTATTTCAATATTACCAACACACTCCAATTTTATTTATCTATACTAATATTATAAAGAGGAAAGATTTGTTTGTTTGTTTGTTTGTTTGTAATGAATAGGCTCCGAAACTACTGGACCGATTTCAAAAATTCTTTCACCTTTGGACAGCTACATTATCCCCGAGTAATATAGGCTATATTAAATTGGACCCGATAGGTGGCGCTGCGATCGAGTTTTAGGAATTTTAACTTTTTCACCCGTGCGAAGTATCCCTTTCTGTGTGTCTTAAGGTGGATTCGAGAATGGTTTAGATTTACAATTGGACCCGATAGGTGGCGCTGCGATCGTGTTACGGGCAATTTAACTTTTTCACCCGAGCAAAGCTGGGCGGGACAGCTAGTATGTATATATAGATATAGATAATACATATTACTACTATTCCATATACATATAACTGTCCCATTTTCTATAACACACTGTACATGAAACATAGTCTACTGGTGTATTAAAAGCAATGTAATAAGCGCATACCTGTGTGAGCGAGGGATACTTCCAGACCAGGATCTGGTTCTGCGAGTAGCCGTGCGTGGAGACCAGCTCGCTCGAGTGCTTCGACCATGCCAAGTTGCACACTTGCGATCCTGCGTGCACAATTCTTACAGTTAGCCTTTTACTGTTCAAACATAGAATCTGTCATATTTGACAGTCGTCTGGATTAGAGATGAGAACTCTTTACTGCGATACGTCAGTTTTTTTTTTTTGTGGAACTATCAATTAATTTACTGGTCTGATTTGTCTTCTATTGGTCCTATACTTAGTCTTCTAGTCTACTATGACTAGACTATTGGTCTATTGAGTCTTCTATTGGTCTTATTAGTTTTCTATTTGACTACTGAGCATTCAATTGATGTCTACTAATACTGCTATTGGTCTACTGAGTCTTCTATTGGTCTACTGAGTCTGCTTTTGGTCTACTGAGTCTTCTATTGGTCTACTGAGTCTTCTATTGGTCTACTGAGTCTGCTTTTGGTCTACTGAGTCTTCTATTGGTCTACTGAGTCTTCTATTGGTCTACTGAGTCTTCTATTGGTCTACTGATTGTTCTATCGGTCTAATAAACATACCGGTGTCGACACACTGCATGGGTTGTGAAGTGAGAGTGTTCCAGAAGCGAATGCAGCGGTCAGCCGTCCCTCCGCCTGAGGCCAACAGGCCGTGCTGATGCGGGGACCAGGCGATGGCCTTCACGGCGGCCACGTGCGCCGAGTATGTTTGGACGGGGGACGTAGAGTGCTGGAAAATATACAGATAGGTATATTGTAAGCGGTACGGAACGAATCGAAACGGTATTGTTGCAACAGGGTAGAGCAATTTACCAAATGATGTAAAAGAGTGCGACGGAATCAAAATATAATAAAAAATTTCTCTAATATATAATTTATATACTTTTTCCTCTTTCTGGGTCCCCGGGTCTTTATAATAAGATTAACCGTATCATTAATGTTTACTCCTGCAACAAGACCTCGTTAAGAAATAAGTTGATGGATTGGTTATTAGAATTGTCTTATGAAGAAGTTGAAGAACTTTTAACAGCCACTTCATAGAATATTTCCTGTAATCTGCTTCGAGCCTAGCAGCAACCATAATATTTCCCACATACATAAATGTCACACTACATCGTTAAAATTTCTCATCTCTTACTCACATATTATCTTGTCTTAAATAACCTATACGAAGAAATGTATCGATACTTATACTGCTTAAATGTATCGATACTTATACTGCTTAAATGAATTACTTTATGTTATCTTATCTTATCTTATACCTTTAAACGAGCAATTCTTGTATATAAATATATAATCTGGATCTCGGAAACGGCTCCAACGATTTTCATAAAACTTGGCAGAGATGGGATTTCGGGGGCGATAAATCGATCTAGCTAGGTTTCATTTTTAGAAAACGTCGTTTTATCCGTGTTTCTAGGCAATGAAAAACTGCTACAAGTTCATTAGAATATGAATTTCGCCACTGCTCTACCGACACAGCAACAGCGTTGCTAAGCAACAAACACTAAGTCAGTGTTTGCTTTGACGTGTATTAAATCAATTGTTAAATACCGAGCTAAGCTCGGTCATCCAGGTACTTTATTATTATGCAAAGACAACTGATTCTATCCCCGTGAGCCAAATTAAAGGGAAGGAACTGGTGCCTATAACACAAGGTATCCTAGCTTAGGTGCCAGTTGCTACTTAACTACGCTTGTTATGTTAATACAATTTATTAACTACCTACTCTGACAACTAAGTTGAGTGTATAAATTTAAAATATCTCTATATGTATCTCTAATATAATTTCTGTGCCTGTTATTTTGTTAACTTAGTTATTTAACTTGCTTTTAGACTAAATACCTATTTGTTTTATATATGTGCATAACATGTAACCAATTTTATGCTCAATAATTTTTTTTTTTTATATACAAGATTCAAATTAACTTTTTGTATCTCATTAATAATGTCATTTTGAAGTTACTATGAGTATAAATCCTTTTTAACCTGTCTTTCCCCGGATAATTAAACATTGCGAATACTGTAAAATAATGGAGTGGACCTACATACATATAGTGCTATCCACGAAGACGCGCCCCCCTATTGGCACACGCGGTCCTTACAGTTTATAGTGAAAGTGTGCAACCTCCCACTAATGTGTGAGTATTGTCGGTACACGCTGATTACCTAGTGTACCAAGCACACTACAATTAATAGACTCGGGCCATACTCCCCGAACAAGATTTGTCATACAAATTTAATTGCGATCGATGGAACGGTATCCATTAAAACAATTTTAAAAACG
Organism: Drepana falcataria; assembly: GCA_945859725.1. Taxonomy (NCBI): domain Eukaryota; kingdom Metazoa; phylum Arthropoda; class Insecta; order Lepidoptera; family Drepanidae; genus Drepana; species Drepana falcataria. Next base: position 11,180,840 of record OX243927.1, on the reverse strand, counting down.
TACGAACAATTAAATATTTCCAGTTTATAATATTAAATTGTAGAGAAGAAAATATTTCGTTAATAATCGTGCGAAACTCACAGATAAAATCACAATGGGAAATGCTTCGTACAAGTGTTAGTAAAACAGTTCCCACAATTGTGCGGAAGCCAGTGGAGCATATAACGCTCGGCTGATTCACGTCGACCACAATACTGTAGTAACCGCTTATCACTTATATTCAGCACCATATCAAACCGCGAATAGGTTTTATACGCAATCTTTTCTCACGATTGAAAGAATCGGCACTACTAGGTGATACAGAACAATAGTTATGGCCCGATAGTTAAAACATCTTTATCAATCTTTTTTTACACTAGTAAGATGGCAAACAAGCAGGTACGTTTGATGGTAAGCGGTTACCGCCGCCTATGGACGCTTGCAACACCAGGGCTGTATATAGAACGCGCGTTGCCGACCCTGTAAGAATCTCTTCACACCCTTTTTTGAGAACTTGATGCAGTACTCTCTGGGGAAAACCAAAACGGAGAGTTCGTACCAAAGCCTGAGCGTTCAGTATGTACGCTTAGAATCATTAAAACTAATGTTTTCAATGTGGTTTCATAAATAGGTAGTGGGTATGGAGGTAGGTTTATATGTATAGTTTGATATTAAACTATCCAATGAAACGGAGTAGTAATCATATAATATCTTCTATATTGGCAGAAGCGGCATTCGTTCTAGCACATCAACACCGCCCATCATTAGTTGACGAGTAACCACGTCATTAAATATAAGTTTTTCTTGTTCCTATAGGTTACGGTAACCGTTTACTATCCGACGAGCCGGATGCTTTATTTCCATCATGGTGTAGAAAAAGCTGGTTTACGTAATTCGGTGTCTCATTCTGTCAATTCTACAAATTCTATAAAAAAATAAAAAGCAATGTGTAAACATACCATAGACCAGACGAAAAGTTTGTTGTCGTTGCCTCCTGACGCGAGCGACTGTCCGTCGGGTGACCACTTCAGCCCGCAGACCTCTTGTCTGTGGCCCTGTAGGACGCGCGACGATTGGCTAGCTGTAAAATCGACATTTAAATTAAAATTAGAGCCTAAAAAATAATTACTTAAGTATTTCAATGTGGATCTGAAGATAACTAAAAATCCCGGCTACCGGACAACGCGAAAGTATATGCAGTTTATTTCCAAGTATATGCAGGTTTCCTCTCGATGTTTTCCTTCACCGTAAAGCTCGTGGCGCGACTAATCTCTGTACTTAAGGTCAGAAAAACTTATTGGTAGTCGGGATTAAAAATTGCAATCATTGCGTTGCAGGCAACTACTGGAACCACTCGCCCACCACGGCTCAATGATTCTTCTGTTTTCTAATTCTTATTCCATGGTTATCCGCCCCGACAGAGGAATGCTTTAACGCCCTACACTGCTGCTGGCATCCAATACCTATATATGAGACTAGCTGTCCCGCCCAGCTTCCGCCGGGTGAAAAAGTTAAAAAAAAAACACGTTTTTCAACTATTGCTTTCCCTATGGAAGCAATAATTGAAAAACGTGTACTTTTTTATTTCATAAAAAGTTGAGTTTCATAAAATTCGTTCACTGCTACCAAATTTCAAGTCAATCGGCCTTATAGTACCTGAGATTTCGTGATGAGTGAGTTCACTAATGGGATATCCTATATATATATATATAGATAGATAAACTTACGCGGCGTCCGTGTGTCCCTCTGCCTTATGTGTCGGTCCCTGGAGCCAGAGCTGAGTATGTCCCCGTTCCACGCGAGCGCGCCCACGCGGGCTATGTGCCCCTGGAGCTTTGTCACCTAACACAAACAAAGCTTTTATACAAACAGCTTTAAACAAATATGAGCTCTAAGTGTTTGCTTAAAGGCTCTGTGTCGGTTGGGCAGAATGTGTACTGATTGTCTACCGTTCATTGTGAGTTTAATGAGCTGCTTACGGTTTGTATGTCTTTTCGAGCTATGCCAAGTCCTGTACAGACATGACACGTTACATAAGATACGTCTTAACAAATATTATAAAAACCGAAGAGTTGGTTTCTTTATTTGGTTGAACGCGAAAGTCTCAGGAACTTCTGGTTCAAACTGAACATTTATTTTAGTATTGGATAGACTATTTATCCAGATGCTATAGACAAAGGAGCAGTAATGATATATACATTTATTTATAATAGAATTTTCCGTAAGCCTAGTAGTAGTTGAATAAATTTACTATGATCTAAGGACAAAGTAACAACAAATTTTCTTTGATACTATTTGCAGTTTAAACGAACAAACTTAAAAACAACAATTGTATCACTTGTTGAGTCGGACCTCTAAAATGTATTTACGGTCACTACTGAATATTTCTTCTGTGCTGGACCGATTTTCATGTAAATTTTCTGCGAGTCTTCAGGTGGATTCGAGAATAGTTTAGATTCACAATTGGATCCGGTAGGTGGCGCTGCGATCGTGTTTCGTGTAATTATTATTTTTTCACCTAAGTGAAGCTGGGCGGGACAGCTAGTATCTTTACACATACGTACCTACATTACTACTCTAATAAATCCCGCAGAAGCAATTTGAATTTGGTGTGTGTTTGATTGATCGCGCACCGCTTTGAAGAATATTAAAGCGCTAGCGAACTTTGGAATTACGCGACTATGGATTCTGACCAAGCACTCATCGCGTAGCGCCCGACGAATTCTAATTCGCCCACCATGAAGACCAATATTGACGAGTTTATGACCGACGTAATGTAAGTAACTCCTATAAGTAAGTAAGCTGTATCTTTAATTTAACAAAAATATGTCAAGTTTTTACAGACAGAAAATTTAGCAGAAAGAAACATTTTTTTTTCTTTTGGAATTTGCACATTTTTTGCACATATTTGCCCATTACCTAGCGCTCTATCGCATAAGCATACTTTTAATTATTTAATTTACATTTAATTAATTATAACGGCACTGCAATGCCAATTAGACTAATGAGGAATTGAATAAAACCTGAAATGTATCTTGTCATACTAAACTTTAAATATTCCAACATAATTTTCCTCCGATTTACAAACACACCGACCGTGCAGAATTCCAGAGAACGTTCAGTGGAGTTAACGAGCGAGGTAATGAAAACAGCGGTCTCTGTGCAAATGGACCCAGCATGTATATGCTAGCTAGTATTAGCTGCACAGTTAAACAGCAAAAGCTATGAACCTGTATTTTTCCAGTGGGAACTGTATTTTTCCACGTCAAAAGGCAGCTTATGTCCCGACAATGTATGCAACATATCATGATGATTATTTGGATGATGATTATTAGACGTGAAAACTTCCGATAAACAAACAAATTTTTATAATATTATCTATTAGTAAATTGAATGTATGAGGAGACTGGTGAATGTGGACGAAGCGAAAGAGGTATGACAGAAATTTTTACATCAAAATCTCGTAGAAGTAAAAAGAAAATAAAGCATTTATCTGGAAGCTTAGACAAGCTTGGCTGGATAAGGCTAAGGCTTGGCTGTGAGACATGGACCCGCACTTTTGAGATGTTGTGTTGGAAAAAGGCTTTAAATGAAAGAGTCGTAAGAAATGTGAGGAACAGAAGAGCATCATCAAAATGATATGTTTCTCAAGCACGATTATTAAATAAACAAATAAATGCTATATATATATATATATATATATATATATTATTCATATTTGCTTGGCTTTGGCTTTGCCTTGTCCTTCTCTATTAACGGCGGATAACGACGATTGGCTTCACCGTAAAGCTAGTAGTATCATTGATCACTGTACTTAATTCAGAAAAAACTCTATGGTACAATCGTACAGCTCAAATTTGCAATCTTTAAATAAATACTTTAACCTTGGGACAATTCCACACAAATTGTCATAGTCCCAAATTAAGCAGCTTGTGTTATGGTAACTAGACAACGATATATTTACTCATATATATAGATATATACGTAAATACATAGGACATCCAAGACTAAGGTATAAAACGTGTTTATCACACAAATATCTGCGCTCAGCGGGAATCGAACCAGCGGCCTTAAGTTTCGCAGTCAGGAGCCTTAAACACTAGACCAGGCGGCCATCTTTGCGTGGTAGGTGACTAGTCGAACCACTCGGGCACGACGCTTCTAAAGGTAAATTAAAGGGGAGTAATACCTCTTTGTTAACAGCCACATCCCAGACGCTGATGTGTCCCTTCTGCGTGCCGACAGCAACCAGGTGCCCCCTCTCGCTCCAGGCCACTGACGTCACTGCGTTACCCTCCGATGACAGGTCACACAAACGCGTCACCTATTCATAAGCGGAGAATCAGATGCAAGTTGCGTACTAGTGGATGTATGAGTCAACTTTTCGGTACGAAGATTTAAGATAATTTGCTGAAGATAAGGGAGCTTCTGGACTGTGGGAAATAATACCTTGAACTGAAACGAAAGCACACAAAAAATGTTCTCGAGATAGTCATGTTAATTAGGTATCATAAGTGTCGGCCGGCTCCGGTTCGGGAAACATCCTTTTGAGACGAACCGACAACAAATGCGTAATGTTCCTTTTTTTTTTTCAAATGTATCGCAAATACATTGTATATAATCATAAAGTATTCGATTTCGAAATAAATTTATAATAATAATTAAGTATGTATACAAATCCAATTCGGTGCTATAAAAATGTTTTAATGGTACCTACAAAAATTTGCAAATGTATTATATGATTACGTTCGATAGTATCAGACATATATACATATACTATTTCAAATCTACATTCAATTTGGTTATACACGTAACACGTGATGAAACATCTACTTAGATTTGTCTTTTATTAAAACACCATTAAGTTCATCATAATATATTTAGTTTGAACATGCTCCGATCTCCTTAAACTGGAGAAACATAAACGGGCTTAATTTCTATAACATTGTATAATTTTGACTTTATTATACACCTTGCTGGAATTATTAAAAATATATACTTACAAAGCGACAAGTCTTTTTTAAATATCGAATAATTCGTTACCTGACTAGTGCACGCGCTCCACAGGTAGACGCAACTACCCAGACCCACGCTGAGCACGTTCTGCTCAGACCAGTCCACCAGGTTCAGGTAGAAGTCGTCCTGCAACTCCGGAGCATCGAGCACTTTGAACGGGATCCGGGATATCTTGCGCGTTGCCTTGCGCGGGGACCGGAGCAGCTTCTCAGATTTAGCCGAAATTGGCGATAGACTGTACGGCGACGGATCTATGTTCTCCTGCAGCAACAGAAAACGATAATTTAAACGCGATTTATATATAACTAGCCGTGCCCGCGACATCGTACGCGTGGAATTTAACAAAAAAAAATTTTCAGTTTCCAAAATAAAAGTAGTCTAAATTATTCCTTTTAACATCAGCTATATGCCCGTAAAGTCCCGTTAAAATCGGTCCAGCCGTTTCAGAGATAAGCCGGAACAAACAGACAGATAGACCGACAGATAAAAATTGTAAAAAATAATATTTTGGTACATATGTACCATGTATACATCCATATGCATTTAGTAAAACGCGGATTTCTTTATATTACAAACAGACACTCCAATTTTATTTATTTGTATAGATAATATGTGAAAATATATGGTTATACTGACAGCAAGCGCTAAAACTCAGGTACTATAGGTAACTTGAAGCAATTGGCTATTTTCGACCACCTCTCTCCCCCGTGTGTCAATCGACCGAGAACACCTCTTAAACGCTAATTAAAGAACATTCAATACTATTAAGCGAAATTGTATTCCGAGTACTCAAACTGTGTATCTAAATCGGGCACCCTTTTAATTGTAACTTAGATACAAGATACTTATCGCCCGTGGCGTGATGACGACAGTAGAAAATATAGACCCGAGTGCGGTGCTTGATTAAAATCTTACCGCTCGTAAAATATGACAAGTCATAATAGAAGTACTAGATACGGTGGCAACCATTGGTTACCCGTTTTAATTAAAGCTTTGACGTAACATGTATTGGTTACATTCAGCTGAATCTTGTATCGAGATGTTTGATAAGGTACATGCCCTATCAAACGTATCAGAGAATCTACAGCCTCAGTCAATAGTCATGGGCAATAAAAAGCCATTCTTGACGTACTCATTAAAGTTAATAGTAAAAACTGTACGAGCGCTACAATATGTACCTACCATATGTGTTAAAGTCGCGTTTCGCAAAGACCCGACTTCCGAATAAAACATTACTCAGCTATAATAAAAAATGCTAAGAAAAATTATGCTTTTTTTTTTATAAACCGTACGTAAAAACACAGACGGTGTTAAAGATATAAATGATGGTGGAATCATTACGCTTTGGAGTAATAAAACAGAAATACATCTAGCAACTCGTGTTAGAAATGACGAACGAGCAAAAACTATTGACAAATTGAATCTGCTAATTTCGACACTACATGTGCCAAACAATGTTATATACATTTTTATGATTGCAGATGGAAAAAAAATAGATAGATAAAACGCATTCGGAACAATCGCCACATGACGCAGAGAGCTCTGTAAATCAAGCTTGACGAACCACACAAAAACTGTTGGACCTAACAAAAAAAACTATCTAGACTTTTATTACAACTATAAGAATCTTGAAAATGTCCGAGAGACTTGAATATAAAAATATTTAAATTAGCTTTATGCAAAACCACTTTTTAGGCACTCTCAAAAAGGAGGTGGATAAGAGGATTATAATTGTAAACTTCGAGGTATGAGAATGCAAAAGTTTCTAGCGAGACATCAAAACAAGCGTGCTCCTGAAGCGGAACGGTAGAGTCCTTGAAAGGTTCGCCTACCCGAAGCCTTTTGTATGAACATGCGGAAAAAACACTGAAAAAAAACTGCGCAATAAACTTTACGTGTACATTTGGCGTCTCTATTTGTCAGCGATTTTTTTACGTGATGTCTTCAATTAATCATTAGATTACATTGTCTATTGCTATTAAATATAAACATATACTAATAATTACAATTATCATTAGCACGCCATAGTAATATCATCAATAATATATTATTGCAAACAAGTTTTCAATAATATTAAAATTCACTTGGGAATGTCCTACAATTTCCATACACGTGTACGTTAGAGGGACGACGACATTGACCTGATCCTTACACCGACACACACAGCATAAAGTAAAGAAACCATTGCGACTAACAATTATTTATTAAGACATAAAACGTGCATTTGTTTTGTTTATTGCCATCCAAAAACGTATTATACGACAGTTTTTAATGTGAAATCTCGCACCGTCAAACGCAATGCTAAATTCAAAGTAATCCGCTGCAAAAAGTGCAGAATACTGTAAACTCGTGGCTGTTTAACGTCCATGAACCCGCTTTTATTGCGAGTCCTAAGTAATCTAGATGTATATAACACCTTCATAAAGAGACTCCAAAATTTCGTGGGACACAACGTGGGCCGTCATTACCATATTTGTATTTCGAGCGTATATATCGTAATCCTTTTATTGTTGAGGCATAGAATTTGGCAGCGTGGGCTCCAAATATTGGTAGTTTAGCGGTGGGAGTGACCAAGTCTTTAGGAGAACGGCAACAATAGGTGTCGTGCATCGCAATGGCCCCACAACTGGGGTCAGTCCAATACATGATGATATACAAACACAACAGGACAATAAACATGGATGTTTACAGTCAAGCGCACTCTCAATAAATATTGCTGATAAAGAGAAGATTTACATGTTAATACAGCGAGATAGCAAGTACGTAAGACACCGTTGCAGTGTCCCAATTGTAATCAATGACGTATGGTATTGAAATACCGCTAAAGTTCATCTTAAAAGTGGCCCGGAAGAATATGAATGAAATATTAACGGAACAGCTGAAATAAGATTGAAAGTGCATTAAGAGGTATGCAAGGTGATTAATTCACAACCACCAATTATGGAGCTATTGACTTAACACACGCCCCGCCTCCAATGGTCAACGACATAATGACCTTGGTTGTCTAAAATTAAGTGCATATTATTGCGTAATACATGCCTGCAGCAAGTTGCAACTGGTTTTTGACGGCATGCAAACAGGTGTGTCAGCTGATATTCGTGTGGATAACGAGTACGACGACAGGCGTCGTGACGCGGCCAATATGGTAAAAGATTGTTTATTTTTAGAATTTCTCTCAGTTGACATCACTACTCGTCTAGACTGTACGACGGGTACGACGACATAGCAACCGCATGAACAGGTAACACATTTACTAAACACACATTAGGCCAACATTTCTACCAACCTAATCCAATTATAACGGAGATTGAAAACGAAATAAAAGAGTAGTGCTTTTATATATGATGACTAATCTCTATTTGGCTCATTACAACTAAGTACATCGTAACATAATAGCCAATCACCACGCAAAAGATTTTAAGTAGCGGCCGTAACAAAAGCCGACACAAAAATTATGTTCCACACATCCTTTACAAAAAGATCGTTCTCTAACAATTTGTAGTACTAATGCCATTTTGATTACGAGAATTATATTTTTTACATAATCCCACAACTGTGAGCAGATCGGCTAGTCATGTTACACAGTAAATAAGTTGGGTCACGTCATGTAGTAACAAATGGGCATTTACCTAACTACCTCTGAGTAAACTTAGCTCGAGTCAACATCTCCTCAAGTGGTCTTATCTAGAAAAAACACGAACACATCCTCCAAGTAACGTGATGGACAACAGCGAAAATTATTATTGTAGCTGCACACCTTCGACTGCTAAGGTAGGTCAACATTTTACAAGATAAGTAGGAACATACTCGTTCATCATGTTTGGCTGAAACACTAGTAGCGAACACTTAAATATAATATGACCGTTGAAATCAATTAAACTTAATTTAGTAATTAAGCTTAATATATTTCAACGCTATAATTTATAGCCCATAGCTATGATTTTAATAATTTTATTTAGCTACACATTGGATAGATAATTCGAAATTACATTGGTAGTCGCAACTAGCCAAAGATGGGACCAAATTGTCCACTTCCTGAAGCTACAATTGCCTTATTCAAAAGGCATAGACAAAAAGCTGCACACAATAGAGCATACAATTGGTCGCAATAGCGCTCCGGTCTAACTCTAGACTACAAAACATGTACTAACATCGAGCAATCTCATTCAAACTGAAAAAGCACAAAATACATTCTTCGATTGAATGAGAAAGATAAATGAATACGAATCCCATCGTACACATAATAAATTAAATACTAATGATACAAATGCAGTATTTAGAAAAGATAAAAGAAAAAATATGCCTTATCCAAAACCAATGATGTAAGATGAATGAGCAATCAGAATATAAGTTTGTTAACCCCAGACAGCAGACGCATAAAAAGCTAGAAATCCAGCAGGCAGTGACTAGATCGCAGATAGCAGATTGATTGGTACTATAAATGAACTAGAGATCCTGTGACCTGTGCGGATCCGTAAGCAGGTCACGTCGCCAGTGGTGCAATAAAACAAATGGGCAAGTGCAGGCGCTCGTCGAGTGTGTAACTTTTCAGCAACAGTTAAAATTATATGCCATGAATATAAATGGTAATAAAATACGAGCAAGCTCCTTCAAATGTCACCGCGACCGGGAGCAATGAATTTAGATGCATATCAGTGTACAGTGATTTCAATTAACATTAGCATAGCCACGTGTGCGTAATCTCATCGATCAATTAAATACTCGAGACTTGCACAAGAACAGCAACAGGAATCAGGAATGTTATTGAAAAAGTGTCAGGTGGTTCGAAAGCGGCGTCATTGCAACACCAATAGAGTCTTTTTCTATTTTCACCGCAACACCGGCAGTTTTAAGCGGAACATTTCATTGGGGTCAATAGTAGTGAGAAGCTGTCACGCTTTTATTTCTGTTACAACATGAAAGCGGCTTACCGAATCGTAGTCACTTCACAGATCATCTAACGAGTACTTACTTTATAAAAAGAGATCCAAATAATTTTGCTACGGTAATGGAAGCTTGTGGATTCCGGAATCACGAACCTCATGGTTCAATTGACATAATAGTGTCAACAAACGTAACCCTACCGGGCCTCGATGGCAAAAAGCCATAGCAAACAAGGATTTGCGCAAATAACGTCGAAAAAAATAGTAGAGGCCTCTCGCAAACCTACTAGCTCATCGGTAAGTATAGTTTGTTGTTTGAGTCAACAAACCACTGAGCGAACACGGATGGCCACTTCTGATGGCCGGTTCAACGGCTGATGGAGCCACGGGTGCCGCTCATGCGCACCATTAAACCTACACACACATATTTTCCTGTCCTTTCAAAAATAATACAAACGTGTTCGCAAAATAAGGACTTCCAGTTTTATATTTTACTTATGAATTCAGTCAAAATGTTTATTCTGCTGCAATTTTAATCTCTAATCTGCAGGATAAGTTTTTATGACTAGCATAAGAATAACAATAGCGGCAAACGAACTCCATGCCCGAATACCAAAGGCCAGGTTTAGACATAGCCAGTTCATAGTATCCGATATCTATAATAACTATATATATATATATATATATATATATATCTAACATTGTATCCCATTGTAATGATACATCAAGCGCGTCGTGTGATGTGTCAGCCATCAATAGTGTCGTGTATCTGGAAACTTGTCCAGTATCAGATAACAATTTGGACATCTGCATTATGATTAGCATGTTGTTAACGTCAATCAATGCTTTCGTTTCATTGTGCGTATGCAAAAAATCATAAATACTCTAATATGTGTCGGCGACTGGGCTATAAGTCAATAAGCTATAAGTATCTTTTGAAGGTTTGCGAGTATCTATATCTGATAGAGTTGGCAGAAAAATATTTCGATATATAATTAACGAGAAATTCCTATCGAGATGTCTTGGAAATTAAAAGAGCACCCACACAATGTACAAGAAACGTGACTGTGCACCAATTCGGGGGACAATCTAAGACATGATCTAGATTGTAACTACGGCTACAGCAGCCGGCGGACGTATGTCCAAAACCAACTACAAAGAAATCGATTTCATGCAGTTAGATAAAAAACTAATGAAAAAATGCATTAATAGGAACTGGCATAGTTAAAAAATTGTAAAAAATTACTAATCATCCCCTGGCAATTACCCAAACCTAGACAAAAATATTGTTTGTATATCCGGGTCCTATCCTACGCTAAATTAAGTGATAATAATCGTTTAATGAGCAAAAATATTTTTATTACTGGCCATCTGAAACTATTACTTTGAAAAATTATTCGTGTATCAGATTTTTTTTAAAGTGATTGCGAGCTTGCAGTAATAATTTGGCTCCGACTAATTGATATAACATTCCATTTTATGTTTAATTACGGAATACTGATGAATAATTAAGTTATCGTCAATACATGATTTTTATAATTAAGATAAATTAAACAATTTCAAAAATCTATCAATTAAATCATGTATTCATTTGAATTAATCACTTTTTTCCGTGTATTCCTTTCTCGGTTGGAAAAAGAGTGAATCGATTACATTAGCGTGAAACAATAGGATTTGAAATATATTTCTATTACTCGGTCATGATCATAAAAAATTAACATCAGAAGGCAATTTGGACCGCGAGTACTTTTTGCATCGCTGCAAAAATGCGTCACGGTAGAACGTTTCGTGCGTTGAAAATTTCGATCACGGACGAGTCCAAGCGTTTTCTGGCGCGATGGAAAAAATCAGCAGCCATCGAGATGCTATCAGACCGATGAACCCTAGAATCGCACGCATCATTGAAATGCGCAGGCGCAAAATCTGTAAATTGCAAAGCGTCTAGACTTTTATCCGTTCAAGGACTCTGGTACAAAAAGCATTAGATAAAGCCGTGACGTTCTGATTCGTCGCGCCTGCGCACTACCTCAATAGTAGAGCTCATTTCGAGTTATTGCTGCCGATATCAAAGCAGGCGCGATCCGCGCAGTATAAGTGCACATGTTAGGAATCAATGAATGACAGACAGCAAAAAATGCTTCTTCAAATGATATACCAAGAATTGTTTGATAGTTGCCATTTAAATCAGAACTAATTGAATTCTTCCACATTTCATTCAACAGTTCCAAGATTTGCTTCTATCAAAAATGAAATTATAAAATCGTTGTAGATACAAATGTGACCACAAGAATATATACCAATAGTAGTCAATTGAATTACGAATCGCAATGGAATAAATTGGAAACAAATATTCCGCGATTGTCTCACCTACAGGAACAAAGATTTATTAGAAGACGCATCGAGAATTGAATCGGACAACAATGCATTTTATTATGTCCCAAAATTTGTATTCAATGCATAATGCACGCGTAATCCAGTGGGTGGTACATTGAAAACAAAATTAGAATGTCATGAATAGATTTATCTTTTTTTCGATTTGGGCGGTTGACTTGGCCCCGGTAAGGTGGGGTCATTAAGTAACCTATCACCGATACGCGATGATGGTTTATTCTTTTCAATTACGAGATGCTGACAGCAATGCGCGTGAACAGCAAGCAATCGGGTCGTGCCTCACCATCCCATCATCACTCTGTAACTGACAAGCGACTAATGCACGCGAATGTGTACTCACTTTTAGAGATAAAAAATTAATGTTTTCAACGCTTTTTATTAGTGATGTTATTATGGACGGTAAAAACTTCAGAACCTACAAGAGGCAACGCACTGCCTGATATAGAAGTGAGGCTGGTGAACAGGTAACATTTGGAATGAATTCAAATGAACTTGTGCCGTACTCCCAATGTATTATATTTTATATTCCTGGGAAAACGTACCAGCAATGTGGAGTTACAAAGATACGGATCAGATCAAATTAATATTTTATTGACCGAATCTCAGGGAGATGTGGCAATAGTTTCCTGTTTACGTGACATTAAATACCCATAAAGCGCATTCCCTGTGGAGCCAAATGCAAAGTTGGACATTCTAAAACGTGTAACGATAAAATTACAATAATTTATTATTTTAGGTCGTTGTCGCCAATGAGTGATGTTAGGCGAACAGACACACGAATCACACAACTAAAATTACTGCACGCGAAAAAACAATGGCATTGTATCGCTAATGTAATGGACGATGGTAAAAACGATGCAGAAGGATAAATATTTAAAAATGTCTTTAAATATGATTTGCATTTGGTAGAAAGACAGTAAAAAATGTGCAAAAAAGGCTGGGTGCTCTGCTGATTAGCATATCCTTATTGTCACTCATACGCTAAACGCTTCGCTCGCGATAATTGACACACAAAGGTATTGAGACACCGACGTAGACGCAAAATGTACGTTTTACTCGTTATTCTTCGGGTTTTTTATGCATAGCTCGAAAGTTTACTTGATTTGAATGTAAAAACTCATAGTTGTAGAAATCTTATGTAAATAATATTTCATAGTTATTGAACGGCCAAAATGCTTGAGACCCGTATTTAAATAGAGCCTACAAATTTAAACACACAATTTTTAAGTAGCTAATGAGAAAAATCACCTAGAGACCAAAATCCATTAAGTCGTGCCTAGTTGGCGTATTACAAGCGGTAATGTACCGAAAACAACACACGTGTAACTTACAAGAAATTGACATACTATATGCAATTCTTGTTACAAAAGACATGCCGCTTCGTGTCAGCGAATTCGGTGCAACAATACGCTTCAATACAAAATAAAGTTCACGCTCTATATATTATATCATAACTTATAGCTGTTTCCCGTGGATTCCTTTGCGTTAAAATGATTATACATACATATATTATGATCTTTTCGGGTAGTAGTAGCATTTATTTACTACATTAGCACGGCAGCCACTTTCATTAGTAAGAAAAAGAATATATGGACAACGCTTTCACGTAGTCTTCTCACAGAACTCCCAACATACTGCTTATATACAGCATGATGATATTTAAGTCTTGCCTCCCTCAATAACCGGGTTATCGAATGCGAAAATAATTTCACAAATAGGATTACCTATCTGAGATTAGGTCGTTCAAATCGCCTTGGCAGTTCTTGAGATTAGCGTCCAAACAAGCAAACAAACTATGCCTCTGTATAATATTAGTACAGATTTATACTGACTAATGTTTTTTTTTACAAATCTAAATACGATTATTGCATTTGACGCCATAACTTTTCAAAATGGCAGACCAAGCCATAGATAAAGAGAAGTGCTAAGTGTAGGCGCCCGCATGTGGGCAGAGGAGTTCAATTGAAAACCAGATCATGAACCATAACCAATGATTCATAAGATCAATGTAGATTTCTATAAAGTGCACAGTACTATTCAACGCAGGGGCGTTAGCTATTATACAGATACGCAATGGGTGTGTAGTGTCAAATGTACTTTTAAGTGTAAGATTCCATAAGAACTTATCATTAAAACTTAAGATGTTTGGTCACTTTTATATATTGACCTCTAATCGATATCCTGCGTCTTTGAGATTTCGCTGAATTCAATAAGTTCATTATTTTAAAAGGCTGAGTGTCACTACTGTGTCGGGATCCCATTATGTGGAACATTTTATGCGACACGACTGCATATTGGCAAATTGAATTTGGACTCGCAGAGGTTAAATGCCCAGGTCAACGTAATTACAGCGTATTATATTTCCGGGCCCTATGGCGTTTGGGTCCGATCGAAATTGGTATTAGATTTAAGTACTGGCCTTTTAGAGATGGCACTAATAAAAAAAACAAGTCTAGTGTCAATAAAGATACTTCATATACCGAGTTCAGCGAAGATTCCGTATTCATTTTGAGATGGGTGAATACGACGAAAGATATCGGATCTTTCACATGCTTTATCAGGACAAAAAAATATTTCTTCTTTGCCCCACGGCTTCACTCGCGTAAAATTTAACTTCACTGGTAAGTAGTTTTTATTTGTGTTTTATTAAAAAATGAACTACCACTACACTAAAATAGAAATAGCACTAACAGTATTATTCCAGCTAATAAATCTATCTCTGTACAAAATATTATCCAATTTCGTTATATCATATCCATACATCCTCACAAACTTTCAATATTAATTATTAATAATATTAGTAGGAAAAAGGAAAGTCTGGAAAGCTTTCTCATCTCACAATACAACGCTTATCATTTGACTGCTTCCTGTCATGAACGACACCAATCACGAATACTAATGATGTTTGGATAGGCCAAAGCAATTATAACATCGAAAGCAAGTTTGCAATAGATTTTTTTAAATAGCGATTAAAATATGCATGGAATCTTTTTACTCCAAAAGTACTATAAATTATAAAATTTAAATTACCTAGACATTCGAGCCACATACATACATAATTTGGTCCATCCACATAAATAAAGATTCATCCCAAATAACTCAGAGCATGCAAAAAGTTTTTTATCACCAATAAAACTAAAGTTGTAAAAAGTGCATAGTGCCAATCACCTTCGAAATAACTCATCATTCTCGGACATATAAAAAAAACTTAAAGCTTAAAATTAATCACTGTGATGAAACTCATAAATATCTGAGTGACATCAAAGCCAGACCAAATCTGGTATTCAGGGGGCAGCAAATTTATCACACACACACACAAACATACATGAGTAATTCAGCAATACTTCATAAAATTATGCGAAGACGTAAATCAAATAACAGCACAAAAACCCCAAAATTAGCAATCACGCTTTTAGTCTTCATCAACAAGTCTGGTTTATTGGCATCAAATTAAGATTTGGATGCAATTAGACTGATGGCAAGCAGAGATCAGGGGCATAATTATTATTTATACTGTCGCGAGATAAAACATTCTTATGTCGTGTGTGCTATTAGATTTCTCAGTTATGATGTGATATCACGTTATTTAGCCTCTCAGTTTCAGCAATCCAATACATTTCACATTAACTTTTAAAACACCCAAGAATTAGAATATGTAAAGCATTTTTCAGTTATGATGTGATATCACGTTATTTAGCCTCTCAGTTTCAGCAATCCAATACATTTCACATTAACTTTTAAAACACCCAAGAATTAGAATATGTAAAGCATTTCTCAGTTATGATGTGATATCACGTTATTTAGCCTCTCAGTTTCAGCAATCCAATACATTTCACATTAACTTTTAAAACACCCAAGAATTAGAATATGTAAAGCATTTCTCAGTTATGATGTGATATCACGTTATTTAGCCTCTCAGTTTCAGCAATCCAATACATTTCACATTAACTTTTAAAACACCCAAGAATTAGAATATGTAAAGCATTTCTCAGTTATGATGTGATATCACGTTATTTAGCCTCTCAGTTTCAGCAATCCAATACATTTCACATTAAATTTTAAAACACCCAAGAATTAGAATATGTAAAGCATTTCTCAGTTATGATGTGATATCACGTTATTTAGCCTCTCAGTTTCAGCAATCCAATACATTTCACATTAACTTTTAAAACACCCAAGAATTAGAATATGTAAAGCTGTCAGCTACATTTTGTCTGTTCACGGTAAACTCCAAAATTTCTCAAGTGATTTCTTCACTAGAGTGATACAAGAGGAGGGTTTTTTACTTCAAGGGATTCTCTTGCGATTTTCTTCACTAGAGTGATCCAGGAGAGAGGTTGTTTTTACTTCAAGGGATTTTCTTGCAATTTTATTGACTATAGTGGTTTTCATGGATATGAGGAAGGTTTTTCTTAATACTTAATACGCAAGGTATCGGCGCAATGGTAATTTTCAATTTAATTTTAATTTATTTTTATGCAGAATTAGTTATTATAAGAACCTCATTCATACACACTCACAATACTCCAGATATGCCAAAATTATAGATTTGCCTTCATTATGAATTTAACGTGGGTCCAACCGCGAGTTACGTCTAGTTATTTATAATTATTCTTTATGCCTATAGGTTATGGTCACGCTTACCATCAGGTGGGTCGTATCTAAGTGTGATTATATACTTCTCATAGAATAGTGAATAATATGAGGTATTATTCACTATTAAACGACTTGGACATATATTCCTAAATATACACATTTTTCTGATAATCCTTACAAAACATAAACTTGCAAGGCTTTTCGATTTTTCTGATGAGAAGTGTATATAATATTTATTAGTCTTACAAAAATATGTTGCCATTGCGAGTTGCTTATAGGTTAATACCTACTACTGTTTTACTATATTTGTACTGAGCTTTAGTGAGGACTTTCCTTTGAAAAGTTGCTACAGCATTCTCTACTACTATATAGAAAAAAAAGTCCCAATTACATAAACCAAAATTCACTAAACTCTTCATGGTAGGCACACAACTGATAATTGGTATTGTAGCCATCAGTAATGCCAATATTCATTTAAATCTTCCAAAGTATTTCAACTATAGTAAGGTGATTAAATACCACCATAGCCACGGAACCATGCATAAACGTCGGTCAGACACGCACTTGTCCAATTTATTTTTAATGCATTACTTCGAACGCATCACAAATTGTATGTGATCCAGTGTTTACGGTGCAAAGCTTTTAATTCCGCTGTTTTCCGAACTTTATAGACGCATTAAGACAACTGGCAAAGAATACACTGGCTGTATACGAAACGACATTAGCTTAATTATTTGGATGTAACACGATCGTTAATAGGTATCCAATAAGATTCGACCGGGAACTTAAGACGCTTAATGATGCACATTTCGAAGCCATCGAACGATGAATTTCAAATTGATTGGATCCATAATCACACATTTAGAGAATCGTCGCGGCAGGTCCACTATTTGTCAAAATATATGTTTCTTTATGATCACAACAGACGATAACCTGAGTAGGTACGTGCAAAATTATGCACACTTAAGATGACCGCATCATAATTATATGATAATTTGTTACTCGCTACCATGCACAATCGGGAAATTAGTTTTAGATGCCATAAATGCTACCTATCTCGATTTCGCTGTGAAAAAACCTATTTAAGGTGGTCACTTTGACACGGAACCCTAAGAATTAGATAGGCAGACAAACTTTTGCACTTTAATTATTTGTATGGTGGTTATATGCAATTGTAATAAATCATATACTGCTATTTATACTGACTTCGCAGGAAATCTGAGTCTTTAATGTGGACAAAATGACGTCAGGGCACAATGTTTATGTCGCGTTCATTAATTTACCTGATCTAAAATTGCCATGTCTATAATGACAGACATCTCACAGGAAAATATGGCCAATGTTAGCATAAGGTCACGGTCGTTCATTTGTTGATCACTAAAGTGCATCGTAAATAAAATAATGTATGATTATATGTATTTTGCATATACTATTAAATAAAACAGCGTCATAAAAAGGCAAAAAAGTGAAGTGTTGGTTGAACACGAGATTGAGGACAAAAAACATAATGCATGCTTTGAGTAAACATAACAAATGCGAAAGTTTATGACACGAAAAGAAAAAAAATGTTCTAAAATATATTTTTTTAAAATTTTTGCGACCAACTTAGACAAATATTATCTCTAAAACTGTCTGTCTTTAGCAGACAGACATATCAAAATGTCATCGAGACACGGTCTCTTGAACCCTTGACCCAGACACATTATATGTTATATCCTAATATCATAAAACTGAAGTGTTAGTTTGATTGCCATAGCAACAGACACGTGTACACGTGTATAGAGCTCAGCAATACAGTTCGATCTATCGCACTGTTAAGATTTCGTTCCGATAAATCCGTTCAGTGTTAAAATTTCACCGAAATCCGCTCAGTTGATCGCGTCAAATGGATGAAATGGACAAACATGCAACTTTGAGCTTGTGATACAAACAGGATATAAACGGCTTACCTCTGCACTGTAGATAGGTGCCCTGAATCTAAATACAGACGGCATATAGCTTTGATTTCTGGCCGCCGAGGACAGCTGTACTGAGCCGAGCGCGGATTTGTTTTCCGCACACGATGCAGGGGGCCCTCTGAGCTCTTCAATCTGTGCTCCCAGCAGCTCGTTCTTCAGCAGACAACTGTAGGCATGGTGGTCCCTTCCACCACTACTGCCGTCGCTGCTGCCACCATCGCCGCGCGCCTTTTTCGCGGGCTGGTTCTCTGTGCCCCTGCTCTTTGCTGAAACAATAAGAGTTATATTTATAATATTTGTTTTCTTATCAATATATCTTCAAGCGATCCCTCAAGGTCCTCCACAGAGGTAGGCAAGGGTGTAAAAAATAATAATAATAATAAATAATATATCCTCACGCCTTCCCATAAGGGTCCCCGAAGGGGTAGGCAGAGGTGTATAGGTAATACCCACACACCCACTTTCCGCCAGAGGTATATTAGATGCCAACGTGACAGATGGCGAGTCCATCGCCGTTACTCAAGCACCTCAAGCACCATACATACGCCTTTGAATTTCCTCTCAGACGTATGCAGGTTTCCTCTCGATGTTTTCCTTCACCGGTCAGCTCGTGGTGTGACTAATCACTGTACTTAAGTTCAGATAAACTCATTGGTACAGTCGGGATTCGAACTTGCGACCTTTGCGTCGCAGGCAAATGCTCGAACCACTCGGCCACCACGACATAAAATAATAATAATAAATTATTTTCAAAAACGTTTTTACTAATAAACATTTTTAAAACAAATAAATTTTCCTCAAATAAACTCTATTTGAGGAAAAATATAATGCGTATATTGTTATGAATAATAGTATGTGTAACAACATAAACATATTTCAAAACAATGCTTGTATAAACGGGAAAGTAAAACAAAAATATAAGTCTAAATTTCCCATTGATTTATCATAGTATGTATTCCTTAATATAGATTTAATGGTAGGAAAATACATTACAATATTCATCTAATAATATTGTGTAATTTATCGAATACGTGGCTTTTTTAATGTCGATAAAGTTGAAAATGGCTGACATTATTGTCAGATAGATTCATTCGTTGGCTTGAAACAGGTAGTAGGTACAACTACTTCCAAAGTAGTCATAGACCGCATTGACTACCGCTACCACTACGCCAAATTTCATTTAAATCTGTAACTAGTGTGTTGGGTTATAAAGAAATCTTGTATTAGGCGAGAACAAAAATAAGTTACAATATTTGTATAATCTAACTATGCCCCTCGATATGACCTGCGGGAAGTAGTGGGTAGTTATTTTTTCTGGCACAAAACATATCCCATCTATACACCTCTACCCCCTACCCGCCTACGCCCTCCGGGGACCCTTGTAGGAAGGGGCGAGGATATATCATTAATTTATAATATTGTTATTTAGCTAATAATCTCTGCCAAATTTCAACCAATATTGTTCAGTAGTTCGCATTCAAAATAATAATAGGATAATCAAGTTTAATCCGGATGAAACCGCGTGGCAAAGCTAGTATTCCTTAATGTAGGTTTACCAAACACTAAACAATATAGCAATGATAGAGTATTTATCAAGTTATCGCATAATTTATTTCACTTAAGATTTATTTGGTTGACAACACTGCCCGGCGGCGTGACCTGTCAAAACCATATGCTCACTGCCTCTCAGGCGCGTGCCATATGACTCATGGAGGAGAAAAAACACGAGGATTTTATTTTATAACAATTCTACATCATATGATTGGACACCTTCAACATTCGGCTAGTACAAATGTGATTTATATTAATAATACAAACTTGTTAACATCTGTAAAAATGGTAATCATTCATTGTCCAAAATATTTAATCACCTTTTTCGCCGTTTCGTAGGTATTAAAAGAGCTTTTATTTACTTATAAACCTAATAAACGCCATTTCAGAGCAACCCTATAAGTAATATCACTGAATAGTCTGTTAAACAGTCCAAAGGGACTAATTAGTCCTAAGGATTTAAAACTGACTTAAATTCTTTGAAAAAATTATAATCTGCGTCTATGCACGTTAATGATGAACGATGAATGTTGAACGAACTGATACAAATTATGGCGAGACTACAAAATCACAAATTTTAGCTTATACCTGTGTGTAGGTATGTATACTCAAAGTGACACCTATAAAAAATTTGCAACACGTGCTATTTCGCAACCGGGCACGATGCGGGAGAGGTAGCCGAAAATATCACTTGTCATTAACCACTGCAAAGACTGAAGCTTTTTCTTTAGGTAAGGGTGATTCACGGAACAGAATACAATGCATTCGAGTGTCATGATTCAACAGACGAAGATACAAAGCCACATGCTAATGTCTAACCGCGACTGCGCGGTTAGACATTAGCATGCTGCATTATCGCAAAACTCTGAGTTTCATTTAAAAAAAAATACATTTAATCTGTTGGATCCAATATGTCTAAAATAAATAGTATTTTGTAGCCTAAAATAAATAAAATGATTATTATTCCAAATGGGAATTCATCAGTTATAATGAAACCTTTCCGAAAAGTAAAATTTTCCCAGTCTTAAAGGTTGATGCACTTCCCATCTGAGCGGACGTCGGAAGTGTCCCCAAATTGCATTACAATTCTAAGCCAATGAATGAAAATAACAAATTCAATTGTTCTCCTGTTCACCGTCGCGTACGAGTTCACTCACACCTCTTCCTTCCTCAGGACTGGCCGTATAAGGCACGGGCGATATACTTGCACCTATATTTGGTTACCTACGTGACAAACTATTGGCCAAAGCAGAATAATTAATTCGGTCCGTCGCCAAATTTGTCCACATCCTGGCAAATACAATTTCGTGCTGAATTTATACAGCATTAGAGTCCATTTTGCCGGGATAGGTGTGTTTACTAATTGTCTATGTCTAACCGTCTTTTGCAAGGCCTCCACCTACGTGGTGTCTGCCCACATCCAATTCTCTGGTGGAGAACGGACACAAATTGGACCAAGCTAACAACAAGCCACAACTGAAATTACGATTAGATTATTGTACAATGAACGAACGCTGTTGTTGTAACAATAGAGGATATTATAAAACCCATTGGACCAGTTAAGGGTGAGCCAATACAAATAAAACATAAAAGGAACCTTTAGAAGTTAAGTTAGATAAACTTTCAGTTTAGTAAATCAAACGAAATGATAAGTACACTACACTACTAACAATTACTACACTATCAATTGAAATTCATTGCAAGTGTGTCACGCACTCAAGAATGTGAATTATCGCGTAACAGGTGAAAAGGTAATTTTATCATTTTCTACAAACGATAACATATAGCTTTGAAAATTGCACCTAACAACAACTTTTCTATTGTCTTAGCAGCAGCTTTATTCAAATTCATTATTCGATACCCAAGAGAGAAAGAATAACGAAAAAAAATCTCATTATATTAATACCCAAAACTCGATTAATTCCACAACTAAGCAATCTTTCTACAATGATATACATACTAAGACAGACAGATACATATACAGATACGTACCAACAACCCTTAGCTTTACAGACAGATACTAACCTCTCGGTTCAGCATCAAGCCAACAAACATATATAAAATAATATCTGCTTCAAACTCCATCATCATTGCTTTGATATTTTTTACACGTTACATAACAATGCGATCGGTTTCGATATACATACGAATCGACGTGCACAGATAGAGGTCCGAAGAAACCAATTTGGTTAACAAATGATTTGAATTAGTTTCACCTCTCAAAATTTAAATAGGTATACCGAGAGAGTATTATTATCATGGCGACATTGCATTAAATTGTGTTTCCAGTAGCAGGTGCTTGAACAAGTACCCGATAACGTGACCTAGATTGAACCAGCGATACTATTGGAGAATTTAAGATATAACGAAGTGTACTATAAGGTTTTATATAGACGCCAGACGCCAGCTACGGGCTTAGTGCATAGAACTGGTTACACGTTGATTGCCATTAGATAGAGCTAGCAACAGACTTCCTTATGAGATAGGCAACGGAGAATTACACGGAGCAACTCCTAAAGTACTTAGCTAAATTGCATCATTGATTTCATTGCGCAACTAAATTTATTCCATGGAAACCCAGCTTTACCTATGAAGTAAATGTCTATTTCTAATCGTTACTGCTAGACATAGCCGACTGATTACTCATAGGCCAGTAACTCCAATCCTATTATTGAATACTTCATTTTGAATGCTTCATGCCTATACTACGATAAAGATGTTTAAATATTCCTTGTCTTTAAATTCCTTCTTAAACCAATGCAGATTTTCTGTCAATGTTCTTCACCGTTAAGGTCGTATTGTAATTAATAACTATTTTTAAGTTCATAAAAACTAATTGCGATCTCCAAACTTGCAAACTTTGCGTTACAGTCGACTAGTGGATCACCACGACACAAAATGTTTAATGAAGAGTTTATTTTAAATCAGAATGCATCGTTAAGAATTCTAGTGGCGTCGGTCATCTATGCAAAACCTAGTACCTACTAGAGCCAGGTCAGTAACGGTACACAAGGCAGCGAGCGCATCGCAAACGAGTCTAATGCAAGTTGCATATACGTGCATTCACAGGCAGAGAGGCAACAAGTTCCTTAACCTGGGCGTTATCAGAAATTATTAGGGCCGCTTAAACAACGGGCGCTGCTATTGAAAACTTATCGGCACAGTAGCCACTATGGTGCTTTCATAATACACTACTTATCGTAGTTTTTAAACCTTATCGTGTGACCCGGCCAGATGACTGTTTACTTTATAACTGCATTCAAGTGCAATGAAGTACACGAATGAGTCATGCTTAGACAACAAGCCACCTTGGAATTGTACTCACAATCTTTGTCGGGAATTATTAGTGGCTCAAAAGTTTGGATTGGAATTTAGAACCCGCGCGTTCCATATCAGCGGCTTTACTTTGCACAATTTAATCAAATACCGACAAAACCTTCAATTAATGGTGGATAATTTTCTGGAGCAAGATGGGCTTGGAACGCTATTTGATCGAAGAGATAGCGGCTCTACAGCAAGCACTAAATATGATTGCAAATGAATACAAACCCAACAGGATTTGAGTCAACAGATTATCTAGTACGTTCACTGCAACGAGTAAACATTTAAACGACCTCTTGAACATATATCACATGTTATCGCATGCAGTTTGCAGAGTAAACAGGTATTTTGCAAACCCACTTTGACGCACACTTTGAATTTATTTAAAATTCAAAACACAATATAAATTTACAGAGACAGAACGCGAGCTTATACTGTAAATGAATATTTTTGTTGCGTCTTAATGCCCCAGTCTGCTGTAAGATAAACATGGACAGAAACGAATGGAAAACACACTGTTGCACCCATATAGGGTGTAGTTGTGAAAGCAAATCTTCGCAGCTGTTACTATAAACTTTGTTTGAACAATAGTGGAGGCGCTCGCCGTAACGTGGAAAACGGAAAATTGGCCGAGAACCTAAATACAGTGCGTTGAACTACAAGTAGATTGCGGTGGAGTTATGAATCGTGTTAGAGGTGTTTTAGAATCAACTGAACTATGCAACGTTTCGAGTGTTCTAAATTAGCATTTATAATCGACCAAGTGCCTGTCGGAAACGGATTAATGTACAGTTCCGCAGCAGGATACCGATGACAATAATTAATTTGACCTTTGAATTAAACTACCAAATTGCATTTTGTAAGCACCTTTTTTGGGTATTTTGTCTGGACTTTATCCTAATTCTTGAGCATTTAGTCAGATGAGATTAAGACCGGGAAAAATTGCGTTCAATTTTTGAAATTCGTATCTCGACACATATAAATTGAGGGAGAAATGATACGACTTTTTAATTGCATCCTTTAAAATCCCGCTCATGCTGATAATTCAAGTGCAAATAAAACGATTCTCACGTTAAATAAAAGCATATGTATAGTACATATGCTTTTAGTTTCATTTTCTACTTCACTACTTGGTTTCATTTTCAAGTATGAATTATTCATAAAACTTACCTCGTTTTATTACGATTTACTATGATTTATATTTACAATTCTTGAGGAATTGTAACAACACAATTAAACCTAAAAACTAGCTACGTGAACAAAATAATTAATTCAGTTCAAACCAGAACCGTAAAAGTCGTGCACACGTCGCAAATAGGCACAAATGAATTCATCGTCACGGCATTAGGATATTCTTGAAAATTAAGATTCGTGAGTGCATTGAACCAAAAACGTGGCTTATTACTTAACATATGGCTAGGTCGTGAGCTTTTCACTGGTTTTTGCATGCAAACGTTTTTGCAATCAATGTTTACCCTACACCAATGGAATAAAGCGTTGTTTTTGCTAATCAATTTTTTTTCTACAATCTTTGGCATTCAAACTTCGGCATCTAGGTATAACCAGGATCAACGCGATACATGTCAAAGATCATCTGACACGGAACATTGACGATGATGTCAGACACGAGTCCTTTAGACGTCAATTGATTACCCAGCATTGTTGCCATCGGCCTAAATTCAACACATTGACATCTGATTTATGTGTACAACTCAGGTGTCAAGAGCGAGGACATAAAAAATAAAGTGTAGCAATTATATGCGAAGATATAACAAAGCTCGCTGGTCTAGGACATTAATCATCCAGTTCTAAGCTTTATGTAATACCCTATGACAGAACTAGATGATACGTCGCCAACTAGATAAAATGTGTCAACAGAGATAGGCTCATGAATAGAACCTTTAGAACTTTTTCATAAGACATTGTTAAACAATGAGGCTACATCGAATTTTGTATCGCCGATCGCGTTAAAACCTCTATCCCTCTCTCTCTAGGATATAATGATAGAAACATATTCGTACGTGATCGATATTCATGTAACAAAAACGTCTAACAATAGTTTATTTATAACGAGTCATTAGCTCCCAACTTAAGGTGGCCAACGGTTACTGGTCATCGATATTAAATACGGGCTTCTGTTATGTCCTATTCTCTAGCATCGCTACTGGCAAAGAACGAGGCCTGTATTAGCTTTGTAAAGCAAACACGGTGAATATTATTTGCTCTCAGAACAAGTAACAGTATGGTGCAAGGAATTTTAAATGTCGTATGCTAGAACACCTTAACGATAGCCTCCATTTATAGCACCGCTAACTCTAAGAGCGTATGTCAATACGACTAATTATGGTGTTAGGAATTTAAAATCAATAAGAGTTTGGGAATTTGATGGCTTTTATGACAATCTTGAGTCACGTAGTAATTTTGTTGGCTGAACAGCCAACAACTCAACTGTCAAACTCAACAGGTGAGATATTTTTAGTTGCCAACGTGACAGATGGCGAGTTCGTCGCCTTCTCTATTGCTGAGGAACGATGCTTTTTCTATTAATTCACAAACTTAAGCATGCAGGTTCCCTTAATGTCTTAATTCTCTCAGTCAGATTAATCAAGTTCGGAAAAAGTAATCGGTCCAATTGGGATTCAAAATTGTAATCATTGCGTTGCAGGCGACTTCTTGAACCACGGCTAAGCCACGGTTGAGCCGTTGAAAGGTAGATAATAAAATATGCAGCAATGTAATACGCTTCAGCGGTTTTCCTAACTACGCGCTCGTTTCAACCCACTTTCAAATTGCATTCACCTAAGTACCTTTAGAAACCTCGGCGTTTACAGTTACTCGACTTCGAAGATTACACATTCTATAGTTATAAATAAATGCTTAACAATAGTGTCTGCATATTTTTTTACATTATGGCGTATTTTAATAGAACTATTAACAATTAATTATTCGCCGTTGGAGAAAAATATTTAAACATAAAATTGAAAAGATAAAAGACAATTAGCCTAAACGACTTTATACTTAATTGCTGTAAAGGTTATGTTTTATTAGACTCGTTCGTATATTCGATATCCATAATGACTCGAAATATGTATAAAAGGTTTGCTTTACCGGAGAGTTTACATAACTTTCTTAAATTTGTTTTCTTGTGTAGATTTTTCACGTGTTGTCAAGGCTACATGTAATGTGATATAAGGCTTGCGAATTGTTGTAAGTCCTTAATGCTTGCTATAAGAAATCTTCTGGTAGCACGTGGAGTATATAAGCTCCAATCTCTCTTTGAGTTTTGCAAATACATCACAAAGCTATTAGTAAATTCAGAATACAAACCAATATAATCAGGCATAAGTACATAAGCTATGAACCAACGGGCCGAACCAAAAAAGGTGCAGCTAAATTCTCGGATGAGGTTATACAAAGTCGGCAAAGGCGAGTTTATAAAACATGGCAAAATAAAATAGCGTATTATAATTGTGGTATGATGACGCGGATGATGAATGCTAAACAATATGTTTTAGTCGCATTAGTAGGTATCACGGATACAGCTGATCAGACGGCAGGAGCTGAGTTTAATGGCATTAAATACACGTTTCGACTTGTCAATTTCGACAAGACAGAAAAAAATACGATGAACATATAAAAAATACAATTTACAGAAATAATAATTCAGTACGCGCTAATCAATGCATAAAAATAAAACCTGATTGGCTAGCTGCATCACTAATGAGACGTACGCAAAGAAATTGTAAACTGGTAGTAAATTTGGAACTTTCCGAAGTCAATCGCAATAAACTTTTATAATGCAAACAATCCTAATGACCCTTAAACATTACAATATCCAAAATAAACCACACGTGATCCTGCAGATGACATCAGATCCTGTTGATTGATGCAACAGCGATGCAGAAACCCATAACACGATCGATACCAATCGATTTGTCGACTCCGACGAAATAAAAGAAACAAAAACTGGCACTTCAACAAAGAACGCTTTATTCCTTTACGTGATTTTAAGTCAAAATATTGGGTATATTTGCAACTTTGTTGGAAAATTATTGTCCTTAGAAGGCCTTATAAACGGAAAAAGGATAAAAAAATATAAAGTTGACTCAGCTGATCGGAGCAATGACTTCTCAGAACAACTAATACATTTGTAATTCTGAAAGCCCAAGTATAGTACGAGCATGCCCGCTGAATCACAGTCAGCTGATTTTACAAGCCTATCGGTACCTACACAAGTATCTATACGAATTATAACGATTTTGGTTCCTTTAAATTCAATTAAAGTTGTCTGAAATCGTAAAAAAATTGAAGTAAGTACGGCAACCATTAGATAATAGTTTACAGGTGACATCATCGTCTCAGCTGATCGCAGGTTGAAGGCTGGTCATTTCAAAATTTTTAATGTATGTAGGAGTCGACGTATATGAATACTCATAAATATTAAGTATTTGTACTGCTTTGGACTTGAGATTATTAGAAATTACTATAGATGGAATAAGACAGTAATACTTCAAATAATAGTGACAGAAACAAAGCGTTAACTGGTAGGTAGATAAAGGCAGTATAGTTCCGACTAGAGTTAGTCACGAAGTTAACAGACACAAAAGATAAGCTAAAAGCATGACCAAACCAAACTGCTACGATGAGGCAGGTTGGAAAAATGCGATCCAAGCAGGCAACAAAAATGCGATCCAATCAATGCACCTCACATGCGATAAACATTGCAAACCACTACTTGCAATGCGTCGACGAGAGTGTTAATATGCCATTTTGGAAATTTGCAAATATGCATTCGCCCACAAATAATTAACAGTATCGCGTTAAGTTTACACAGCTGCACGAACGATCTCGTCGCATGTCGCATGAGAGTGCAACTATTTACCGATACTGCCTTAAATGGATTTGACACATGACATAAAGACGAAATCAAATACCTTAGTAATGAAGTCACGAAAAAATATTCGCTTTTGGATGACCTAAGATTCGTAATGCATAATAATATAGTAATGTGGGTTCACCTTTGTAAGGGCGTGGGCTATTGGAAACCCAACAAATAAGTTTAAAATCTATGCAAATACGTATGACAATCGAATAAGATATTAAAATAAGCTTGTAAGTCAAACTTTTGCCCGCAACTTTGCACGCATACATCATACATATCATATCATAGGCTTACTATTGCAAACAGCGATTGACTCGCCATCTGTCACTTTAGCACCTAAAGCTATATCTCTGACGAAAAGTTGGTGTGTGTGTACTACCATTGTGGGAAAGCGCGAAGATATATTTAAAAGATACGTGACATACAAACTCACTATGGCATTTACATATATGTACTCATTTTTTTTTTACATATAAATTATCGAACTTATATTATAAATATAAGTTCGATAATTTGAAGAATATTCACAAAACGACGTGTTATCAAGAACATATACCGCAAGTATAAACACAAAATTACTGATACGCAATAAAACAGCTCTGTATTGGATGCAGGCGCAGTAATCAACTGATAAGGATAAGTTATCAACAGTAAAGCAATTAAGTTTTAGGTGCTAGTGGGACGAATGCGCTAACTATCACAAACGTGACACTGTATCCATGCATACAGGTTAAAGAAGCTATCTCAAATTGCACTTCAGTATATTTTTGGCTCGTGATAAATGCCTTGTTTAAGTATCTTGGCCTTGGGCAATTGAGACGCATTATAGGTCACACATTTATTGTGACACATATTTAAGCTAATTTCAATCACCATGATAGTAACCCGTGGTGACAGAGTGGCTTTAAGACACTTGTACAATCAAGCAGGCTCAACCCCGGCGGTCTGTAGCATTGATTTTATCAGAAATTATATAATATATCTTCACGCATTCCCACAAGGGTCCCCGAATGGGGTAGGCAGAGGTGTGTAAGTAGTACCAAGACATCCACTTTCCGCCAGAGATATATTTTAAGAACTTGCAAACTTTGTGTTGAAGGCAACTGCACACCACAAGCCTTACGACCTTTGGGAAGAATTTCAAAGACGTGACAATACAGATAATTTCAAGCTTTTTCCATAAATATCTAGGGATAGAACAATACAGTCCAATATTCAAATGATATCTCCAAACCCCTAAGTTCCTAAGAGTGGTTAGACGTAGATGAACCCTCTCTTCAACACAGATGTATTAAGCAAATGACAGACAGACAGATTATCATTGTTTCTCAGACACTTAAAAATTCTTCACGGTGATAGTCTTCACTATAAAACCCGGTGTACTAAATCTCATTAGTCTCTAACTCATCGGGATTCGTACCTGTAATCTCCACAGACTAACTGCACCTGAAATGCGTTTATAGCGAGAACTATCTAATTCGTCAATGTCAATCTGTGGCTTGAACAAGATTCAAGACACTTCAGCATCACAGTTTATTTAGTATCGAATACTGACTGAATAACAAAATACCAATATCGTATTCCTAGACAGTGTCGAAGTGATAAAAATACCTAACAAAGTATTGTAAGTACCTATAATTGACTCGCCAGCAATTACAGTTTGACCCATGGATCCTGCGATTGGTATAATGGACCCGCAATTAACATATTAACACAAGGATATGCTTACGACATCCGTTTGCAATAAGATATTGTATTATACTAAGATTTGAAAAAAGAAAAAACGCAATGCGTTGAAAAAAATTGACGCTCTAAATTCAAAATAAATACTCAGAAGCCACCAGTAAAAAAAAGTAGTTTAGCTAATGCTTTATTTATGGCTATCCGTTGTTCTTTGTTTAATTAAGTAAGCATCCTGAAATAAAAAATTTACGACAAAGGTTCAAAGCAATTTCATCACATACTAAAGTAACTTCTCTAGTGGGCAAATGCACAAATCGTTCACTTAATTCGATGCGGATGAGAGGGCATCAGGAACTAGACTATTTGCACTGGAGGGCATCGTCCTACGATGTGCATGATCCAATCCACGGTTCACTTATTTCTCTTTATACTAACTACTAGGGATCCCTCGCGTGAATGATTTTGCACGGATTTTCAACAAAAAAAAACAGAAGCAAAAAACACTCATGACATAAACTTTATTAGTTATAATTTCGACAGACTCCAAAACTACGAGTTAAAAATTAGATAGTTATAAAACAAAGGCACCATAAAAACATTCATATGTTAATATTCATGGGCTATCAACACATTTAGGGATAATAATCTTGGTTGAATTGCATCATAGTTTTAGTCGAGTGATTCCGACGTATGCTGTAGCCCTATCACCACCGCTAGTGTCAACGCCCTTCTCTCAGTTCCCTGAAGCACGCGATTGGAGCATCCCATCGCGTAAGCTTCACGCTTGCACGCTTGGCAGACCATTAGACCAACTCCATGACTGCTTCATAATGCACATTGCATTCAAATTATACTTTAATAAAATATAACTGGACCGGCACTTAACAAATATCTAATGAACATTAATATATATGTTGGATAATCTTTCTAGATGGAGTTAACGAAGGGACCAAAGTTGGAGGCATAGAACACTGACCTCAGACGTCTCAAATCCTTTTAGCTACTCGTTCTGCGCACAGGAAACGCGTGGGCTAACACATGGTGCCATGTCCTTCATAAGGACGCCATTAGGATTGCAACCACAGATTTGTATTGTTCAAGAAACATTAGGACGTTCAAGGTGGCAGTGGAAGCTAAACGACAAATATATATATATACATATCATATAAGGACATATTTTGTGACAATACCATTTTATTCATGGATATTTGTTTAACTAAAATTAGAAAAACTTAAATTTGGGTATCAATCGTGTTTTCTTTCCTAGAATATATTCATGTCTTGTTAGGTATATCAGCAAAAAAAAATTATTACCAGAGACAAATTTCATCAATTCCGTTCAGCCGTTCTATCGCGATTAAGTAACAAACGTCCTCACAAACTTATAATTTTAGTAGGATTAGAACTCCGATTAAATATTATTGGATTAGATATCTCATTTACAAGATCCACCTATTATCATGCTACTTCCCAGGGGTGGGCGTAATCAGATTGAACGCAAGATATTCCGATTGATGCTGGGGGCACACTTCGATTGTGAACAAACCATCACCATCACAATTAAGCGAATACTTAACTCACAAAGGCTTTATTATTAACTAGCTGTGCCCGCGACTTCGTCCGCGTGGAATTTAACAAAAAAAATATTGTTCAGTTTCTAAAGTAAAAGTAGTCTGTTATTCCTTTTAACATCAGCTATCTGCCAGTGAAAGTCCCTTTAAAACAATCAAATAAAGCTAAAAATTGTAAAATACGATATTTTGGTATATGTACCGTGTATACATCCATATGCATTTAGTAAAACGCAGTTTTTTTATATGTACAAACAGATAGTCCAATTTTATTCATTTGTATAGATGATCTCAAACACAAAATTAAATAATGTACAGAATTACTTAGCAACCTATTTTACATGGGCTAGATTTAAATTCAAAACCCATGTATTTTCTATACGTCCAGGTAGGTAGCCAAGCGCAACCGTCTCATGAATTGCAAATGAGTTACCATTGTGTAACGAGGATCATGATTTAGTCGCATTTTTAATTTCGCTAGAAAAACTCACTAATTACCAGAGTCTACAAGATTCTAGGGCCGTTAACCTTGATTTTAATTATTCCGATTGCATAATTACACGGAAGCAGTTTGGGTAATTATCGAGATATGTACGTGGATGAGACAAGAAAGATGGTGCAAGATGGGCATTTATTTTACCAAATATAATAATAAAAGTACTAAACTGAAAACGTATCATATACATATATACATAGCTACTAGTAACTACTTACTTACTACTAAAAAAAATATAATATAATAACTAAAAAATATAAATATCTCTAACATAATAATAATATAAACTCACGCCTTCCCACAAGGGTCCCCGAAGGGGTAGGCAGAGGTGTATAGGTAATACCCACATATATATATATATATATATATATATATATATGTGTGGGTATTATATATATCTCTAACATAATATAATGATTTTACATACATACTTATATACAAGTCCCTAACGGGGTAGGCAGAGAGTATAGAGCGCCAGTTCGCTCTAGACTTACATACCTCTTTCGCTTCGTCCACATTCATCAGTCTCTTCATATATGCTCGTCGGTTTCGAGTACTCTTAATGATTTTAAATAAAAAAAAAAGGCCTTCGTATATTATATACTAGGTGTGCCCGCGACTCCATATTTTTATTTAACCCCTGAAAGGTTAAAATTTTACAAACTGTGAATTTTATATTAATTTATATGTAATCAAGAACTTAAAAAATCAATTTCAAGTTTCTAGCTACCATACAAACTTTCATTCCCTTTTTCTACCCCTTACAACCCTTTATTGCATTAAAAGGTAGACTATGTCCTTTCTTAGGTTTTAGAAAAACTCTGTACCAAATTTAAATCGGTTCAGCAGTCGTTTAGGCGTGAAAAGGTAACAGACAGGCAGAGTTACTTTCGCATTTATAATATTAGTAGGGGTATCACATTAGAGGTGACCCACGAATTCACCCGCCCAAAATTTTATATTATTTCTAGATTTTACCCTACATTTTTTGATACCGGAATGAAACATATCCTATGTGCTAATCCAGGTATATAAAATATCACTCCGCCAAATTTCAACTGAACTTGTTCAGCAGTTTTTGCGTGTAAAAGGAACAAACATCCCCACAAACTTACATACAAATATTATGACAAATACCGCTTTTTACTAAATAAATGTGGGTGTATACACGGTACATATAACAAAATAACAAATTTAAACATTTTTGTCTGTCTGTTTGTTCCAGCTAATCACCGAAAGGGCTGGACCGATTTTGACGGGACCTTCACCGACACATAGCTGATGTAATAAGGAGTAACTTAGGCTCAACTGAACAATAACTTCTTTGTTAAATTCCACGCGGACGAAATCGCGGGCACAGTTAGCTTTTAAAATATTTTAAAGATTTCAACGAGCAAAAAGTTGTCTCCACTTACTATATAAATTGCGTAAATTCTTAGAACGGGTAATTTTTTCTTCTCATTAAACTGCCATTTAACAGAAGCGGGTGAAAAGTGGCATTATAGAGAGTAATTACGGAATTTTAACAAATTCCAGTGACCCGTTACACCTGTTTTGGCAAACAGAAATGCTATGTATACTTAAATGAGGATAGTAGACATAATTCTGATGTACATATAATGCCATTTACAAAGACGCACCCCACCAATTTCTAGCCCACGTGGTCGCGTGATGCGGGGAGTATGGCCTGAGAGTATTAATTGTAGTGTGCGTATGCACTCATAGGTAATCAGTGTGTACCGATAATACTCAATCATCAGTCACGTACACTATAAACTATAGGGAAGAATAGCGCGTCTTCGCGGTTGGCACTATCGTTACATGACGTATAAAAATCTGTCTCTTTCGCACTGTTGAATAATGATGGCAATACCGCGCCATGGTAAGACACCGCATCATCTGCGAACCGTGAACAATTACGTGCTCGCTTACTAAAACAATCAAAAACCTTATTTAATGTAATTTATGGTTATTTGTTTTACTTTACTTGGTAAGCCAAGTCGTCGGCCTACATACTGTTACCAAGCGTGAGATTATAGACGGTGTTCATCGAATACCTACCTATACGAGAAATCCTTACTAATATTATAAATGTGAATGTAACTTTGTTTTATTTTCACGAAAAAACTACATAGCCGATCATGATGAAACTTTTATCACATATTCTCAAAGGTATTGGGAAGGAATAGGATAATGATAAAAAAATTAAAATTTAATACATAGAGTAAAAAAAAATTAGGTTATCAGCAGGATATGTTTTGGTCCGAAAAAAATTATAATATCCTCACGCCTTCCCACAAGGGTCCCCGAAGGGGTAGGCAGAGGTCTATGAAATGTATAAAAAAATCTAGATAAAATTTTACGCGGGCACACCGCGGGGCACAGCTAGTAAATAATAATTTTAATCCCAGGTGTCAATCAACCCAGTTTGATGTAGTTATATTTTTAATAGAAATTATCATCACGGCTTCCTACATCAGTCCCCGAGGAGTAGGCAGAGGTGTGTAGTAGGTATGTATTCACTTTTTGTCGGATCAATATTTCGACTTCGATGTCGACTTGAAATGCGTCTTTCACGGTTAACACTCACGTTTTTCGCGATGTTTTCCTTCACCGTTAGGTTAGGTATGATAAATAAGTGTGCACTTAATTTCAGTAAAATACTCAATGGTACAGACTGCCGGGCTTCGCACATGTAATCTCAATTTTGCTGGCGACTACTCAAACCACTCGTCCACCAGGGCTTATACGTTCACCTGTTTCTATTATTTCCCTAAAAGTAAATTAATTTATGACATTACAAGGAAATAAAATGGCCACCATTTGCGGCCAGGCTATCATTACTCATTACGTGCCGATGTGTATATACGGTATAATTTTGGTCGAATCATTGTCATTACTGACTGTTAGGCGGTAGCAAGCAAAAAGGCAATAAGTTTAGACTATTGACTTTTGATTGGTACTCCCATTTAATAGCCAGGCCTTTTTTGCTCACCTCATTGCTTAACCCATAGTGCGCTTGCTAGATTGCAAAATTTCTCTTTAAAATCTACGGTACTTTTACGAGCGGACAGTAAAAAGAGATGAACAATAAATTCCTATGGCAGAAATGTATGGATAAAGCAAAGTTATGTTATTTTAATTTGTCTATAATTTATTTTCCTCCAGCTTTGCAAAATAAGAGCTGTCTGGCACGACGGAACTGCTGAGATGCGGGGTTCGATTGTAACCGCCAATGAAAAAATGTGATTATTTTGTTTGATCATCATCATCAGCCCACTCTAGTCCACTGCTGGACTCAGGCCTCCCCTAATGAGCGCCATAGCGCCCTGTCTTCAGCTTGCCGCATCCAGCATCTGCCAGCAGTCCTTTGTTAGATGTGTCTGTCTAATCTATACTTATATGAGAGTAGCTTAGATTGGACGTGTTATTCTCGGAAACTAAGTACTAATCCGATAAAAAAATGCATTAAACAGCCGTGGGTGGCCGAGAGGTTCCAGTAGATCCCTGCGACACAAAGATCCCATGTTCGAATCCCAACTGTACCAATGAGTTTTTCTGAACTTAAGTACAGTGATTAGTCACAACCACGAGCTTTACGGTGAAGGAAAACATCGAGAGTCAACCTGCATACGTCTGAGAAGAAATTCAAAGGCGTATGTATGGTCTTGTTTGAGTAACGGCGATGGACACGTTGGCTATATCTCTGGTGGAAAGTAAGTGTGGCGGGTACTACGTATACAATTCTATATTATTCTATAATATATATTATATATTATTATGAACATAGAACACTTATATGATTAATTCCGAACTACAAATAAAATCAAATTTTACACGGGTGAACCCGCGGGGAGTACTAGTTTTAAAATAATAACATAAATAATATTAAATCAAAGGCTGCCTTTCGTCTGCATCACACTGGGGCCGGCCAAGCTTAACCAATTAACACGGATGTTTGAATTACATGCTAGATGCGATTAATTAATTGTTACCTTTAGTATTATACTACCTGTAATTTCCACCCATGTTGCACCGAGCGAAAGGGACGGCTTTACTTGTTTATAAAGCCCTTCCATTCTCGCACTGGAATAATTAAAGGTCATAGGCCCCAGCTTGAGGTACTTATCTTCGCGCCTTCCCATTATACTCCCAAAGGGGTAGGCAGAGGCGTATAAAATCGCGTCCTCCTTCCGTGGAATATATACGGTGCCAACGTGGCGAGTCTGTAACGTTCTCTTTTAGACAAGAATTTACATAGATCTTCGTATTTCGCCTTAACTAGTTCGTTACTCGTTCTAGAAAAAATATGTTCCGCTATACATTATCTAAAATCAATGAGGCAATGATATTCGCCACGGAAAACTTTTCCGCAGCGTGAACGCAAACAGAAAAGGAGTTAGTTTAGAGTCGAAACCAGTGTTATTTTATAAGGTAGTTAATGGTAAGTATAATTACAGGCATCCACTTTAACACTTCACTTTTAATGGAACTTCTCAAAGCTATCAAAGAGCTATCACTGCAATTATCGCATCATAAAATTTAATGAATTTTCATGTAGGCATTGATATGGTTTTCGTAAGCGCTTATCAGCAGCTTAGCCACGGAAATAAGCAAGTAATTAATTACAATTACTAAACTAATAATATAAAGAGGAAAAAATCGATTTTTGTTTGTTTGTTATAATTAAACTCAAAAACTATTCAACCGACTTTAACCGTTCTTTCGCCATTACAAAAGTGTGACTTTACTGAGTAATAAAGGACATCTTAAATTGTGTGTTTGTTGAAAAAAGCGATCAACGAAATGAAATTGTACGAGGGTGAAACCCCGGGAGTGATGAAGATGTATAATATTTTCCATCTAATACTGAGGCAGTTACTGATAGATAAATCTTATTTAGAGAGATAACCGTTTGTATACTAGTTGAAGGAAGTGTTGGAAAGTAAACGTAAAGTAAAAGTAAGTAAAGGTGTGCAAATTTCAATGTTTTCTTTCATTGTAAAGTTGATTAATCACTTACGATCAGGAAAAACTTATTGGCACAGTTGGAACTCGAATCTGCAATCTTAATTTTGCAAGCCACTTTAGTTGGATAATTGGACAAATAGGTGACCTCACGGAGTGGCATAGTTGCCGTGCGACAAAACACGTTAAATAAAGTTTAAAAAAAAAACCCTAACTAATAATAAAGCTTACAAATAATACTAAAGAACACCTAGTTATTAATGAATTTACAGTAATTAGTAAATGAGTTACTTAATACTAATGAAAGTACTAACCACTACCTAACACTAAACCAATGCCATAATGTAATTAAATATTTCTTAGAATAATATACATACATAAAGACTACTGAGATGGCTATTAATTTAAAAAAATTACTACTGGAAAATAGGAATATGGAGGTACAGACTGGCTAGATTGTACCAATGAGTCTAGGTGTTAGGCATGGTATCTAAACACCAAAAATATTTTTTGTTAGTTATAAACTCTGCTCGTCTCCCTCTAACCATCTGACAGAAGGTTAACACCTTCTCTGATTACCTCTACAGATTCTTGTGAGAAGAGTAGGTATAATATCCCAATAGATTTCAGGGCTCACCTTGTGGAAAGTCAACACAAGTGGCAAAGTACAGAATATTGGAAGCTGCGGCAATTACACCCCTATAACAGGTTGTAAGCCTATGGTAAGTACATGTGGGAAGGGAGTTTCTCACAGATACAATATCTCATTTCATATCATCACAAATCACCATCACAATCACCAGAGAGACAGAGAGAGAGAGTAATACACCAGTTTACTCTAGATTTAGTTCATCCACATCCATAAATTTCTTCATATAGTTTACACAGCCAGTTTTGAGTACTCTTGACATTCCCATCCTTGAGTGTCCGATCCATAACGGGCTGGTCCGAAAAAGTACTTTACTCATAGGATCATAGATATTACCATTTCACAACAGATATCATGATGTGTATAATTAATGTAAGCTTATTATTCTAAAACTATATAAAAAATACATATATACATCACACCAAGACCCTTGGTGGACAGGCAGTGTTAGACTCTTGATAGACATATTCTGTCACATCATTCACTTTCACCAGTCTCTTCATGTTCACAGTTTCAATAACTCTAAACATTTTCTAACTTGGGCAAACAATTTAATTTAGGTAGTTAGAACTTCTGCTCTTATCTTAAAGACATCTGTTTCGTCAACCTTTCATCATTCATGCTTTTGCATGGACAAGGAGAAATGTTTAGATATCACCACAGTTTCATTTACAATAGTTGCTATAACAATACCCCATTTTATCTAAAATAGTGACACAGATGCAGGTGTTTAAAATAAAATATAAATCATATTGGGAATGCTGGAATTTTCGTGTATATAAAAAGGTTGGCTATACTTAATTATCAAAGTTCTCTTTTATGCTGTTTGGTTGGAGGATTCTGGCTGCAAAATTTGATTCCCAATGGGTATATTTGAGTGATAAATATAATATTTGTTCTTGGGTCATAAATGAACAATTAAAGTATACATTAAGTTTTATATGTACACATTATATTTCCATAGTACAAGCTTTGATTTGTTTTGGGCTAGATAAATGTGTGCTGAACTTGTTCTTACATATTATATTAATATATCTAACAAACTGAGCAACTAGACACCATACTGGCCCAATATTTTACTGAAATAAATATACAAGCACACACTAATATTCATCTCAATAAATTATTGGTTTAGCTTACACAAAATGATAATTGTGGAAAAGGCAACATAAAAAGATCGTAAAATTATATTAGGCAATTTTAGTACATACCTTGATAATTGGTCTGCCAATTGTTTCCAGCCCTGCAGGGGGTGAATCTATCACCATTACACTCTAATCTTGAGACCAGCAACTGCTTTCTGCTCTGAGGACTGCATTGTTCTTGCAAGCGCCTCTCGTATTCTTTATTGTAGAACATTTTAAAACACTGTCCGAAAACACCAAATTTGAAAATCGAACTAGCTGGTAAAAACTAAAAACGAGGGTAAATGGAAGATAAAGACTAGAATAATTATTTAAGTAACAGGTAGTCCAACGTAATCACTAGATAGGTTCTCAATTGGGCATGTTTCACTAGTTGCCCACAAATAACACTGTTAACTTCAATGTTTAAAATCAAAACAAGGGTCACTCAGCAAAAATGTGCCACTCAAGTGCCCTCTTCGACTGCTAGGAACCATTTGACTACCAAGTGTATACATTGCCCACGGATTCGGAGATAACACATAACACTTTTGTCTGAGCTAAACAATACACCGATGTGAACATTTATCACTGTAGAATCTGAAATAATCCCTAATTGCGATTTATTTTCGACTATAAAACCCTCGATTAATGTAATAACAAGAAATAAAAACGTATTTTTCGTAGTACAAATACCAAAATGCAATGGCATATAGATTATGGTATTGCTATGACAAAAAAAAATACTTTTTAAATAAAACGGTTATTGAAGAATTATAGGGCCGCTCTTAAAAACTTACCTTTGTATTTAAACTAAATTGCAATTTGATTTATCACATTGCAAACTGCGCTTTTAATTATCAGTTGTGTAATTTTTTTATATATGTAATGGCAAATTTTTTTTGGGAATTTTTGAGTTTTTACGTTATGGTTTTGTATAACAATATTGACCGTAAACATTAATGTTCGTAGCTAATTAGCACGTAGTAGGGGCCAGAATTTATTACTTAAATACTGTATTAAATGGCTTAATGCAGTCTGTTTTCCGATACGTAGTTTCAGGGCAGCTAAGACTAAAGGACAACTAAAGGACTTGGAACCAGAAGTTAGGAAGAATATCAAATGCATTAATCGCTGACTGAACTAATAATGATTATATTATAAAGATTGCTGATTTATCATTTGAAATGAAATAGTTCGGCCTAAATTAATTTGGATTCGTAGATAATGTCTCTGCCCTGCCTTTACCGCACTGTGGGTACTATACGTCTTCGACGAATACCCTTGTCGAGGTGTGTTATACCCACTATTGATATTTGAACAATATTAAGTAAGGCAATTGTACTTACAATCAACTGTTCTTTGTAAATATTATTAATTGTTGTTATTGTAAATAAAGTTCTAGTAACTAAAAAAAAAAAGTAATGCAATTTAATAATGTTTTTAGAATAATAAAATAAAATACGCTTTTTTTATCTATAGTGTAGGGTTGTCTGATATAACAATTGTATATGATTTTGATAA
Source organism: Drepana falcataria (assembly GCA_945859725.1). Lineage (NCBI taxonomy): Eukaryota > Metazoa > Arthropoda > Insecta > Lepidoptera > Drepanidae > Drepana > Drepana falcataria. The sequence continues at coordinate 11,140,248 of OX243927.1, read as the reverse complement.
TCTGTGGTCCAACCCAAAACACAGCGACAGGCGACAGCCATAGCATAGCATAGACTTCAATTTAATATCAATATATAGGGCGTATGAAAGCGTTGTTTGTTATCATTATCAACAATCGAAGCTAATTAATTTGTAATATTGTAATTAATATAGGCCGTAGTTATTCAACTTTGTTCTATGCTTTCATAACTACATTAAAATAACATCAATTAGTTCTTTAATAAAATGTATGACTTATTATAAGATAAGCGTACAACACGATAGTCAAGATAGAACGTATTGCATCTTAATAATATTGTGTATGATTTTTTACTTTAAAAATATGGAAAATCAGCGTAAGAGCGGTCGTAACGACGATAGTTCAGAAGATTATCCCACATATTCAAGATTATTCATAGTATGTGAACGCAAGGTGAAAGAGGAGGAATTGAGAGATGCCTTTTCGAAATTCGGTACTATAGAAGACATACGCATACCTCGCGACCACAACACGGGAGAGCCAAAGGGTATTGTGTATATTAAATTCTCTAAAACTTCTGAAGCAGCAGCAGCTATGGAAGAAATGAACTACAAACATCTGCCTACTAGTAGTCGCCCCTTGAAAGTTATGGTTGCTACAAATCGTTCTGACATACAAACAGATGATAATGATGAATATAAGTACAAGAGACTCTTTATAAACATTTCCAGAGAAACTACTGAAGATGAAATCGAAGACTCATTCTCTTCATTTGGTCAGATTGACTCAATACTGATACAAAGAGACCGAACTACTGGTGAATCGAAAGGTTTTGCCTATGTTAAATTTAGAAAGTTCTCTGAAGCAGCAGTTGCTATTGAAAACTGTGATAAAAAGTATAGAGCAATCTTTGCTAAGCCAAAAGTAAATAATAGACGTCCAGAAACATCATTTGAATCCAACATACAAAATTTGGCCATGACGTCTTCAAACCGAACCTCACTTATATCCATGATCAATGCTCAGCCAAATGGGTACACTCGAGTCAACTTCATCTGTTGCCCTCGTCTTACCCGCATGCACGTAGAGCGTTTGTTTGATATTGTACCTGGAATGGTGAATTGTCAATACTATGTAGATTTGATTCATAACCATGGTAAAGGTACTATATCATACTCAAATCCGCTATCCGCTGCTCATGCTGTTGAGAAGTTGAATCAGTTTGAGTATCCTCCAGGTCTGAAGGTCTTCGTTAAGCCAGACAACTCTAAATTTGGCCCTCATGAACAAAGTTTTACAAATATACCAAATGCAGTGAACAATTTAAAGAATGCCATTGCATCTACATCTAATTCAGCTGCCCCTGACTTAGCTCAACTGGCTGCTGCTATTGCAGAAGCATCAAAACTTATAAAGGTGGCAACTGCTGGTGTGACCGATGAACACGTCCCTGACTGTAGTGACTTGAACTACTGCAGTGTCAAACTGCCCCCGCCTCAACCTTTGGCCGATATTGATAGCCCCATAGCTAAGAGGTGCTTCCTCGTCTGTAAGCATCATCCTCCACCTTTGTCCGTTTTACGTGATGTGTTTTGCAGATTTGGGGATCTTGTTAATGTGTATACCTTGCCCAATAAAACAGTAGGATATGCACGTTATGCCTCTGAAAGTGCTGCTAATGAAGCAATCAAAACGTTGCATGGAGCTGAAATCTGCAGTGTCCGTATAAAGGTGCTTGAGGCAGAGGAAGAGGCCCCTAATAAGAGAATGAGATATGACTGAGCCCACTGACAGGACATACTGACAGGCCACTGGACATCTCTCAAGACATCTATGGGCTATTTTTAAATAGGACTGTAGTTCAGACTAATAAACAATTAAAATTTTTCACTGACTTAATTCATCAGACCAAATTGGGCAATAGACAAACTCTTGAATGAAATGAGAACTTTTATTTTTCAAATTGAATGCTCCCTGTACAAACAAACAGACTTAATAATTAGCTATCTAAATACAGACAAGGACAAGGACAATTTATTACCTTGACATTAATTACTATTAAACCTCTAAAGTAACTATAAAACAAAACAAATTTCATCCAAAGTATTCTCGAAAACAAAAATGATGATGACAAATCATAAAAGACAGTTTGTTTGTTTTGTTGTGAAGTTAAAATTGACATGAACAGCTTTTTCATTTGCAGGAGACTAAGATCTCTTTTAAAATGCTACTAATATTATAAATGCGAAAGTTTGTGAGGATGTTAATTCCTCTTACACGCAAGAACTACAGAACGGATTTGAAAGAAATTTACAGACAGATTATTGGCTGGATTAATACAAAGGATTTTATTCCAGAAATAAATCTACCAATTTTAGGCTTGAAAATTGGTATATTAACATATACTATTTACAAGTGCTATCGTCAATATAATTTCACTCTTAAACAAGGTTCACGAACACTCGACCGTGGCTTGATGCAGTAATGGCAATAGTTGTTCTCTGTACAATGGATGCCTCTCCCCATGCGTCACTTTGAGGATCCTCTCCGAACATTTCAAGTGCGTCAATGCTCTCGATAGGTCCATTTTGTACAGCAGAATCTTGCCGTACTTTAAATGTAGTAGCCCTAGTAAGGGGTGTCTGTCACCGTAATAATATCTGAAAGAGATCGAAACATTTCTGAATGAAATTACGGCGTACTTGGAACTAAATACCTACAAGTAAGAATTTTATACTAAACTAGCTGTCCCGCCCAGCTTTGCTCGGCTGAAAAAGTTAAATTGCCCGTAACACGATCGCAGCGCCACCTATCGGGTCCAATTGTAAATCTAAACCATTCTCGAATCCACCTTAAGACACACAGAAAGGGATAGCACGGGTGAAAAAGTTAAAATTCCTAAAACTCGATCACAGCGCCACCTATCGGGTCCAATTTAATATAGCCTATGTTACTCGGGGACAATGTAGCTTTCCAAAGGTGAAAGAATTTTTGAAATCGGTCCAGTAGTTTCGGAGCCTATTCATTACAAACAAACAAACAAACAAATCTTTCCTCTTTATAATATTAGTATAGATACCGAGGTGGACGTTTGGTTATATATTACTAGAAAAGTAAAGATGGCAAGTTCCAACCCGGCGGTCTGTACCAACGAGTTTATTCTGAACTTAAGTGCAGTTTTTTATCACACTATTACTACTACACATAACTACTAGCTTTACCGCGAAGGAAGACATCGTCAGTAAAACCTGCATGCGTTTGTAAAGAAATTCAAACGTCTGTACTTTCATGCATGAGAAACGGATATGGGTTAGCCATCTGTGACATTGGCAAATTACGGAGATATAACATCTCCGTCTGAAAGTAATTTAAATACCTGCCTACCCTTTCGGGGCCGTAGTATTATAGAACGTACCTAAAACATGCAATGAGTTGATCAGCATACAAGCACGCTTGATCCCACAGTTGGACCTGTATGAGCGCATCAAAGGCGTGGTCGAGTGTTTGTGCGTGCATGACGTTCATTGGGTGCAAGACGCCATCTTGTCTCTCCAGGCAGTACTTGCATACGTCTACATCTGTCACCTTGCTAAGGAAATAGCCGTTACAGACTTTCTTTTTTTTTATACAACAAGAGTGGCAAACAAGCATACGGCCCACCTGATGGGAAACGGTTACCGTAGCCTATTTACGCTCACGATAACGAAGTATCACTTGCGCGTTGCCACTCTGTGTTCGGAGAGTTATAGTGTGTTGGCAGCATAATGGGTTTAATCCCTCTGCTTCCAACACAATGTAATAATCCTCCCCCCTCCCCAAGGAGCTCATTACTGGAAACCTTATTCACCGCGTAGGAACACAACACAAAAAAATGTGTTATTTGGCTACGGACTTCTATAAGGTGGAGGTCCTGCCCCAGTCGGGCAGCTCCAAATTCGAACGGGAAACCCGTTATGCCCTACCTCTCTTCGACTGCCATAGATGACTAAATTATTATTATTTACTAGCTGTCCCGCCCAGCTGCTTCGCCCGGGTGAAAAAGTTAAACTTCCTGAAATACTATCGCAGCGCCACCTATCGGGTCCAATTGTAATGTTAGCTATCCTATCTTCTAAGTTGGAAATTTGCAAAATGTTGATATGCAAATTTGATTGAAATCGGTTAAGTAGTTTAGGAGTCCATCGCGGACAAACAACGTGACACGTAATTTATATATATTAAGATTATTGATTATACATGTATTTGAAATAAAAGTAGCCTTAGGTTCCTTATAGCATGTGCCAGTGAATGTTCACTGAACCTGATGTTCACTGAAGTTCACCTGAAAATCGGTCCAGCCATTAAGAATTAGCCGGAACAAACAGCCAGACAAAAGAATCGTGTTTTTGTGATCAGTACCGTCTGGTACTGATCACAAAATAAAATGTTCCTTTAGTAATAAATTTTATGTTATCATCAAAATTATTGATAGATATTGTTTTATTTAAATTTCTAGTAGGATAAGAGCAAGTCGTCATGGAAAGGATACAAGCAACGGAGGCGCCCTGCATACTGCTCAAATGCAACTCTGTAAACTCCATTGTCTTCACAAATACTTCAACGTGTTTATCTGTGTATTTCGTCCCGCACTCGTTACAACTAACGTTCCTCGGACCATTGTCATAATCGATGCTATGTCCGTTCTGATCTGCATTATCTACATGTGATTCCTCGATGGATTTCCTTACTAATTGACAGTTTTCTTTCCAAGGTATGCTTACAGGGTTGTCGCAACTAAAGTTTAGACACTTTGCCGCGTGGACTTGACGCAGCTGAGTTTCATCTGAAAGCGAGTCGACTTTAAATATTATTATTTTAATCATATGTATTTTATAATAATAAATAAAATATCCTCCAGCCTTCCCACAAGGGTCCCCGAAGGGGTAGGCAGAGGTGTATAGGTAATACTCCCACACCCACTTTCCGCCAGAGGTATATTAGGTGCCAACGTGACAGATGGCGATTCCATCGCCGTTACTCAAGCACGACTATACGATGAATTTCTTCTCAGACGTATGCAGGTTTCCTCTCGATGTTTTCCTTCATCGTAAAGCTCGTGGTGTGACTAATCACTGTACCAAAGTTCAGAAAAACTCATTGGTACAGTCGGGATTCGAACTTGCGATCTTTGTGTTGCAGGCAACTGCTCGAACCACTCGGCCACCACGGCAGTTGTGGTCATAATTTAATCACTCTCATTTAAGGTTCATATTACATTGGCAGTCATAAAGTATTCATATATGTGGATAATTTTGTTTTATACCGCAATGACAATAAAAAAGCGTGCGAGCCATTTGATGGTAGGTGGTTACCGCTTACGCTTGCAACACCAGGGGTATCGCTCGCGGGCTACCGACCCAAATATTAGGAATTCAGCTGCATATTACTCAGTCCCTCACAGAGTAGGCAGAGAGAGTGAACTGACCTTTAAGCTGACAGACCAATTCATCTACATTAAGCAGTCTTTATACATGCGCGCCGGTTATGAGTATATTAGATGTAGGTATAGATAGAGCCATCGACGAAGACGCGCCCCACCAACTTCTAGTGGAGGGGGTCGCTGGATGCGGGGAGTATGACCCGAGTGTATTAATTGAAGTGTGCGTGTAATCAGTGTGTACCGACAATACTGAAACATTAGTGGAAGGTTCCACACGTACACTATAATCTATGAGGATGAATAGTGGGGAGCGTCTTCGTGGATGGCCCTATTTATAGTGTACTAAAAGGTAGCACATCTAAATCATTTACCCATGCACCTGTTACAGAGACACAGGAAGTAGTAATTCTGCAACAGCTCCGTCTGTCGCTCGTAGGGGGTCTTCAACAGGTCTATGTAAGAAATGCGCACCTGAAAATAGCATTATTGATATTAGTCTATTGGTTTTATGCACCTAAATATAACAACATTGATATAGATAAGTGCCATCCACGAGGACGCGCCGAACACTCGAGGATGGAACGAAAAGAGTACTCGAAGCCAGCAAGCATATATGAAGAGACTGTTGAATGTGGACCAAGCTATAAAGATGACAATCTAGAGAACTGGCGCTCTACTCTCTCTGCCTACCCCGTGAGGTACTTCGCGTGGTGATATATATGTATATATCATTAGTTATATAATATGACTGTTATTATACAACCAATTTTTTTTTATTCTACATTTGGTTGGCAAACAAGCATACGGCCCGATGGAAAACGGTTACCACAGCCTATTTACGCATACAATACCGAAGTATCACTTGCACGTTGCTACTCTATGTTCGGAGAGTTATACTGTATTGGCAGTATAATGGGACTAATCCGTCGGCTGCCAACACAATTTAACAAGGAGCTCATTACTGGAAATACCTTATTCACCGCGTAGGAACACAAGACAAAAAAATGTGTTATTTGGCTATGGACTTCTATAAGGTGCAGGTCCTGCCCCAGTCGGGCAGCTCCAAAATCGAACGGGATACCCGTTATGCCCTACCTCTCTCAATTCTAGCATATTTCAACGTATTACCTGATCCCAGTCCAAGCATGGCATATCCTGCAGCGCCCTGATGCTGATGGTCTTCCCGTGGAAAGTGGCCACCGCATTAGGCTCGCAGCTGTGGTCGACCACAGACGCGGCGAGGTACACCCCCGTGCCTATGGAGTTCATGTCTATTTCCAGAATGGTAAAGCTATTTATGACCATCTGGAAAGTTCATACGTAATGTCATTAGTATAGGATTTACTTGATGTGCGTTTAAAGTGGGTGTGGGGCAGTGGCGTTGCTAGACGGGGCAGTGCCCCGGGGCCTTCAAGCTCAGGGGGTCTTCGGTCTCTGACTTACAAACTTCGAAGTGTCGCCTGCATCGCAATTATAACAAGTTCGAATCCTGACTGTACCAATGAGTTTTTTTAACTTAATCGAACGTACAGTCTTTAAGGAAACCTGCATACGTACCAGATTCGTGTTAATCTAGATTCGTCGTGATACAGTCGACTCCATAATAAAATTAATAATCAAATAGAAATTGTAACTTATTTTGATGAACAAATTAAAACTAAGTTGCCATTTATTAAAGTCGCATGGAATCTGGTTTCTTCATATTCCGATCGGGAAAGAAATTTTCACTAGTTCAATTTATAGTTTGTCTTCGAACCACCACTGCTCTTTATAATATTAGTAGATTGGTAGTTTAACGGATAGAGGATAACGAGGAAAAAAGACAAAGGGTAGACTTGCTGAGGGTCAGACGATATCGTGACCCTATAGTGACCGTGGTTGAAATGCATTGCGATTGGTACAGGGCTGGGAACAACGAAGTGTTGGTGAGGTCTTAGCCCTGCAGTGAGTCGATACAGACAGTGCCATGCACGAAGACGCACCCCACCAATTTCTAGTCTAGGGGGTCGCGGACTGCGGGAAATATGACCCGAGTATATTAATTGCAGTGTGCGTGTGCACTCATAGGTAACCAGTGTGTACCGACAATACTCAAACATTAGTAGAAGGTTGCACACTTACACTATAAACTATAGGGAAGAATAGTGGGGCTGACTAAAGGCTGACTTGGTTGATTGATTTATTATTGATCGAGAGGGCCACGGGTTCGATCCGCGCTTGTAGCAAAAACAATTGTTGTAAGAATATTTTTGCTGTCTATGTGTTATTTAAAGGGTAACGGTAAAGTATCTGACGTAGATAGATTATACCTAAATTGCCTCTGGAGCTTTGGTCACTGGATCGATTCACGCCTGTAGCAAAAATTGTTATGAGTACTTTTCAGTAATATGTTAATGATAGGGTTTAACATCCCTACTAGTAAATTATCGTAGATATACTTAAAACTGTTACTCGAAGTAACGTCACGGGATCGATCCGCGCCTGTATAGATAGTGCCATCCACGAAGACGCGCCCCACAAATCTCTAGTCGAGGGGGTCGCGGGATGCGGGGAGAATGACCCGAATCTATCAATTGTAGTGTGCGTGTGCCCTCATAGATAGCCATTGTGCACCGATGATACTCAAAGATTAGTGGAAGGTTGCACACTTACACTATAAACTATGAGAAATAATAGTGGGGCGCGTCTTCGTGGATGGCACTATCTATAGCAAGAATCTTAGAAGCGAGTTTTTTTGATGTATTGATGTTAATTATATGATATAAAATTTACATATATATATGTCATATACATGTTTATTCATCGTGGATACTTTATATCTAGGAATGTTGTTCTCGATCATCCATCACGCTCTAACACACTAATGTGTTGTGATCTTTCTCTTTCGAAATCATGACTTCTATATGTGTACAAATAAAGCTTAAAATCGCAACTCACTCGGCCATACAGCCCCATCAGTTCGACAGTATTGGGCAACGATATGTCTTTTAAAAACTCATAGAGAACGCCACAAAGTGACGTAAAATGTTCCATCCTTTTCTTATCGGTTTTTAAGTCTGAGTAATCTGAAAAAAAAAAAGCTTATGTAAATATGCTCCGGTGAAAAGAGGGTGTGTGTGGGCCAACTCTTCTGAAACTCTTGTCGTAAGGTGTGAAGATACAGACATATTAACGAAGCGTATGTTTTAAAATATTGTTGCTTGGTCAGAATTGTGATTCATCCCCTAGTGTAAGTGTTCACAGGCGGCGGTAACCGCTTACCAAAGGATTGGCCGCATGCATCATACTTTTTTACTACCTTATTGGTATGTTTTTTTTTTATAATAAATATATTAAAAATATACGGACGATTAAATCAAAGACGGGAACGTCAAGAGGACTCGTAAAACGACGGGCATGCATGAAAAGACAGGTGAATGTGGACGAAGCGAAAGAGGTTTGTAAGTCTAGATCTAATCTGTAAGTCTAGTCTAGTCTAGTAAAGAGAGAACTGATGGTCTATACTCCCTTCTTTTGTAAAAATACACGCTTGCAACACCTATCGCTCGCAAGCCTGATGTCACACCGTTCTTGAAGAACTCCAAGCAGTACTCTCTAGGGATAACCTCAACAGGGAGTTCATTCCACAGCCTGAGCGTTCGTGGAAGGAAAATTCTTTCTAACCACGCAATGTGAGACTTTATGATTCCAAGATATGGGGACGAGTTGCCCGTCGATGGCGAGAGATGCCGTGAAAGAAGGCATACTTACGCGACATCAAATCCTTCCACATTCTAAACGACGTCGCCGTATGGAAGGAGCGGAACGAGTGACCGTCACCTCTATTTAGCCGGTTTATAATCTTGGACAGCATACGGGCCGCGTCGGGTATCACTTTAGGCGACACCCGTTTTAAGTTCGCGCATTCCCACTGAAATATAAAAAAAATATCTTAATATATATAAATTACGCGTCACGTTGTTTGTCCGCGATGGACTCCTAAACAACTTAACCGATTTCAATCAAATTTGCACACCGCGTGCAGTTTGATCCAACTTAAAAGATACGATAACTTACATCACAATTGGACCCGATAGGTGGCGCTGCGATCGTATGTCAGGAATTTTTACTTTTTTACCCAGGCAAAACTGGGCGGGACAGCTAGTATTATATATAACTCACTGCCAATTGTGGCCATTTTTTTTTTCGAGTTCATCGCGTGTTCTATCTTACCCAGATTTGCCTGTGTCTCGGCGTGTTGATATATATATTTTGTCTATGACAGTAATGTCCGTTATTAGATCTATTGTCGTGTGTATAAATAGAAGTTAAGGGAAGGAGTAATGTACAGGTGCGATAAAGACAATAATAGATCAAAGAGGTTCACTATGGCACTCGGCCAGTGGCATGAATCGTGCGTGCTGTCAAGGGGAAATACCAATGTCATACCGAGACGTGTTTGTCCATCTGTTACATTGTAATGTTGCTCGTTTAGCCACGTGGCTTCACCAGCGTAAAATTCATATATATTAATATACTAAAAGCCGTGGTGGCAGAGTGGTTCGAGCATTTGCCTGCGACACAAAGATAGCAAGTTCGAATTCAACCAATGAGTTTTTCTGAACTTAAGTACAGTGATAAGTCACACCACGAGCTTTAAGGTGAAGGAAAACATCGAGAGGAAACCTGCATACGTTTGAGAATCAATTGAAAGGCGTATGTAAAGTCGTGCTTGAGTAACGGCGACGGACTCGCCATCTGTCATATTGGCATCTAAAATATATCACTGGCGGAAAGTGGAAGTGTGGGTCAATAGTCATTTTGTCGTCATCATTGCAATCTTCCCCATTTCCCTGCACATTTCTGTCATGTCGCCTGTGACCTGGCTTATTTCCTCTTCTATTCTCGACTGTCTTTAGCAGTACACTTACCAGTCAGACATCGAGAATGACCTTCAAAGTGTTACACGGGATGACAATGTTAGTCCCAAAAATATCCTTCACCATTCTAATATTGTAATAAAAAATTGAGGAGAGATAATTTTAAAACATTTAACAGTTGTAATGCTGGGTTTCGGTGCCAAATATTATACTATGATATAATAAACAGCTAGCGATTTACGTCAACAGTTACGCGCGTAATGGTATGTTAAGTATGACGCGTCCCACAATTGAATGAAAAAAAGAAACGTATAATTCAATAATCCAAACACAACAAACACAAAAAAAAAACGTTGAAATAAATCTTAATTTTAAACACGACTTCTTTATCCTCACGCCTACCCACATTTATCCCCCAGGAAGAAGTATAATCTAGATACATCTTTAAATTGCTTTTCATACGTATGCGGGTTTCGTCGATGTTTTTTGACACCGTAGTGTGATTAATCACTGTACATAAGATGAGAAAAACTCATTTTTACAGTCGGATTTGAACATGCAGGCGACAGTCTACTTTGCACCATCTCGTGAAAGTCCCCGAAAGTGTAGGCGGAGGTATGAAAACAACCACTTATCGCCAGAGATATATAATTGCTTAGTATTAATTCTGAAGTTGATTTATGGAACAATATTACTGTTTAAATAATACATGTTTGTATTAGCCTAGTGGTGTTTAAATTAAAAGAGTTTGTATAGTAAATAATTAGAGCAAATCCTAATGATGTTGTTGTCCTTGTTAACCATTGAGCTACTGAATGGAGGCCTACAATCTGTATAATAATAATATAATATATCCTCACGCCTCCCCACAAGGGTCCCCGAAGTGGTAGGCAGAGGTGTATAGGTAATACCCACACACCCAATTTCCGCCAGAGGTATATTAGGTGCCAACGTGACAGATGGCGAGTCCATCGCCGTCACTCAAGCACGACTATACATACACGCCTTTGAATTTCTTCTCAGATGTATGCAGGTTTCCTCTTGATGTTTTCGTTCACCGTAAAGCTCGTGGTGTGACAATCTGTATTAACTGAATTTAAAAGTATGATAATTTTTAACAGTCAATATTTAAGCCATACAACAAGTACAATAAACTAGTTCAGTTAAGTAGGTTTTAAAAACTTGTGTTCAAATTAATAGTTTTTATGAGCTCATTTTATCTTTTAGCCCACTTCTGTGCAAACTTCGCAGAACTCTTGTAATGATTTCCATGAAAGTAACTAATATGGTTTATAGAAACATGACAACAGTTTGATATAAAAGTTTTTTTTAATATACCTTAAAGGTACTGTCCGAAAAATATCATCCATACATTTTAACTAAAACATTTTTTGTAACCCTTATGCAGCTAACATGACAACTCCACCTAATATAGGGTTAGCAACATAATAACTAATGGTATCTACTGAAAAATTTAATTGAATGAACTAAACTAACCTTATGATCACACCAAGCCTCCTTCTGACAAGCCCTCCCACAATAGTGGACAAATTGACATCCTGAACATTTCAACACTTTCACTCTGAAATAGATTATAATTAACTTAAATAACTACTTAATGAGATTGTTAAATTCTAATCAATTACCCAATTTTTTGCACCATGAAATTATCTATAATTTTATATAAATTATTTATATTTATATAAATAAATAGAAATAAAAATAAGACTTAAGTAAACAAGAACAGAAATTAAGAGTTTTGAATTAACCATGTATGTGGTGAAGATATGAAAGGAATGTTTAACTTAATACTTAAATTAATTTAAATTTTTTTGGCACATCATTATGTCTGTCTAGTGTCTATGAGGAACTAAGGATTATTATATTATGTAAAATTTAATAACCAAAGCTTATGTCAAGATCTATTGGTATGCTAACTACAAGTTTATATATTTAATATTAGATAATTAGATATTCAGTCGGATATATACAAATACACATCATCATCATCATATTTATTTATATATTATAAATATTACCATCATTGCATAAATGTATGTTTCAGCGGAAATCGAACTCGCGCGCATAGTTTCGCAGACATGGCTGTCATATACGTTTTTTTACGAAATAAGTCCTGATTCAACTACTCACTTACTTCTCGAAACAGTTGTCGCAACGAAATCCCTTTTCTTTGGAAGATAGCACAAATGCAAAAGGTTCTTCTTTGAGTATGAGATCTCCTGCCTTTATTGAGGAGGTAGTATTTCTAACCTTGTTCTTCATATTATTTTATTAGCAGGCTTCTTATTAATATGTGCGCTACAGCGTGCTAATGTTAGAGGAATGTAATGTAAGAGGCCACGAGCGAAGTAACGTGTTCTTCCCTGCCGAGCGTAAGCTGAAAATATTATTTGGATATTGGCCTAGCTACCTGCCGCTCCAAATTTAACTACTCAATATCGGTTACATTATTTTTAGTGAAGACGTGACCGCAGCCGGTACGTAAAACATCAACACGAAAAACAAATAATAAATAAGAGCACTATTTATAGAATGCGGCATATAAAGATGCACGAAAGAAAAAACAAACATATACAGATAGATAATTTTGTAGTATAGATAGAAGGAACGAAATTGTCAGATTGACTGATTGTTCACAGACTATGAAATACGTAAACAGGCTATAAAAAATCACACTTACATTCTAGGTACTCACTTCAAATAATCTTCTATTCTTTAAATTCTCTAGAATATATTAATAGTAGTCTATGGATTCAATTGTACACTCTATGCTACGCTACATAGACATTAATAACATAACCTAACTTTTTTTTACTATGTAAATAAAGGAATGGTTGTAGAATATTTATATTTAACCCATTCATCTATCATTAGGGCGGCTTAAAATGTCTTTAATATTAACTAAAGCTGCATTAGCTTTGAAAAACGCTGAAAAGAACTTCCAATTTGTAAAATTCGAGGCACATAAACCGAAGAAGAAACGAGCACCTGAAGAGACTGATAAAAGTGACCCCACCATCAAACCAAATCCTCAACAGTATCACAAGAAGGATTTGGAGCTAAAGAAAATCAGGCATGAAGTAGTCAAGTTTGGAATGGCTGGGTTCGATGGAACGAAGAAAGAAGAAGCGAAAATAGCACTTGCAGTTAGTTTAGGTTTGTTTTATATATGTAAAAAAAATCTTTTAGATTTTTCCATAGCTGAATCTGTTGAGTAAAAGTAATCAAACAGAATTTAACTGCAGTCACATCTTAACTAAAAATTATGTAACCGATACTCAGTAGTTAAATTATGAGTGGAAGCTAGATATTACATACGGCAAAGCATGCCGAGTCTGAATATTGAGTGCTGAGGATATATATCATGTTTACTAGAATACATGAATTAAACTTTATTCCTAGGTGCAAAACCTCCCAAGCGAGAATATGTCAACTATAAAGAGCTTATGAAGAGAAGGAAAGCGGAGAAATCACAGGCGCTAGAGGATAAACAATCAATGGTAGCGAAGAGTGTGCTCAAAACTGGTGGAATAAAAAAGAAAAAGACAAATAATGATGTTGGACACTTCTTGGCAGAATATGGAAAGGTTATTGAGAAAATTTATTACCATAGCAAAAAACTCCCTGTCTTCAATTTTGTTTATCAGTTGTCTACCCCATTGGGAACTGTTACAAAGAGAAATAATGATATATGAAATAATGTTGAGAGAGTATATCTATACTCTCTGCCTACCCCATTAGGGACTCGGCGTGATGATATGTATTTATGTATGTTTACTTACCTATGTACATCATCATCATCACACCAAGTCCCTCACGGTGTTGGCATAGTAGACTGCCGGTTTACTTAAGACTTACATATGTAGTTATTTTAGGGAGCAAAATCTAATTTGTTGTAGCAAAAGTGCAATGAACATAGCCAAAATATTGTTTTGATCATGATATCCAAAATACATAGTACTTGATTTTCCTTGGGTTTCAAAGTAGCCATATTATTATGGTATTTCTAGTGTTTATTTATTAATATAAATTGTACCAGAAATAATGTGGAAAAAAACTCTGTGTAAGGCAGTCCTAAACTATTGTTGCTAACTTCATTTTACTTGTTTCAGGTGAAGAAAAAAGATTTGAAAAACAATGACAAAGGTCCTAAGAAGAAAAAGAAGTGATTCAATTAAAATATACAGATTTAAACATACAATGTTTGGTTATTAAATTGTATTTTTTAAAGACAATTTTATAATTTTAATTAGTTAAACCTTCAATCACCTATTTATTATATTAAAAAATGAATTTTTGTCCTTTGTAGAATCGTAAATGGCTGGACCAATTTTAATGAAATTGTCTGTCTTCAGGTGGATAAGAGAAAGGCTTAGATTCACCATTCCAAGCACACTGACAACAAAGTTTTTTGTGAAGATAAATTCAGTTATTAGACTTCTCTGGATATTTATTTAACTAAATACATTTTAAAGGATTCGGTTTATAAATAATTATGATCTTAAGTTTTTCCATTTTCCTTTCTTGTCCTTTTAGATTACCTATACACCTCTGCCTACCCCTTCGGGGACCCTTGTGGGAAGGCGTGAGGATATATATATAAGTTTTTGTGAATAATTATATGATACGATTTTAATAAAACAATGAAAGGATTATCAAAATATTTTATAATTGAAAAATAACTAGACAGTAGTTAAATATTTACAACATAATAAATACAATAGTACATAATTATTATGCTGGCAAGTTAATTTTTACAATAAATAAAATTAAAAATTTCATTAAAACTATTATACATTGCAACAGATAAATCTAATTTCAAACATAGGGTTCAAAATATTTAATAGCAGTCGTCATAGGCTTTTCGTTGATTTTGTTCGTTGTAAGAGGGTTCTTGACTCGCATCTTGATATCTTTAGGCTTTAATACGTTTTTGTGATTGGCACTTGGAGGCCTCATACCAAGATAGTTTTTACTAGGCGTAAATATAGACTTAGAACTAAGACCAGATGTCTCTAGGAAGAAATCGAAGGATCCCTTCAATTTGGGCGCGACTGTGTCAACGTTACTGTTCACCGCCATCCGGGGATCGCACTTCACAGTGTTGTAGGAACCGCTGTTGCTTCCAGATGAATTGCTAGATTCAATGTCGGAGTTCCTTACTGACTCAGTCTCTAAATTCTCTATATTCGAAAGGAGATCAGGCTTATTTGACAACTTTGCATTCTTCAACGATACCGTGTTTAAAGTACTCTCGTTACTTTCAAGAAAGGTATCATTTTTACCATTGTCACTGCAGTTATTAGTATCATCATGATTGTCGTTACTAGGTACGTTGGCGTGCTCGGTGATAACGTCGGACATTGATCCATCGCTGCTGCCCGAGCTGATGCGATATTCCTCCGCGGCTATGCTGCCGAGTTCATCATCTATTTTAAACTCCTCGAAATTGTGAGACAAGTCAAACTTGTCAATGTCTTCGAAATATTCGGCTTTGTGCAGTTCCGCGTTAGTCACCTGCGCCTTCTCAGGTCCTTGGTTGAATTGATGGTCCAGGTCGGTCAGGTTGATCTGTTTGCCGCCGCTCTTACCCCCTTTGTTGATCTCTGATAGTATTGAAGACACGGTGTTACCAATTTGGATCGAAGCCCGAGGATCCAATTTCGGTTGCAGAGGGTGCATTATGAAGTTTGACAAGTAACTGTCGGTAGTCTGTTGAAATGAGCGCTGATCTTCCACTGGCTTGTCGTCCTCATCTGGAATTATTATTTCTGTGACTTGCGGAAGTTTGGGTATATCTTTATCGCTGATTTTGCCCTGGATCCGAGGTAAGGAAACCACTTTAGCGACGCTGTTTCTTACGGCGTGCACGGGGTACTGTTCGTTGTGAATTTCCACCGTTGGCTGTGTTAGTAGCAACTCCCTTTTACCATTGCTGACTACTGGAACATTTATCTCTGAAATGGAACAGTAGTCCGGCTCTACACAGTTGACTGTTGCTACTTGACCCACTTTTCTCATCTTAACGTCTGCAACCCGTTGGTTAGCCGCAACGGCTTCAGAGTCTGTCGATTCTGTCATTGATTTGACAGAATTCTCAGCTTTCCATTTAGCTGACAGGTTCTTTGGTTTAGGCGGCAAAGCAGGAGGTGTTCTGGGCACTTTTCTTTTATTGAATATCTTCATGGAACCGAGCTCGTTATCAATTTTCTTTTCTGCCATTATGATAGTATTATTCCGACTTTCTAAACTAGCGGCCATATTTTTCACAATGGATCCCTTAATTTTTGGGATACTGGGCTTATCATTTGGCGCTGACATCGAACGCGGTAACGGCATAGGTCTCATTTCAGGCGACTTAGTTATAATTGGTTCATATTCATTACTATAAATACTTTGTATTTCATATTGGAAGCCCTGCGCAGTGTTTGGCACTTCATAACTGTGTTCCGAAGCTGTTTCTAAACTGAACTTCACAATTTTATGAGATCTTTTATCTGGTCGCGGTAAAGTGTGATTCACATTATTAGGTCTCACTTTTTCATCGTATGAAATGCTGTTGAGAGTAGAAAATTGCACTCGCTTTGTTGATGATTTAGGACTGGGCGCTTCACTAGATTTAGAATTATCATTACTGCTATCATCTAAAGAGTTCTGTAGCAGTATTTGATTGACGCATTCTAGGACTGGATTGTTCTTGTATATTTCGTTTGTTGGAGTCTCGTCCGCGTCGCTAGTGCTTGCGTACCAATTTTCATTTGCGTCATTGGCGATTGTCTGTTTATTTGAATCAACTTCAACGTTGTTATTCCTATCATCGCATTTATTATTATTATGTAGCAAATTATTGCACAGCACCTCGTTCTTAGCAGATATCACCTCCGCAGTTAGGATACCATTAACAAATCCCTTATGCATGAGTTCATCGGTGGATTTTGTATTTTCATTAGTGAACGAATCTCTCTCATTCAAACAATCAGCGTCTTGCTCGGGATCACTGACGTTACAGTACCAAGGTTTTTCGTTTCCCTCTTCACTAAGCACATTGTTTAAGAACAGTTGTCTGTTAGCTTTAATTTCGTCAGAAGCTTGGCGCTTAACGCCATGTATACGCTCCATTTTAGTTGAATATGTTTTATCAGAGTCACTCGCAGTGTTTTCTTGTTCCTTCTTAGCAGCTTCGCCTATAAGTTGGTCTATTTTTATAGATGCCCTTCTGATATCATTAGCGATCTGGCTAGCTGTGAGGTCATTATCATCATGATTTACTTGATAACTCATGCCTATGCACTCTTCGGCACTGCTGCTATTATTGGATTGCTTGTAGCTCTTTTGCATATTGTCGCCGTATTTGCTATTATTCTTCCGCCCGGAATATTTTCTTGAGCGTCGAAACACATCTCTCCTGACGAAAGCTTGTTTATTTTTAATGAAGGTCCCTTTACTTCCTACGCTGGCATTGTTGCCTTCTTCACTGGAGCTGGTGTTACCGTATACCATGTCGATCTTCGGTAACTGGAAGCTTTTACTTAACCTAGTATTTTTTTGGAAAGCCGGTGGTGAATTCCTTTCACGGTAACTACAACTCCTCGCAAACGTGTTTTGGAACCTGGAGTCAGTGCTCTCCAAGCTCTGGAATTCTGGATCAGTCTCGATGTTAGTTTGTTCGCTGGTGAAACCAAGAAGCTGTTGGCAGTTACTGCAATACGATTTGCGAGCTTTGAGTTTGGCAATTTCTTCCTGTTGAGATTTTATAATTTTATCTTTTTGTTGGAGAGCAATATTAATTTGCTTCTGTTCTCTAGTTAGGCGAGACTCCAGCAGGACTAGGGAGCGTAAAACGAGGGCGAGTTGGTCTTGTCTGAGTCGCCGTTCTTGTGTGGCTTGTTTGTCGCGAGCTGCCAGCGCCTGGCCAGCTTCCACAAGCTGGTGACGCTGCTTGAGGACCGACTCCGACTGCTGTTGCAGCGCATTTCTCACAGCATCCAACTCCCGCCTCAACTCCATCGCTTCCGAACTGCTATCTATCTGTAAAAATAGAAAAACATAATTAATTCTGGAAATCATAAGGCATTATCATCATAAACAGTAGGTATAAAAAAATTATCGAATTCTTCAAATCAGCCAACGCGAAAGTTATTCCCGTTTTGTGCAAGCAATGGTAACCGCTTAACATAATAGAGTTGCACGCTTTCTTGAAAAAATTGTATAGCTTACTTAGGTTAGTGGTACAAAAAATATATTTGAAATTTGATGCACGCTTCTACAATACCAAGAGAAATTGCCTAAATGTTAGAAAGTAGGCAATGTCGATAACATAACTAGCCTAACATGTCACTTCTGTCCGTTCAAAGTACAAATTATATATGCTAACGCAGTAAGGTCGTGGGTGTATCTTTATTATCGAAAGCGGAATTGAAATAAAAAAATCCATGCCATGCCTAAACTGGTTTATGAACTGATAAGTAATTCCTTCGTATTTGAAAATGGGGCCACAATACTATTAAAAATATCATGACACGTAATAAAATTCCAATTGCATCGTTCTTTGGAAAAATCCATTGCAAAGAAATGCAAAGGTATTTATTAAAACGTGGACTTTGGTCACGAATGTGTGTAAGCAGCAAAGCTGAAGTACAAGGTACATTATAATGCTCAGCTCAGCACACCTTATCTGACTCGGCAGATTCTTGACCGTAGCGAACGTCGCTTTCTTGGCAAAATAAAGTGCCTGATGATCGATTTGAAGGTCATGAAAAGATATGCCTCTTTTTTTAGTTTTATTTTTAAATGGGCCTGAAACCTGATGTACCATTAGCTGATGGCGCCTTCGTCTGCGTGAAATATACTTAGGTATAAATTACTATTACTCATAACGATTAATTCAATTCAAGTTACATTGTAGTGTCTACCATCCAAGCAATCTGTATAAGCTCTATACTGAAATTCATTCAGTCTTAAGGCGTAAAAGGATATCAGACAGATTTACAGATTTTATTAATTACTAGAACAAATGTAAAAAAAAGAGGTCTGTAAGCCTACGAACAAACTGGCTCTGTTTACCCTGTGAGTGACTCTGCGAGATGATATGTATGTATCCTCACGTCTTCCCACAAGGGTCCCCGAAGGGGTAGGCAGAGGTGTATAGGTAATACCCACACACCCACTTTCCGCCAGAGGTATATTAGGTGCCAACGTGACAGATGGCGACTCCATCGCCGTTACTCAAGCACGACTATACATACGCCTTTGAATTACTTCTCAGACGTATGCAGGTTTCCTCTCGATGTTTTCCTTCACCGTAAAGCTCGTGGTGTGACTAATCACTGTACTTAAGTTCAGAAAAACTCATTGGTACAGTCGGGATTCGAACTTGCGACCTTTGCGTCGCAGGCAACTGCTCGAACCACACGGCCACCACGGCTGTATGTATGTATGTAATTATAATATTAGTTTCAAAATGGATTGATGAAAAGGTAGATTTCCGTTTCGATTCCGCAATCTTCGTGGCCCAATCGCGATTGTTTTCCCTTAAACGTTTTTGAATTAACGTAAGCATCGTCTACGTTCACATTAGCATAGATATCCGTATCAAGATACGAAAACCAGTTGGGTGTTACTCGGTTAGGAGTTCGTTTTGGTTTGCAAATTGTAATTGGGAAAGATAAAGGCGTCTTCAATGAAACTTTATACAATTACGCAACTCGGCGATATCATTTAAACTTTGTTCCTTGTTGAATACGTAATTTTGTATTTTCGTCCAAACTAGTCTCCTTAGTAAGAACACGAGAAGTATGTGCGTTGTGTTCAAGTTTTTTTTAAGAATTGTTCATAATGACGTGCAACAGCCACCGTCCGTGGCAGACCTCGTGGAAAATAGTAAAATTAACCTTTTGAAAACAATTACATATTTGTCTCGTAACTTAAATCGGGAGCTAATGGGAAGACGGAACCTGGGAGTTTGTTTTGCTGATTATTTTCCTGACAGGGATTTTCTCGGAAACGGTGGCAGTTTAAAATTTAATTTTATTCAACGCTCAATAACTACTATCCCTTACGGTGATTAGAAGTTTTTTAATTAAATTGAGAGCCGTGCTATAAATCTATCGATGAGTCGAGTTATCTCCAGGCAGCACTACTGGTCTCACATTATTGCGGTATCAAAGGGTAGCATATTCTTGCTAAACTATGTACATATATGGGTACATAGATCACAGGTTGGATTTCGAGATTCCAACTGACAGGTTTTATTTAGCCTAAGTCGTGTTAAACTGTGTAAAATCTCTTAAAGGCTTTTACCTAAGCAATGTTTTGAGGCGAAACATCGAAATAAACGGCGTTTGCAGTTGCGATTTCTCAGTTGGCAAATTGGAATGTAATGTTTCGAATATTGAGAACGGTTTTTAACGATTATCCGCTTAACACAACATAATATGGTTTTAAAAGCGACGTAGGTCCAGATTCATAATTAGAACCGCATCAGACTATACGGAACAAATCGACTATTCTAAATTTAAATTATTACACTCGCATTTTAAAAAGATCATTTTGTAAATCACGAACCTATTAATAATTCTAATGATCTACATATGTAAAAGAAATTTTTGTTGTAAAGTTAACGTCTTGTCAAGTGTTTGCACACGTGCAACGATAAATAGTACAGTTACCGTTATACCGTAACGTAATGTGCTACCAGTAAACGCTGATAACGACGATAACACCATGGCCGTTGTAATAACGATACAGGTTGGCAGAAGTTACTAACAGCCGACAAAATGTATTTAAATATGTTTTAAAACTTAAAGCTTACAATAATTTTATTAATTATATGTCGTATTAAATAGTAGTCTTTGGTCGTATAGATGGACCGTTCTCCAGCGCCGCCATTTTTTTGAGATTGGCAGATTATTCTAATCACGTGACAGTAATCTGGTGGGAACACTAGATAATTTAAATATAGAAATATAATCGGTTACACTCTCCGAAACCAGAATGAAAAGAACCAGTGTATTTATAATGTTAACTATTTTGAAAATATATTATTGACTTGGATATTAATCCTTCTGTCATACATGTTGAAATTGCATTTGACTTTCTATTTTATACAATTGCATTCAATACCAAGTGTCACGTATTTCAATGCTTCCAAGAGATTACACTAGGGGTAGATAGCTTAGGTACGAACTAAAATTATGTAACACTTCACATATAAAACGTGTTAGGAGTTAATGTATATAAATCGGTCACTTCATGGCACAGAACAAGGGAAAAAGAAAATAGTCGTCACACGCAAAAATGTGATTTTAAAAATAAATATATGTATATAAGATTATATACATATATTTATTTTTAAAATCACTGTGGAAAATTTCACCCAATTCCATACGTTCATCCGTTCTGGCGTGATTGAGGAACTAGCATCTTCCCAAACTTTCAAATTTGCAATATTAGTAGGATATACCTACCAAGACCACAGTAGCATAATTAACAAGACCGGTGCAAGCATCGATGTCTTATAAGAGATCGGTGCAAGACCCATTCTGTAATCCAAAACTTGAATCCAAAAACTTACTTACATACTTTTAAATGGCAGACGTTGAACTGATTGTATTGCTCTGAGGTACATTATTGACGTACGATTGAGGTACGTATATGAAGTCTATAAATCTTTCTATAACACTATTGAATAATGAACGCGATAGCACGTCACGGCCACTGCGGTCGGTACGTGATCGTGCGCACCGTTCCTGATTATCAGATTGAGTGCGACCTGACCCTCGTTACAGGAAAAACCTACATTGACTAGACTACCTTCTTGAGCTTTTGACAAGTCAGTAAAGATTGCAAAATATTTGAAGTCGCCGTCATAAATTGCTACGATCTAACAGGATAATATTTGGCCGGTTAAGCACGTTGAGCACGGCCAAGTATTTTTTGTTGAGTCTTGATTACTATACTGTGTGTCATACAATATATCTATGTTATTTTTCCGGTACAATTGGTACGGATATATCTTGTACTTCAGGAACAGATGTAGGCTATGTTTTTGCCTGTTATTCAAACCATAGTTCATATTTAAGTATGTAGTTGAAAAGCGACGCCAGTCTCGATATCGCAGGTCGTACCGCGGGATTCTACTAGTTTGTATGTTATACTTGCATCTGGCACTGATTACGTTCCCTATGAGGTATAGGGTAAGCAGGCTAGATCGTCACTTCCCTATTTCTCCTAATACAGACATCATCATGAAGTCTTTGCAGAAAGAGTAGACTGACTTATTTCGTTGAGAACGGAAGCTACCTGTAGTTATATAAAGAGCGTAGGTTCTTCTATCTGCTAATAAAAAAGGTGTGTCCATTAAAAAATAGTAAAGAAATCACCTCGTTTTTTAAAGTCGGTCAAAATTATCTTTTCCTACGCCTCGAGCTGAATAGTTAATTTCGTAACGATTGCCTTGGATGGCGACCAATCGGAAGTCACGGTCGTTGACTCATGACACGATAACACGCACTAGGAAATGTGCCGCCGCTAAAACAATAACGACACGACTGGTTATCATATCATAAAGCTAGCTATAGGCATACTACGTCATAAGGTGACCATGCCGATTATAGTAATCGGGACAAGGCAAAATTAGTTGACGAACTATATCTTTGTACTTGAGTTGAATTTTATTATAGTGAGCAAGTACAGGAGATAAATAGAATAGAATTAAAGGGGTTGTTTTAAGTCTTGAGTATGTCAAACTCAAGCTCGCTAAGGATAAATTTTCACGAAAATTTGACGTGGACTAAATGTAACGAGGATCTTTGGTTTTGGTATGGAACGCTAAGACAAGCTCAAATAATAAAAAAAACCGGCCAGGCTGAAAATGAATAAAGACTCTTAACGTAACCAGGGTCTAAAGGACTCGCTAATAATGCTACGAATTGATTTCCACGAAAAAAATTTACCGACGATCTGTGTGGCTAGTACGGAACGCTTAGCCACAACCTCAATTGTGAAGTATTTAATCATTCACCAGATATGCAATATCGACTACCACAGTTGACATTGAAAAAGAGAAAGTATTTCATCACTGGAATTATATTTACGTATACAGAATAGGTAAGTAAACACAAACTCGAACTGAGCAATTGTAGCCTATCAACACGCGCCCACGCAAACCGAGCCACGGAAAATGGAAAGTGGTCTTCACCGTTTACAGACCATTGTTTTATTTATTTTAAGAAATGATGGCATTTAGAATACCAGTCGGTATTATGGCTGCTTTAGATGTCATTGTTCGAGCGTGAGAAAGGCATATATTTCGATTTGCGCCAACTAGGTTAGACTTTCCGTGAAGTATTGTCCACTTTGCCAAAGACTCTTCAGAATCATACCTCTTTTGAAGACGTACAAATCATAGAGAGACAAGAAGTCTTATGAAGCCAAGATCTCGGCAAAGGCACATAAGATGGTCATAATTACAGAGTCACAGAGCCCACTTTTTTATGTACTGTACTACGAAGTTAATTTTGAAAGTCTTTAGTCAAAGATCATTCTCCGATCATTTTCCACCCATAAGGTTGTAAAGTGATAATTCTAAAACTTTCTGGAGAACACTACACAGGAATAAAGACCATTTTTCAAATCTGGAACTTCGAATTATGAATATAACTTTAAAAAATAAAACACAACTTATAAATCTAAGAATAAGGTTTAAATTATCACACCGAATACTCAAAAACCGTAGTGTCATGTTAAGGAAATATATTAAAAACTTACAAACGCAACCTAACGGGACTGAAGGCAGTTTGCTCTACTCTTCAAGCGCCATACATTGTGAGTCAATAAATATTGGGTACAGCTTTATTACTGAGTATCACGGTATAATATTCTTTGGCAATCGGGTCTAGAGGTGCATTCGTTTAATAATACCATCATAAATACATTTTTATTTTCGTTGTTCAGTCTTTAACAAATGTGTTACATACATAATAACTACATGAGTTAGCACCAGTTTCGCACGGAATACTTTACTAAACCCCACTAATATTACAACTGTCAAAGTTCGTGAGGATGTTTATTACTCACCCTAAACATAACTCTATAAATTTTACACAGATAAGTACATAATATTAGCTGAATATCTGGTAACACAGATAAAGTTTTAAAACCGGAAGAAATCTACCCATAAAACCAAATTTTATGCATGCGAAACCGCGGGGTTTAGTTAGTACTTGATTTATTCAAATTATTAAAGCACTTTAATCATTTGTAACACATTTCCTACTACGTTCCAAAACCCTAGATCAAATAGATGGAATGCCAAGAGAAATCTATACCGGCGAGCATTTTAGATCAACGTCAAGAGAACTCTATACCGGCGAAGATATAAGGTATATGACATCAACCTGTGATAAATGTCGCTGAAGCGAAAGAGTTATGTCAGTCTAGACAGAACTGGCGCTCTACTCCGCCAGCCTTACCTACCACATAAGGGTCTCAGAGCGATGTTGATGTATTAAAGTGCATTTAACACAGCAGTGCGTAAACACCCAGGTAAATGAACAAAGCTTAATTTGCCGACATAAGCGGTTAAGGGCAAAAAACAATAATATTTTGATAGGTTCAAACGTGTTATTGTAAATTGACACTACAATTTAAAATAATACATGTTTTTATATCACAATACTGAAATCCCAGCCGAGGTAGTGAGAATCAAAAGTAATAACAACTTACGTGGTAATTATGTTTTTGGCAAGTATTATTTATTGGCTATGTAATAGATAAGCTATAAAAAAACAATACAAAAAACGTGAAATAAAATATCAAATTTTCATCATATTTATGCAATTTAACTGAAGATGTAAATGTTAACATTTTAAAATTGCAAGAATATGCAAATCTACAGATCGATACACAAAAAATCAATAAGGAATTTGTTAAGGAAAAGATGCTTTATATGATATTTAAGTTAATGTGATAACGTTCGAAGTTTATTAATATCGGTAGACAGAATGTTCGATCATATTTACTGGTAGATATTCCCAAGCAAACTGGAATTAAAACCTTCTTTACAATTCCTATCGTATTCTGTTTGCCCTAGTAATTAATATTCATGTATCACTGTCCACAAATAAATGCAATCATTTTCATTTGCAATAATAATAATTTTTATGTTCAGCAGATATATACACTTCTCATCAGAAACATCGAAACACCTTGCAAGTTTACGTTTTGTAAGGACTATCAGAAAAAAGTATATATTTAGAAAACAGGTCAAATGTCGTTTAGTAGTGAATATGATGAGGTATTCCTCATCCTAATGAGATCACATCTGACGAGAAGTGTATTTTTAGATAAATATTAGGTCATGAGTACTTTCGTGTGCATTGTCTCATCAAAACGATTTAACCCGAGGCTACCTAGATGACATAAAGTGCCTTCTGACTTTCTCAAGCCTTTCTAAAGGGAGGATTGGTTACATTTAAACCGCTTATACCTGTATCAGCAAAAACAAGGACACACGCAAGAGTAAATAAAACGCTGCTACAATAAATTATAGAATTAATGTCTGTAAAACTTAAAAGTTCCTGGTTACTTAATCAAAGGTTATATTTACATATAATGTGCTGCAATCTCACCGGCCGTTTAATTTCAAGAGGTAGATACATTGCTGCTATTTTCTATGCTTGATTTTGATTAGAAAGGGGCCAAAGCCTAAACTCTTCCTAAAAATTGGGGTTTCAATAGCAAAAAAAATTAAACAAATCGGACTTCAGACTCCAAAGATTAATTAACACGTAAACAAACTCAGCTGTATCTTACAAATAATCCTTACTAATATCATAAATGTGAATGTAAGTTTGTTTGTTTGTTCTACTTTCACGTAAAAACTACTTAACCGATCATCATTAAAATTTGTACACATATTCCCTAAGGTATTGGTAATCGGGAAGGATACTTTGTGTTATAAAAAAAATACGGAGGGTAAAAAAATTATAGATTATTAGCTGGTATATATAGTATATAATAGATAAGTACCATTGATAAAAACAGCTGATCACATTATATGTATAATATAAAGTTAACAATACTTCACGAAGCAATATTCTTATTTAACAGTATGATTTTACTGTCGATTGTACAACTGGATCGCCTTGCTTGCTGTCCTTACTTTTATATGTGAAGCTAATTTTAGAAACATATGTATTGTGCATTGTTTTATTTATCGCTGATTCGAAATGTCAGGCACTGCGAAGTAAATTGTATGTTAAGCAAAGGTAATAAAGCATTTATTCGATTAATTAAGCCCAGACCTTAAAGATAAGTCTTATCGTGCGGTTCGTATGGCAAGTTAGTCTCAAGTCTCAAGTTAGTGCTTTGTCTTTATTTATCATTAGAAGTATCTATTTTGATTCCATAGCCCTAAGGGAACGCGTGTGCTAAACATGGTACCTTAACACCGCCAAGATGACGTAGACGTGAACATTATAAATGTATTACCAAAAATACTGCAAGCTTCTTAGGCTACGGTTACTGCTCACTTTCAGCCTAAGTGTACACTTATTCCCATATTAGTTGTGTTCTTCCAACTGCATATATCTGATATAGAGCCTGGAAGGCGCAGAGTAACGCCCCGTTCCAATAACATTTCATAAATTTTTCAAAGTACCCTTTTTTAATATTATAAGTATGAAAGTAGAAGCCGTGGTGGCCGAGTGGTTCGAGCAGTTGCCTGCGACGCAAAGGTCGCAAGTTCGAATCCCGACTGTACTAATGAGTTTTTCTGAACTTAAGTACAGTGTTTAGTCACACCACGAGCTTTACGGTGAAGGAAAACATCGAGAGAAAACCTGCATACGTCTGACAAAAAAATCAATGGCGTATGTATTGCTTGAGTAACGGCGATGGACTCGCCATCTGTCACGTTGGCACCTAATATACCTCTGGCGGAAAGTGGGTGTGTGGGTATTACCTATACACCTCTGCCTACCCCTTCGGGGACCCTTGTGGGAAGGCGTGAGGATATATTTTATATATTATAAGTATGAAAGTTACTTTAACATGTATTTCTTTGTAATTGTGTACGTAGCAGACCGCCAGAGCTGAAACTTATAACCTAGACTATTAGGCAGGTGACATGAACCTTTGGCCGTTGGGACCAAAAAATTGTCTATTACGCAATTAAGTTTAAAAAAAGTAAGGCCACGAGGTTTTTGTCAAAATGTGTTTGTTTAGTTCCTTATTGCTGATCAAGAAATTAGTGCCGCGATATCATCAGGTGAAGTCATCCAATTCGTTTTACATCATAGATGATCATCGCTACGTAATGTGTACAAAAACTATATATAAATATTATTTAAAATGACGAAAACAGAGTGCCTATGGTTGCCGTGTCAAATCTCTGTTTTTCTGAGTTTAAGCAAAGTGATTTGACACCGTATGGTGTAGAAAATAATCGTTATGAAACGTTTGAATTTAACTTTGCAGCCAAGAGTAAACAAGTTTGAGAGAGCATGTTGGACTCCCCATTTCTCACGTAAGCACCAAAATACAAAATATATCTCTAACCACCTTACGCCTTCACAAATATCCCCGAAGGGTTAGAATTATGGACGCGAGGTGTGAGCGTTATTGCTCCTCAGCTTACCAATGTAGACTAACACAGATTCTATATTTTGTTTTAATATATGCAACCAAAAGCAAATATAGAGTGAAAGCAAAGATACCATGACCGCGGATTATTCATCATGGATTTCGCATCTTTGGTCGATCGACCTTCAATTGGTTTGGTCATATGTCGCTGCAGTTGAGTCATACGGTGGTCAGGGTCGCGCGTCCATTCCTGCCTTGCTTTGGTGCACTTGATTCGAGTCAAGGTTAAATTGTAACAATTAAGATTCTTCCGAGACAGACGAAAGCAATAACGATAATGCTTTTTTTCACATGAAGGAAGAACTAAAATTTTTAACGTTTAAGGAAACATTTAAATGACTTACACAGTCAGATTTGACACAGTAAAGGTTCATAAGAAGAATGAGTGTAAGTCTAAATTAATACCTTTCCATTGTGCCTTTACTCTTTGACCAAAAATTTGCGAATTGCTATGTGAAGAATTTACGGTCTCTGTATATTTATTATTAAGTGTGTACAACATATAACAATATAAAAAGTTAACTATTTTAAAATAAAGTAAATCACACTGATACAGTGCTCTAAATTCGTAGTCACAGCCACAAGCCCGGCTAGCTCAGTCGGTAGAGCATGAGACTCTTAATCTCAGGGTCGTGGGTTCGAGCCCCACGTTGGGCGCATAATTTTTTTCGATTTATTTTTCACAATATACTCGTATTCACATAAATTCACAATTACTTCTACTGAAATTTATGCTTGCGTTAACAAAAACGTTATTTTGTATTGTATCAGCTAAGTGTTCAAGGTAGGTACCGAGATAAGATAACACAATATCACACACAACCTACCCATATAATAAAGGAGTTGATAATATTTTAAAGGCTCATGCTGTAATTGTACCTAACACCGCTTTTATTCAACATCCAACAGATGGCGCTGTAAAGTATTTATGAGAATGCAATATTGTGTCGAGATTTCAATTCAAGTGATCGAATACATTTCGAGTTTAGCGAACATAAACATAAGTATTCCAGGGATTTTCTTGACAATTAATATAAGTGAAAGTCTTAGCAAAAAGCCTTAAAAATTGCCTTAGTGATTTATGAAATCGGTAATAGTAGCGGTTTGACATTTAGCTGCATACTTTATCTTAGCGGGGGGGCTAAGAAACGCCAAAGCCGGAATAAAATACCTATTTCACTTTTCGTAACGTATTTCACACAACAGAATACTGTTAGAGTATTTGTGTTAAATTTATATGATTATACTCATTGTATTTAAATTTCGAACATATAATTAATAAAGAATACTCAAAGCTTTGATAACATTATTATCATACCATAATGATTTTGCATCTCACACACACGATTCTCAGTCAAGTGAGAGTCGACCGATACACCAAGGGACATGTCAAATCAAATGAACTAAATGTATTACATGTAAAATAACCTAAGTACAGACATAATTTACACAATATACTATGCTTAAAGATAAAATTACACCCTGTTTGAGGGCACAGCAATATGATTGCGGCTACATGGCATGGTGCCCTACGTTTTAGTTTAATAAAATAAAAAATAAAAGCGTAAAATATAATGCGAATCCTGGGTATGTCAGAGTTGTATGAAAATGGCTTGAATGCAGTTGAGATGCGATCTCTTCGAAAAATGTGCGGAGTAACGATATTAGATCGAATCCGCATTGAAGAGATTCGCAAATAAACTGGCGTGAATGAGGGCGTGATTGTAAAGATGAAGAAAGGCATGTTACGTTAAAGAGAGGTAGGGCATAACGGGTTTCCCGTTCGAATTCGGAGCTGCCCGACTGGGGCAGCACCTTATAGAAGTCCGTAGCCAAATAACTCAATTTTTTTGTGTTGTGTTCCTACGCGGTGAATAAGGTTTCCAGTAATGAGCTCCTTGGGGAGGGGGAGGATTGTTACATTGTGTTGGAAGCAGAGGGATTAAACCCATTATGCTGCCAACACACTATAACTCTCCGAACACAGAGTGGCAACACGCAAGTGATACTTCGGTATCGTGAGCGTAAATAGGCTGCGATAACCGTTTCCCATCAGATGGGCCGTATGCTTGTTTGCCACTCTCGTTGTATAAAAAAAAAAAAAAAAAAACGTTGGTTTGGACACATTGAAAGGATGAGCGAAGACAGATTGACGAAACAGATATACAAAGCAAAAGTGTGTGCAAGAAGAGGCGGAGGAACGTTCCAACTACCTGGATCAAATCGATCGGACGCTCAAGGACGGGAACGTTAAGAGTACTCGAAACCGACGAGCATGTATGAAGTGACTGATGAATGTGGACAAAGCGAAAGAGGTATGTAAGTCTAGAGAGAACTGGCGCTCTATACTCTCTGCCTACCACTGTGATGATATGTAAAAAATATACTTCAATAAGGACAGCAGAATCGGCGCTTTTTTAGAAAGCATGTATCTATGGCCATATATTTATATAAAAAAAATTTCTTACACAAAGCAAATCATTTAAATGGTCCAATTGTTGACACACCAGAGATTATAAATGCGTTACAGACGCATACGTCATCCTGCGTAAAGCCTTTGTTATTTATTACTATTGTGTAGTAGGGCTATTTATGTAATTTCGCGCATTGTCGTCGATTAAGCCTGTTATTTTATATAACACTAGCTGTCCCGCCCAGCTTCGCTCGGGTGAAAAAGTTAAATTGCCCGTAACACGATCGCAGCGCCACCTATTGGGTCCAATTGTAAATCTAAACCATTCTCGAATCTAGCTTAAGACACACAGAAACACACAGAAAGCTTCGCCCGGGTAAAAAGGTAAAATTCTTGAAACTCGATCGCAGCGCCACCTATCGGGTCCAATTTAATATAGCCTATGTTACTCGGGGATAATGTAGCTTTCCAAAGGTGAAAGAATTTTTGAAATCGGTCCAGTAGTTTCGGAGCCTATTCATTACAAACAAACAAACAAATCTTCCCTCTTTATAATATTAGTATAGACTGTCAATGTTACATAATATGTAACATCGTTTAAAGGTACCAAATGAGATTTAAAGGATTAACATTTTATTCATATTACACAATGGATAATCGTTAAGACAGCAAGATAAATGTCTTAAACTTATCCAAATGTTAATAGTAAGCTTTTTAAATGCAATTTATTCTGATACGGTATCTTCTCGTATCGTTTCTATTCGGTCTTAACCCAATTACTGCTGAAGGAAGGGTTACGATACTGGTGTGAAAGCAAATTAGTATAATATACATCGTTCTGATTAAACTACTGAAGGATATCAGTAAAATGTTCCTCTTTGGATTCTTCTAGATCCAGACGACTATATTCTAAGGTCCGCTCAAAAAGTTAGTACTCCCCGCATTTAAGGCTGTAGGTGGTACCACCTCTAACTAACAGAATATAGCAATCGATTGACACTAATCATGGGTAGTGCTATGTTCCTGTGGTGGATTGTAATTCTGACAGAAAAGGGAACTTTCGCCACTTACCCTCTCAGGATAAGGTTGGCAGTAGCAAGCGAGTGATGCCCCGGTAATTGACCCTAAATAATCCGGTAATGGCTTACCATGAGTAGGATCTTATACCCCGGCTCGTAGGGTCGGGATTTTATAATAGTCAAAGAAAGTGTATCTTTAATCACAACATTTCTTGTCTTAAACAACATCGTCGCTTGATTGATTGAAGATCTTGTTAAGTATTCATAATCTGGTGATAGTGGCATCTAATTGGGCTGTTATTAATAAATTTCCATACCGAATTATACTCATATTGATATGAATATGTGGTCGCAGACAATATTAATAATTTATTGATCCCAAATTGTGTAAGGTTACGCAACGAAATAAATTTCGAAATTTGACTTTACTCTGATATTGACACGATGCCCACGGCTACTTTCCATCATCGCAAATCATCCCGCTCACTGGACAGGGGCTTTACTTTCTCTAGGCTGCGGTAATCCTGCCGCTTATCATCATGCATCAACAACACCCTAAGATGCCTTAAAAAAAAGGAAATCAAAAGTATTGGAAAAAAAGTCACCTTTGTCTTATTATGTGTAGGTCACTGGGACCTTTACAATAAGATAGTTATCTTAAAGTCTCCCGCAACAAACGGGCTATCTATTACGAGCATTTTTTTAAAAATCGGTTTGGTAGTTAATGTTATTAAAAAAAACAAAAGATTTAAAGCGGCCTTCAACCTATAACAAGTCACATTTCACGAAAGTTCTTTTCTGCTACTAACCCTATTTAATATTTAAATTTAGAATAGAACAATTGTGAAATGTGAAGTGACAGTTGACTAGAAACAATAAATGTACAAATTCAGAACATAGTAAAGATAGTTAGTTTGGCGCCAACGCATGGCGTCTACCGTTGGAATGTTAATTAAATCCAACCCGCCGCGGACGGCGTTGCAAGAAATAAAAGGTCATTCAGGCACGCGCGCCCATCGAACGGAACGTTTTCCACCATCAGAGGGTTAAGTTTTTGCTACAAGTAACGTGCATAGATAACAAATGTGAGTAATCAAAGGAATCGATTGTTGCTAAGCTACGGTAGGGCTAAACAGACCGAGCACTGCGCAACGTAGGGTTTCATGAAACGTGTAGAAACTTTCTACAGGCCGTTTTAATTCACGTTATACCGGCTATATATAAGTTAGCTACCCCAAAACGCAACCCTGATAAATACTGGATTACTTATATTACTAAGTTAAAGTATAAGACAAGTAAATCACACCACGTTACGTTGATTAGCACGAATTGCACCATATTTAGAAAGAAAACCGAGAATATTTTCCCACGCTCACTACCAAGAGACCTATTTGTTGCAAGAAGTAGTACTACCAATGCGATCTTATATGGCGTACCCGCCTACTATTGTGCAACTTTACCGAGAAGGTAATCTGAGGTTTAAAAAGGAATGATTCTTCTCATTAAAATATTTAAGGTAAGATAAACACTGAAGTGAGTAGCAGATGGGGCTAGAAGGGGATAATGGATCCTTGAAAATTTCAACACTTAGTTACCCCATAAACGTTTTGCGTAAAGCCAAGATTTACGGTACAGAGCACGCGATAGCGTTGTCTTACGCAAAACAGATCTACCAACACAGATACACTACAGGAAATTACCACCGCATACAATACAAAACTGCGTAATAGAAAATATACATTCGGAGTGCTTATGGACCCGTTATGCAATAAGTCGCAATCGACAAATCTGTTTAAATCGAGTTCAAATAGCAAAAAGTCACGTTATGTATTTATAACGAAATGTCAGGTCGCAACTACATCAAAATGGATATGCAACTGCATAATAAAATCTTTTAATAGATACATGTTTAGGAAGTTCAAACGACAGTTGCGTCCAAGAAATATCGAGCAAATCCATGCTTATATTATCGAGGTAACTCTGGTTGTCGTTTATTATTAAGCGGTAAAGACTAATTAATGAAATTTGGCAAGGAGATAATTTATATTCTAAGGAAATTTCTTTAAGGGCTGAAATAAAGGTTGAGATATGTATGTGCAATCCATAATTCCTTAAATTGGGCCTTAAATCATATTTAGGATTTTAGTAAGAAATAAAGAGAAAAATATGCATCAGCTTTTTTGCAAAATCAATCAATATTCTTGGTGCTTAAAGCACCATTCAAGACGTCATTGCGGAAAATGTAAGAGACTAACTGTGAGAGTGAGTAAGTTCATAACACAAAAACCCTTCGTCAAGCCACATGCATCAAGCGTAAGCGATGTAGGTAATTTAACAAATGACACCACGAATGAAGGTTCAACAAAGACAGATGGCCACTTACATAAGTTTCGCAACATGTAAACAAACACGCGATGAGAAATAACTGAATGCACCTCCTATCTGCAGAATGCGTAACCAGTGCATCCGGTTGTAATGGCATAGCTAGAGGATTATAGCTGCAATTAGAACGGCCATTTCGCCCCAACAGATAAATCGAGGCGCCTCACAAGAAAAAAGCGACTGCTTAGGCTCACTTAACACTCCAATTAACTACAATATATTTCCTTTTAAATAATGATATAAATGTATATAGTATACATGTTTGACTGATTGATTCAATGAATCAAATTACATCTCATGCGATCGCAAAAACATGGCCTTAGAATGTCTTGTAGTGTCGAATCCTGTCAGTTGGAAATGAGTGAACCAAACTGTGAACGGAATGGCTGTAATTGTAGGGGCGTTAATAGAACGCAAATAGGCAGCTCGTTAGTGAGAGAAGTGATATATTAAGAATGAAGATTAGGCTTATTTTAAACGAGATCCACGCTAAGGATAAAAAAATTATGAACCTCCTAATGCATTCCAAGTGGAAACACATGAATTGCTTGACTATTTTTTTTGTAATCCTGCAAAACACATAGAACAGTAAATACAGATAAACTAATAATTTCTGATGGAAACAGATCCAGTCACCCGAACAGACAGAACAAAGGCCACGTCTAACCATAATGAACACGTTGTAGTTAGTGAAACTAATGGGTTAATTGGAAACAGGTTTAAACAAAGCAACAAGAACTGAGATAACCACAGCTCGGTAAACTGTCAAACACGTCATCAATCTTGCACCAGTTTCTCCAGCTTACTTCTTAATGGTTTCAGTTTTCTAATTAATGATTTTCAACTTGGATGTATTTGCGGTAATGCTTTCTCTATTCGGTTGGAATTTACTTCTATCACACAAGCTTGTCTTTTCCTTTAAATCATGTCCCTCATGTAACAAAGATTTTTACAACATTATTATTATTACTCCCCTTTAACTCCCCAACATTATTATTATTCCCCAGGATTACCTGGGGATCGACTTCACGTCTGTTCACAATAACCCCCGAAGGACTAGAAAGCAGGAATAGCACTCTTTTTTCTCTAAAGATTAAGGTGTCAATGTGACAAATATCACATTGGATATCTACATATTTACTTCTAAATAACCATCTAACATGGCTATATAACATGCCTCTTACTTCAAAAGGTTGAAGAACTGTTTATAATTAATGACATTTATTCATACCGTCAGTCAATATGGGTTAAAGGCAATTACTGCATTGTACTCCTTATTAGCTTATTATTAGCAAATTGCAGACGCCCAATACCCATCAATAATTTCCGCTGATGTTATTGCAGATTTAGTACCTACCTATACTTTCCTTTTCTGTCAAATTAAAACAATAAGATAATGTATGTTAATGAGCATTAGAAAAGTGTCACAGTGGTATTAAAAGCTTATTATTATAGAGATTTTATAGCCACGTTTAACACGAAGTTCCAGTTAAGTCAGCCATGAGGTTAATAAGTTCCGTCAACTCATTGATTTAAAATTATGAATGTTTAGTTTCCAGAACGTTGTCTTTGTATAGCTTAACTAAAGCCGGAAGGATTTTGAAATTGCTGATATCCGAAATCTTTATCGTCATCATCATATTCCTCTATAAGATTCCACCTTATTGGTTTCGATTGTGGTCTAAGATTATCATCAAATCGTATCATATAGTGAAATAATAAAAAAAGCACTAGCACTTCGTGGTTGTGTACATGACATAAGTTAGACAAATGAACTGTTGGGGCCTTATCAATAATAGTTTAACGCATTAGACAATTACATTGTTTTAAGATTGACACTTATTTTTGAAATGTAAGTGTGCCTATAGTGTTTTTTGTATCATTCTTAGTAGAGCACATATAGATCCTGGAAGTTACGTGTGAGATTGACTGGTTTAAGTTAAGCTAAGTTCGTCAAACTTTCCCTAAGAGACTACGCACGTGAATAATGGCAGTCGCTTCAGATGAAAATCTGATAATCAGCTATATATAGGTTAGTTCAAGTGCCAGCCAACGATGTTTGGAATGAAGCAGTCAGTCTTTATAATGTAGTAGTTTAACTATTTTCACTTTTAACTAACCTAAAGGCGATGAAATTACAAGAAATTACTGCTTACTCGATGTAAATAATCTTCATATATATAATTCTTCTGTGAGTGTGTATGTCACTGAACTTCTCTCAAACGACTGGACCGATTTTGATGAAATTTTTTGTGTGTGTTCAAGGGGATCTGGGAATGGTTTAGATTCGCAATTGGACCTGATAGGTGGCGCTGCGATCGTGTTTCAGGAAATTTAATTTTTCATCCAAGCGAAGCTGGGCGGGACAACTAGTTATATTTATAAAGTGCAAAATGTATGAAGTTACCTTAATTAAATGCCTTTGAGATATTCTAAGCGATTGGATAAATATGTTTAAAGGACCATCAAATTTGGGTTGACCAAAAGTATAATTTCGATCTTATAAACATAGAGATACTAATTGCTCGAAACCCTCCTTCGTCGGCACCATACTAATGTACATACATAAGTAGACTAATAGATAGACCGATGACAGTTATTGAAGTTTTTGACGACTTTCTATTTGAGTTTTTGTACATGAGCAATTTGATCGGCATTTTTTTTGCTCTAATCAAGTTTGTCTGGCACGTTAGAATCAATTCCACTTAATACTTTGACCGGTCCACGTGTTACCTGTGTCGAGTGTAAATAAAATCTGACAAGTAGAGCGTAATGCTCTGTATGGCTTCAGTGTGATCGTATTCGATCTGTTTACTTTCAGTGTCACAAACATTTTATTTATTTACTTACTTACAAATATACGAAAACAGAATTTTATGCCTATGAATGGTTACAACCGTTTTATCAAAGGTCCGCAAAGACAGATTTTACGATAATATAAACCTCTTTCTCGCCTAACTTGGCTTAATAAATAAATAAATTACTAGTAATTCGCAGTGATTAATAAAGCGTTATATGTTAAACCGTATGCTGTGGAAGTATGCCGTAGCTTTCTCATATGGAAAATGAGATGGACTATTCAACGCACTCACATGCCGATGCAATCTGTTTTATTAGGCCACATGCAAATTTGCGTGAAATTGCGTAGAAATAAGAATCAAGCAATCGCCATCCGGCGGTTACCTCCGCTATTGTGTGCTTTATGATGGGAAATTGTGAAGTACTTTTGATAATATTGTCTCGAATGAAGTACCAATTTGTAAACGCGAATGAACGAAAACTTCAACAACAAGCTTATAATATTATTTAAAACCGTTACAAGAATAGGGTGTTTGTAACATTGAAATTAATGTTCATGAAGTGTTATGAAATATATATTAACATTTTTATAAGTTTTTTCTGAACTTAAGTACAGTGATTAGTCACACCACGAGCTTTACGGTGAAGGAAAACATCGAGAGGAAACCTGCATACGTCTGAGAAGAAATTCAAAGGCGTATGTATAGTCGTGCTTGAGTAACGGCGATGGACTCGCCTTCTGTCACGTTGGCACCTAATATACCTCTGGCGGAAAGTGGGTGTGTGGGTATTACCTATACACCTCTGCCTACCCCTTCGGGGACCCTTGTGGGAAGGCGTGAGGATATATATAAGTTTATATATAAAGTTATCAATAAGCCTTTCAAAAGGTGCTTACTGTAGGCAGTGGGAGGAGAGCTCATGAGTTAAACTTCTTTCGCTTCATTCACATCAGGCTCACTCTTCGGTTTTCGAGTACTCATGACGGTCCATCCTTGATAATTCTATCAATTAGATATATGTAATATATGTTTCCATCTTCTTCTAGATTTAATAACATATAGTATAGTATACGTCTTTTGTCAATATTTCGTCATTCATTCTCCGAAACACATTCATGGTATCTTAAAAATGTTTTGTTCTTGCATTATATATGCAAATATTCATACATACAGATGATCACACCTCTTTCCCGTAGGGGTAGGCAGAGACCTAATAACCTATAGGTAATATGTATATTGTATTATTTATTAAACTATATACATCTATTAATAACCGTGGTGGTGAAATTAATAACACCTAAAATTAAAACAAAAAACATTACGCCCTTTATCAGCATAAGCTAAATAATCGGTATAAAGGTGATTTATACAACGTAAACATGTACTCATATACACCGGGTTATTAGACAATCACATCGCCTCGTACGGAAGTACCAGCAGTTGCAAATGCCTTACAAAAGGGGTGGCCATGTGCAACGAAACATATTCAATACTAAGTAATGTACGGATACGGGTACTGGCCACGTGTAATTGTTTTTTTACTTGCAGTGATGCACGAAACTATAAAGTTTCGTTGTAGGTACTAAAAACGAAATGAGTCAATCGCAGAAGGTGACGTATTTGTAATTACGACGTATCAGACGAAACCACAAACGTGACAGAGGTCCAACGCATAACGTTTTTCGAAAATTTGTGATGTAGAAATTGTGGAAGCTCCATACTTCTTTTACCATTTACAAGATGTGATATTCTAATATTGGGAATCGTGAACAAGGATAATAAGGGAAGAATCTAGGTTTCTGCAGTCGAATACGATAAATGTATATGATGTTGATAGATCGGACGTCGACAGATATACATACATATATGCATAATCTTCGAAATTTGTTAAAACCAGTTTAGCATACAAATCCAACTGGTCGATAAGAACTAACATTATACTATAATTGAAGCCTTCCGGATTTAGCATTAAAACCTTATTTACTCCGAGACCCAGTTACGAAACTGCCCTAAAAATGTTTAATTAATTTACCCGCAGACTTTGCAAATTGTTATCTGAAATCTTAACAACACATGACATTATTTAAGTAGAGAAAGTAGCCGTGAAGCTGAACAGTGAAGTAGAAACGCAACAGGCAGAGCTCGTGCACAACAGAACACACAAGACAAACTATTATTATCTCTCGTGAGGTCACCATAGATGAAAGTATCGATAGCGTGGAACCAACAAGCCATATAAATATAAAATATCCAACAATAGGCCTAATTACCCATAACATAGATAATGTTTAACGCGCTAAATACTAAACACGGATTAATAGAAATACTGGCGTTGGATAGAGACTAATAGAAATAATGTATAAAATTCTTAGAAACTAATCTCGACAATGTAACTGAAAGAACACTGGGAATAAGAGACAATAACAGAAAATTCTGTTCAGCATGTTTTCTGAGAATTCCTAATGCACGCTATGGTATGACGATCTCACAAGTAGTTGATGTAACTAGTCACAAACGCGAGAAAAATAATCGTGCGATTGTGCACGCGCAGACCAAGGACGATCACGCGACGCCTAAGCCGCAACTGTACTATTACAGCACTGAAAAGCTTATTAAAATAATAGTCCAATAGCTGGTTGAATTAGAGATTACAAAGAAGAATGCCAACATTCCAGTTCATGTAGCCAGGTGCGAGTGGATTCCGAAGCGAACACGGGAGTTGATCATTTAAGGAATTACGTGCTCGTCGAAGTTATCAAGGATTTTCTTTTTGCTATACACATCCAATTTGAAGCTAGAACATTCTATAAATAAACACGATGAAAATGTTGCGGTTGATAATAATGAGCCTCGGGGAAATAATCATACAAAAACTAGTGCAACAGCTTTGTTATTTATCTAATGGATATCACTGTATACGATAAGGCTGTTGGCGATATCAATAAATCGATAGCGACGAGTGGTTTAGTTGTTCACGTGTAAACGGATATAAGACACAGAACAAACAATGGTGCTAACACAATACGGCGGCACACTGAGGTAGACCCTAACCACAAGTTGGCAGTAAACGAATTCGTATCAGATTACTATAAAATAAAAGGAGCGTAAATATACACTCCGATAAACAAGCGGAACGAAACTGAGGTCGTCGTGACGAAAGCAGTATAAGTGCGCTTTCATTAAAAAATTTCAGTTTGCGGATTCGAACTGGATAGCTATGGTGCCCATCAAACACGTAACGAACGAAACTCGTGCTGTTATGAGAAATTATTGCTGTGTTATATTAATATACATAATTCTTTAAATGACTGCTACAATTAAGAACTTATGTGATGTTACGTGTCCCGAAATCAATCATCATAAACGTCGGCCAAGCTGATAATAGCCATGATATCTATTACGATCGATCAGGTTTTCTAAATGCAATCATTAAGAACGTTACTTTCATCTTATATTTCGTCGGTAAAAGTTCATTAGCCGTGGCCGGCAGAACAATGGATCAAGAATTGATAGTTCGCTGATCGTTGATTGAACACCTACACTTTTGACGGCGAAAGTGATTCGTCACAATTCGTTTGTCATATGAGATAATCAAATTGCTGACCACTGTGTTACGTTCTGATATTTATTTTCGTTCATTACACAAAACTATTGCGTGTCGCTTCCAATTGGTGAAAATATAGCTGTGGGCAGCGGTTTAGCCGCGGTAAATGTTTACTCTCCTCTGGATAAAAGCATGAGGATATAATGAACGGGCTCGGAACGGAAATTTACGCTACAATTTGCTTTTGAGATCACCGCGTTCAAACAAGCAAACAAATTGTGCTTCTATATAATATGTATTAAAATCGATGATATTAAATATTATCGATAGTGCACCATAGTAAAATATTTATAAATTATAAATATTTTTGGTACACCACTAGGATGACAAACAACCATGTGGCCCACCTAATAGTAAGCGGTTATGCCGCTTATTGACGCGGACATTCAGGATTCGAACATTCAATCTTTATGTTGCAGGCAAATACTGGAACCACTCGGTCACCACGGCACTTACTTAAATATTTTTGGTACACCACTAGGATGACAAACAACCATGTGGCCCACCTAATGGTAAGCGGTTACGCCGCTTATTGACGCGGACATTCAGGATTCGAACTTTCAATCTTTAAGTTGCAGGCAAATACTGGAACCACTCGGTCACCACGGCACTTACTTATGGTGAAATAGAAATAGTTGCGATGAGCATATTATGTTAGAATCGTGAAAGTGCAAAAGCAATATAAGCGGATCGTCACGTGTGATAGTTAAGACAATGTGAACCTTGAAGATGATTTAAGTAATATTCTGGGGCACAACCACGAAATGTTCACCAACAATAACAAGGTATTGGCCAATGCGCATCCATTGTGGGATGAGGCGTTGCAGTCATTAATCAAAGGTTTATTTATATATTGTAATAATTCAAGTACATGAATCATTGAGCTCTTTTCATATTACCTAACAAAATAAAGATTCATCAAGTTATGCCGAAGGTCAAGAGTTACTTAAGAAGAATTAAAAAAATATGTCACGGTTGTACCGCATAGAATTACAATTTCATGATTAAATTATTCATTCATAGTAGTTTTACAGTATTTTGACGTATTGGATAAGGACATTCAATGATACCTATATAAGTTCATAAATAAATGCGCCATCTTTCAAATAAAGAGCCGTCGAATAGTTATCGGCAACACAAAGATTGCAAATTAAAATCCCCACTGTACCAAT
This sequence comes from Drepana falcataria, assembly GCA_945859725.1. Lineage (NCBI taxonomy): Eukaryota > Metazoa > Arthropoda > Insecta > Lepidoptera > Drepanidae > Drepana > Drepana falcataria. Next base: position 11,098,956 of record OX243927.1, on the reverse strand, counting down.
TACTTTTTTCTGAGCCTAAGTAGAGGTGAGAATTACACCACCTGCTTTACGGCGTAGGAAAACATTGTTAAGAAAAGCTGGATACGTTTAAAAAGAGTCTTGTGCTTACTGGAATACTGGAAATGGATCGCCAGCAAAAATACTCTCGTGAAGAACTTTATATGTATATAATTTATAGAAATATGTGTGTATGTATATTTGGGTTGCTAATTTACAAATATCCTAATAGCTGCGATTAATTATGAAACTGCGGCATGGGAGCCATTAGCTAGAACAAACACGCTTCAAACACGCTTGAATGTTCGAGGACTTTGGCGGTAAAAGTAGAAGGCCGAAGGCCAGGTGTCTTAAAAATGTAAATGAGAATTTATGGCAGCATGACCATAAAAGAAGTGAGAAACCGAAAGGGGTTTCGAACAAAAGGAGAAAAATTTTATATTCAAGGCGTTGCAAAATTATTTTCGGCACCAACGGGTAGGATGAGACCTGAGATGACATGCCACTTTCTCTCGTATAGGTATTCCAAGCTCTCCAACCCGGACGCGCTGTTTTTGCATTATTTTTTTTAAAAGCGTTATTAATAATATACGAAATCGTTGAATGTAAAATAAGTACTGTAAACATGTATGTTAACTTGGTGAAAAATCGAAAGCAAATTGCAGGTCGTTTGCTTCTTCCATAAATGCGTTACATGAAACTATACATTTCAACGGTTGATTTCGCTTCTTCAACTCTAGTAAGAGGAACGGAACTGCCTATTATGAAATTGTGCAGTTAGCTAGGGATGTCACAAGATTTACTTACTCTTTCGCAAGGAGGCGGCGGCGCAGGTAAATCAGCCTCTGTATAGATGCATAACGTCGATTTCCTTGACAACGAGTCGCTGGCGAGGCTGCTCGAACTCGAGCCCGTTGAAAACTTCATGGCGATGCTTCATCCAGGTCGTAAGTCAAGTAACATCCAACTGCACTTCAGTGCGATGTTGCCGGCACATCACACGGGTGCTCTTCAACTAGTTTGTAACTGTATCCTTGTCTTGTTTAGTTATCGAACCAGCCTCTTCGCTTTCGTTGGTGAACCGCTTGCGTAAGTGACAGCACGTCGATATGAAGCTTGTTCAAATTTAGCTGCTGACAGCTGATGCGGATGGAATTCTTGATGACTATGTTAGCCTGCAACAAGATGACACCAACAATTATTAACGGGAACAAGTTAGTAGTTAGAACAAGTAAAACTTAACGATTTATAAATAACATCCTAAGAATATTATAAATCCGAAAGTTTGTGAGGCTGTTTTTTCCTCTTTGACGCATAAATTAGGCGACGGAAGTGGATTATATTTGGCACAGAGATTTGGTTATCAGCTGGATAACACATATCATTTTTATTCAATAAAAAAAAAATTTCTTACTTCATAAATGTATATTTAGTTACCTTTAAATAGTTAGTTTGATTTAATGTATGTATGTCAATGCATGTTAAAATAATTTCTTTCGTTTCTGTGGATACTGTTTGTCGTTTATCTTCTATTTATATAGTCATCAAATAACAATAAGCTTAACAAATAGATATTGTTAAGCTTATTGTTATTTGATGACTGTTTGTATCCCGAATAAAATATAAATAAAATAAAAAAATATATTTATATCCTCACGCCTTCCCACAAGGGTCCCCGAAGGGGTAGGCAGAGGTCTATAGGTTTTACCCACACACCCACTTTCCGCCAGAGGTATATTAGGTGCCAACGTGACAGATGGCGAGTCCATCGCCGTTACTCAAGCATAGTGTATAGTCGATACATACGTCTTTGCATTTCTTCTCAGACGTATGCAGGTTTCCTCTCGATGCTTCCCTTCACTGTTTTCCGATAAAATAAAAAAATTCTACCAAATATTATGCGGAGAAACAGCAAGGCACAGCTGGTTTTATTAGTATTATATTTATAATATATATCTCGCAAAAAGCCGTACCCTGCCCAATTCTTAGACCAGTGGATAAGATCTAAATAAATTCTAAGACTAGCTCTTCATGTGGGTTTGACCTGCAGTTTAAACTCGGCATGAACAAAGGATTTTTTTCTTTTTGCTCAGCTACTAAGGGCTGAACCGTGGTTCCTTCCTGTAACCTTCCTTTAATCTGCCAAGTAGTTCCAGAGATTATCGCATTCAAACAAAGGAACTTTTAGCTGTGTTTTACTGGTAAATAAAGTTTAATGTAATGTACCTTTATTTAGATCTACTCTCGCCACTTAACTAATTCGCAGTTATGATTTGGAAACTGATCTGTTATTGTGCAATTATTTGTTCCACATCAGCCACTATCGTTTTCTTCAGCATTGCTCCACTTTACTGCGTTGGATGTGTTGAAATTTACACAAGGACTCAACAATTTAGATAACACGACCGATGGATCGATAGACGGTCCAGTTTTCATGGAGATCAGATGCGAGATACTGTCGGTGTGCAATTGTGGTTGAGATTGTATAGGTGAATTATAAAGTACCTTATATATACACTCTCTCACAAGGTTCTCAAAGGAGTAGGCAAAGGTGTAACAGTGACCTTTTTCCTCCGAGAAATATTCAGACAACTTGACGGATGAGGAGTCCATAACTAAAACGTTATGTTATTAATGAGTCTCAATTCATTTTGTCTGTTGAATGATAAAAAAAAATATTGCGCCTTGCGAATCGGGTCGAATTATGTAAAAATAAAAAGCATAATATTTTGTACGAAATATTATGTATTAAACATAATATGGACGTATTCACACTTAATAATAAAAATGAACCTACACTAAAAGAAAGCCACCAAATAAGATTTCTCATTGGCGTAATATTACCGTACAGTGATTCAAATTCCTACGAGGGCAGTTTTATTGATTCATTAATTTGTTTTCCGCAATCCGTTAATAGTAACAAACTGTTAGTGGAGTAGGCTAAAAGGCGGTTGAATTCTATCAAACGATAGCGTGTCGAATGAATGTTTCACAAACCTTATCATTATTTCAATCTCTTGATACATTTACGTCCATCTCTTGAATATCTCCAAGATCAGATAGGCGAGCGATGTCGTGATAAACCAAAAATGTGATAACTTCATCCTCAAGTCAAGTGAGTTTCACCATTTTGCTATGATTGGATCAATATGTATATATGTATGAGTTATCTTCACGCCTTCAAGCTCTCCGAAGGAAAAGGCAGTTGTGAAACATTGATCTCTTTCCCTAAATATATTTTTCGATCCAATATGACAAATGGCGAGACCATCGTCATTTATTAAGACGACTATACATACGTCTTTTAATGTCTTTTGAAACGTATGCAAGTTTCCTTTCCCCGAAAAAAACCGATTGTTACATTAGTCTTCGAACTTGCAATGTTCGCGTTGCGGGCGACTACTCAATCTAATTAGCTTGTAACTATCTCAAGATTTTGATTTAAAAATCAATACGAGAAGCCTTTATTAGAGTTCCTATGTAATATCTTGCAGTTTGAGACATTTAAAGCAGTATTTACAAACATTGAATCATGTCGTGACTCATAACTATTAACAAATCAAGTAAGGTCTGTAGCAATTTCAACTTTAGTACAAGTGTAATAAGGAAATATAGACCTAGCTTGAGTTTAAATGGTTAACGTTATGGTGCAGATAACAACAATTATGGCGTTAGAACTCGAACTTGTTGAATCACACTAACAGCTACCGTCACATGACCAGGGTTACATAATGGAACATGCCTCTAGATGGTAGGAAGAAGAAGCGAGGTGGTCCGGTGGTTCGAGCAGAATCCCGACTGTACGAATGAGTTTTTCTGAACTTAAGTGCAATGATTTGTAACAACACCACGAGCTTTACGGTGAAGTAAAATATCGAAAGGAAACCTGCATACGTTACCTCCGAAAGGTGGGTGTGTCTGTATTACTTACACACCTCTGCCAATCTCTTCGGGGATCCTTCTGGGAGGTGTGAAGATATATGCACCTCTAGAAGGACAGTGAACAGATGACTGGTAAAGTAAACCAAATTTTGAGTCTAACAAGTATTTATTGGGAATATAATAAATCATAATTAAATTTATCTACAATTATCCCCAAAGCGATAAGCAGAGGTGTATGAATCCCTTTTCGAGATTCATACTTCTTAGAAGATTTAAAGAGCACTCGAAGCCGAAGGCGAGCATGAATGATGAGACTGGATAATGTGGGTGAACTGTCGCTGTACTCTCTCTGCCTACCGGTGATTCGGCGTAATTGTATATATGAATGTGTACATACAGAGATGCTAATATCACAAATGGCGAGTCCGTTAATATCATTATATCACATCAATGTTCAAGGAGGTTATTTAACGATCAATACAGATTTGTTCCAAATCTTCTTAAGCTCTTAGTGACTACGCCTTTTTTGTTATTTCGATCACGTCACGTCGTATCGTTGTTAATTTCCTACCCAAAACAAATCCAATAGCTGCACGGTTTTAGTGCCAGGGTCAAGATTTTGGGCCATGGACACGTTAGATTTCAACATGATCAAGCTTAACTCGTAGTCATGGAACCAATCAAGATCTGTAACGCCCAAATAATAGCCCGTACTAGCATGTACCCCATTAATAATTTCTAGAAGATCATTTCAAACACCAAACTAGTAAGTATAGTAGGGAAAGGGCGCCAATTCTCTCTAGAATTACTTCGCATCACGAGGTTATCACTTATGAGCACTTTTAGTACATCCTTGATTGTTCTATCAATTTGATAATGGTACTTGTAAGGAGGTTTAACCTGCCCCCTCCTACCAAACATTTTCATTGTGTATTGTATTAAATGTGTTTTGTTAGCTTTTCGTTGCTCATCCTTTCTATTCGACCGAACCCACATAACTTAATTTTCTAGAATTCAGAAACATGTCATGGAATTATGTGAAACAGATTATGTGATCAACATACATTTTAGAGCTGAGCTCAAAACGGGCGTCCTGATGCAACTCCACCCAATTCTGACGAGTACAATCTCTTTGACCTCCCTATACGTCACGACTGACACACTTTGATCTAACTCATTTCTATTAATCTTATTTCTAAGATATTTTTTAGAAGCTATCGTGTCGTATAAAGTCTACTATCACCTTTTCTCCCCTGTTCTAGAAAGATTATGTAAGTTATCAAAATACACAAAGACACTACCTCCCTTTCCACTGTCCGACGCATATAAAGAGAGTACATGGACACGATAACGACTGGGTCCTTCGTACAACAAAGAAATGCTCATGTGGAACTAAAAAGCATGGCATTGTGTGCATTATCTCTACAGTTGCGACACACGGAGTAAAGGGCTAACAGTCAACAATGGCTTTAATGTGAGAGCAAAGTTTGAAACACATTCGTTCACACGAGTAAGACGCACGTCTTACGTATGCATAGAAACATTATTGTCCATACCACATCATATTATAAAAGTCGTGTGACAGCTTATTCTGTCTAGCCCTTGCAGGCAGACGTAAAGATGCCCGAGATACGTGTCGTTGAAACACATTTTGAAGTCGAATAAGAAGTTACAGAAAGTACATTATTGATTCTTAAGACTGAAAAGAGTGATTATTAAAATTCCAACCTACATAAGCATTTGAAATAATTGTGCAGTTGTGTAATTTTAAATTAATTTTTAATTATGTGAACTGGTTAGAAATTACACTCGTATGCTTATGCGTAACATAAAAGTTTTTATTGGAAGTACTAAAGTTTATATGCATTCCTTTACTTATCGCTTTATCAAAGATTCCAACAGTGAAGTGTAAAGCAAGCGTCAGTACAAGTCGACACTAAAGAATTCCACTATGCATACCTGCATATCATTACGCCGAGTACCTGAGTAGGCAGATTCACAGACCTCGTCCATTCCTCCACATTCACCAGTCTCTTCACACATGCCCTAGGCGTTCCCGTTGTTTAATATTCAATTGATTTGAAGTGTCTTTTTTTGAAAAGTAGACTTAGAACCTGAACGATTTTCGGAATAAAATCTTACCTTTCTTAAACAATAACGTGTATGCACTGTTAAGTAACTGCTCACAATCTTAACCAAATCTCCGTGAGCGAAATGCACTACACTACACGGCCATAAATGTAACTGATCGTTCCAGTGTACAGCATTTGTATAAATATGATAATATCCCACTTTTCTTTCAGGAAAACGTATTCGACACGCGAACGTCGGCCAGGTAATGATTTTCAACTCAAGCCACTGAGGAAATAACAATTGGGAGTTTTTGTTGTGAATATTCAAATGAAACAGTGGTGGCCGAGTTGTTTAAGTAGTTCTGGGAAATCAAGTTGCAAGTTGAATCCCCGTTGGATTGCACCAATGACTTTTGCGAAACTTAAACTGCCTACCTACAGTGATTTAACACACCACGAGCTTCACGGTGGAGAAAAACATCGCGAACAAACCTGCATACATTTGAGTAGGAATTAAAAATCATCTGCCATGCTTGAGACGGCTACACTTGCTACCAGTCACTTTGGTACCTAAATTTATTCCAGGCGACGCATCGATCACTAATCATCGATGAGGCGACGTTTTATTCACATTTATGATTACTCCTCCTTCCAAGTAGTCGTGTAAATGTAAATGAGAACAAATATGAAATGAATGAAAAATTATAAAACATACTTGTATTAGTGTGTATAGAAACTAGAAGGTATAAGAACGGTCCAAATACCTAATCAACAACCGTGAAAACAAGACCGTACATGCAGATGAACACGTGTACTTCCTACGACTTGAGGCGGCTCCACCTACACGGTGACCTAGGGTTACCTCCTTTGTGAAAAATAACGTATCAATATTTAAAAATAAGGAAAAGGTGGTCATGTCATGTAATGTTAACGTTAACCTTTACATTTCTTTGTTTTAAGTCTTATAGATATGTAGAACGCATTTAAACTTAAAGATCAGTATTTATTAATATACATACATACATATCATCACGCCGAGTCCCCAACGAGGTAGGCAGAGAGTATAGAGCGCCAGTTCTCTCTTTAGACTTACATACCTCTGTCGCTTCGTCCACACTCATCAGTCTCTTCATACATGCTCGTTGGTTTCGAGTAGTTTATTAATATGAAATAAAAATATAATTTTTCACATCATAAGTCACAGTTAAGATTTGAAATACAGTATTTTCACATACATAAAAAAGGCATATTTAAAAAAATTAAGCATGATAAATTGTTATACCTAACTAAAGTATCTAAAAATGGTAGCCCTACTGTGACCGCCCGTGCATCGCGAACGCTAAACCAATCAGCTAGAACCGCACGCAATTTAGTAAATTAATGTTATTGAGACACGCACATACTTGAAAAATACAAATTCAACTTAACGGTTTATCTTTGCTGGCAAAAGAAGACAGCAATTTCAAACTCAATTTGTGAGGCAATGAGATCACTAGCTCACGCGCCCAGCTTCGCTTAGGTGTACAAATTTAAATCTGGAACACGTGCGCAGTGTCTCCTATCGGGCCCAATTTTACTGCTTAAAACCTTAGTATACCCAGTTTTATTTCTACCACTGTATATGTTGCAAAAGAAGACTCAGCCTGCCTAATGCTAAGCGTTTACCGCCGACTGTGGCCCTCGGTGAATGGCCATTAATTCCAAGCAGTACTTTTAGTGTGATTCTTTTACAAATAAACAGACAAATGGCGTTTGTTGGTCTCTCCATATAAGTTAATCTTCAATATGTTCAAACATCGGTCTGTTACAATTGCATTGTATGTAAGTAGTATATGACAATTTATGTGCTGAAAAGAAGAACATCGAAGTAAAATTAATTAATGATACTCAAGTTGTTTTCACTAAGAGCAATATAAAAATAGAACCACGTCATAACTGATAAGCCGAACATACAAGCTTGTTATGGAGCGGTAATAAAATCCGTGTTACGTGAACGGGGCAAATTAATGCGTTTGTACGAACAAAAACGTTTCAAAGTGAGAATTCAACAAAAGCATTACAATTAAGCGGGTAGTAAAGATTATAAAGCTACTACTTGGTTGAGAGCAAAATTTAAAAGTGAAGATTATATTTGGAGCAATTTTATGGTTAAGTTAATTCTAGTTATTTCTTTTCTCAACGATCCTAAAGTGATTGCATGAGATTTTTTATTTATTTCGTATAACCGTCGAAGCGTAACGTGGCTCCGTTCGATTTACGTGATATTTTCGTCTCTTGAAGTTCAACGACCACACTCTTGAGGTCAGGTGTGAGATAAAAAGTCGGTAGAAGTTTCCGCAATGTCTAATTTTCGATCGTAAACTTTAATTGAGCTTATTAAACTGGTTGGGTTGGATTGGAGGCCAGCTGAAGTGTGGATAATGGCGTGTAAGTATTTACATATATTCATATATACATGTGATAATCACATCATCATCATCACACACTGGAATCCCTCTTGCATAGGGTTGGCAGAGAGAGTAGTGCCAGTTCTCTCTAGACTTACAGACCTCTTGCACTTTATTCACATTTATCATACATGCTCGCCGGTTTTTAAATATATGCGGTTTCAAAAACTATGTACAACATCAACAAATGAGAGAATATATCGAATTACTAAAACTGACCTAACTACAAACTTAACCCCAGTAGTAATCGTGTTTTAATAAAGTCACGATAAAAAGCCTCGACCAAGTATTTTGATCCGCATGACTGCTCAATGTAATCTTGTGATAAAGGGACTGCATTCCTTATACAATGTATTTTTACACCTACATAATAGTTTTGCAAGGTCCACGAGTGGCCGTTCCCTCAGCTTTATCTCACATCTAGTATTATAATTATACGCTAGCTGTGCCTGGCGGCTCCAACTGGGTTAGATTTGGTTATATTTATGTATGAAAACTAAAAATAGCTTAAGGTCTCCTTATAATATGAGCTTTGTACCAGTGAGAGTTCAAAATCGGTCCTGCATTCAGAAATTAGAGAACAAACAAACAGACAGAACTTTACCTAAATTCATTTTAAAGTATACCAGTATACTTTCATATGGATTGAGATATTTCAAACAAACACTTCAATTTAATTTATTAGTATAGATAACACTACATAAACTAAGCGTTAACGCAATAGTCCAAATACGGCCTTGTACAGTTTTATGGGCTCGATGTATCTATACGGGTAAAGAAGAATGTATTGAATGACAAGTACCTTGAAACCCTAACGGCACGACGTGTGCGGTCTGGATCCGCAAAGATAAAGATCACGATGAAAAAATGGCACAAGAGATATCCATCAATGCTGTGATTTACAACCGAGAGCAAAAAACTGGAATAACCAACAATAGACAAGTCCTAACGAGGTCTTTAATTTCGTTATTATCTGGTGCCATTTCACGATCGTTTCAGCTACAAATGCCTAGGTCACGATCGACACGTTACGGATCATAGTTATGTATAGGTGTTTTAGGTGTTGTTACCCTTGAATGTCTCCTGGACGTTGTCAAAATTGAAGTCCGTTCCATTTGGTCCGATCGCCTTGAGCTCAGAAATGGGCGAGTCACGACCCGAACCGTACTAAGATTTATCTGGCAATTACTCTCGTTGGCTGATTTGTTTCTTTATTGGGAGAAATAAAGTGGCAGCATTGGGCTCAATTAAATCAGTTTTCCAACTTAATTGATGCGGTTTAAAGAACGAGCTTTAGGGTATCTCAATTTCTTAAATACGCGGGCGATGGTTGTGTATAATGTCAAAAAACAGTACACGAACGGATACTTATTTGAAAATTGAGATTTTGTACATTTTACATGATGTTTTAGCCATTATCTGCTTGGATAGCAGCATGACGATATAATATAATTATAATAAAATAATAATAATAATTATATATATAAAAACTCTGTATCTTCATAGTATTAGTATAAATTAATTGAAATTGGGTTGCATACATTGAAATAATAAAAAGTCTGTATTCAAAATTTATATCAGCCATCTCTAAGACTATAAAATAAATAAACATTCAAATTAGCAATCCTCACTTTTGGGGCATGACATTTTCAGATGTCTGTGTTACTGGTTTAGAATTAATTGAACTCATAAATTTGATACATAAGTATACAAATAAATTTGCGTTTAAAAAGCACAGCATGGAACCAGTTCTGTGTGCCAGCACCTACCTGTTCCGTGACTTTTACATTCCACACATTCTCGAGTCCTGCTTTTGTTGGAGGACCCAAGTGATCGGAACCTGTCGCGCAAAAAGGGATAAAAGCCCTGGTTGTTGTCGCATTTCCTACGCGATGATTTTTTTTTACCTGGAGTATACCTTTGACAATAAGTAGTCACAGAAAGTTCTTGCACTAATTAGTAGTTGACGCAAGATATTAGGTACTAGAACTATCAAGTATATGTGCAAACAGCATGCACGATACAAAACGCAGTTCGACTTTTCAAAATATTTACGGGAAGAAGTAGTCGTGACACTAGATAAAACATACATACATATCATCACGCCGAGTCCCTAACGGGGTAGGCAGAGAGTATAGAGCGCCAGTTCTCTCTAGACTTACATACCCTTTTCGCTTCGTCCACAAGATAAAATTATTTCCGAAATTCCGATTAATGGAAAATAAACAAAAACGACTCAATACCTACTTGAAAATAAATTAATATTGATAATCTTTATTAAAATGCAACGCCTGACATAAACATTTATTCCGCAGAAGTGGTGTGACAGTCTTGTCAAAGTAATAAGTTTAATTTTCAATATTTTTTTATGATTTATCTTCTCACAATTTGCTGTCAATTATATTGAAGCGAACAAGATTAAACCGGCGCCGATGTCACTCTATATGACAGGGATAAACCTCCAACGCGATATCGCGACGACATACGATTTCTCTTTCTATATAACCATTTTATCTACAGTATTTATTTTAAAACAACCAAATACATAAAACAAACATAGTAGTTCTATAAACAGTTATCACGATGTTCGCAAATCCAATAATAACGGTATGTAAACGGTTTTGCAAATAGTGAAACTTTTTGGTCATAACTTTACTGCACCCTCAACCGTAGTTGTGTGTTGTGTTGATAGTTGAATATAGTGTCAGATGGCAAATCCGTCCCAGTTTCTCACGTGCGACTAAGGTTTTGAATTTCTTCTCAGACGCAGGTTTCCTCACACCACAAAGCTCGTAGTGTGATAAGTCGCAGGTCTAAATAAAAAATTTAACAAATAATAATTATGTTTACTAAGCTATTAGGCATAAGCACGCCAATTTAAGTTACCCATTTGAAGAGTATGTTCTAATTCAAAGTGTACGCGCGCATTTTCCTCCACTATTCAGTTCACAACCTTTTATTATTGCGTTTAACCGGATATCCATACATGTGAAAACGGGTCATGCGTTTATGGTGTACTATGCAGGTTCTATGCTGGCATTCCGACGGCTCTCGGCTCCATTACGGATTCTATGTGCACTGAGCATCGCCTAGTTTTCAGTCTATAGATCTGTGTGTATATCTATAGAAAGGTTTGTGGGTTGTGGACATACCGCGTCGGAATTACTGTCTCCAAAAACGTTGATGGATGAACTTTATTTTTTAAATCTTAAATGGTTAAAGTCAAATTAAACACCGTTTTCGGATAACTGTACATTAGATACGCTTATAAATATCTGAAAAATTTGACTCGCGATTTTTATATCTAAAACGTTGGTAGTAGTTACTTTAATTGCCTTGTTAGATTGATTGAAAGATCTTTTGGCACAGGGGTTTAACGTTAACAATAAAAAACGATGTTACAGTAAGAACTGATGAAGTTGAAGCTTGTATGTAAGCCTAACAATGTTTAATGAACAAGCTTAAAGACAACAAGGCCGTTAACGAAAGTTATTTTGGCAAAGTTGTCGAGAAATTCACACGGCCCGCTTCTTCACGAGCGCTTGGTAAAGCCTACTACTGCAGAGATCGATTTGCACTTTCCAAACCTCGCTAAAACCCATGTTGCGCTCACATCACAAAGCTTTCAAGTGAGTATGACTCAGAATTTCATTATTTATACCGCTGTGTTTACTTAAATTCATAACAGAGATTTAAAAGCCGTTGTTAGTGGTTTTTGTTGTCCGAGCCGTTTGAAGTAATAAAATGGTAGCGTAACAAGAATTTGTTAAGTCAACAACGCCTACCTGCAGTAGACTATTTCTGCGCAAAACTCGAGTGTGCACAGCTGTTGAAACTCTGACGTCACTGTGACCCAGCGAACGCGCTGTTCCCTATGCAATTTTGAGACTTGCACACAATCGTTTTGAATATGTTCAATTTATTATATCTTGCTTACAAATGTGACGCAGAACCTCGTCAAATAGGTTTATTGACTGAAGCATTGGATACGTAATATATAATTTTACGGAGCAAGTTTGTTTAATTCATACGTATTCGTTTCTTTTTAATGTAAATATTTATTTATGTTCGCTAACTATGTTACTTGGGCGTATTGAGCGAATCGAACTCGAAATCGAGCGAATACATTACTATCGGCGGTTTGTCCTGTGACATCTTTCTTAAGTGTTTTTTAAAACAACTTAACCTTTACCAACACAAGAGGGATTTTAGTAATTAGGGTTCTGTTACATCTCTTTTACTACTTCTTCGAGGCCTCTTGTGAACAGGCGTATAAATCACGAAATATTTGGGAAAAAGTATAATGAACGTGTGGTTAGTCAAAGCTACAGTAAGCATTTAGAATGCTTCTCTGGGTATGGTTAAATTAGATTATTGTTCCAGTTACGGCTGTACGGGCTGGCCAAGGCTATTCTTATCTGCTTATACTTCCAGTTTGTAAGCTGAAGCCAACTAAGGCAGTAAAGAAACGATGGCTTTAAGCAAATGAGTTGTTTCAATTAAAATACAAAGCAAACATTAAAGTGTATATGGCTTATAAAATCAGTTTTTCGCTTCTTTAAACAAAGAACGGAGTCAGCTGTAACAATGCGATTTCTAATTTAACGTGTACTTTCCCATGCCCTTCACAGATGTCATCTCTAACCAAAACTATATCTTAAGCATGAGTTTTTTCTTCTTGTCGACGCTCACTTCGCAGTCTATTTGATGTATTTTTGAGAATAGACTTGGGGTTTTTACAATAATGAGCCAGTCCTTTGTTAACGGAAAGGTACGATATGTTTAAACTTTACGGCATTATTTCCTCTAAACGAGGTTAAAATTCCAAGATATTTTCGGTCTTCGTTTTCCTGTAACATTATATAATGATGGCTTCAAAATGTCATATTGGAAATATATAATATATCCTCACGCGTTCCCACAAGGGTCCCCGAAGGGGTAGGCAGAGGTGTATAGGTAATACCCACACACCCACTTTCCGCCAGAGGTATATTAGGTGCCAACGTGACAGATGGCGAGTCCATCGCCGTTACTCCAGCACGACCATACATACGCCTTTAAATTTCTTCTCAGACGTATGCAGGTTTCCTCTCGATGTTTTCCTTCACCGTAAAGCTCGTGGTGTGATTAATCACTGTACTTAAGTTCAGAAAAACTCATTGGTACAGTCGGGATTCGAACTTGCGACCTTTGCGTCGCAGGCAACTGCTCAAACCACTCGGCCACCACGGCTCTATTGGAAATATACTTCTAGCTATTTATCTAGCTAGTTGTCTAGTGCTGTGTGAGAATTCTGTCGATTAGATCTATATAGTAGAGAAAATAGGTCGACAAAATTCCGTCGCAGCAGACGTACTACTGGCCGAGTGCTAAGTAATCTGCAGGTAAGATTGCTGGTTCGTATACACAAAATTAGTTACACTAATTATGTCACGTAACTTTCCAGTTTAATTTGATAGGTAAGCGTTTCGTCATACATCCGTCGCTAAATACGGACGGAACTATCAATTATTCAACTTTATCAGTAATTTATGTAATCCTGAGATTAAAACCTTTCTAATCATGTACAAAATCGTAAGTATATTATAATAATCGAAGAGTTTGGCTGAGGTATAATAACACATTTTCTACGGGTACTTACGTTTATACCGAGATCAAGGCCTTTAAAAAGAGCGTCTTCCTTCAAGGGTCACAAAGGTTTGTCCGTTCATCATTCACGCAAAAACACATATAGGAAGTGTTATTCCAGAAAAAATACAATTATGCCATTTTTTTAAGGTAGGTGAACCATCACAGCATATAAAATAAATGTATAAAGAAAAAATAATAGAGATCGCTATCAAGTTACCTTGAAAATATCGGTACATCTCAGAGCGTATCAGCGATCAACAAGAGCCAACACTTTAGATTGCACTTCACTAACAGAACAAGGAGGTCGTTTCACAAGTACGATCCAGTTCGTGATCGATCAGACCATGAATGGGAGGTACCGGAGGCACGTGGCCCAACTATTTGCGTGGCACACGTGTCAGACACATGCCTATGTTGAAACTGGCATATACAAACAATACATACCAAGACTAGCAAAGTCAACAAGAATAGTTGCTACTAAGTTTATAACTAAAAGAAAAATGTATGTACACATTCAATTAATTACCGATATGTATAATACAGCCGAATTCAAACCCCGTCTGTATCAGTGAATAATGAATTCAGTAATTAGTCACAGCAAGAGCTTTACACAGAAGGAAACATTGAGAGGAAGCCTGGATACTTTTCAAAGGAAATTCAAAGACGTATGGATAGTCGTGAATCGTCACCTGTCTCGTTGCCTACAGTATACCTAAGATATTAATCAGAGGAAGAGGTAGTACATCTCTGCCTACCTCTATCTACTAAATCCAGTGATGGATTTGTGTGGGCTTAGTTTAATGGGTACACAATAACATACTAGGGGTGTTATTTATATTCAGTAACCAGGCTAAGAATATTTTAATAATGATATCTGTGGGTGTATCAAACACGCGACCTTGCGTACTTAAATTTTGTGCATAATGAAAGCTCTCTTTTGCTAGCATAATAAATCCTGCGTGCCATCTACATTTATATTACTGCATTATTTCTTACATTCAGTATCCCGTTAGATTAAATCAACTTTGCAGTCTTATATTTCACCCAGAGGTAGAGGACCCCTCTTTCGATATTGTACCACGCCATCATATAGAAGATCGTACTTATTAATATATAAGCAATTTTGAGGTAAGTCAGGTTTCCAGAAATCCCATTTCAGTTCCCATTCCCATTCTGTTTTATACTGCTAGCATCAGGTCGATACGGTAGGAGTGATATTAAGGGTGGTGCTTACGCCTATAGGCTACGGCAACAAATGACCATCAGGCTAGACGTCTGCCTACCTGCCAATTGTGCAGAAAAAAGAAGTAACGATGTACAGTAGTGTTTTGTAAATTGTTGTCATCTCAAATCGGCGAGCTTATTACTTTTTTTTTTTTTTTTTTTTATACAACAAGAGTGGCAAACAAGCATACGGCCCACCTGATGGGAAACGGTTACCGTAGCCTATTTACGCTCACGATACCGAAGTATCACTTGCGCGTTGCCACTCTGTGTTCGGAGAGTTATAGTGTGATGGCAGCATAATGGGTTTAATCCCTCTGCTTCCAACACAATGTAACAATCCTCCCCCCTCCCCAAGGAGCTCATTACTGGAAACTTTATTCACCGCGTAGGAACACAACACAAAAAATGTGTTATTTGGCTACGGACTTCTATAAGGTGGAGGTCCTGCCCCAGTCGGGCAGCTCCAAATTCGAACGGGAAACTCGTTATGCCCTACCTCTCTTGCTATTACTAAACGCAGGATGTCACAATAGGAATGTAAATCGCCGGAATAAACAGTACAATTGTTAAAGTAGAGGGTCTTGGCCCTAATCGAGGCATTCCGCAATTACACAGGGCTCGACTTAAATAACCGCCAGTGAATGAACAGTGCAGTTATGACTGATATATTTTTTTAATGTACCATGTGACTGTACTATTCATTATTTTTTAACTTGCACATCCAGGTAGAAAAAAAACCGGTTAGTGAGGGAGTAAAATGCTCGGAATTCCACAGACAATGCTAATGAACACGCTGCTAAGATAAGCCGAGAAAACTCACGCGTTTTGTTTCTAGAGATTCCGAGCAGAGATAACGTTGCTGATAAGAGCATTGTCGAGGCAAGCATTCAATCTGCAGTTTTGCACGGCTCATAAAGAAGTGTCAATATATAAATACAGTGATTTTTTAGCCATTAGATATTTTTAGATGAATAGGTCCATTGTTATAGCTTTTGAACGTTTTAACACCTTCTAATTTTTATTGTGGTCTGAAACCATTATTGTACTGTTTGTATTGGACTTGGCGCTTCCAGCAAGATATATCACTGCGCTGGCGATGTCGCTCTACAACTGCGCTATAAACATTGATTTACGGTTTTATATCTATGGTTTACGACTGTAGATAGAAATAATATATGAAAATACTCTCACACATAGTCATGACCTTTTACTAGGAAAAGGCAGTGGGCACTCTATCAGCCACTGATAAAACATACACAAATAATTGTCTATATATTTATAAACACATAGGTATATATTACAGAAACAAGCTTATAAGCTCAGACAAATGTTAGTTGCCGGTGGGAATCGAACTCGCGACCGCACGCACGATAGGTCACAACAGTCAATCACTCGCCGTTCTGAACGCGTAGGTAATTCAACTTTAAGACATTTATATGTGATTGATCATCCTAAGCTTAGAAAGTAGAGGTCAATTGTAAATTTGATGACAGTAGAGAAGTGGTTATTGGTACAGTCTGTACCAATAAATATTGAGTGAACAGTGATTTATCACGCCACGAGCTTTAACGAAGGTTTTTTTGTGAAGGTTCATCACATGTTTAAAGACAGAAATGTGTGTGCTGAATACGAGTATTTGTACCTTAGTCTGTGTTTTATGTATACACCTATCTTTATAAGTAACTATATCGTTGTCTAGCTACAATTACACAAGCTTCACTTAATTTGGGACTAGGTCTATTTGTGTGGAATTTTCTCAAGATATTTAGGTATAAGGAATCTATTTGTCTACACTTAAAGCATCCGGCGAAAAGTGGATGTTACATCCCCTTCGGTGACCTCGTCGGGGCATGAAAATATAATTAAAAAATTATAATGAACTTCATATAAGTAGTTTGTATACTTGAAAGTGTCGTCTGAAACCATATCTAAAGGAAATCTACATGACAATCGTTGATTGAGTCATGAAACAGACTTCGGGCTGAGGAATGTGTGGCCATTTGCATGTTCATCAACGTGATTGGGAACTGAGGTAACCGTTATTGTTTTAACACTAGAATACTTCTTTAATCACTGTATTTATGGTTATTTTAAAACTGTGATGCAATGTATGGCACTGGTCAATAAACATACATAGATATCATCGCGCAAAGTCCATCAATGGAAAAGTCTCTGT
Source organism: Drepana falcataria (assembly GCA_945859725.1). NCBI lineage: Eukaryota > Metazoa > Arthropoda > Insecta > Lepidoptera > Drepanidae > Drepana > Drepana falcataria. The sequence continues at coordinate 11,081,524 of OX243927.1, read as the reverse complement.
ATCTTCATACATGCTCGCATGTTTTCAGTACACTTAACGATCGAAACATAGATAGTACCCACAAACCCACTTTCCGCCAGATATATTTTAAGTGCCAACGTGACAGATGTCGAGTCTATCCCCATAACTCAAGCACGATTTCCTCTCGATGTTTTCCTTCACCGTAATGCTCTTGGTGTGACTAATCACTGTACTATAGTTTTGAAAAACTCATTGGTACAGTCGGGATTCAAACTTGCACACATTGTGTTGCAGGCGACTGCTAGGACCACTCGTCCACCACGGTTCTTATATATGTATCATTGGATATAATTACTTAGCTGTCTGCTGCTTACCCATGTACGAAGGCATGAAGATGACCAAATGCTATGCTCATTTTCTGCAATGAGAGTTAATAACCAAAATAGGCGCCCCTTTAATTTCTCCATCCTTTTTGCGACCCAACCATAACTAATTAATTGTTCCTCTTAACAAATTGTCCTGTTGAGTTACTTTTTATGATGTTACCAGCACGAACGAGCGAGCGAGCGATTAACTAAATGCCCTGGGAACGCATGCGTAAATTTGCTACATAAGTATTTTTTAAAGCTTTTTCTCACACTAGCAGACCATTTAGGGGGTCAATGATATTTACCAGAATTTTATCGTCGTTAAAAGATACTTGCCGCGACGCGTGGTCTAGAATTCTGTTCTAGAAACCTACTTAATATTTCACTGTGTCTTCTCCATTTATAAACCTTTCGCTTTATATAAAATTGAAAGTGATTTATTGGCATGTATCACGTCAATATTTGCCATCGTATTTCCAGTAACGATTCATGATAAAGCTCATACTTGTACCATTCAAGTGACACTTACGTACCTATGCCGCAGATTGTTACTTTCGTTACGGTGAAAGTATAAATTTCGCAAAATCACTATAAAGAGAATCGCATATCACAAAAATGGCATGTTTGCCATCGCATGTGGGTTCGTTAACCGGGCACCTGCAGATGAAATTCACCAGTGAAGTCTGCGCCTGGGCGCGTCACGCACTGGAGAAAGTGTACTACAAAAGCATACCTTGCGACTGGTCCCCAATTGGGTTACGACCTCGAATATAAACTGCCACGGGGTCTTCTTTTTTCATATCGCAAACCGACTCTTCCTACGAACCGGTCCGTTGGCCGAGCACCCAAAACTCGTCTTTCGAAGACGTATCAAAGTCGTTTTTGTCCGATTGTGAACTCTCCGGTATCTATTTTATTATATTTCGAATAGGAACGATAACGGCTATACGCGAGAACTGTAAAGATTAAACAAGAAAATAAGAGCAATGAAACCACTATAGCTTACCTAACTACGGTACAAACACTAAAAAACTTGTGTGTTAACAACACACAAGTTTTATAGGTTAATATGAGTAAAACTGACATTATTTTATGGTACTAGGAAGTTACATATGTACTACTTGGTCTGCCTGTTGGTAAGAGCGTATCCACTTGCGCATCGCGTTAGCAAAACAAGCAGGGAGCAGTTCTCCCCTTGCCAGTACAACCATTAAATCTAAGGCTACGTATAAATGAGATAAAATTTTATGCGGGTGTACCGCGGGCATAGGCACGTATAAGGCACGTGCATGCAGCTGTCAAAGCAACAATGTTCTAACATACAAGTACATACAAAACGAAATATAATTTCTAGACTAACATTTGTAGAAATCTGCCCTTTCACACAACCCAAATTCGACTTCATCACAACTAGATAAGGTTCAGAGTATTTATTTAAAGGACGATGTCGAGACGATAGACTGTGTAGTTTAGTCCCTCTCGGTCACCAAACAGGATTCCTTTGTAACGTTTTACTTCACGTTGCTATTCATTGTTCGATAACGTGTTATATTTTACTGTATAAGGACTTCCTTTGACGTTCAAATGGGGAATATTAGGCTACACGATATCTAAGAGGTTGGTGAATGAGGATGTATCGAAAAAGTTTAAAGTAATACGGCGCTCTATTTTCTCCCCTTTTTAAACCCTATATAAAGGTTTTTGACTTAGTTAATTTCCGTATTCATGTATCAGTGGATTTAAGTAACTTTTTTTCATGTTTCCGAGACTGTGGAACATTAATTTTATTAATAACAGAGTAGATGATTCAATTATTTTTATTATTAATATAACAAAGATGGTCGTCGAGACACAGGTGAAATAAATAGCATCCTAATTTCTTCGAAAATATGTTTATTGTTGTACCAATGTGACAGATGGCGAGTTCATCGCCGTTTTTCAAGAACGTGAATTCACAAGTATTCTTCAGAAATAACTCATTGGCACAGACGGGTGGAATCCGCAGTATTGATTTGTTTACTCTATTTGACTATTGTAAATGTATACTTAAAACTATTAGACACGGTTAAACGGGACTTGGCTCAACTCAATACGACCCTCATTTAAATATATGTTGCTATATGCATTCTAATATTTTGACATCGGACTAAAACAGTTAGTTGAAATGATTTCCCAATGTCGCCTTTCTTCATAGACAAGCGGGTCGACTCATACTATTGAATATGTTTGACCAATTTTCCAATGAGCACTATAGCTTTTGCGTCTCTTTTGCGAAGATAAAGAATTGTGAAAAGAAAGCTAGACTGTTCTCGTAGGTATTATGCCTTGGTTGGTATGAAACTAGGTTAAGCATCTTAGGATGTACGAACTATATTAAACTTAGGATATACCTAGGTGATTGTAGTTCAAGAAAAACAATGTTAGCTTACTAGGCATTGGGCGAAAAATTACTGTAGCTAAATATTGAAATGGATTATGAGATATGTGATCTTTACGTACTATTGCAATGATGATTCAAGAATATTTAAGCGACATGTATTTACATGAAGTTTTGAATTATGGTTACGGTTTCGAGATACTCGTGAAATATGGAACGTGTAAATAAGAAATTAGCCAAAAATAATTTGAGAGAAATTATGTATCATGATAACGTGATACAATTTACAGATCAGATACAGATAGCTTATCGTAGAAGTTTGTTATAATGGTAGTATAAGAGTTATGAGAATATTAAAGCACAGAAACACCTACATAGAATGAAAATTGACTTGACAGAAGATACAAAAAAAAGCTCGTTCCAACTGTGTCGTGTATACCATGAGACATTTTCGTTGTATATCAAAATTATGGAGCAGTATGTGGTTCTAGGGGGGCCATGCTCTCTATTCTCTCTGCCTACCCAAGATGGGATACCTAAGAAGTATTCATACATATGTATTACTCTAAGTCTAACTAAAGCAAGATAGATATAGAAGCATTTAAAAGTGAACAGGTGTATAGGTATTTGAGCGCACTCTTGTTGCACCGTTAAATACCTAGCACACCGATATAATGATTATTTGTATCAATAATGGATAAAATTAAAGTACACACTAAGATAACATTGAAATTATCGTTAATGACAAAGAACTACTTATCAGCAATGATTTATGTATCTACCTATCACGGATATTTAAGAAAGTAGATACGTAACCTTTAAAACCTTATATATATATATATTTATATATATATTTCAAATTGACAAGTACTTTTTAATTTCTGTTAAAGTTTCCGAAACCAAGAAAGTATCCAGCCAGGCACTTACGGCTGATATGCTAAGCAGATCTGTAAGACACCCCTAGAGGACCATGGAGGCGTTTAATTATGAAATAATTCAAATACATACATGAGGTATATGTAAGTATTAAGATATTTTTTATCATAGGCGAGAGTATAATATTATATTATCCATATATATCCTCACGCCTTCCCACAAAGGTCCTCGAAGGGATAGGCAGAGGTGTATAGGTAATACCAACACCTACTTTCCAGAGATATATTTTAGGTGCTAATTTTAAGACAGATGTCGAGTCCGTCGTATAAGCATTTGAATTTCTTCTCAAGCGTATGCTAGTTTCCTCTGGATGATTTCCTTCACCGTATAGCTGTGGTGTGACTAATTTCAGGTAAGTAAGTAAGACCAATTTCATTAGGTTCAGAAAAACTCATTGGTACAGTTAGGTTCGAACTTGCAACCTTTGTGCTGCAACTACTCGAACCACTCGACTATTATTGGACACCCGATGGAAAACGTTTACCGCAGCCGTAATTTAATTTAATTTTATATTTAAAATAATAAAAAGCCCTCGCAATGGTAACGATAATAATAATAATAACATTGCCATAAGACAATATACATCGTACATACAAAATTTCAAACTAAACGCACGGATTTTCAACAACTACTTAGGTGAGAGTAGTAAATGATAGATAAATAAAGGCAATGAACTAAGTAAAAAAACTAGGCAGCAGTACTAAGATATATGTGTCTTGGGTTGTGTTACACATTAACTTTACAATTAAGTTACTCTTAGAAAGTATAAAATATTTACCTTAATTATTTCGGCATTTATCAATCTGGGAGTTGCTATTGTAGAACACAGTCTCAGATGCATTAACCACTTAACACTTCATTTGGTAGACATACAAATCCATAGTTCACAGTAAACAATAAATATGTTTGAAAAGTAAGTACACGATACGACAAAAAAAAACAAAAGTTCAACAGTCTCGATGGAATGCATGCATTTCAAATCGCTTGGTCACATTGACATGAATAAATTATAATGTGCATAAAAAGTTAAGAAAAATCACTACACAGTTAATTCAATATTTTGTTACAATAAATACTCTTAAGAAAGTTATTTCATCGTCTCGCTGTCACTCTACGCGGAGGTTCACCGCACACACATCCACCCGCGTCTACGGTTGAATCCAATATGGCGGGCTAGTAAATGAATGACGTTAGCGACGACGACGACGAACGAATAAATTGCATTTAAATTTTCAATGAACGAACGGATCGGTTCGTTCTGTTCTTATTTCGTTCACCTAACCGCAGGTTTTTGGTCGTGGGTTAAGTCCTTTGAATTATCATTATTAAACTCTATATAGGTACTATCTACTACTTACTAATTAAATCTTTGAATTGAAAGGGAGGGGCACAAACAACATAACTTATTATCCAAAGAATCCCTACCTTAGTTACTGGCCGTAAGATATGTCATTATGCAAATTTATTTTTAAACCAAATTTGTCCAATTCATAAAAATAAGTCAAATACAAACGTCTTGTAAAGCTATCACAACAAATGTCTTGATTTTGTGAAAATTATTAGTATTCTTTAGGCCACTCTTATGAAAATTATGAGTTAATTTTAACTGGAAACCAATATTGGATTCATAATGGCTTTGGACTTAGTCAGTATAGCTCAACCGCATTACATCCCTGGGTTAGTACACTTCCGTTAAGCACAATTTAATTTATTTGTTAAAATGTGTGTGAGTACTACCTACCCACTGCCTACCCCTTCGGGGACCCTAGTGGTAAGAGGCGAAGATATTTTAAAACGTTAACAGATACACAACATGACACTCTATAATAAGGAACGTAAGTAAAGTAAAGGAAAGTAAATAAATAAATAAATAAGAGTAACGACACCGCCGAGCATGTATGAAGAGCCTGATGAATGTAGACGAAGCGAAAGAGGTATCTATGTAAGTCTAGAGAGAACTGGCGCTCTATTCTCCCTGCTTGCCCCGTTAGGGTTTCGGCGTGATGCGTATGTAAGTTTATTAACATTTTTTTTCCGCCTACATGGGCTACCAAAGTATCTACTTGTATAAGAATGTTGATTATCTAGTTTACATTCCTCTTCATAAACGTAGACGGAGCGATGTTTGAAGCCTGTTTTATGGGTAAAAGCTCGTTAAATATACTTAGAAATGCGACAAATTTTAACCTTGCAATTGGATCTAGGACACTTTCATCTTCTTGCGATCCGAAAACAGGAAATGTCTGTATCTAACTTGTCGTGAGCATGCCGAATTGCTTATATGTAACTAATAAAGAAAATATGAAACGATTTAAGCTGAGAACATCATTAAATTGTAGGTATATATACCTATCCCCTCGCGGGGCAGGTAGTAGAGCGCCAGTTCACGCTAGACTAGACCTTTTGCACTCTATCTACATTGATCAGTGTCTTCCTACATGCTCACTGGTTTCAAGAAGGTACTCTTGACGTACTCATAGTTTTACTTGATTTCTGCTTCTTCCAGACATTTAAGCATAATCCGTATAGGTTCTTTCATTGATATTGCTCATTCTGCATATCACAGACATTCTTGAATTCGAAATTCTTTTTCACTGACCCTTGCGTTATGGACAAACCAACTATACATGTCATAACTTTATATATATACTAGCAGACCCGGCCACGCGTTGCTGTGGCTAAGTTTTTGTTATATTACATTGTAAATAAATAAATAAATACTTACTCAATCCAGTCAACAGATCGCCATCTGTTAGAATCGTTTGAAGCTAACAGATAATTGTGACTGTCAAATTATAGACAAATAATTTGCAATAAAATAATATTGCGGCTATAAATTGAGATGTAAGCTCCTATCTTTCAAGTTGGATCAAACTGCACACGGTGTGCAAATTTGATTACAATCGGTTAAGTAGTTTAGGAGTCCATCGCGGGCAAACAATGTGACGCGTAATTTATATGTATTAAGAATATATGTATTTGGTAACTGAATCACATCTCTACTAAAAACATTAAGTTTAAATAAGATCATTAAAATTAATAGAGTTTTAACGCGAGCGCGCGTTTCATTTTGTCTTCGGACACATTCCAATATAATGATGCGGATTTATTTTTATCTTACCTGATTTGTTATTTAAGTACAAATACATATTAGGTAGGCAGAGGTGTGTAGGGAGTACCACACACAAAATTTTCGCCGGAGATATATTTTAGACTAGCTGTGCCTGCGACTTCGTCCGCGTGTGATAGTGACTTTGCGCAGTATTTTTTTTTATTTTGGATGTGTGAGTGTGTGTGTATAGGGGATGCCTACGTCATAGTAGCTATATGCATGCAAGTCTCAGCCCGATTGGTTTAAAATTTACAAAGTTTCATACAAACTTTCATCCCCTAGTTTATCCGCTTGGGGGTAGAATTAATCAAAATCCTTTCTTAGCGGATGCCTACGTCATAACATCTACCTGCAACCTGCATGCCAATCTCCGATCCGTCCAGTGGTTTGGGCTGTGCGTTGATCGATCACTATGTCAGTCAGTCAGTCAGTCGCCTTTGAGTTATATATATTTAGGTTAATAAAGCATCTATGGTATCAGTAGTCGATACATGTCATTGAATTTCTTCTTGTTGTGTATAAGAAGGAGCGACGGACTCGCCATCTGTCACGCTGGAAGGCACCTAAACAAATCTCTGGCAAAAAATGTTAATGTTAAACATCTACCTACCCCTCTGGGCACTCTTATAGGATGGTGTAATGAAGCAACTTCATCCCCCAATTCCCAGTACATTTTGGGGGTGTTTAAAAAAGGTACTTTTTTACAGTTATACCGGCCATTGTCCCGAGTATAAGTACCGCATTGGTGACACCTATGGCTCCACTACGCACAAGATCCTTCTGGACCCCAGCGTACAACATTCGGAGAGACTTGTCCTCTCTGACAGAACAGCTGATGACTTCCAGGTACGGCGACAGTATTATCTTCGAAGGTTCCGTAATCCATATAAAGTTCTGTTATCTTGTAAACATACAGACAGTTATATTACGTTGGTGTTGACATAAATAAAGGATCAGTGAAGAATATGATTCATGAATCAGATGTACAATGCGAAAGTGTGTGATAAAAGAGGCAGGGTAAGACCACATGCCTAGATCAAATCGATCGGACACTTAAAGTTGGGAACGTCAATAGTAATCGAAACCGGCGAGCATGTATGAAGGGACTGATTAATGTGGACGAAGCGAAAGAGGTGTGTAAGTCTAGAGAGAACTGGAGCTCTGCTCTCTGTCTGCTCCATGAGGGATGATATCTATGGGTATTTTGAAGGTGGTTAATTTCAATTTAAGACCATCATAAGTGCTTTTCCACTATATTGAAAAGATTCTTTTGTATTTTTCCAGATCTTCCGTCCCCCGCAGACCGACATTGACACAGTGAACGCTAGATTTCGAAATGGTGATCCCGTCTACAAGCATCCAATGATACCTGGATTTGAGGGTAAGTTAACTTTACATCAAGCATAAATATAAAGGGAAGGCTCCTGTCGGCATCTCTGATGCAATTCCTCCATTTGTCTATACGTCATAACTACAACCTTCCCATCAGTGGAGTAGCGAGCCTTTGGACTCGGTATCAAAATTTGTTGGGGGGCCCAAACTAAGGATAAAAATTTCACACACACAGAAATAAAAATGCTTGCTTTAAAATTAAATAAATATTTATAAAATATAAGTTATCACTTCTTTCTTGAAATTGTACCTAGGTTTGTACCTAGTTTTACTATATTATTATTTATTTTATATGCTTTATTGACTATATTAAATTTAGACAGTACATCATATCATATGCAAAAAGTACAATTGGCGGTCTTATCGCACTCGGCGATTTATATCGGCGAACCATTGGATGGAATACATTAATATCTAGATAATTAATTTTATTAAGTTATTGCAATGACATCCGAAATAGGTAGGTTTGGGAGATGGGTGTCTCAAATTATATTAGAGGCATAATTTATTAATGAAGATTCAATTCAAGTTACAACAGCAACAACAACAAATGATACATTTCCACATAGATACAAGACATCCTTCTTGTTTTATAATTGCGAAAGTTATTGAAGATGTTTGTTCCTGCAAAAAATACTGGCCGGAATTGGATGCAGTTTGATAGGGCGATAGATTAATAGCCGGATTAATACATACGATGAGTATTATTCCACAAAAAAAGCAATGCGAAATCTAATTTAAAACGGGCATAACTGCGTGAACGCTCTCATTCATTTCACCATTCGAGTTTTTGGTTATATTTTTTACCTAAACAGTATTTTTATACAATTTAAATATTATGAAGTGCCTTATACAGGTTAATTTGTCCGCCTTTATTTTCTAAATAAATGTATGTTATACCTAATTGGCGCACGCTTTGGACCGCAAAAACATGATCTCGGTGATTCAGAGTAGGTAATGATGCCTTAGTCATGGACCGGTCACGGCATGCCGATCATTTCCTGAAATCTTTGGTCCTTAGTACCTACCTACTTGCGAACAAAATACTTACATCCTTTCTAAATATTGCATGACATAGACGCTAAGGTGGTAGGTATGGGTTAAATGGATAAGAAACAAAGGTTTTATCTTCGCACTTTCTGTATGTCCTTGAAGGGGTAGGCAGAGGTGTGCACGCTCTTCTCGCTGATGATGTTAGGCTTGACTTATCGACATTTTCTCCTTCTCTCACGTGAGATATACAATGTTATATATGTTTTTCGCACTGACGTAGGTGTCATCTCATTTTTTTTAAAGGTATAAAAGTAAAACGCGAGAATGCTCATATCTTTGGATTTATTACATATACCGTGTAATAACTTTCTCAGCTCATTTATGAGATTACAGTCTCGTGACCCTTATTTCATATTTCCCTACTCTTATCCGAACGAAATCCACATTTGTTGAGGTATAGCACATATTTCAATAAATTTGCTGAACTGTCAACCTGATAGTGTGATTGTCTTGCTCTATGCTATGGACTGATCCACCTACCATCCAATAACATAACAGAGTTGAAGTTGTTAGAGACCAAAAAACAGTCATTGGCCTCATATAATAGCACATCGATTATTCAGAGGCTGTATTAGTCACCTTCAGCCTTATTACTTAGACCAAGTGCAGGGGAGGTGAGCTTTAGATATTCATAAGCACCTCCTGCATGTAGAGGATAGACACCGTTAGGAATCTAGTAGGTACATAAAAATCTCTCACGAAGATTCCCATCTCATTAAGATTTTCACATACAATTATTGTTCTTTACAACCTACCTACTTTTACTTGAAAACAAGCAGGCCCTTTAATTAATTCATTATTATGTAGGCGTTATGCCCGTGGCCGCGTCGTGACTGGCTTACAGAGTACCGATCTATTGTGTGTCAAATATCATCTATTCATAAGCTTTGATTTGATATGGACGTATTGATAGTAATTTATTGTTGAAGAGAGAGCGTAATTTTCTATATATGGAAATGCTTGGGATTACGGTCAAGGTGGCTATTGAGACGTGAACTTCGGACAATGCATGGCGCCTACGCACGCAGTGACCAAATTAACAGATGCGGTTTGAACCACGGAGTTATTCATTGTTGCCGAGTCAACCATCGGTGTCTTCAGAATTGACGTCATGAATGTGGATGGAGCGAAAGAGGTTCGTAAGTCTAGTGAGAACTAGCTCTCTAGTCCTGACGGACTTCGTGAAGGACTCGGTGTAATGATGCATATGTGTGTATTAGGTAGACGTGCTTCTAATCCAATTTTAAATTAACCGTGTATTGAAGAATACAGGCTATATAGCAGCCAGATTTAACGCGAGTGTAACTTATATGTTGAAAGTCATAATCTAGGGTTTCTACCTCGACTGAACGCTCACTTCGGTCAACGTTACACGGTCGCTGCCACCGAAGCGCTATCGGAGTTCCAAAAACTCCAGTTAAACCAACGAGCTGCAAGAAACCAGCTGGAACGAGTCGTTGATCTGCAGGCTGGAAAAGGACAGCCTTGGGACCTGGTCGATCGATTTGTAAGTGAATTGGAGACATTATGAAAACATTGCTGATGAAAAAAGTATGGCACGATTGAAGACGGAAAAACGATTGAATTCATGATTGGAAAAATGAGAGAAGATTGCTTGGAAATGCTAACTAACAAGGCTTAGAGAGCCTTGGTGGCCGAGTTGTTCGAGTAGTTAGCAACGCAAAGATTGCTAGTTTGGGCCAAGACTGTACGCATGAGTTTTTTTTAACCTAAGTACAGTGATTAATCACACACCCTTTACGGCGAAGGAACCAAACGTACGAGAAGAAATTCAAATGCGCATGTTTGTATAAAAGATTCCTGTAGGGTAGGCAGCGTGCGATCGATAATCCTGGTGTTGCAAGTGTCCATAGGCGGCGGTAACCGCTGAACATCAGGCGGACCGCATGCTTGTTTGCCACCCTTGTGGTGTGAAAAAAACACCTGATGATTAAAAAAAAATCATCAAAATCGTTCCAGCCGTCTAGAAGAAGTTCAGACACGTGACTATCAGAGAAGGATCAGATTTAACATGTTTGTTATGCACACAGTCTGCGACAGCGGAATTTAAGCTGCCGCTGGTCACCGTTCGGCCAGAATGTGCTGGTATTCTGCGAGATTTGCCGATGGACGAGCCAAAACTATCACCAGCTAGTCATTCTGTCAGCCCATTCTTCATGGAAAATAGTGACCCGGATAAATACATCAAGAAAGGTTAGAAAATAACACTGGCAGAAAAAATATGCAACCTTTTTAAACTTTATCATCGTGTTTATGTCACGGACGCCGGACGGCTGACTTTGACGTGTTGATTTATGTATATAGAAACCGTGTTTAGATATCATTACTGCTGAAGATTTAGAAATTAGTATCAATGTCATATGGAAAATTACACTCCTCATTCGTGCGTAATCAAATTTGGGGATTTAATCCCTCGCAATCAATTCGTAAGTTGGTTAAATTCGGAGGTCAAATAGAATAATCGATACTACAAGACTTGGTCCGTCCACTGTGGAAATATATGTTGGCTATTTGTTTTTTCACGGGCCAAGCGATAAACTCTTATTTTGGTGGAGATAGTTTCGTTCTAGTTTTTTTGAGAAATTTAATATAGATATTTGCAGGTTGAACATACTGCTCACTGGTAATTCATTTTCTCCCGCATTTTAAATGTATATGTCTTTTAAGGTTTTGCGGGTCATGTACCGTATGGCTTCCAACGTTTTGGGGATTCGTCAAAGAAGCTTACAAATTCGGCGCTGTGTGATTTCTCATCTAACTATAGGCGAAGGCAAAGTACTGAATGGGCTCCTGTGAACGTAGTCAAGTAAGTGATAGCTTTAACATTTTGGTTACATGTTTTTTATTTCATTAAGCTATCTCTTTCTGAACGAAACCTATAGTTTCTGAACGCACAAAACATTATAATCTGTAAATTCGTGTCGCAATAATGACAGGCTTGTCATCTGTCATTATCAAAATAGGTAATCGTAGAGTTAGTACACGCGTATTTACGAATATTTATCATCATTTTGTGTACATAAACCATAATGGCTAAGAAAAAGATCTTACCGAACCTCTCAAAGGAGGAGAAAATGGTAATGGTTATATCCGAAATAATACAAGAGTTGCTAGTCGCTCATCGCCAAGGAAAAGATGTTAACCTAAACAAGATGAAGACGAGGATTTCTTCTAAGTACGGCATGGGAACATCACCGAGGCTTGTCGATATAATTGCAGCTGTGCCTGCAGATGCCAAGAAGATTCTATTGCCTAAATTGAAGGCGAAGCCAATACGTACAGCGAGTGGTATAGCAGTGGTGGCTGTAATGTGCAAACCACACAGATGCCCGCATATAAACTTCACTGGGAACATATGCGTATACTGCCCTGGCGGACCCGATTCTGATTTTGAATACTCCACCCAGAGTTACACGGGCTACGAACCTACGTCTATGAGAGCAATCCGTGCAAGGTACAATCCGTATTTGCAAACGCGCCATAGAGTAGAACAGCTGAAGCAGTTGGGCCACAGTGTAGACAAGGTGGAGTTCATTGTGATGGGCGGCACATTTATGAGTCTTCCCGAAGATTATAGGGACTATTTTATAAGGTATGTCTAGTTTTTAGATGATATTAACTTATTGTAGCTGGCTTATTGAATGTTATAATATTTTTCATAACATCTTCTAGAAATCTACATGATGCACTATCAGGTCACACCTCAGGCAGTGTAGCAGAAGCGGTGAAGTACTCTGAGAAAGCAAAGACCAAGTGTATTGGCATCACTATTGAAACGAGGCCTGACTATTGCCTTCAAAGACATATGAGTGATATGCTTAATTATGGATGCACCAGGTATGGTATTTACCCTTGATCTTTTAACCTGTATCTTGCTTGTACTCTAGTTTTAAGAATATGGTAACAATATACTTAATAATTTGATAATACCAAACATCCATTAATAGATATAGAAACTGCACAATAGCAACTACACAGTAACTAAATATATCACTTTCTGAAATACATAACAAGTAGTGTGTGATACAATTTAACATAAACTACTGAATATAACATGCATTTAGCCAGTATTAAAAGTTATTTAAACAAATTTATACATACTCTAAAACTTTTTTGGTGTTTCAATTCACAGGTTAGAAATAGGTGTACAATCTGTTTATGAGGATATTGCGCGTGACACAAACAGGGGACATACAGTGAAGGCTGTGTGTGAGAACTTTAATCTGGCTAAAGATGCTGGGTATAAGGTTAGTATCTCTTATAATTAGTCCCCTTATTCAAATTGATCAATTTTTATTTACAAATGTATGTAAGGTATGTAAGTCTAGAGAGAACTGGCACTCTGCACTCTCTGCCTACCTTGTTAGGGAATCGGCGTGATGATATGTATGTAAGTATGTATTTACAAATTGATATAGTCTTAGTTGAGTATCTGATGCTTCATGCCAAGACCTTAGCATGTTGTATACTCAAAACAATATAATATGGTTTTCTTCATTGTTTCAATTCATCGATGGCCATCTGGTCTAGTGGTTAGAGTTTCTGACTGCGAAACTGTAGGTTGCGGGTTCGAATCTGGGTATTTAAGGTATTTAATTGATGTCTTTACACAATTAAAATTGTATATATTATGTATGTATCAACTTGCCACGGTTTCACCTGCATATAATTCGATATCATTAGTTGTTCTTTTTCTGGAATGATATTATTAAAAGCAGTAGTAACAACTATTGCTTTTTAGTACTCCTCTTCGAAAGAGATGAACAAGTGACCGAGTGTGCAATATCGGTAAATGGGCAAATTCTAGAGCAAGTGAATGAATTTGTATATCTTGGAAGCATGTTCACACGAGATGGAAAGTATGAAAAAGATATTGAAAGAAGGATAACTGCCGGAAATAAGGTGAATGGAGCCATGTCGGCGTTGATGGGCAGTAAAAGTCTGAGCAAGAATGCTTGAGTTGCTGTCCACAACGCGATATTGGTACCTACCTTATTGTATGGCAGCGAATCCTGGGTATGTCAGAGGAAGTATGAAAATAGCTTGAATGCAGTCGAGATGCGATCTCTTCGAAAAATGTGCGGCGTAACAATATTAGATCGAATCCGCAATGAAGAGATTCGCAAATCAACTGGCGTGAATGAGGGCGTGATTGTAAAGATGAAGAAAGGCATGTTACGTTGGTTTGGACACATAGAAAGGATGAGTGAAGAAAGATTGACGAAACAGATATACAAAGCAAAAGTGTGTGCAAGAAGAGGCAGAGGAAGGCCACGTTCCAACTATCTGGATCAAATAGATCGGACTCTCAAGGACGGGAACGTTAAGAGTACTCGAAACCGACGAGCATGTATGAAGAGACTGATGAATGTGGACGAAGCGAAAGAGGTATGTAAGTCTAGAGAGAACTGGCGCTCTATACTCTCTGCCTACCCCGTTAGGGACTTGGCGTGATGATATGTATGTATGTAGTACTCCTCAAATTTTTCATCTAATAATAAAATTTGCACTGAATCCACTGCAGATTGTAGCTCACATGATGCCAGATCTGCCAAATGTGGACTTTGAAAGAGATGTGGAACAATTCATTGAGTTCTTTGAGAACCCAGCTTTCAGGGCTGATGGCTTGAAAATCTATCCCACATTGGTGATCAGAGGTACCGGGCTATATGAGCTGTGGAAGACAGGCCGGTACAGGAGCTACCCACCTTCTACACTGGTTGATCTGATAGCCAAGATCTTAGCACTGGTGCCTCCATGGACTAGGGTATACAGGTGAGAAACATTTCTATGATTATGTTTAATAGTTTTCTTTACAAACAAATGCTCATAACTTGTTCAATGGATATTTCTAGAGTTAATATGCATGCAATCAAGTAAATATTGATACATGTATATTATTTCTAACTATAAATGAAGAACATGATGAATAATCTAATCTCTATACTTAAGAATGTATGAAGAGATTTATGAATGATGGTTAAGCAAAAGAGCTCTGTAGGTCTAAAAAGCTGCCACTCTATTTTCATTGCTTACTTAGTAAGGTGTTCAACATTATGATATATTTATAAGTAATTAACTATGAAACAATAGTTTCGTTTTTCTATCATAGGGTTCAGCGCGACATTCCAATGCCACTAGTGTCCTCTGGTGTAGAACATGGCAACCTGAGAGAGTTGGCTTTAGCTCGCATGGCTGACTTGGGTACTGACTGCAGAGATGTCAGGACCAGGGAGGTGGGCATACAGGAGATACACAACAAAGTCAAGCCTTATGAGGTAAGAGAAGGACATGACATTCCCATCTTTGAGTGTCTGATCGATTTGACCTTGTTAGTTCTAATATAAATAATAATAATATATCCTCACGCCTTCCCACAAGGGTCCCCGAAGAGGTTGGCAGAGGTGTATAGGTAATACCCATTTTCACCCACTTTCCGCCAGTGATATATTTTGGGTGCCAACGTGACAGATGGCGAGTCCATCGCCGTTACTCAAGCACTCAACTTTACGCCTTTGAATTGCTTCTCAGACGTATGCAGGTTTCCTCTCGATGTTTTCCTTCACCGTAAAGCTCATGGTGTGACTAATCAGTGTACTTAAGTTCAGAAAAACTCATTGGTACAGTCAGGATAGTTTTACTATGTATATTTGATTTTCTAGGTAGAGCTAATAAGACGTGACTACGTCGCTAACGGAGGCTGGGAAACTTTCCTAGCTTACGAAGATCCCAACCAGGATATTCTAGTTGGCTTGCTCCGGCTTCGGAAGTGTGCCTCAGATACTTATCGACCCGAGCTCAAGCCGGGCCCTAAAGCTAACTTCAAACAGTGCAGCATTGTGAGGGAACTTCACGTGTATGGGTCTGTTGTGCCTGTGAGTTATTGCATTGTTAAACTTGTTTTCTTAATACTTACTTGATAAAACAATATGTATTTATCATGTCTAAATACATACAATTTTATTTATGATATTATTATTTATACAGGCTGTTACCATATCCTATAGGTGCGGTGCAAGGCTGGAGGCGAACTTACGCATTTCTGCATTTATGTTAAGGTTTCCAGAACTCTAAACGGAATAGTTGTGCTAGTAGCATAATGATAGAACTGCTGCTCTAGACAAAACGATTGTGTTCACTGTATGGCAATGTCTTTCGTGGCGAAAAAGTTCTGTCATTGCCATGCAATGGATAGCGTATAGCAGATAGCATGAGCAGAAAGGGATTTGCCTAGGTTGGGTTTCTACTAGTAAAGCTCTGGAGAGTATAGGGTGTTGTGACCACTGCTACCCCTTCAAGGACCCGTAAAAAACTTATATTTATTTTCCAGGTGAATGCCAGGGACCCGACGAAGTTCCAGCACCAAGGGTTCGGTATGCTCCTCATGGAAGAGGCGGAGCGGATAGCGCTAGAGGAGCATGGGTCTGACAAAATGGCCGTGATATCCGGTGTCGGCACTCGGAACTATTATGCCAAGATTGGGTATCACTTGGAAGGACCTTACATGGTCAAGATGCTAGTTTGATAAGGAATAAAGTGTATATTTCTCAGCTTTCCTTGTTTTATTGGGTTCCTTTTTAGCGTAATAATTTTTTCCTTTGGGACTGCGAAAGTTTGTGTTCATACGTTTCTCTCTCTTGATACGGCTGGATGGAATTAAGGTGACTTTTACTCTTCAAGTGTCATTAAGTGTACCTTACCTACTTAGCAGTTGCGGATATACATTTGTCGACATTAGGCAATTGAAATTTACCGCCCGTCTACACCTACCTAACTACATAATTGACCTTTCTCTACGTTGTTCTAAATAAAATCTTATCAATACTTATTTCGCAATAAAAAAAATTCTACCTATATATATAGCGATTGCGGGTAACTTTTCAAGTAGTGTCAGTTGTGCATTTAGAATGATTTTGTAAATTTTTTCGCCCATAATTTTCGTGTTTATGCACATCAATCCACAATCATTGATATTTGTTTTAAATACATCTTTGACCCTTTGCAGTTCAGAATCTTCACAACCTTATTGCTTATCATTACCTTATCGCAACCAGGCCTGACCCACCCATGTCCATCAACCCCACTGAGATCTACCACAAGCACGTTGGAATGCTGCCCAACTACGCCGGACACGTGCCTGGATGCATGTTCAGGTGAGAGATACCTGAAGAAACATATTCTTAAGTATACACCACGAGCTTTACGGTGAAGAAAAACATCGAGAGGAAACCTGCATACGTCTGAGAAGCAAGTCTAAGGCGTATGTATAGTCGTGCTTGAGTAACGGCGATGGACTCGCCATCTGGCATGTTGGCACCTTAAATATATCTCTGGCGGAAAGTGGGTATGTGGGTATTACCTATACACCTCTGCCTACCCCTTCGGGGATCCTTGTGGGAAGGCGTGAGGATATATTATTTATTATTATATTCTTAAGTGCAGACGTGCAAGATGGCGAGTCCGTTACCGTCTCTCAACCACGACTGTAGGTACGACATACGACTTTGAATTTCTGCTATAAATATTATCTTTCACTGTATCAAACACTGAGCTCGCGGTATAATAAATAACGATACTTAGGAACACAATGGAGTGCGGTGGGGTTCTTTGACTTACCACATTCGGAATATAAATAAACCAGATTTCATACGATTTTAATAATGGCAACTTAGTTTTAATTTGTTCATTAAAATAAATCTGGGGTACATCGAATTCGGAAAATGACGAATACGGAACAAACGATTTTAAATAGTTTAGTTGAGCCCTAGTGTATCTTTTGTCCCAAAGCCTTTGGGACTCTGCATGATGCTATCTATGTTTTATAGTAGAAACAAATCTATAGTAGAATATTCGAGGGTAACCGCGGGGCTCACCTTGTTTATGAATTGTCCTTAGCTTAGATTTTTATTTGTAGGTACAATCTATATGAGAGTAATCATGTTCCCACCGTACCACTTATAAAGGTACATACCCTTTTTTAAGAACAGTGTAGTGGTTAGAGCTCCTGACTGCGAAACTTGAGGTTCGAATCCCGCTGAGGGCAGATATTTGTGTGATGAACACGAGTATTTGCACCTTAGTCTTGGATATCCTATGTATTTCTGTATATATCTATCTAAGTAAATATATCGTTGTCTAGTTACCATAACACAAGCTTTGCTTAATTTGGGACTAGGTCAGTTCGTGTGTAATCGTCCCAAGGTATTTAAGGTATTTATGTTTTTTTAGGTTTGGGAAAACCTACGGGAATGACACACGAGACGCAAAACGATGGCTTCGCGGGGACTTCGCATCATGAGCTCGCTAACTCGATACCAGCAATATTCAACCTTATTCAGCTAACAATGAAGGCGAAAATCGCCAGTGAACAGGTGGACTGAGAAAATTACAGGGTTTCTTCATTTGATATTTTATTGAATATCATAATTGTATAAATAAACATTCCAATATAAAAAAAACAACAGCAATAATAAAATTATAAACAATAACTTTGTGTTCAATTTTTCGCTTTTTTAGCTAAAATATATTCAAGACATGGATATTAGCCCTTTCGTTGCATCAACTTTGGAGCTAGCGTTCTATGCACCTGTGAGTGCACACGCACACTACAGTTAATAGAGTCGGTTCATACTTTTTTATACGGTTGACGGCCGTCTGGTCTAGTGGTTAGAGCTCCTGACTGCGAAACTTGAGGTCGCGGGTTCGAATCCCGCTGAGGGCAGATATTTTTGTGATGATCACGAGTATTTGTACCTTAGTCTTGGATGTCCTATGTATTTATGTATATATCTATCTATATAAGTAAATATATCGTTGTCTAGTTACCATAACACAAGCTTTGCTTAATTTGGGACTAGGTCAATTTGTGTGGAATTGTCCCGGGTATTTATTTATTTATATTTATACTCCCTGCAACCCGAAATTGGTGGGGCATGTCTTCGTGGATGGCACTCTGTACAAACTCAAGTCTTGAATTGTATTTGTATATATGCATAGTCGGGTTGAACTTTAATGCTCTTAATATATAGCTTCAATTACCCAAATAGGTACCTTCATTCGTATGATATAAAAATTACAACAATCAACAATATAAGTAACAACAATTTCAATTATTCTTAGTGGTCCATTCCTTGATGAGTTTTCCAGCCAACGCCAAGTTTTCGTCTTTCTGCAGGCAAATAAATTATCTCACAAAAGGATCTTAAGTAAGAAACCCTTTATATAAACCCCACGCCTTCCCACAAGGGTCCCCGAAGGACCAGACAGGGTACCGTAGGTAGTACCTGACCGCACACCATCTTTCTGCCAGAGACATATTTTTGGTGCCCACGTGATAGATGGCGAGTCCATCGCCGTTACTCAAGCACGACTATACATGCGCCTTTGAATTGCTTCTCAGACGTATGCAGGTTTCCTCTCGATGTTTTCCTTCACCGTAAAGCTCGTGGTGCGACTAATCACTTAAGTTCAGGAAAACTTATTGGTACAGACGGGATTCTAACTTGCGATCTTTGTGTCGCAGGCAACTATTCGAACCACTCGGCCACCACGGCTATTATATTATCATTGGGATATTAGACTCGGTAGGTGGCGCTGCGATCGTGTTCTAGGATTTTTTCGTACCTTTATAAAGCAGAATCTGGCGAAATTTTCTCCAAGGACCTTGTGCGCATCGGAGTAAAATGCCGTGGGAGGGATGGCCAGCACTCCTACCTCTTTGGCAAACTTCTTTGTGAACCGGAAGTCCTTGTACTTGTCACTCTCCGTAGATAAGTCTATTTTGTCAGCTGCGAGAAAACATGACAATTAAACAATACAGAGCAGTCTTTTGAAACTGAACAATTATTGAATGCAAGGAATATTAATACGTATGAAGATACTGATGAATGTGGATGAAACGAAAGAGGTCTACTCTCACTGCCCACCTGACATGACGTCATGGTGACTATGACCAATTAAGATCTAGAAAACAATGCTTCTGGCGGCTACAATCTGGTAGGGGTTTTAGGGGGAACCAATTATTGTATTGCATGCATGAAGAGACTGATGATTGTGGACGAAGCGAAAGAGGTACGTCTAGGGAGAACTGGCGCTCTATTCTCTCTGCCTACCCCGTTAGGCGATATGTATTTATGCAATTATTTTGAGTCTTATAAGTATATCAAGATAAACGAGAGGTCGGCATAACGGGTTTCCCGTTCGAGTTCGGAGCTATCCGACTGGGGCAGGACCTCCACCTTATAGAAGTACGTAGCCAAATAACACAATTTATTGTGTTGTGTTCCTACGTGGTGAATAAGGTTTCCAGTAATGTGTTCCTTGGTAAAGGAGGAGGATTGTTATATTGTGTTGGCAGCAGAGGGATTAGTCCCATTACGCTGCCAACACAGTATAACTCTCCGAACACAGAGTGGCAACGCGCAAGTGATACTTCGGTATTGTAAGCGTATATAGGCTGCGGTAACCTTTTTCCATCGGGTGGGCCGTAAGCTTGTTTGCCAGTTTTGTTGTATAAAAAAAAACACTTCCACGCACACTAAATCGCGATAAACAGCGTGTTAACATTTACATAGCCACTGTATTCTCAACTTTACACCAACTCCACACGGTCGAGTTTCACTTACCAAGCTTAGTCCAGTCAGCAATGATGAAGTATCCCGCTTCAGGCACGGTGGGGTTGAACCCGTTTTCCCTCAGTACGTTGACGAGGAAGTCCCGCTTGGGCAGCAGCTCCTTCGGCAGCTGGTTGAAGTAACACTCCGGGCTATCTAGCCTAGTGGCCTCGAGCTCGAACGAGCGGGCTATTGCCTCCTGAAATATCACGTTACGGGATAAAGGGAAAAAGTCAACCCATGTTGTAACATAATAATATTATATATCCTCGCGCCGTCCCATAAGGGTCTCCGAAGGGTAAGGCAGAGGTGCATAGGCCATAGCCACACACCCTCTTTCCGCCAGAGGTATATTAGGTGCGAACGTGACAGACGACGAGTCCATCGCCCGTGAGAGACTCGGTAAATGTACCTATGTAATACTTCAAAAGTTTTGAATTTAGAACATTAAAGTTATTCCTTTAATTCTGACTGAATTTAAATTGACACTTCAAACTGTGTGACGTGGGTAGACGTTGTCATGTTACCTGCACGGGTGTGCAGCAAGTATAGATGCAGTTCTGGTGCACGACCTGCAGGTTGCGCATGAGCGCGGCGGGCCCGTAGGCCCAGCCCGTCTTCCAGCCGGTCACCGAGAACGCCTTACCAGCCGACCCGATGGTGATGGTGCGCTCCCACATGCCCGGGAATGACGCTAAAATAACATACATTAGAGCCGTGGTGGCCGAGTGGTTCGAATAGTTGCCTGCAACACAAATATTGCAAGTTCGAATTCAGACTGTACCAGTGAGTTTTCGTCTTGCGTGCGCTTTTTTTAAAATTTATTATAGAATGATGTACGTTCTTTTATTCTCAGCTCTCATATCATAATATTTGATCAATCTGTATATAATGTATATATGTAATAATTAAATTGAAGTAGTTGTGAGTAGAAATGTTATATGGGTCTTATATGTCTGTGTGTCTATGTGTTGCGTGTACACGCAAAAACTACTGAATGGAATTGAACTCAGTTTTCACCGATTTATTGCTACAGGTTTAATTTAAAACATACCTAGTATCGATTTACCACCGTTATACCTGCAGTAAAACAATTAGTTTTTTACTGTCGGGGTTGGACCCGATAGGTGGCACTGCGATCATGTTTCAGGAAATTTTACTTTTTCACCCGGGCGAAGCTGGGCGGGGCAGCTAGTGTATTTATATATATGTATATATATATATTTTTTTATTACAAAGTTCACATAGTACTTAAGACCAAGACGCGTGGTTTGGCAATGTCAACTAAAATGACGTCCGTATATGGGACGCCAAAAGCAGGTGGACGCCATTTTAAATGCAATTAACTCCATATTGGACGCCGAAACGGTATATATATATAAGCCGTGGTGGCCGAGTGGTTCGAGCAGTTGCCTGCGACGCAAAGGTCGCAAGTTCGAATCCCGACTGTACCAATGAGTTTTCTGAACTTAAGTACAGTGATTAGTCACACCACGAGCTTTACGATGAAGGAAAACATCGAGAGGAAACCTGCATACGTCTGAGAAGAAAGTCAAAGGCGTATGTATAGTCGTGCTTGAGTAACGGCGATGGACTCGCCATCTGTCACGTTGGCACCTAATATACCTCTGGCTGAATGTGGGTGTGTGGGCATTACCTATACACCTCTGCCTACCCCTTCGGGGACCCTTGTGGGAAGGGTTGAGGACAATGTTTACAATGATTCTAATTATTTGCCACTTACCAACACGAAAGTGCTTCTTGGGTTCATACACCAACCACTCATAGACTTCATCGGACAAATAAAGAACATTGTGTTTCTTGCACAAGTTGGCAACCACCTCCAACTCTTCCTTGCTGAAAGCTTTCCCCAACGGGTTGTGCGGAGTATTCATAATTATCATCTTCGTTTTGCTGTTGAAAAGCGACTCTAGTTCCTTTTCGTCCAAAACCCAGTCAGCTGACGACATGGAGTCGCTTGTCTTCTTCTGAGAGGGTAAAGAATTGGCACATTTGTAGTGAAACACTTAATTTTTGTTAAGAAAATTACTTAGATTCAATCTGAAATTTCTGGAATTCAGTGTTAGAAATACAAATACAGGATGAAATAACTGCATTGATAAAATATACAGTCGTGGTATAATATATGGAGAGCCGTCGTGGCCGACTGGTTCGAGGAGTTGCCAGCGACACAAAGATCGCAAGTTGAGTTTTTCTGAACTAAAGTACAGTGATTAGTCACGCCACGAGCTTCACGGTTAAGGAAAACATCGAGAGGAAACCTGCATACGTCTGAGAAGCCATTGAAAGGCGTATATAGTCGTGCTTGAGTAACGGCGATGGACTCGCCATTGGTCACGGTGGCACCTAAAATATATCTCTGGCGGAAAGTGGTCCGTATCAGTATACACCTCTACCTACCCCTTCGAGGACCTTTGTGGGAAGGCGTTACATTTAATATTATTATTATAAAATATACAAATGTGATTTTTTTCTTATAATGAATACCGTAAACTTTCCGCGAAGGAAAACTGCGGTGGAAACCTGCATACGTTTTAGAAGAAAAGACGTATGTAGGTATCTGTCTCGTTGGGACCAAAAATATATCTCTGGCGAAAGGATGTACATAATTCCACCACCTGTAAAAGTGAGTTCGCGTAACCGGCGAGAATGTGTGAAGAGACTGATGAATGTGGACGAAGCGAGAGGTACGTATGCCTAAAGAGAACTGGTGCTCTACTCTCTCTGCTTACCCCATGTGAGGGACTCACTATGTATGTATACAATAGTTGATATTGCTGGTCTAAACCTCGGTCTGTATCAAGTTGTTATTGTCAATTCAAGAAATTCAAAAACATGTTTAGTCTTGCTTCATTGGTATATCCTCATGCCTTCCCACAAGGGTCCCCGAAGGGGTAGGCAGAGGTGTATAGGTAATATCCACACACCCACTTTCCGCCAGATATATTTTAGGTGCCTACATGGCAGATGGCAGTCCATCGCCGTTAATCGAGCACGACTATACATAGCCTTTGAATTGCTTCTCAGAATTTGAACTGCTTCATTGGTGACTGACTTATTAACAGTCACGTTGTCAACGATATACATCTTAGAAGGAATGTAGTGTAGTTGTGTAGTTGTCTTTGTACTGCCTGCTCCTTGGTTGAAAACTTACAGGCTTCAAGGCGATGAACCTGGGCACGCCGCCGGCGCATCGTATCATAAAGTCATAGCAGTCGAAGAACGGCTCCACAACGATCACCTCATCACCAACATCCACGTGACCTGGATATTATTATTATTCCTGTTTAATTTCTTCACAGACAATCAAGGGTATTTGTTTAGTACCGAGAAGGTACTTGGTTGAACTGTATGTGAAACACTAAAGGGTAAAGTAAAACCAATAGTATTCCTGATCTGAGCCGGTATGTTATAGAAATAAACGCCGTCTACGACAATGTTCTATGTGAAGCTTCCTATAGCGCGTTATACAATGTAAGGTAGCGCCATCTAGTGGTGGTAGCGTGTAACTTAATATTAATTGTGTTATAAACTATTTGGTATGGGTTGCGTGAGCAATATTTTTTATAGTACTAGCTGGAATCGGTATACAATATTAGTCTTCGTACTCGGCATGCGTTGCAATGCCATACTAATTTCCCTGCGATCTGTTAAACGGTATAGAAGTTATATTCTGCAGTGCCATCTACCGAGTTCTGTTATGTTTTTGGGTTGTTCGCGGGCGTACGCGGAACAACTCAATAATCAAAATCAAAATATTTTATTCAACGTAAGGGACACAGGGAACACTTATTTAACGTCACATACTTAATATATAAGTTACCACTGTTTACAAGAAAACAACCTGCCAGGAGAAGAAACTGCGGTACAAACTCCCCGGTTTTCCTTTTTAACATTTGCTCCCTTTTACGTAGGGGTAGAAAAGATTAAACGTACATTAATAAACTCTGTACAAGAGGAGTAATTCATTTCCTTGCATGACCAGCTGCCATCATTAAAATAATCAGATTTTTATGTTTTTTAAGCTTTTCCATTAATTTACATTTAATGACAGCTTTAAACTCTACAAAAGGTAATAACTCACTAGTTTCATCATACAGGAAGAGAGAAAAGAGGAGGGGAGGGGAGGAGAAAGAGGAGGGAGAAAAGATTTAGAGTGCATAGAGGTGAAACATACTAGCATTGATTAATACCTGTATAGAAAGTTGAATCCCTTTCTACATGGCATTGGCGATATCAATATACCTACATAAATAGTGATGAAAGAGCCGTGGTGGCCGAGTGGTTCGAGCAGTTGCCTGCGACGCAAAGGTCGCAAGTTCGAATCCCGACTGTACCAATGAGTTTTTCTGAACTTAAGTACAGTGATTAGTCACACCACGAGCTTTACGGTGAAGGAAAACATCGAGAGGAAACCTACATACGTCTGAGAAGAAATTAAAGGCGTATGTATAGTCGTGCTTGAGTAACGGCGATGGACTCGCCATCTATCACGTTGGCACCTAATATACCTCTGGCGGAAAGTGGGTGTGTGGGTATTACCTATACACCTCTGCCTACCCCTTCGGGGACCCTTGTGGAAGGCGTGAGGATATATCATCATTATTTATATAAATAGTGATTGTGAAAGCATAATCCAAACAAAAATGCAATTTAGTTGCTGATGACACACTTAAGTTCTCTACTTACTTCCTACCCTTCTCAATTGGTTCAAGTGATATTCCCATCGTTAGGTGTTTGATCAATTTGATCCAAGGCCTTACCTAATATAGAAGAGTAAAGGGCCTCATAAGCTCCGACGGTGACCAGCACCTCGTTCAAGGGATCAATTTGGTGGTTCACAAGTGGTGAGTACACTTTAGAAATCACTTGTACTAGTCTCGGGTGTCCCTGGAACATAATATATATGTACATACGAAACCCTCTGTGTCCCATGGTTTCCCCTGCACAAAAATTGATTTCATAAGTAATAATAATAAATCAGATCTGTAATAATAGGCAACATTTTCAGATTTATTTATCTGTGGATTGGCGCGTAATTCCTTATTCAAATGAATTTTATTCCTAAGCCTTGCTATTTTAATTTCAAATTCAGTCATTTTGTTTATAATACTTAATTATCTATAAGTGATACTTTATTTGAATAGTAACATAACACGCATAATATTCAAGATATGGTATATATATGGCGAGATAACACAACATGTAGATAAGCATAGGTCATAAGATCATTAACTAAGCAATGTAATGCATTTAGATAAAATTCTCTTAACATTTTAATTGTTCCTTTAAGTTTACAGAATTGGCAGTCTACTCTTTCTGCCCTAGGAGGGAATTGATGAAATATGAATTAAAAGTTAATTGAAGTGGGCAAGTAGTTTGAGGAGGGGGTCTGTACCAGAGTGTTTTCTGAAGTTATGTGCAGTGATTTATCACACCACAAACCTTATGGTAAAGGTATACATTGAGAGGGAACCTACATGTCTACTGTGAAATTCAATGATGTATTTGTAGTCACTCTTGAGAAACAGTAATGGACTCACCATCTGTCACCTTGGTATCTAATTATATATGTCTAGTCAAAAGAGGGTATTGTAACACTTCAGCATACCCCTTCAGAGATCTTTATGGTAAGGCATCAAGATACAATATTAATAAAAGATTTATGATACTTACAAATCCCCTGGTGTACTGATTGTGCAAAGGGTTGTCGCCAGTGGTAATTTGAGCCAGTGCATCGGTGACATGTTTGGGTGGCGGGTAGTCAGGGAAACCCTGGCCAAGATTGACTGCTGGCTTGTATTCTGCAGCAAGCTGAATAAACTCTACCCTGCAATTGTCAAAGTATAAACTGTTAAGGTGGCAATCACACATGCCTAGTAATTGGTCATAGTGGTCAATTGCATGCCAGTGACATTGTTTCGCCAAGAACTATGGTACCTAAAGGGTTGACACCTACCACATTCATCTATACTAATATTATAAAGAGGAAAGATTTGTATGTAAGTATCTTTGTATTGAATAGGCTCCGAAACTACTGGACCAATTAGAAAAATTCTTTCAGCATTGGAAAGCTACATCCCGAGTGACATAGGCTATATATTCTTTTATAAAAAAAATCTTATGTCCACCCGTGCGAAGTCGGAACGGACCGCTAGTATGTATTAATTGCAGTAATGTATATTTACACACAATTAGTACATACATAATAGGTCACACCTAGTATTAGGGCACAACAATACTGAGTAGCAGATATCTGATGCTTTACACACCAATGTTATTACCACCAATACTATTTTATACATTATAATATAAATATTACAGAAAGTAGATATTATACATACATACATACATACATATCATCACGCCAAGTCCCTAACGGGGTAGGCAGTATACACCTCTGCCTACCCCTTCGGGGACACTTGTGGGAAGGCGTGAGGATATATTATTATTATTATCTACTTAGGACAGCACCTTCTCAAGATCGTTCTGGAAGCTGTATTTACTTCAGGAGTATAAATGTAAAATTATTGTAATCCCTTGTCAAAAGCTGGTATATCCCTATTCAGACAGCTCCAAATAGTACGCTATGATAATAATGTGGCCTTCCTTTTAGAACATATGCAAACAATGTTATTGTTATGTAACACAGATAAGTAAACATATTTTTCATACGAAATTTACTTAGGATGGTTATAAAATTAAATGAATAGATAAAATGTACAAACCAAACACTTTTGTCACCGGTCCCATAACGACTTGGTAATCTGAATTTGTCGCCCACAGTAGACATTGCAACAGTAGATTTCTTAGTTAATTTATTAGAATATTTTAAAGCACCACTATGTATCTTTACAGCCCTGAACACAGATTGCTTCCAATTGAACATCTTAAAAAGATAAAGCAGATAAATAAAAAAAACTACGTAAACATAACCTATAAATTTGACAATTCAAGCTGATAACAAATAATAATAAAGTCAATACAACTACAAAATACTCACTAACTACTGACGTATAACTTGAATTAATTACGTATTTAATTCGTTTCAATTACATACAGATCTAGGGTTGTTTTAAAGTAAATATTTTAACCAGTTTCAATTAGTTGAAATTAATGTAAGTGGTACCGTGGTCGAAGCTAATCTGTGGATGACAGCTAAAGCTTTCTTATACTGCCTTCTTTGTTTAAACTTTTTACTAATTTTAAATCTTTTAAATGGCTCTACTGTAAAGTTCTTAAAATGCCGTTTCAAACAAATAGCCGCTGGGTTTCACCCGTCGATATAATACTCCAAAGATTACAATGTATACTGTAATGTAATACTCTATTACTCTAATCTATGGACTGGGGTAGCCCTATATAATACTCTAATCTATGGACTGGGGAATATAATACCTATTCACAAACCTATTCAACAAAGCAAAGCACTAGCGGAACATCGTAGAATCATACTTAGTAAGGGTAGGTACTTATGTACCTTTGTGACGTAACGTTCAATGCCTACGTCGGTAGATGGCAGTACATTGATACTAACTCGTATTATGTTTTCAGTGGACTATCAAATGCAAAATAGGATCTCAATCGGATCAGTGTTCCTGAGATTGACGCGTTCAAATAAACAAACGAACTCTATCTCTTTATACTATTTTTAATTAAAAAATGTTTATTTAAACATTTGTCACACCACGAGCTTTACGGTGATGGAAATATCGAGAGGAAACCTGCATACGTCTGAGAAGAAATTCAAAGTCGTATGAATAGTAGTGCTTGAGTAACGGCGATGGACTCGCCATCTGTCACGTTGGCACCTAATATACCTCTGGCGGAAAGTGGGTGTGTGGGTTTTACCTAGACACCTCTGCCTACCCCTTCGGGGACCCTTGTGGGAAGGCGTGAGGATTTTATTATTATTTAAAAATTGTTCATATCTTCCACTGTGGGTAGGTTTTCACAGTTATTCAGTGACCCATTTAAAACTCGACAGAAAGGACCTAAGTTATTTGAAGAATGGGTTTATCCCCGGGGTCTTTCATCTTCAACAATGCACTTTTATTAGCTTCCCCACCCACCCAAGCTAAGAAAATACATTTACTTTAACTTGACTTTGGAGAGAGGAAAAGGATGTTTATATGACGACTGAATATAAAATATTATCGCGCACGTAATTAATTGGTGTTGATATTTTTCTTTGCTTTTTTATCTGTTACCATAAATCGTTCCGTTAGCGATAAAAAAAAATTGTGGATTCATCTAAATATATCTTTACGCTTTTGTTACAGATGGCGAGTCCGTGGCTGTATTTCAAGCACTGCTATACCTACCTACACGTCTATACCTTTTAAGAGAGGTAGGGCATAACGGGTTACCCGTTCGAAATAGGAGCTGCCCGACTGGGGCAGGCCCTCCACCTTACAGAAGTCCGTAGCCAAATAACACAATTTTGTGCTGTGTTCCTACGCGGTAAATAAGGTGTCCAGTAATGAGCTCCTTGGGGGGGAAGGATTGTTATATTGTGTTGGTAGCAGAGGGATTAGACCTTTTATGCTACCAACACAGTATAACTCTCCGAACACAGAATGGCAACGCGCAAATGATACTTCAGTATTGTAAGCGTAAATAGGCTGCGATGACCGTTTGCTATAACTGCGATAGCTGTGAATTGTAACCATATGATCGATAGCTACCAATAGTATACCTACTAGATCTTATTTGGGAACTGAGTTAATGTGATCAATCGACCTCACACGTTTTTTAAATATATGAAGATAATTTTAGACAAGATTGGCCCAAAAAGTTATGTATCCAGAGATCCAAAGCGTTGCCTAAAATTGTCCTTATTACTCGTAGTCTCAACTTGCTGAAAGCATAATCTTAATCTCGTTTCCATCTTATTTGCCTATAACACATATATCCATTAAATGTAACAGGGTAATCAAGTTACCCCCTACACGATAATCGTGGATTGTAAAAGCTCTTAGATGGAGTACCTAGGATCACATTTACGATCAATTTGGAGGCTGTAATTATTTGCTGTGAGTATTCGGTTGGTTATTTATAATTTATGAAAGCCGTGAAAGTAACTCGCTTTTTGTTTTATTCATGTATTTATTTTAACTTCAAATTATACATTGCTCCACTCTATGGCCTTACTTCAACACTGTTTGAGGCCGGTACTCGACTTACTAGATCATTACTTAAAGCGAGTGCCATTTATGCTATCCACAGAACATCTAACTGGGTTAAGTCTCTTGGGACAGACGCGTAACGATCCAACTCAAAAGCCAGGGTTCCAGAATTTGGCTATTGTTTCATTGGTAACTCCTGCCTATCGGGCAGAAACAGCATAGAGCTCTCCAAGAAGGGTGTGAAAAGATTCCTACAGAGTCGATAACTTGCGATACTATTATTGACTTGCGATAACCGCTTACCACTGAACATCCGCCCAAAAGCTTAAAGCTAAAAGTTTTGATTTTGATTGCTAAAGGATATGTGACGTCACAGGAATTCTGAGCAATGTATAAGGACAAATAAAAAGGGCAAAGATACGTGTAGTCGAAAATTGTTTTTGCATCAGCAAAGTTTTTGTCTCGAGAGGCGTTTATCGTTTCAATAGCGAATAACGTAAATTTGGGACGAGCAAAACTTTTCACTTTCGTATCTTAACGGCAAACTTTAGGCCACATCGGACGGTTCACTGCATGAAAACTTATTCGAAATACTCAGGTAATATGTTACCCCCAACTTTATGCCTCTTGGGACTGCTTTTGACACTTTACATGTACATAAAGCATGTGCACTTTATTTATACCTAGCTGTGCCGCACGGTTTCCCACACATTCAATTTGATTTCTTCGGTGTGTTTACAATACACACTCTATGTATTAGCACATAGAATTCATTATAGCCAGATAATAAATATCTGTGTCAAAATTCATCCAATTCCGTCGAGTTTCCCGAATTTGGAGCTGGACTGGGGCAGGACCTCCACCTTATAGAAGTCTGTAGTCGTTTGCCATCAGGTGAGCCTTATATGCTTGTTTGCCACTCTTGTTGTATAAAAAATAATAGTTTTTCTTGGTAACATTCTGACGAACATTCACATTTATAATATTAGTCTAGGATTGAGGAAACACGTTCAGTTAAACTATCTCTAAAGATTTATCCCAGTTCGAGTTTATTACACGTTGTTGTTTGTTGTTTACGTGACACTCTCTCTGAGTACTCTTGTCGTCTCTCTCACTTCTCAACAAAGAAGGGAGAAAGAGAGTTATAGTACATTCTGTTCAAGATTGGACTTGTCCAAATGGAGCAGTAGCTCACACTGCGGGCTTTACGGTCAAACGTTTTCAGGAAACCTGCATACGTTCCAGAAATTTCATTAAAATTTTAAAGACCTTTGTGTTGTACGTGCTTGAGAATTAGCAACGCACTAGCCATCTATAGCGTTGCACCTTAATGCATCCAGCGATAAGAGGGTGTTGTTACAACTCTGCCTACACCTTCTGGGACCCTTGTGAGAAGGCGTGAAGGAGAAAAGACAGTAACTTATGTGCTTTCAATTCAAATACATGTATACCTTAGTAATTTGCGAGGTTTTTTTTTGTTTAAAGCTTGCAAAAAATTTTATAAATGTACCTTGGAGTATTTCATACATACATACATATCATCATCACGCCGAGTCCCTAACGGGGTAGGCAGAGAGAATAAAGCGCCAGTTCTCTCTAGACTTACATACCTCTTTCGCTTTGTCCACATTCATCAGTAATATTTCAAATAATATTATATTAATACAACGTAAAAGAAGCGGACTTTCAAAGAGAAAGAGTATTAACTCTAATGACCTAAGTATCAATCGCGCTATTTTTGTCTCCTACTGCCATTACTTCGCGTTTCTTTGGAGTTCATTTGCATTTACTTTCAAGTAAATATAACGAAATCGGTCTGGGCGATGACTAAGGTATTCATAACATACATGTTTGTATACTTGCTCGAAGCACTTTAACAAACCATTATGCAAATAATGTTAGACAATTGACTAATACCTACCTTTGCAATGTTTATATTTGCAAGTACAAAGACACATGTCTAGAGATACGTACTTGTAATACCATCTGACGCATACATACGTCGCAATTAGAATATTGAACGCGCTACGTTTCGAGTCGTCAGAAATGTTGGGAATTTGCACACTTCACTCCAAATTAATTTAGCCTTATATAAATTTTCCCCAATGGCCCGAGTCGTATTAAATTCAAGCTGATTCCCGTCTTGGAGATTCTCAGTAATTTTCCTGCTATTTTTAGACAAATTACACACACACTCCTACTTGAATCAAACTGAGTATTCAAATTGCTGCCTCTAAAGATTGGGTATATTTAGACTTCTTCATTTCCTCACACCTTCCCACAAGGATCTCTAAAAGGTAGGCAGAGGGTTAACCACATCCTCGTTTCGCCTCAGATATATTAAGATGCTAAGGTGATAGATGGCGAGTCCGTAGAAGGCACGATTATATACGTGCTTAACATTTCTTGTGTGTAACCTCTTCATCTCAAGGTAGTACTCATTGGTACAGTCAAGGTTCGAACCTGTAGTCTCGATTTTGTAGACGACTACTCGAACCTCTGCCACCACGGCTCTGTAGACTTTTTCTGAAGACCTAGAGCAACAATTGACAATTGTGTTAATTGTTACAAAATTAACACCTAATCTATTCTAGTTGTTGCCCAGTATTTGCATGCTATTTTCATAACAGCAAAAATTGTTCTAGTTAATGCTGAAACAATCACTTATTGAATACACCAATCAGAACAGCTCCCAGAGGATCCGTTGTAATGGGTATATAACTGGAGGCAATAGAGGGGGGTAGTAGAACACGCGTGGTATGAAATTCGGCTTTCATAAGTGGAAAAAATTGGGCCAGGCATTATTTTGGTCCCACAGGGCCTGGGTGGACACTATGGTTGATTTAATGGGGCCTTATTGATTGTCTACCAGCTATTGAGACTTAATGGTAGCTTCCCCTTAATTTGACATGCTTTTGATATTTATGGCCATACCGATCCTATCATAATCATTACATTGCCATAATTTATAACATTCGTATGACCTATGCGTAGGTCGAAGTCGTAGATATTTTATAAATTCTATATTTCTAAACATAAACTACACTATACCTTTTTTGCCTCGGAGATACATATATGTATCGTCCTTTAATCATATATATCTTGAAGGACGTTGGTTCCCGTACAATGTTTTCCTTTACTGTAAACCTCGTGGTGTAATAAACTGTACTTAAGTACAGAAAAATCTCATTGGTACTGGCGGGATTCCACTTGGCTTTTTGGGCACTTGAGCCCCTCGGCCACCACGGCTCTATAAATTATCATATATCTTAATTAGCTCCTGAGTATGCCTGAGGAAGTATGAAAATAGCTTAAATGCAGTTGAGATGCGATCTCTTCGAAAAATGTGCGGAGTAACGATCTTAGATCGAATCCACAATGAAGAGATTCGCAAATCAACTCGCGTGATTGTAAAGATGAAGAAAGGTATGTTACGTTGGTTTGGACATATAGAAAGGATGAGTGAAGAAATATTGACGAAACAGATATACAAAGCAAAAGTGTGTGCAAGAAGAGGCTGAGGAAGGCCACGTCCAAATACCTGTATCAAATCGATCGGACGCTCAAGGACGGGAATGTCAAGAGTATTCGAAACCGACGACGATGTATGAAGAGTCTGATGAATGTGGTCGAAGCGAAAGAGGTATGTAAGTCGATGTAAGTAAGATGTAAGTGTAGAGAGAACTGGCGCTCTATACTCTCTGCCTACCCCATTAGGGACTCGGCGTGACGATATGTTTGTATGTAATTAGCTGTTAAGCGGCATTAGCGAAGATCTTAAGATGTTAATATGATTTTTTGGTAGAAGTTTTATCAAAGTCCGTTCATCCATTGTCGCATGACTGCATAACAAACTTAAATTCATCTATCTTCGTTATCACATTGCCACCTGTCATGTACTTAAGATTCACATCCTCCTCTCTCACACCAATGTATAAACCTTAATTAAAGGAAAACAACAGAACAACTGGGATGGAACTATAATTACTCCAACATTAAATGTATCACGTTACGGCGAAAGTTGAAACCGAATTCTAACTGGCTCTTGGTCATAGATTAAATGGCGAGAGAAATAGATGAGGCACATTTGTTGGCGAACACAATATCATTCAATATACATACACACAACATAAAAACCCGAAGCTAAGCACAAACACATACGTATTCACACACACACACATTATACGGCCTTAATTCAATAATCAATGATTCTTGTTAATCTCTTTGTCTGCGACTCAGTTTTATACTAGGGCAGGCTTTGTCGCACATTTATTTTTAACTGTGTTTTCAGTTCCTTAATAAGTACATAAATTGCTAGAAGAAAGTATTGCAGTATAAGGTCCAAAGGAAAATTACCTTGTCATGGCTGCGTATATAACACTAGCTGTGCCCGCGACTTCGTCCGCGTGGGATAGTGACTTTGCGCAGTATTTTTTTATTTCTTTGGATGTGTGTGTGTATGATATGTGATAGGTGATGCCGACGTCATAGTAGCTTTATGCATGCAAAGTCTCAGCCCGATCGGTTTAAAATTGACAAAGTTTCATACAAACTTTAATCCCCTATTTTATCCCTTTGGGGGTAGAATTAATCAAAATGCTTTCTTAGCGGATGCCTATGTCATAACATCTACCTGCATGCCAAATTTCAGCCCGATCCGTTCAGTGGTTTGGGCTGTGCGTTGATAGATCACTATGTCAGTCAGTCAGTCAGTCACCTTTGAGTTATATAGATATATTGTAGATATGTGAAATAGTGCCACGTGGTTTCACCCGTGGAAAATTTTCTTAAGTAATTTCTCCTCGTGCCTTAGAACTTTTTCCACGACCTATTTTAGACTAAAATCTATCTCTGTACCAAAATACATCCAATTCTGTTCAATCGTGATTGAGTCATAAATATGCATCCAAACTTTCACATAAACAATATTAGTATAGTATATATCTACGATTATCTTACGACGTCTAAAAGTAAAGATATACTAGGTACCTAGTTTTCTATTCAGTGGATGACCGAGCTTTGCTCGAAAGAATGGTGGAAAACCAAACGTTGTAAATATAGAATCTATCTCCTCACACAGTTCAAGAGTGCATCTGCTTGAACAAACCATTATCTTTCTTCAAATGGTCCCGCAATATCGACACGAAGTCTTTTCAATGGGTTTTCAGGGACGGACCAGGTCACGTACACAGGTTACTCAGGGTTGTTTGACCGTTTTTTTTTGCATTTATAATAGTATTTGATGTACTCTTCAATATCAATGTCGATCGATGTTCTAAAAATGAAACCTAGTTAGATCGATTTGCCGCCCCCGAAACCCTCTGCATACAACATTTTATAAAAATCGTTGGAGCCCTTTCCGCGATTCAGATTATAAAATACAAGAATTTAAGATAATAAAAAATATATATAATATATACAATATAAAATATAAGAATTAAAGGTACATATTGGATATAATTACTTGCATAATCTTTGCCAAAAGCTTGGGCTACAGGTTCGACTGTTATCTTACTGGATTACAAACTAATCGCTACTAACAGGTAACTTTGCTAACAATTGATAGGTAATTAAGGTTATAAATACTTATTTACAATAGATTATCGTTTTTGTGGAGGAATTGTGGCTTTTTAGCTCGACCCGTACGGATTTTTTTTTTTTTTTATTTGACCGATCTGGTTTCCAACTATTAATTCATAGCGAAGAATACACTTCGTTTCAACATTTAGTTCCCATTATATTTTATAGTAAAAGTTCGTGCTTGATCGATATGTAAGTATATAAAAACATTGTTAGAGCTCAAACTTTTCAAAAATATTCGAAGCGTCTGTGAGAAGTTTACGTATTTTCGTAATATTTCGTTTTGAATTAAAATATGTGAACAGATGGGAATTTTTATGACGACGAATTTTTATGTGTTAGAATTCGTCGACGGATTAATGATATACACTGAAAGGCAAATATTGGTTTGAGCTCATCATTTGATACCTTTTTGGAAATTTCTGGAAATATCAACTCCTGTTAGTTTCGCTACTAATACAATTTCTTTTAAAATTTTACTGGGTTTGTGTATTAGGAATAAATTAAAGTTAGGTAATTTTTTATTTTTTATTCTAAAGATAAGAACAATACGAACTTAGATATTTAAATACTGACTATATTAAAGAGCTCAGAGAATTCAGTGAGGATCACTGAGATTTTATCTTTCAAAAATGATTTGGTATACTTTTTAAAATTATTAGTCTTTATAAATATGACGTGGAGACAAACGGATCAGTGGTGTTTAGTTGAAATAATAAAAAACGAACCAAAAAACGTCACTCCATGTATATGTTTAAAAGTTAAGTTTAAAATTCAAATCCTATTTTCAAATTTGTTTAGACCTCTTTGATCCCCATCGAACTTCAGATGATACTTACTGAGTGTTTTTTATGAACAGTGGCTATTTTACACTATCTAAATTTAAAAATAATTACACAACTATTTGACGTAAGCTAAGAACTACATTAAGAAGCATAAATACTTCAGAAGAAATTTGATATCATGGTGGGAAGGAATTTCGTGAACAATGCCAAATGAAGAGAAGATTGGTTTTGGTTGGAGGAATCCAGAAGATTCTAGACGAGTGTAGATCTAGTACGTTTTAGTTTCTGGGCCGAGGGCGGCTTTTTTGCTGTTCCTGTGGGTAGTCCTGGGCTGGCCGCTTTTGGGTTGCCTGAAATCAATATGGGAATTAAAAAAACAGATGTACATACCTCGAATGAGAAAATTTTGACTACGTCTCCTGACAACTGAACTTAGTTAATAAAAAAATAAACATGATATAGTCATCTTAAATGGAGAAAATATGAATTCCTTAAAACATGGCTTGTTTCCCGACAAATAAGCATATGCTAATGACTTTTGACTATTTTGTCTTGAATTGAGCTATTGACGCCCAAAGTTTCCCTACGGACACATTGCATTGAAAGCTAGTCCAATAAAATGTAAACCGTGTCGATATACCCAAAATAAAAAAGAATGAAACGAAGTGCTAATAAAATGTCAATACCATAAAAATGTATGCATTAACCATTGGCGTCGAAATAAGAAAGTTGTCAAATGTCTTTATGAATATTATATAGTTTATTCTTGTAATATAAAGCAAAGGATATTGTATATCTAGATTGGTTTTGTAACTTTCCTACACGTTCAGAATAGAAAACATATTTATAAGCAGCGTTTTACTTGCACTCAGGTTATTTTCATAATAGTCATACCTAAATGAATCTATAAATGGATGTTTGGTATCTTATAATAAATCATCTCTACGTCCATGTTTTATGTATTTAATGTATTTAATTTTACCGTTTTTCACACATAAAAATCTAATTCAGAACTATTTTTGTTATTGTTCTTGTTTCTAGGTATAAAAAGAATAAAAATTTGGTATATATAACCTACTATAGGTGTTATTGGAAACCTTTTTCATCGTTTAGGAACACTACACAAAAAAATATAGTTTTTTTGCCTACCGACCTATAAGGCGGAGACTTCCTGCCCCAGTCGGGCAGCTCCAAAATCGAACGGGAAACCCGTTATGCCCTACTTGAAATGTGTTCTGTTACAATCAGGTGCTAGTTATTTATCAAGCCTTTTTCCACCGTAAATCTCTTTACAACCTTTGAGGCTCTCATTACCTGTCTCTGATCCTGCTGGTCTTCTTCCGGCGGTGGTGCCGTGGTGGAAGGAACATCGCATTCGTCAGAAGGCGGTACCACGCAGCGTAGAGAACGCCTATCGAACACTAGCATTGCTGGGCACCTCTGCAGACGAGGGTACCCACCCTGACACTGCCAATAGCGATTACATGACTTGCCTAAAGGTACGTTGCCGTTCGGGTCTTCGTTGCAGAGCGCTGAAAGAAGAATAGACACGCATATTTGAAATATGTATTATTGTTGTTTGAAGAAGTTAGGTATCGCAAATCTAGAGAGAACTGGCGCTCTATTCTGTCTGCCTTTCACGTGGGGCTATCTATGTATTTATTTATTTATTTATTTATTAGTAGCTGTACCCCGAGCTTTCACATGCAAGAGATTTAATTTTAGTTGTGGCTTTTTTCAGGAGTCATACATATTATCCTATGCGTTTTCTCATCATCACATATATTCATCCAATTTCATTCAGCCGTTTTGGCGTGATTGATTTACAAACATACTTGCTAACTTTCGCAGTAATATGATTTGGGTATCATACAATATTAATATTCCTATAATTTACATACAAAAAAAAGTACATAGCAAAAATACAGGCACAGATCAGCCCCCTAGACAACATCCTTTTCTGTTTATCTCACGTCATTAAATGGCATTGATATAACTTCTTCCGCATCTAATGTCACTGTCAAACAATATACAGCCTTAGCGTAAACAGTAGGGGATTTTGTTAAGGAGGGCTGATCTGTTAGGTACAGACGTTGAAGCAATTTGTATGAGTAGTATAAATGGAAACTCAAGGGCATGGGCGACATGCTTTGTTACAATGAATATTATATATATATGTTTGTGTAAGGCTTTGCTGTGTCGAAAAACAAATAAATAAATACGACCAATTCTAATACAAATATAATTAATGTTTGAGATATCTACATTTTCATTATGTTCTAATTGGAGTAAGTAGTAAAAAGTTATCGGTCAAAGTTATAAGATATCGCATTCTAATTTCCATAAAAAAGATATTATACTATGAAAATTCAATTCTGCCACTTTTTGATGATGAGTATTACTCTTTGGTAATGAGATATTTGATATAGTACATATACATACATATCATCACGCCAAGTCCCTAACGGGGTAGGCAGAGAGTATAGAGCGCCAGTTCTCTCTAGACTTACATACCTCTTTCGCTTCGTCCACATTCATCAGTCTCTTCATACATGCTCGTCGGTTTCGAGTACTCTTAACGTTCCCGTCCTTGGGATCCGATCTATTTGATCCAGGTAGTTGGAACGTGGCCTTCCTCTGCCTCTTCTTGCACACAATAATATATAGTCAGTAATATGTAGTCTAATATATATACTCTTTGATATAGTAATATTTATTTACTAGCCCTCATCCATAGAAGCTTTAAGCCACAGTTTCGTACACACACTATGGAATGAGTAATCCATATCCAGTATACACAAACACAATTCGTGACTGAAACACAAAAGGTTACTACGCGACATCGGGTTGTTTGTAAGAGTGCGAAGGAGATAGATGTATAGACAACATATATCTCTCACCCTTAATTCTTGGATTGTAGTTACAATAGCATGCTATGGTAAGGCCGCTGCTCTTTGACCCACATTAATAATGGTATTTGATTTACTTATCATTGTATCATCTAGCAAATGGAATATATCAGCTATGTGCATTTTATATTGTACCGTGGTGGAAGGGTTTCAGTAGCCTGCACCGTAAGGGTTGCGTGTTCGAATCCCGAATGTACCAGTGAGTTTTTTCACACCACGGGCTTCAATCAGACAATCAGTTTATTTTTAAGCAAAAGTAAATATGATTTGAATAAAGTCTATTCATAATTTAATTATAAAAACGAAATAAAGCAACAAAAGGGGCAAAGGGTTCAGTAAGGGTCCCCGAAAGGGGAAGCTAGAGACAACTCTCTTTTCGCCAGAGATGCACGTAGGTACTAAACTGACGATTCCATCGCCATTTCTCAAGCTTGACTTATACATACGTTGTTTCGTTTTTCTCAAAAGTATGCATCTTTCCTAACAATGTTTTCCTTCACCGTAAAGCTGGCGGTGTGATTAATCACTATATTTAAGTCATTTTTACAGTCAAACTAGCAATTTTGGCAAAGCAGGCGACTCAAAATAAAAAATCTTTTATTCAACGTAAAGGCCATACGGAACGCTTATTGAACGTCACATACTAAATATCAAAATACAGTTTCCACCGTTTTCAAGAAAAATACCTTTCATAAGAAAAAATGGCGACTACTCGAAACCTCCGCCATCATGACTCTGCATTCCAAAATAACCTTAAAGGCTCATTGCTTAAAGGCGTGTAAGATACCTCAGAACGCAATAGAACACATTAATAATCTGTTAACATGCTAAATCAATAAACGTCAAATCTTTCCATAAACCTAATCGACTTGGTTTCCTTTTCAACGGCAGACTGGTCGTTATACGACTGAGTTACATAAACCGAGGTAACTGTAAGTAATTATGTGCTTTAATTCTCGCTGCCATTAGGGTGAAAGTTACACGATGATTGATGAGTGGAACGGTTGAGAATCAATCGATCAAATCGGCTTGAATGAAGCTTGAGTATTTAAAAGAATTTGCACGGTATTGTGACCAGAGACAATTTTATTACGGTCTACAAGCTCGAGTAACTATTTGCGTTCCCACGCCTCCATCACGACTTCGTAGATCGAATCTCTATGGTGGAGCAACCTTGCACCAACCATAACTGTTAGATATAATCTACTTTATCCAAATATCAAGGCATTTAGTGGTAATATAGTGGAAGGCTTTAAGCTGAATTCAACCCTTTTCTAATACATTCCTTAATCACGTAAGCCCGTTTTGATGTAGTTTCCTTTTGAAATCAAAGCTCTAAGTGAAAGACTGCATATAATAGTTAACTTATTTGGTACTCAATGATTCTGATTAATATTATTATTACATATATCTATATGTATGCATAACGATTAGTCACACCACGAGCTTAACGGTGAAGGAAAACATCGAGAGGAAACCTGCATACGTCTGAGAAGAAATTCAAAGGCGTATGTATAGTCGTGCTGGAGTAACGGCGATGGACTCGCCATCTGTCACGTTGGCACCTAATATACCTCTGGCGGAAGGTGGGTGTTGGGGTATTACCTATACACCTCTGCCTACCCCTTCGGGGACCCTTGTGGGAAGGCGTGAGGATATATATGTATAACGATAGGCTGAATAGGATAGAATCGAATAGAATATTGTTTATTTGTATAAAATGAGTGAACATATTGGTGTTGGGCTTTATATAAGTGGCTACATGTTTTAGGGGCCGGCACACTCGAAGCATTGTATCAAATTGCAGGCATCGCGTGTCATACGTGTCGAAGTGAATAGCAGGTACTTTAGCCTGCCAATATGTAATATCTATAAAAAAAACTTACGATGTTTTTGGCAGCCGTCGACATTCTCAGGCCAGTCGCACGAGTGCGCGTTCTCGTTGTAAAGGAGGCCTCCAATGCAGAGTTGCTCCGTAGCAGTTCCGTTCCAGCACGTCCAGTAGCGGGTACACGATGTCTCATGGCCGAAGATGCCGTACAGCCAGTCGCAGTGCTCCGTGCCGATTGGAGGGTCTGAGGGCAAACATTAGTCAATCAATTTATTTGTAAGCAAAAATGAAATTATTGTCTATACTTAAAATATTACTAGCTGTGCCCGTGATTTCGCCCGCGTGGAATTTTATAATTTAACAAAATCTGTTTCGAAATTAAAAGTAGCCTAAGTTACATCATCCTTCTTCCTCAGGCCTTCAGCCTCCTTTTTACATCAGCTATCTGCCAGTGAAAGTCCCGTCAAAATCGGTCTAGCCGTTTCAGAGATTAGGCTGAGAAACAGATGAGAGAGAACAGAGACAGACAGACAGACAAATATTGAAAAAAAAATATTTTGGTATATGTACCGTGACACACCGACTTTATTTATTTGTACAGATAGAGAGGAAATATTTGTATGTGTATGTTTGTAATGAATAAACTCAAATACTGTGCTGATATCAGAAATTCTTTCACGATTGAAAGCTACATTCACTCTGAGTATGCCATGCCACTCAGCTATATTTTCGTTTATAAAAAAATCTTACGTCCACCCATGCGAAGCCGGGACGGGCCGCTAGTTATGCATTAACAATGCCTTGCCATTACAGGCGTAAAAATATATTTAAATGTAGATTAAACTAGAGATAATTTAAAAACTAAATAATCTAACATAAGCACTACTTTAAAACATGTAATATTGATAATTTGGTACTTATTATGTTATCAGAAAGAAATTCATCTAAAGAATAATAACATTTTTCTATGAGAGCATTTACCAATTTTGTTTTAAATTTATTTAATGTCTTTTAATAGATTCTGGTAATATATATATACATAGAAATTAATGTTTTTTCTGTATGTCCTTTACAGAATCGCTACTTTCATTAAAATGTATTTATTAAAATTTTCTGTCTTCAGGTGGATTCGAGAATGGTTCCGATTCATAATTGGACCCGACAGGTGGCGCTGCGATTGTGTTTCAGGAAATTTTGCTTTTTCACCCGGGCGAAGCTGGGCGGGACAGCTAATTTATTAAATACTAGATGTGCCCGCGACTTCCTCTGCGCGGAAAAGTTTTTTTTTACCCCCTTAAGGGTAACATTTTTACAAACTTTGATGTAATATTGATTTATATGTAATCAAGAGCCTAAAAAATAAGTTTCAAGCTTCTAGCTTCAAAACTGACGAAACTTCCATACAAACTTTAATACCCTATTTCAACCCCTTACAACCCTTTTACGCATTAAAAAGTAGCCTATGTCCTTCCTCAAGCT
Organism: Drepana falcataria; assembly: GCA_945859725.1. Lineage (NCBI taxonomy): Eukaryota > Metazoa > Arthropoda > Insecta > Lepidoptera > Drepanidae > Drepana > Drepana falcataria. The sequence continues at coordinate 11,038,959 of OX243927.1, read as the reverse complement.
TTAGGCTACATCTGTACCAAATTTCATTTAAATCGGTTCAGCGTGAAAAGGTAACAGACAGACAGAGTTTCTTTCGCATTTATAATATTAGTAGAGATTTTTGGAGCAAGACAAAGTAGACTAATGACTTTGTATGGGAGGGAACTATAAAGTATCGTAAGACTCTTTTAAAATACGTGTTTTGTAGTCAGCGGCCTCTTACAAAATCAGCTCCAATATCCCTTTTTGTTCATGCTCACGCTATCCATTGTATGGCAATGACATAACTTTTTCCGTAACTAATGTCATTGTCGTACAATAGATAGTGTGAGCGGCGTAAGGGATTTTGTTAGGGGACGAGTCTGTCACACGCGCTTTCCCGTGCAGAAATCTCTTGTTATCTCATTTGCAGTAACTATTATTCCTATTGTATTGTCTAGATAAAGCCACAGCGGTGGTTAATTTCACGTCTTAAGGGTTCCCGGAAGGAAACTCTTCTGAAATTGCATTGCTTTTTTGTTTTTTCGATCAAATGTGGAAGGTTCCCTGTCGATTGAGAGAGGTGCTATGCGTGTAGACAATATAAACAAATTAGATTTATGAGTTCGATTTGCCAAAATATGTAATTGGCCATTGAGCAGAAATTTAGGGGTTTTACTGTAATGGTACTGCTATCAATATTGAAATGTTTGAAAGAGACGTTACATATACATCTGTCCTTTTCGCACTCGTGATTAATTCGAGGAAAGGCTCATCTGTGTAATCGGATAAAGGTATTAGTAATCTTTTTGAAGTTACAAGCTTTGAGGTATAAAAGCAAAATAATAAATGCGAAACGTGTAACTTTAGGCGTATGAGTAGAGCTAGTCACTCTTAACCTGTGTTAATTTCACGGTCGTTAGGCCGTTAGTCAGAGCTATTGGCTGCGAGCATTAAGGTCGCGGGTTCGATACCCGATTAGTTTGGTACTAAGTTTATTTCGAATTGTCCCAAAGTATTTTTATTATTTTTAATTGACTTGAAAGTTATAAATAAATTTATAATAATAATAATTTATCCTCATGCCTTCCCACAGGGGTCCCCAAAGGGGTAGGCAGAGGTGTATAGGTAATACCCACACACCCACTTTCCGCCAGAGGTATATTAGGTGCCAACGTGACAGATGGCGAGTCCATCGCCGTTACTCAAGCACGACTATACATACGCCTTTGAATTTCTTCTCAGACGTATGCAGGTTTCCTCCCGTTGCTTTCCTTCACCGTAAAGCTCGAGGTGTGACTAATCACTGTACTTAAGTACAGACAAACTCATTGGTACAGTCGGGATTCGAACTTGCGAACTTTGCGTCGCAGGCAAATTTATAGCAAGCATTATATACTTATATAGATTTGATTTTATGATACCAAATAATTGCGTATAAACATTTACATAACATCTATCGAGTGCAAGGTTGATTTAGAGGTTGTGATGCTTGTTAGCTATTGCGAGTACATAGGACGCAGCCGTATCTCGATTACAATCCGACACTGATTTCATAAATCGATTATCATCTGGTATAACCTCAAAATATTAAGTTGTACTACAACTTTATATTTATATTGATGGATCAAGTGAAAGGTATTTATACGAACGATACGAACTTGCGACTTTTGTATTGCAGGCAACTACTCGAACTACTCGACCACCACGGCTTTTTATATAGATATCTCAATAATGTATTACATATTATATTCAAAGACTCAAACGATGTTTTATTGAAAATAGCATTCGCTAATAGTCCTGTGCCTACACGACTTCGTCCAAGTGGAAATTAACAAAAAAAAATTTTCATTTCTAAAATAAAAGTAGTTTTAGATAATCTTTTTTACATCAACTATCTGCAAGCGAAAGTCCCGTAACAATCAGTCCAGCCGTTAGACGCCATACAAATATTGTACAAAATGATATTTTGGTATATGTACCGTGTATACATCCATATGCATTTGTAAAAGGCGGTTATTTTAATATTACAAACAGACATTCCAACTTTATTTATTTGTATAGATGTAGAGATTGTCCCGCACAAGCGAAATATGGTTTCATGGATAAAATCGATATTGCGATCGAGTTATGATAAATCGATTATCCAAAGCCATTGCGTTTATAGCGAAGCAACATGATATCTCCAATTATGGTGGTTCTTTGCACTGTTACACCACTGTTATAGAGGACTGATGCTGAGTTAACTGTAAGATCCTGCTATCTTACTAATATTATAAAATGTGAATGTAAGTTTGTTTGTTTGTTTCGCTTTCACGGAAAAACTACTTAACCGATCGTCATCAAACTTTGTACTCATATTCTCTAAGGTATTAGGAAAAAAATATTTTTTTTTATTAAAAAAAAAATTACACAGATAAAAAAAATTATTGATTATTAGCTGGATTAACGTCCTATACGTTATGTTTTGTTCCGAAAATAAATCTGGATAAAATTATACTAATATAAAATACGCGGGTTTTAAACTCGGACTACCAATAAAACCTCGACCGGACGCTCCCCGGTTGCATTTGAAACTAGGACAAATCCGGGGAATCCCGGACGGATGGGAACCCTACTTAAAATTGAGAAATCTCTAAGAACGTTTTATTTTGTACGTAAAGTGTTTTTTTTTGTCGGAAATCCAGTTAATATCGACTTACTTGTCTGCACCTTCGGGTATTCACAGTAGTTGGACCTCCACGGGTAGTCGCAGCCTTCAGTCACTCCCCTGTGCTTGCCAGCGAACACCAGACCGTTAGGACAGTCATACTGTACTGACTGCCCGTTGTCACACTCCCAGTACTTATCGCAGTATTTGTCGTCGGCAACCACGCGAGACTTCATCTTGCATGGGTCCTCCACTTGCGCGCAGATGGTCAGCGCCGAACACGCCAGCAGTACTGAGAACAAACATATTGATTGTTAGTTTTTGCAGTATAACATAAATCTGGGATGAGGGACACCTTTGCCCAGTTGCAAATAACGTTACGAATATAAAGTATCAGTGTACATACTATAATATGTGTGTGCCATAAATCGGTTGAGCTTTTTTTACACACTTTATATTAGCTTCACCTGTATGTATGTATGTATGTAACCGACTTCTTTGAGCTCGATTTTGACCCACTTTAAACGGCCAGATTTCGTTCAAACTTTGTAGACTTATCGAGGACCGATGACAATACACTAATAACTAAAAAGTAGAAACAAATAATAGTTAAAAAAAACTAAAAAACACGCTTTTTATAGAAAACCGAACTAAAAAATAGAAAATAAATTTCGATAATATCTTAAAAAGCGTGGGGTGCTTTTTAAGATATTACCGAAATGATAATCACTCTACTAATATCTGTCAATAAAATATTTATAACTATTGACACCATGCACCCCACGCTTTTTAAGATATTATCGAAATTTATTTTCTATTTTTTAGTTCGGTTTTCTATAAAAAGCGTGTTTTTTCGTTTTTTTTTATTTCTTTTTATTCGGGATACAAACAGATAAACTTTGTGAGATATTTGAGTATTTTTATTTCGCGCATGGCTAAAAGTGAAAAAGCGAAGCGTATTTTTTGAATAATATTCTTTATATAAAACTAGCTATGTAAAGTAACGAGCAGTGTCACTTGAATATGCAGTCATAAGATCGACCTAAATACACCTATAGATCCGGTAGATTGTATCTACCGAATTGAATTGTACCGACCAAGCAAAAGCCTACATCTTCTTTCTTGACAATACTTGGTCTTTTGAAGACTCAATTTCCGCATATGTAACGAATATACATATCTCCACACGTTTGAAAATTTCAAGACGTATTTATAGTCGTGCTTTTGGGGCCCCAAATATATTTATAAAATTTATATTGACGAAGCGAAAGTCTACGAATCTAGAGAGACGGGGCTCTGCTCTCTGTGTTTTCCGTGATGATTGGCGTGATGAGATGTTTGCATGTATGTATGTAAGTACCAATATTCTGTTTAGTCTCAGGCGGATTGTTACGAAATCTCCTAAATCATAAAATCCTGAGGTGGAATTCGTTCATTCGGTTGATCATATATCTACCGGCCTTTGTATCTTCAGTAATTATCTCCTTAGTGTTTGTTTTTTAATTATGCTATGTTTTTTGCTTAAGCTCGATAAGGGTTGTCGTACTTGTCTGACCCATCTGACGAAACACAGGGACAGTTTAACCCCCTTCATATAGTTACACCTTCAGGATTGCAATACAAATCTTAGGCACCTTTTTTTTATACTACAAGAGTGGCAAACAAGCATCTATGGGACATGTGGAAAAAAAGACAAATAGTTGACCTTCTCCTAAAGATGAAAAGTTGTATTAAAGAAGAGAAGTAACTTGTAAATACTTTATTAGTTTTCTTCAAGCTTGTGATATCTATCTATCTATCTATCTATCTAATACCTTTAAACGAGCAATTCTTGTATATATCTATATATATATATATATATATATATATATATAATCTGAATCTCGGAAACGGCTCCAACGATTTTCATGAAATTTGCTGGGTTTCATTTAAAAAAATAGTTTTATCCGTGTTTTTAGGCAATGAAAATCTCCTACAATTTAATTAGAATATGAATTTCCCCACTGCTTTACCGACACAGCAACAATAAAGCTAAGCTCGGTCATCCAGGTACTTCTATTTAAGCATGAAACTTCTGTGTTCTATGTGCATATATGACATGGAAACACTGTAACTAGATTATACTAACGCGTCAAAAGATAAAATGTACGTTATATTTATTGTAACTCTTTTATATCTCATTTTAAGTGAACTCACGTAAAGTTCTTATGAGAAATAAATTCTTTAAACCCACCCATATACGACATAATCAATATGCCACCTTTGCTTTCATGGTATGGATATTTCCAACACCAACAATAGTTACAAATCAACATGGAAAATATAGACTGACAGACTACATGCGATACGTGGTCACGAGCTTTTCGTTATGGCATATGGCATTTGTAAAGAGCAGTGCTTTCCAACCTTAGGGGCGATCCCACCTAGGGAGGCAAACAGAGACGGCAAGGGGGTGGGATATATTCTCATTCGAATATGGGTAAAATAGACTGACAGAACAGACTAAATGCGACACGTGATCACGAGCTTTTCGTTATGGAATGTGGCATTTGTATAGAGCTATGCTTTCCAACCTGGGGCGCGCCTACGTAGCGGGGCGAGCAGAGGCGGCAAAGGGGTGGAATATATTCTCATTTGAATATGCGTAATATTCATGCGGCAGTTTGTATTCCTTAATGCGTGAATGAAATATGTACACAATGTTATATTCATAATTTATACGCTTTCCCACAGGGTCTCCGGTGTTAGGCAGAGGTGGTTGCATGTTGTGTCAGTATTACTCAGATACATTGTTACATTTACTTCACCGTAAAGCTCAATCACTGCACAAGTATAGAAAAAGTCATTGGTGCAGTAAAATTTACGACCTTTGTGTTGCAGTTTACGTACAGTGAACCACGAGCTTTACGGTGAAGGAAAACGTCGAGAGGAAACCTGCATACGTTTCTGAAGAAATTCAAAGACATACGAGTATGAAAAAAAGAATGAAAAGAAGGGGCTGCGCCTAAACGCTGGCAAGACTAAGGTTCTGGTATTCGAAAGATATGAACAAGTGACCGAGTGTGCTATATCGGTAAATGGGCAAATTCTAGAGCAAGTGAATGAATTTGTATATCTAGGAAGCATGTTCACACGAGATGGAATGTATGAAAAAGATATTGAAAGAAGGATAACTGCCGGAAATAAGGTGAATGGAGCCATGTCGCGCGACGCGATATTGGTACCTACCTTATTGTATCGCAGCGAATCCTGGGTATGTCAGAGGAAGTATGAAAATAGCTTGAATGCAGTTGAGATGCGATCTCTTCGAAAAATGTGCGGCGTAACGATATTAGATCGAATCCGCAATGAAGAGATCCGCAAATCAACTGGCGTGAATGAGGGCGTGATTGTAAAGATGAAGAAAGGCATGTTACGTTGGTTTGCACACATAGAAAGGATGAGTGAAGAAAGATTGACGAAACAGATATACAAAGCCAAAGTGTGTGCAAGAAGAGACAGAAGAGACAGACATGTGGACGAAGCGAAAGAGGTATGTAAGTCTAGAACTGGCGCTCTATACTCTCTGCCTACCCCGTTAGGGACTTGGCGTGACGATATGTATGTATGTATGTATGTATGTATGTATACGAGTATGTACAGTCATGCTTGAGTTACGGCCATGGACTTGCCATCCGTCACGTTCGAACTTAAAATGATTCGGCGGAAAGTAGAAAGGATGTATATATATATATATTTGTCGTTGCACTTGTCGTAATGCGGGGCTATTGAGAAACCTGTACCAAGCCTCACCATAACTTCCCGTCTCGCTATTCATCATATATGGCGAATGTATTCTCGGACACGGCGTTCAACGCTTTATGGACTATCCGTGGAGATGCATAACTTTTAATATGCAGTTACACACTTGTCGCACACGAATAAAGCTGATATCATGCGGCGGTTTGTATTTTTATTGCATACGATCCTCAAAGAGCTATCGTAATCATAATTCAATAATGTTTAAGCGACAGTTGTATTTGATAGCCATCTGTCACTTTGGCTAAGGAATACGGATGATTATACTACAGTAATAATAATAATATATAATATAAAAAAAGCCGTGGTGGCCGAGTGTTTTGAGCAGTTGCCTGCGACGCAAAGGTCGCAAGTTCGACTGTACCAATGAGTTTTTCTGAACTTAAGTACAGTGATTAGTCACACCACGAGGTTTACGGTTAAGGAAAACATCGAGAGGAAACCTGCATACGGCTGAGAAGAAATTCAAAGGCGTATGTATAGTCGTGCTGGAGTAACGGCGATGGATTCGCCATCTAACATGAATTTGAAGTAAGTGTTTGCTGAAATCTCCTTGTCGAAGTATAGACAAAAGTGCTTTAACGTAGTTTTAAGATATTATGCGAGCACAGGCGCGCCGCTTATTTAATGGAGAAAGTACTTTCGACTTGCGCAAGAGTTGGCAAGCTTTTGACTTGACACTGCACATACTACATGTATGTAGTATTTTATATACTCTCACCGAGTTCATGGTACATAGTGAGAGAACAGAATGCCAGCTCTATCTATACATTAATTAGTAATTCATAGATGATCGCCGATTTGAGGACTATTGACGCCGAGTGGTTCGAGTAGTTGTCCGCGACACAAAGATCGCAAGTTCGAATCCCGACTGTACCAATGAGTTTTTCTGAACTTAAGTACAGTGACTAGTCACGCCACGAGCTTTACGGTGAAGGAAAACATTGAGAGGAAACCTGCATACGTCTGAGAAGCGATTCAAAGCCGTGGTTGAGTAACGGCGATGGACTCGCCATCTGTCACGTTGTGACCTGAAATATCTCTAGCGGAAACTGGGTGTGTGGGTATTACCTATACACCTCGGCCTACTCCTTCGGGGACACTTGTGGGAAGGCGTGAGGATATATGAGGAACTTTTACAGGAGTTCGTCACCTGCAACCCACTTTGTCTCCAAGGCCTTTGTAGTTACACGTGTAAGGATAATAAGGCTACTATACCTATAGGCGGGATTTAGAGAACTCACCGTCTCACGTACTCTAAGTACGGGCAATTGAATGACCCTTTATGAACTCGTCAATTAAGTAATACTTAAACATTACGCACCTATTAAGTGTTCCGATTATTCAGACCGTAGCACATAACATTTCATTGCTTATTGTCACTGGGTATTTAATAGGCGTGCTATTATGAGGGCTATGCCTCGTTGGGTAATTTCACTTATGTTAAAGTAGTTCATACATACATACATATCATGCCTAGTTACTCATAGTCCAAACAAATTCAGTTTTAAAAACAAATCTGAACAGAATTGGAACAAACCTTTCACTCATTGAATCTTATTTTGCCAGGAATAAAAGATTCTTGTTCTGGTAAAATTATGATACATTACCCATTGTGGGGTTCAATAATAATAGCAGGAAACGAAATTTCTCATGTTTTCACGTGTAACTAAAGTTGCCAGTCATGTTATCTGACATGGCTGCATTATACGTGTATGGACAGCTGTCACACAGAGATACGCATTTACCACAGAGAGCGGAATTTTCCGCGGCTTTTTCAAAGTGAATAACTTCGATTGAAAATGGAACCGAAAAAAATATTTGTTACTAGCTGTGCCCGCGACTTCGTCCGCAGCATTTTTAATATTTCTTCCCCTAATTTTAATTTACTCCCTGAAGGGTAAAACTTCTACATACTTTGAATTTCATATTAATGTATATGTAATCAAAAGCCTAAAAATCAGTTTCAAGCGTCTAGCTTCAAAAATGACGAAACTTCCATACAAACTTTCATCCCCTATTTCTACCCCTTACAACCCCAGCACTTGTTGATGACCACGATTCTCAGTCATGAGGGAACGACTAGAGAGAGAGAGAGAGACAACCCTTTATCGCATTAAAAAGTAGCCTCAGGCTCCTTCCTCAGGCTCTAGACTATCTCTGTATCAAATTTAATTTAAATCGGTTCAGTAGTTTAGGCGTGAAAAGGTAACAGACAGACAGACAGAGTTATTTTCGCATTTATAATATTGGTAGGGATTACCAAATGTAAAAAATAACGACAGGCGACTGCTTAAATAGCTCGTCACAACGGCTTTAAAGATCTAAAATCTTGAGATAAAAATATTCCGTGTTAAAACGTTCCCACAACTTTCTCTAATATACTTAAAATGTATTATTGCACAAGTGCGAAAAAACTTGTGGTCTTTTAGCAGACTGCATTTATAATACCAGTGGGTATGCGTACCACTTTCTAAATTACTGTAATTAACGTTTTAAAATAGCATCCATTTAATGAATGCGCAATGATTTGACCATTTAATTCTAGTTCTTGCATGCGGTGTGAAGTTGTGGCGTAAGTCATATTATTGCATATGAAGCTAGTCGTTTGAGCGTTGCTATTTTTCCATGAGCCGTGGTGGCCGAGTGGTTCGAGTAATTTGCCTGCGAAACAAAGATCGCAAGTTCGAATCCCGTCTGTACCAATGAGTTTTTCTGAACTTAAGTACAGTGATTAGTCACACCACGAGCTTAACGGTGAAGGAAAACATCAAGAGAAAACCTACATACGTCTGAGAAGCAATGCAAAGGCGTATGTATAGTCGTGCTTGAGTGACGGACGACGGACTCGCCATCTGTCACTTTGGCACCTGATATACCTCTGGCGGAAAGTGGGTGTGTGGGTATTACCTATTCACCTCTGCCTATCGGGGACCCTTGTGGGAAAGCGTGACGATATTTTATTATTATTATATTATTATTTTTCCATCTGGAAAATGTAGTTGGCAGCTGAGGCGCGTCACAAGTTTGTTGTGATTTATTATAGACTAGCAAAGCCACCCGGTTTCACCCACGTATAAGTAATCATTTCTATGGTAGACTTATTTCTGCTACTAATATTCTAAATGCGAAAGTTTGTGCCTAGGTATGTATGGATGTTACTCAATCGCGCCAGAACAGCTGAACGTAATTGACTGAAATTTGGCACGGAGATTTTTATCTCGATTAACCCATACGGATATGTTTTGTTCCGAAAATAAATATGGATACAATTATGACAAATGAAATAGATTTTTACAAACGATTTTTTCACAGCTTGTAAAACATGTTCTATTTGTTAATTCAGCTAACAATCCACATCTGTGCCAAATGCCATCCAATTCTGTTCAGCCGTCCTGGCGTGATTCAGTGATTGAATCTGCAAAGTTTCTGAAGCACCACTTTATATTCAAGTTATTTCTATTCTACTCTCAGCATTGAATCGAGAGAGAATCTCAACATTATTAATTTTAAGTTTTTTTTGTCTAATAATGAGACAGAATCTTTACGCCATTCCAAAAGGATCCCAAAAGCGTAGGCAGAGATTTGAAGGTAGTAAAAATTGGCTAAAAACAAAATGCCCGCAGTGAAGAAATAGCCAAACTTTTTCGATAAGGATTGCATGCGATGAAAACAATAACTTCCTGGTCCATTGATTTCAATAGAAAAATAATTTTACCATCAAATTCAAATTAACCTTTTAAAAGTTAGCAGAAATTGGTTATAATTTTGTTGTTTTTAAGTATTCCTTACGACAAAGTTGACGTTTAATTATTTTGCATTTTTTCCTTAAGTACGGTGGCCGCGGTTGTAAATAAATATTTAGCTGTAGAGAAGGCGTGTTGAAGAAGAATTAATGATACAATCATTGCTTCTTTGAGATATATATTTCATCAGTATACGTATCGAAGTCTCAAATAATTTGCCAAATCAAAATTTATATAATTAAAATAAATAACGTCCGTCTAGTCTAGACTTATGACTGACTTATGAAACTTGAGGGCGCGGGTTCGATTCCCGCTGAGAGCAAATATTTGTGTGATAAGCACGAGTATTTAAGTAAATATATATATAGTAGTATATGAATATATATGTACATCTGGTTGCCCAGTCGATATAACACAGTCTTTGCCTAATTTGAGGCCATGTCAATTTGTGTGGAATTGTCCCAAGGTACTTATAAAAATAAAAAAACGATGACATTTATATGGAAATTAAATTCTGGAGTTTGATTTACTAAACAAAATATAATTTGATCCTTGAATTAAATTCAAAATTGTCGGAGCAATTGCGTAACAAAAATAAATACAAACAAATTGCTATCTTCCAGTTTTCTGAGTATGTTAAAATTTTATCAAAAACCCTCAATTATCTTACTTAGGAACCTAATTTTGAATACAAATTGATATACCCTTGGAAAATACGTGATTTAAGACGCCTTTTAAGAATGCTACAAGAGTTGGGGTGAAGAAAACCATATTTCTTTAAGAATGTAACAAAAAAGTTCTACGGATACTTCCCTGTAACCCGGATACATGGCGTATGGGATACGGGTTTTGAATTACTGAAATGTTGTATCTCCGTGGGTCGCCGTGTCCATGCAGATTTATTTTACATGGGTTGCGTGAGAAAAGATAAAATCTTAAACCAAGATTCGAATTTTAAAAGGTGTTATTTATAGCGTTACCCTTAAGAAACGGCCATGCAATGCATGTAACAGATAAAGTTATTTTTGGAATATATATATCGTATAAACATCTCATTGTGTGTATTATTATTATGCTTTTCCTTCGAATCCGCAATGAAAAGATTCGCCAAGTAATTGATGTGAAAGAGGGTGTGATTGTAAAGATGCAGAAATGTGTTACGTTGGTTTGGACATATAGAAAGGATGAGTGAAGAAGAGGCAGAGGAAGACCACGTTCCAACTACCTAGATCAACGGGACACGCTTGTTTTAAATAAGTATACATATTGTTTGTATCTAAACGAGTATTTACAAATCTTGGCACTTTCCTTCCTTCAGAATTAGCATTAATTACAATAGAGATTGCTAATTTGCATGTGGTTAAGGTACACATTTGCTTAATTATATAATGTTCGTCTTACAAGGCTGATTAAGGCTTCGTAACAACTAGTAATTAGTGATTAACATGCCGTGGCTAATTTGTTGAAGTAACCAATTTATAAATCTTATTAAACTTGTAAGTGACGTGACAAAATTTTTTTTTTACTTTTTAATTATGCATGACACTCACGCGAGATTTTATGAAAGGTGGGTTTGCTGCATAAGTAACATACAAATATACATACATATCATCACGCCAAGTCCCTAACGGGGTAGGCAGAGAGTATAGAGTGCCAATTCTCTCTAGACTTACATACCTCTTTCGCTTCGTCCACATTTATCAGTCTCTTAATACATGCTCGTCAGTTTAGCGGGATACCAAGATAAAGATTGACAGCATACACGGATGTCAAATATATTTATTATATGAACAATTTTACAATGTGGTTGTATACACAGTTCAATCAAGTATTAAAATCAGCATTTAAAATACCAGGATATCAAAAAAAACAATAGGGGTTTAATAGCAAAATCCACGCTTTCCACTTTCATCCAATCTAGATGTCGTGAACACACGCTCGTGAGAGAAAACTGTAACCATTTTATTGAGCATTCGTTTATCAGAGCAATCTTGTCTGACTCTGGTCATTATAAACAATGGCTCGCCGAATTGTGTGCACAAAGACTGCGATACTCCTAGTGAAGTTAGTTGGGATGGATTTTTCATGGATTTGTCTACGTCATTGTTCTAATCTAACCACCCACTTTCCGCCAGAAATGTATTTAAGGTGCCAACGTGACAGATGGCGAATCAATCGCCGTTACTCAAGCTCAACAATACATACGCATTTGAATTGTTTCTCAAGCGTATGCAGGTTTCCTCTCGATGTTTTCCTTCACCGTAACGCTCATGGTGGGACTAGTCACTGTACTTAAGTTCCGAAAAACTCATTGGTACAGTCGGGATTCGAACTTGCAATCAACTTGCAGGCAACTACTCGAACCACTCGGCCACGGCTTATTAGGGAAATTATGCTATTGATATTATGAATGCAAAAGTATGCATGGACGCAACTCAATCACACCAGAACGGCTACAGGGATACCTATGGATGAACTTTGTCGCAGATATAAATTATTAGCTGGATCACTCCATGGTATATTTTTATCTAGAAAAATATCACGAAATTAAATCAAATTTTACCACAGAACGGGGCAGAACTGGCATTTGTATACAAATACTTATTGTAGAGTTCATAAACATTACGCTGGCAGTGATTAAGTTAAAGCATTCTAAGAGAGTAATCTAAGAGAATCGGACTTGGAAACTTTTGCGATTGTTCACTTAATAGGATTATATAAAAGTTTTCAAAACATAGATTTCCGCATAAGATTTGCATTTTTACGATTTTTACGATTACTAGGATATACAACATTTTTACTGCTTGTAACGACGCAGAAAGACTTTTTTTTTTTTTTTGTATTGTCTCTCGTAGCGTGAGTTCCAGGAACTTTTGCTACTTAACCGGTCAATGGCGAGACCTAGGCCTCCAGCCAGGCACTTTATTTCTAAGCAACACAGCTAAGGGCACCCCCTGTGGGGTACGAACCTCGGCTTAGGGCGTTGCTGGATCGCGAGCAAGGGAGCTGGGCTGGACTGGTAATTTTATTTAAATATTATTTGGGGGCGGGATTTGCGCGTCAGGCTTGGCGCGGGCCGGCGTTTGCGGCGGGGGTCGGGGGGGAACATTACGGCTTATTCGCGTCGAGCCTCGTCGGCGAGGACGGAACAGTGGTCGGTTTTGTGTAGTGTTGGTATGTTTTTGTCGGGCGTCCTGGAGGACCGTTATGTCGTCATCCGGTTCGATGACGGCGTGTCTTGGACGCCTTATCTTCGAGATAAGGGAAGGAGTGTATCGGGCGGCCGATACGACGAGGGGGTTGGGGTGATTTACAGCAGAATCGAAATGACGCTTGGACAGTTTTTTCAAAAACTGTTTTATAGTGGGGACTTTGAGGTCAACGTGGAGTTGACTATTACGCATGTACCACGGGGCACCTGTGGCTCTCCGGAGAAACCGGCTTTGGAGCACTTGCAGGGGGTTAAGTGTTGACTTGCTAGTGTGTGCGAACACTACACCCGCATATGTCATGATTGGTCGAATGCACGTCGTGTAAATCCTCACCTTGGATTTCAATGAGAGTTTACTTCGCGCATTCAACATGCTGTGAAGTCTACCGAGCGCGAAGGCGGCTCGCGCGCGTACCGCCTTTACGTGGTGACGGAAAGAAAGGCGTTGATCGAGGATCACACCCAGGTATTTGGCTTTTTCTTCCCATGGAATGGGTTTGCCGAAGAGGGTGATGGGGGCTACCCGTGGGCGTTCGAGGCCTTTCCAGAATAGAATGGCTGCGCTTTTGGTGGGGTTCACTTCAATTCTCCATTTCCGGAACCACCGCCCCAGGGCTGTGACCGCGGATTGGAGGTTGTCGTGAATTCCCTCGGGAGTTCTACCTTTGTAGTAGATAGCCGTATCATCGGCGAATAGAGCGCTTTTAACTCGTCTATGGAGGGGAATGTCGCTAGTATAAAGCGTGAATAGGAGTGGCGAGAGCACTGAGCCTTGCGGGACTCCTGCTCGTATGGGATGGGGGGAAGGGAGTGTGCCCTCGACTCTGTAGCGGAAGGAGCGGTTTGACAAAAAGTCCCGTACTATTCGTACTAGACGGTCCGGCACGCCCAACTGGTACAGCTTGTATATTAAGCCGTTGTGCCAGACCTTGTCGAATGCCTTCGCCACGTCGAAGAGGAGCATACCCGTGGTATAACCGAGTTGGAAGCCGCTACTGACGTCTTCCACTATACGGTGGACTTGTTGGACACAAGAGTGTTTGGTTCGAAAACCGAACTGTTGGTCAGGTATGACTTTCTTAGAGTCTGCAAAACTCTTTAATCTATTGTAGATAAGTCTCTCGTAAATCTTGCCAAGGACGTTGAGGAGACTGATGGGGGGATAACTGGAGGCTTCGGTCTTGGGTTTCCCTGGCTTGGGAATACCTATGACCGTTGCACTTTTCCAGGATTGGGGGAAAAAGTTATTGCTCAGTGCGGCATTGAAGATGGCAGTGAGAAAAACTATGAGATAAGGAGAGAAGAGTTTGATAACTCTGTTAGTGATCCCGTCGGGACCTGGGGCTTTCCTGGGGTGTAGATCCTTGATCACTTTCCGGACTTCGTCGACCGTGATTGGGGCGATGGGGTGGTCTGGGTTTTCGGAGGGTGGGAGAGATAGTTTGCTTTCGACCTCGGCTTCCACCTTATCGAGATGGCGCGGGTCTACCGGCAAGGTGCTGGGCGTACATTGAGCCTCGAGACTGTCGGCCAGGCACTCGGACTTCTCGTCATCGTCAAAGGCGGGCCCTTGATTTGAACGAGTGAGTGGAGGCATGGACGAGATTTTGTCCGATTTGAGTTTTCGTTGGAGATGCCAGAAGGCCAAGTGACTCGGTTCAAGTTCCCCTAGGAACTTGTTCCAGCGAGCGTCTCGCAGGTCTTTCATGCGGTATCTCAGCTTGCGCTGGAGTGACCTCAGAAAGGTGCGGTTCGCTTCAGTCGGGTGAGCTTTATGAGCTCGGAGGGCGGCGTTCTTTTCCGTCACTAGTTCACGCACGTCGTCGGGAAGTTTCCAGCGATGGTCTTCCATCACCGGAACTTGTCGTTAACAGGCGTCCACGGCTGACTGTACGTGAGCTGTGAGGGAATCGACCGCCTTTTGAGTGTCGGCTGCCGACTCTATGAGGGGCGGGATACTATCTAAGTGAACAGATGAAGAGGACTTGAGGAGTTCCTCCAGTTTTCTCCAGTCTGTTATCTTTTTCTGAGGCGGGGGCTGACCTGAGTCCGGGGGGCCTAGTCGGGGGGAGAGCGCTAAGGTCACAGGTCGGTGGTCGGAATCTAATTCGTCGTGCGACCTCAACGAGTGCAAACGGAGGTTTACATTCTTGAGGATCGCAATGTCTAGTACGTCCGGTCGGTGGTTGATGTTCTCAGGGTAGTGGGTGGGGTGCATAGGCGCAATGACGTCGAATTGGAGGAGCCCGCTGAGGTCCTCCAATTGGCGTCCTCTGTTATTTCGTGAGTGGCTGTTCCAAGCATCGCTCTTGGCATTCAGGTCGCCCGCGATAATAACCGAGCTACTGAGGTTGATGAGGGCTTTGATATCAGCTTTGATATCGGCCGTTGAGTTAACTGGGGAACAGTATGCAGAGACAATCGTGATTGGCTGATGGCCGGTCATTCCTAATCGACAGATCGAGGTCTGAATGTGGGAGAGGGTTGGTGGTTGGATCGGGATACAGTGCAGGGACCTCTTGTAATAGATCAAAGTACCGCCGAGGGCGGATCGAGATCTATCGTTGCGGACTACGCAGTAGTTTGCAATTCTAGGGTCTCGGTGTGATGGTTTCAAGAAGGTTTCCTGCACTAAGAAAACGTCGATATTGTTGTCGCGGAGGAACGCGGCGATCTCTTCCTTTTGGCTGTGAATGCCGTTGGCATTAAAATAGCCAATTGAAAGTGATCGGGGTTTGATTCTGCTGCTTACGTTTGTGTCCATTATTGGTTGGACGAGAAGGCAGCCAGGGACTCTGATACATCAGCGTAGTCGCCGAGCACCTTGAGGAGGGCCAGAGGGTCCTTCCGGACGGCCCTGAGGCTTCGTGCCATTTCGTTAACCCTTGAGAGGTTGACGGTGGAGAAAAGATCCGCCAGGAATGCCATGTTGGCGGAGGTTTCAGAGGGGGAGGAAGTGGGCTGGACCGCCTGGGGTCTACGCAGGGGAGTAGCAGCCTGGGGCTGGGGCTGTTGAGGTTTGGCGGTGGAGAGCGACGGCAGAGGTGTAATCTGCGGGCTCGGGGCCGCTGAGGGGACAGGTGGGGACGCTTGTGGGAGGGGTGGAAAATCCCTCGGAGGGAGGACCCTCCACGGGGAAGGTCGAGGTGGGGCGGGTTGCGCGGGGGGGGCGTTACGCCATTCGCGGGCCGCTGCCCTCTTGACCACGACTGGTCTGGGTTTGGGGGCTTTAGGGCAGCCCCTGTAATTGGCCGGGTGGCCTTCCTGGCCTGTGACCGGGTGCGGTCCTTAGGGCGAGAGCAATCGCCTCGTCCCATGATCACCCAGGCACTTGACGCACCTGGGTTTTGCGTTACAATTACGCGAAGTGTGACCGTATAATTGGCAGTTGTGGCACTGCCCTATAGGGCCGCCCTTGTGGGGGGTTTCAACCCTTATGCCAGACAGGTGGCATATGGTTTTTATTTTGAAGACGGCTTTACCGTCGGAGGAGTTCTCGCAGATGGCGAGGACCATGTTAAATGCCTCTCCGGCATTTTTTCGGTGCATACGGTGCACTTCCTTCACTGCGACATTCTGAGCCTTGAGGTCATCTTTGATCGACTCGGTGTCGATTTCGCAAGGGACGCCGCGGATGACGACCTGGAGTAAACGGTCCTCCGGCAGGTCATAAGTGTGGTATTCCACACTTCTGGCCTGCAGGAGCTTCGTAAAGGCTCGGAACTCGGTCGAGTTTGGGAGGTGCACCTTAATGCCTTCGGCTGTGGCGGTAGCGCGAGTGAAATTTATGCGGTTGGTTTGGCACCAACCGGAGATTTCCGTCCACTTGGCCTTTGTGTGGACGAATACGGGGGGGCACGAGCGCTCTTTCAGTGAGGAGGGCCGCGTGGGTCGCGGGACGGGGGAGAGCCGGCTAGTTTGAGTGACTTCGGCTTCCGGAGAGGTGAGGGGGGCGGGGGAAGGGGCTGCCGGGGACGGGGCTGTCGGGGAGGACTGTGCGGAGGGCACGGGCACGGTTTTGGGGGCTTTAGTCGGGGGGGAAGGTGAGGTTGAGGCCTCTTTCTTTTTAGCGCGTCTGGCGCGCTTCTTGGAGCCCGTGACGGGCGTGAATTCGTCCGAGGAACCCTCGGACGACTCGGATTGTAGTGACTCCATTTCGGAGTCTATGATGACAGAGTCGGGGGACAGGGGGGAGTCTTGAGACTTGTTGGCCTCATTTGTGACGTCATTAATAGCGCTCTTGTCGAGCGCTGCTGCTGCGTCGGCAGTGGAAGTACCCGCGTTTACGTCGCGGGTAAATTCGTCAAACTGACGTCGGAGGGTGGGCACGGCTTCTAAGAGCCGCGCGAGAAATGCCACTGAGGCTTGGGGATCCATACTTATGGACGTGACGTTGGGCGAGGGAAACGTGTTTCGGGGCGCGGTCGCCCAGGGGAAGAAACACGCAAAGAAACCCCTGGTGACTTAACGTTGGGAGACCGATCCCCGGGGGGTTGACCCGGGGGTGTGTAATGAACCCTCCCTGTCGGGTGTAGACAGGGAGGTGAGTGTGCCTATGGTGTGAGCCCTAAGCTTGTATTCCCGCTGCCAGTCTTATTGTGCAGCGGGTTCCTGACAGTTCCGGTGTAGAGAGCACTAGTCCGTGGACAGTGCCCAAACTAACACCGGAGGATAGGAGGTAAGGGATAGGTAGGGTGGGCGGTGGGTGATAACCAGGCGCGACTAGGGTAGACCCCAAAGCCGGTGAACCTGGTCCCGTCCGTTTGTAGCCTTACCCTGAAGGGGCAAGGCTAAGAGCGCAACGGGGCAGCGCCCCACTCGGTTTCGTTGGCACCGTTTGGTTTCCACCGAGTGACCACGAAACTGTGGATTTTCCCAGAAGGGGACAAATATTATTGTCGAGAAACAAGAATTGTGATTGTTGTTGCCTTGAAAAAGGCGACCAACAATCACCACGTGCGGTGCGTAGCGGCTAGCTAACGCGTGGCGATTTGCGTAGCGGCGGGTGTGGCTTCTGCCGGTCGTAACGGGCGCAGAGCGCGGGAGCGGTGGGAGTACACGTCTGCTCGGTACGGCGGCCGGAGCGAGAATCGACGCAGAAAGACGCAGACATTAAGAATATATACATATACATATCATACGCCGAGTCCCTAACTAAAAGTACGCCGGGGCAGGCAGAGAGTATGGAGCGCCAGTTCTCTCTAGAATTACATACCTCTTATACTATAAATAAAATAAATATCCTCACGCCTTCCCACAAGGGTCCCCGAAGGGGTAGGCAGAGGTGTATGGGTAATACCCACACACCCACTTTCCGCCAGAGGTATATTAGGTGCCAACGTGACAGATGGCGAGTCCATCGCCGTTACTCAAGCACGACTATACATACGCCTTTGAATTTCTTCTCAGACGTATGCAGGTTTCCTCACGATGTTTTCCTTCACCGTAAAGCTCGTGGTGTGACTAATCACTGTACTTAAGTTCAGAAAAACTCATTGGTACAGTCGGGATTCGAACTTGCGACCTTTGCGTCGCAGGCAACTGCTCGAACCACTCGGCCACCACGGCTCTTATACTATATGTACTATATACGTAGAAGTCAATAAATTTTATAAAAAAATGCGAGTTACTTGCGCTAAGCTGGGTTTAAGAGAAGCGAGAAACTTAAGGGTAAGTTGCAAGCGTCTGTATTGCATCTATTTAAGTCCCTATGTATTATTAACACGATTCATATATAAGATATCTTTAAATCCAGAAAAACCTAGCAATTAAATCAATAAGACGTGTGTGAAGTCGAGGGGAACGGCTAGTATACAATAGATTTATAGCTCCACTGAGGTATCAGGAATTAAAAAAGGCTTAAATTCTACATACACATTTAATGATTGAGGGAAAATTGTACCATATTATGCCATTTTCCTGCGTACTTGTTACCATATAGGTACGGTAAAATGTCGTTTCCAATCTTAGCCTAGCATGAAGTAGGTACATTTTGCAATCTCGCTAAATGTATGCCTTAACGTGGAGCAATTTTATCTTATTTGGTATCAGGCTATGCTTGTTCGGAGCACAATCTATGAAAATATATTAGAATAGTATACATACATATCATCACGCCGAGTCCTTTACGGGGTAGGCAGGGAGAAAGTAGAGTGGTCTTCATATATGTAATTCATATTCATCAGTTTCTTCCTATAAGTCGGTATTTAAAATACATTTTTCAGTTACAGATAAATATTGACGTTTACATTTCTGAATAAATATGAACTATTTTGTTTGTTAATATTATATTTCTTTTTATACATACATACATATCATCACGCCGAGTCCCTAACGGGGTAGGCAGAGAGTATAGAGCGCCAGTTCTCTCTAGACTTACATACCTCTTTCGCTTCGTCCACATTCATCAGTCTCTTCATACATGCTCGTCGGTTTCGAGTATTCTTAACGTTCCCGTCCTTGAGAGTCCGATCTATTTGATCCAGTAGTTTTCTTTTTATAACAAGTGCATATATGTAGCTGACATATTACATTTACTGATTTTAATTTTATATTGGTCCAGAGGTATAAATGAGAAAATTCGATTCAGTAAAAGTCAATTTACAGGTATGTTAGAAACCTCTTGAGCCAATCATATTTTCTTCCAAATATTGCGTCTGATGTTTTGCCTCACGTTTTATATGTTACTCGACTAAAAGAAACAGTAGAACGGAAAATTATTATTTCTATACAGAAATGTTAAAAATGTACCATTTTGTAGGAAGCTCATCTTTCATTTGAGGAAAGATCTCTTTTGTTTGAGAGTCATTAAGGATTAGAATGAAGTATCTGGGTCGTGTTTACAGCCTTTTAATGATGACTTAAGATTTTTTCTCAAGCTTCTACGGCTAAGAAAAAGTACTTCCGTAGCGGTAGAATGGTTCAAATAGTTGCCCGCAACACAAAAATTTTAAGTTCGAATCCCAACTTTTAAGTTAATTAGTCAATAAGTGAAGGAAAACATTGAAAGGAAAACTGCATACGTTTGAGGAGATATTCAAAGTATAATGCTTGCAAAACGGCGATGGACTCGCCATCTGTCACGTTGACAGAAATATATTTCATGAAAGACAGTATTGTGTTATACTTCTGCCTAGCCTTGAGGAAGACGTGAAAATACGAAAAATGCTTCCATTTCAACAAACAGGATTTCAACCTCTGCCTTTTCTCGTCCATCACTCCACTGCCGTATGCTTAGAATATTAAAGACCCTCACCCCACCCGGATATAATAACTTCACATCCTTTTTTGAGAACATAAACGGTGAGAGAACAAAACACGTACGTTCTAGATAATCAAGTTATAAATTGATGTTGTTATGTCATTCATACACAAACATGCAGACACGTCAAATTGATACATAGTCAAATTAATTAGGCACTCACTAGTCTGCGCCAAGGTCGTGGGAAGTGGGCCCACTGCTGATTTACAATTATACACCCACTTGCATTGTTTTAATGTTCACAATAGCTTCTGATAGATGGCAGATAACTAGCTCCAGAGTTTGGAGTTTTGCAATCAGGCCCCGACGCAGTTGCATTCTTTGACGATAATTAATTAATTTCATAGGCGTATGTATGTAGTCTTGTATTTGAGAAACGGCGACGGAATCGTCAGCTGATACGTTAGCACCTTATTATATCTCCAGATATAGGCGGGTTAGTGTTGTAATTCTTTTACTTGCTCCTTTGTACCTTTGTGGGAGAGTTAGAAGATATACATAAGTATGTATCTCACACATACATATCATCATGCCGAATCCCTAACGGGGTAGGCAGACAGTAAAGAGCGCCAATTCTCTCTAGACTTATACAACTCATTCGCTTCGTCCACATTCATCAATCCCTTTATACATGCTTCCTTTCCCGTCCTTGAGCGTCCGATCGATTTGATCTAGCTAGTTGGAACGTAGTCTTCCTCTGCCTCTTCTTGTACACACATCCGCTTTATAAACAGATATACATCCTCGAGCGTTCGATCAATATAATCTAGGTTTAATCATGGTATTCCTCCACTTTGTCATTCATCTATTCTCATCTCATATTCACCTTTAAAACCACACCCTCGACCCGCTTTGTGAATCTCTTCATTGCAGATTCGATATCGTTACGCGAAGTCATAGTTTTCAAAGGCATCCCACCTATTCAACTGCATTCGTGCTATTCTCGCTTCCTCTTACATTTCCAGGATTCGCCGCCGTATTATAAAGCGGGCACTTTTAAAACATTGTTCCAGTAAATTTTTTTAGTTTAGTTAGCTTTAAGTGCACATCAAATTAGAAAACCATAACTCTATAGTAGCGTTACACTGTGCTATCTGAACCACAATCGGAGCAGTAAAAAGAGGTTGTAAAATAATTTCTTGCATTATCCTGATTAGTTTCGGAGGGCCGCAATAAATTTATTATATTTATTAGGTGGAGTGACGTGACACGTAAAACCTTTTGGCTTAAAAGAGGAATTTAACGAGTTCTATGACTCTTATATATGTCACAAAACTCGTTAAATTATGATATCTTGGAATATATTTGTATTTTTGATTAGTAGTTTGTATTTTGTTATACCTCCTCTCTTCTCTTCGTATTCCTTCAGGGACCTTTGTTTCGAATTCGTATAATTAAGATTTCCTACATGACTTAACACTCTGTATGAAACACACTAATTGTCGGCTTTCATTGTGTGTGCTCAAGACATTTTAATTTCGTCAGTATTCTTAATCGCGGGTGTTAAAGGGTGTAAGGCAAAAAGCTTTTTAAAAGGCAGGAAAATATCGACTCTGGTCGTCCGTAATTTTCATGAAAATGGCCGAACCATTAACGCTTCTAATCGCCCTAAATCTGTTATTTAGTTCATAAATTTAGAATAATAAATAAATAATGTGAAAGTAAGAAAGGCATGCCAGGTTGGTTCAGCACATAATGCGTAATGTCTGGAGGAAGAGGCGGGCTATCGCCTAGCCAGACTACTAAGATCAAATCGATCGAATATACAAGGGTAGGAACTTCAAGAGTACCCGAAACCGGCATTTTTAAAGCGACCGACGTATGAAGAAGAAGAATGGATGAAGCAAAAGAGTTCTGTAAATCTAGGGAAAGCTAGTTAGGAACTTGGCATGTATGTATGATTAAAATTGGTCACCTCCTTTTATACACATTTTGAAGAACGCATGAGCGAGTTTTAGAAGTTTCCTTTCAATGTTGTGAGGGTTTCTGGACCCATTTTGTTTGACTTTTTCAGTTTCTTGTATCATTATACTGCTTGGGGATATCATCCTTATTACATATTTGCGAGGATCAACATTTTGTTGATGTTTTGGGTGACTTTTTTTATTAACCAGGGATCTGTTTGAGGCTAAAAAAGTGGTTACGTGTATTACCTATAGACCTTTGCCTACCTTCGTAGACCCTTGTAGGAAGGCGTGAGGATATATAACTTCAGAAAAAATATTGGTCAAACCGCAGCAATTTGTGCAGCATTACCCCAGAAAGAACGCTGTTGGACATGACAATATGTAATAGCCATAATAAACTAAACAGGCTGCGTTGATATCAGCCAAGTGTCTAATTTTTCTTACCGTTAGTTAGTTAGTTTTGATAGTAATCAAATCAAATCAAATCAAATAATTTATTTCGTGAACATAGAAAATAAGATGGTATTAAATTACACAGGTATAGGTGCTATGTTCCGCCGCTAGGCATACAAAATATTTAAAATAGATAATATTATTTATAACACTATCTTAAGAATAATTATTTAATATCGATCAAGAGAGCTGTAAGTTCAGAAATACTGGTGGAAACGACCAACTCGAACCGTGCACCCTTTTCGACGTTTTAAAAGTGCCCATCTAGGCCTGAAATAAAATATTTTGATTTTGTTTTTTTAGATTTCGGTGACCTACAGAATTCGGGGTGATGATACCTATGTAACGTGTTCTCCACTTATCAATAAGATCGGTAAAGTAAAAATAATGCCACTCACCGATCAAACTCGTCCAATTACTTCGCAGCATTTTGACTGTAACAAATAACATCACTATGAGAAAATTGAAAACAACATTGAAGTATTAATAAGTGCAGCCGTATTCCAACTTATAATTGGTTGTTAGTTACGGTTCGATTGTTTAAGTTAATTACTAATCAACAGGGCAGTGACTTAATATGGATATAGCGAAAGATGCTTGTAAGACTAGAGGGTACTGACGCGACCTTTATTCTCACATGAGAATCAAATATTTGGTGCGTGAAATAATAATAATTAATTAATTTCTTTTTATATCTTTATATATATAATTCTTCTGTGAGTGTGTATGTCACTGAACTCCTCTCAAACGACTGGACCGATTTTGATGAATTTTTTTGTGTGTGTTCAAGGGGATCTGGGAATGGTTTAGATTCACAATTGGACCCGATAGGTGGCGCCACCATCTTTTTTATTCCACCCGAGCGAAGCTGGGCGGGACCACTAGTACCTATATATATATTTATAAATGTAATTTATAAGATTTATTTTAAATAAAGAATAATAATTAAAAAAAATATTCATGCACAATATACACAAGTATAAAAACAAAATTGCTTATAAACTAAATAGTATATATACTTAACTTAACTAAACAGAAAACAGTAACAAAGCAATAATACAAGTTTAGAGCGAAATAGTGAAACAAGGATGTAATAAAAAGTTGCCAGGGGTTCTCAAATTAGGCTAGACCTGCCAAGAAAAATATTGATCCGTGTGAAATTGTTTGTGTTGTTTTCCTTGGAAAGTGCAGCACATTAAAAAGAAGACTGTGGTCGGCCCTGTATGAAATCTTTTCACGATACCTCGATACGCCTGGTTTTGCACGCATCCATATGCGCTTAGTATTAGGCGGAACGCATGCTAGTTTACCATCTTTGTGGAAATATCATAAAGTTTATTCTGTCTGATGCAACGCAATGCCTTTCTACCTACAATTATTTTCCTGTTGAAACACACATATCCAAATACAGCATGGTTCGTGGCAGACGTTCGTTTGTCTGGATTCTTTTGTGCGGACAGAATAGCAATGCATCTTGTGTATATCTTGTCTACAATCTTCGGAGCGTCTGTCACTTCGTTATCGCGATAATGTTAGGTGGTCTGGTGGACTTAACCACCTATCCACGAGTTGTAGCGACAGTATCTAATATTGAATGAAATATGCGTCTAGAATGGCTATGATAGTAAAATATTGTGACGGAAGCGGTATTATCTACTTTTAGTGGTTATTATTCGCTATTTAAATAATATTTTTGTTACAATAGCCGTGGTGTCCGAGTGGTTTGAGTAGTTGCCCGCAATACAAAGATTTCAAGTTCGAAATACGATTGTACCAATGATTTTTCTGATTTTAAGTACAGTGATTAGTCAAACCACGAGCTTTACGGTGAAGGATAACATCGAGAGATAATCTGCATACATTTGACAAGAAATTCAAAAACGTACGTATAGTCGTGCTTGAGTAACGGCGATGGACTAGCCATCTGTCACGCTACCACATAAAATGTATCATGCCTCTTTCTCGTAGGGGTAGGCAGAGACCACTTTTTTTCCACTCCCTACGATTCTTACATACTTGTTTCGCTTCGTGCACTTTCATTGTTCCCTTCATACATGCTCTTCGGTTTAGGGTAATCTTGACCTGGCCTTTTTCAAGACGTCCTGATTTGGTCTTGAAACTTTCGCCTACGTCTACCGCATCCAACACTTTCATTCACACTCACCTTATACACTTTTTTCGTCAATCGTTCTTCATTCATTCTCTCGACATGGCCACACCATCTCAGCATTTTTGTCACGAACAATCACTCTGAGCTTGAAATAGCTTTCGTTGGGAAATAAAATGGACTAGCTAAGTTCCATGGAAATCCTCGCCGCACAAGCTCACAACACCAAATTCGGCGAGTAGTCCACCGCCGTTACGTCACTCGAGCTAATTGGTAAGCCTTCTCTTGCGACACCGCCATTTTTACCCGAGGACAACCTGATGCAAGTATGCGATCGCGTGAGAAAATACACTCACGCGCACGTTTCGCGTGACATGACGACTAATACGCTAGACCTCGTTAATTGTTCCGATACATTACAAGAAAGATGATAGACACTAGTGACGACTACAGATACGTCTTTGACTTTTTTCACAGCTTGCTTATGCAGGCTTCCTCTCGATGTATTCCTTCACCGTTAAGCTGGCGGTGCGACTAATCACTGTACTTAAGCTCGGAAAAACTCATTGGAACAGTCAGGATTCGAACTTGCAATTTTTGTGTTGCAGGCAACTACTCGAACCACTCGGCCACCACGGCGTCAATGACGTCAGATATAAATGTATAGAGCTTTTAAATTTCTCCCTCTCATATCGTCCCTTCACATTCTTGAACACCGATGCTCTATCTGTCATTAGCTTCATATCTTTAGTTTTCGATATACGTATATATAAAAAGCAATCGCCCTAGATTTGTCTCGCTCGAAAAACTCGAGATTAGCATGCTACCTGGTATGGTTTAGATTTACAATAAGACCCGGAAGGCGCATTTATCATCGATTTTTCCACCAGAGAACTAGCTATAATAAATGTGTTTCTCAGTTTTTAGCGTATTCAATGTCGGATTAAGAGGTCTAGCGGCCCTGGGGCAAGAAAGGAGCGGAGGCCCCGTAGCCCTAAATATTTTTTAAAATAAAATGGATCGATGATTTCTGCTAATATATAATATAATCATGTTTTCAAAAAGTACAGTGATTAGTCACACCACAAGCTTTACGGTGAAGGAAAACATCGAGAGGAAACCTGCATACGTCTGAGAAGAAATTCAAAGGCGTAAGTATGTATAGTCGTGCTTGAGTAACGGCGATGGACTCGCCATCTGTCACGTTGGCACCTAATATACCTCTGGCGGAAAGTGGGTGTGTGGGTATTATCTATACACTTCTGCCTACCCCTTCGGGGACCCTTGTGGGAAGGCGTGAGGATATATATTATTTATATGTTTACACAAAGTAATGTAGGTAAAGGTAAAACCGGAAAAAAATCAAAGGAAAAGTTATTTACTAGTGTTTACTAGTCTGCATTAGATTTATTTTTCTGAAGGCTCTATTTTGGGTGCCCTTTTTTGTGGAGGCCCCGGGGCTGTAGCCCCGTTTGCCCCCCTTAAATCCGTCCCTGAGCGTATTATGTTATGTACGATATTAATCAATTACCTATGTAAATATTACGGTGGCTTGGACCTATAGAAATGATGAGGGAAGACAGTATGACAAAAAATGTATACAAAGCGAAAGTGTGAGCAAGGCAGAGGAAGACGTTCCAACTCCCTTGATCAAATCGACTCTCAAGGACGGAAACCTCAAGAGTACTCGAAACCGACGAGCATGTATGCAGAAACTGATGAATGTGGACGAAGCGAAAGAGGTATGCAAGACTAGAGAGAACTGGCGCTCTACTGTTTCTGCCTACTCCGTTAGAGACTCGGCATGATGATTATGTATTTATTTAACAAATGTCCTATTTATCTTAACATATTTCATACGATACTCCTCCTATTTTCCTATTGGATTTGCGGCCGACAGTTTAATGAAGTTGCCGTAATTAGTTTTGTTTCCTTTAGCAGGATACCTGATAAAGTATCAAATAACACAAAATGCGCCGAATATATTTTTATAGACGTGGGGGCCGAGTGGTTCGAATAGTCGCCTGCAAATCAAGATAGCAGGTTCGAAACGGTGATATTTATCATACCACGAGCTTTACGGTGAAAGAAACAAACATCGAAAGTAAGGCTGCAAACGTGTGAGAACAATTTCAAAAACGTATGTATATAATATTTGTGTTTGAGAAACGGCGACGGACTGGCCACCTGTCATGTTGGGATATGAAATATATCTCCGGATTTAATTACGTTTTGTTTAACCTCTGAATATCCTTTTGGAATCCCTTTAGAAAGACTTGAAGAAACTTTAGTAAGAGTGTTAGAATGATTGCAAGTGCTGTGTTCAATTA
This sequence comes from Drepana falcataria, assembly GCA_945859725.1. Classification (NCBI taxonomy): domain Eukaryota; kingdom Metazoa; phylum Arthropoda; class Insecta; order Lepidoptera; family Drepanidae; genus Drepana; species Drepana falcataria. The sequence continues at coordinate 11,011,538 of OX243927.1, read as the reverse complement.
GCGAGCGCAAAGTAATATTTGCATATTAACGTAGATTCTATGCTATCATAAAATTTCTGTATTACGTAGATAATAATATTACAAATGAATAGGTACCATTACACTAATGGGAAGCGAAATGATAATGGATCTTAATAGGGTGAAAGGATGCGCTTTGCAATCTGAAAGGGTAATAATATTTTTTTAATTAAAACTGGCGAGACTATGACTGAACTGAATGACTGAACGAGGGTGTGATAATAAAGATAAATAAAGGCATATTAGGTTGGTTTCGACATATTGAAAAGGTGATGGAGGGTTGACAACACAGGTATACAAAGCGAAAGCGTGTGCAAGAAGAGGTAGAGGAAGACAACGTTCAAATAACCTAAATCAAATCGATCAGATACGCAGTGATGGGAACCTAAGGAATACTCGAAACTGGGTAGGATATATGAAGCGACTCATGAAGGTGGATGAAGCGAAAGAAGTGTAAGTGTATGTAAGTCTATAGAGAACTGACACTCTATTCTTCCTACCTAAACCGTTAGGGATTATGCGTGATAATATGTATGTAATTCTAAGAGATATATTATAGAGAAATATTTTAAGAGAGGGCATAACGGATTTTCCGTTCGAATTTGGAGCTGCCCGACTGGGGCAGGACCTCCACCTTATAGAAGTCCGTAGCCAAATAACACTATTTATTGTGTTGTGTTCCTACGAGGTGAATAAGGTTTCCAGTAATGAGCTCCTTGGGGAGGGGGATGATTGTTATATTGTGTTGGCAGCAGAGGGATTAGTCCCATTATGCTGCCAACACAGTATAGCTCTCCGAACACAGAGTGGCAACGCGCAAGTGATACTTCGGTATCGTGAGCGTAAATAGGCTGCGGTAACAGTTTCCCATCAGGTGGGCCGTATGCTTGTTTGCCACTCTTGTCGTATAAAAAAAAAATCCGTACTTTTTATCCGTGGATTCCAATGTGAACCTGTGTTTGAATTGTTTCCATATATCCGACTAAATGCAAGCTTTCAAAGTACATCAAAAAAGCTAAATATATGACAAGCCTTTTATGCTTGTAAGAGTAAAAGTTACTGACCGTGCGTGAGGTCAGTCAACATCAATATGCGCAGCTCAACTGTGTCACAAACGTCCAACTGCGAATGTGAAATGGAAAATCATTAGCCCGGTCTGTTTGCATCAAAGCGACCAGAGGCAAGGTACCTACACATTTAATTGATTACACTACCTTTGACTGCTAGATTGGTTAATTAGGAAACCTGAGGTGGATTTGGTTTGGTTGGTTGGTTCTTAATTTGTCTTTTAGGTATATTATATTATATCCTCACGCCTTCCCACAGGTAGTGCCTACACACCCACATTCTGCCAGACATATATTTTAGATGCTAACTTGACAGATGGCGAGTCCGTCGCCGTTACTTAAGCACGACTATACATATGCCATTGTTTTTTTTCTCAAAGGCAGGTGTCTTTTCGCTGTTTTCCTTCCCCGTGAAGCTCGTAGTGTGGCTAATCACTGTACATAAGTTCAGAAAAACTCATTGGTACAGTCGGGATTCGAACTTGGAGTTGAACTTTGAAGTTTACAAGAAGTTGGGATATTTTTTTAATAATAATGCTAAAAGATACATTAATAAAAAACTGTTATAAGGTGGACAAATAGTCAAACTGATCAGAATGCAAAATTTTTCGTCTGAAATATTATTTGTCTACAGTGTTACCGAATGCCAAAAATACTTTTGTTTATTGAGAAGACCGAGGTCAAACTGAGAAGAGATTAATATTATGATTTGTCAAAGGCTTACTAAATGTAAAAAATAAACATCAAAGCAAAACCAGGAACCCGGCTCTCCGTACACTAGCAAAGTTCCATCATAATTTGATAAATAGTTTTGGATCGCGGACAAGCACAAACATTGATTTTCATTTGACTACCTTAACTAGGATTTAGACATTACCTGACTGTGGTCTTCAATATTCGTGAAGGAGCACACATCAGTTGCGTATAATTGCTTAGTTTACATATAAATTGGCAATGTTACAACCTAGTGTAACGCGTTACGTGATGACCGAGTAATGTTTATTGGAACGCACACGAAAAGGTTATGTGGATCGAAGTAATTGAACCTACTATTTCAAAAGTACTGTTGTACATGCCATTATGTTCATAAAGTGTGGTCTAGTGGTCAGAGCTCCTGACTGCGAAGGTTGAGGTCGCAGGTTCGATTCCCGTTGAGGGCAGATATTTGTGTGATGGACCGACCGATCAAACACTCATGGATGGAACATCAAGAGTTCCAACTCGACGAGCATGTATGAACATGGATGAAGTGAAAGAGGTCTGTAAATCTAGAGAGAACTGGCGCTCTAATCATTGTGCCTAACCCGCGAAGGAGTCAACGTGATGCTATATATATATATTTGTGTTTAGTGAATAATATCGGGATAGTTACGTAGACATCTTGCAAGCTTGCTAATTTGTATGCAAGATATCAATATACTGACGTGTGCTATCTGGCCTTGTTATGTGACTTCACTACCTGCATCCTACGGTTTTACCCGCGTAAAATTAGGTATTATAGGTAAATTTTTGAAAAATATCCTATTGTAAATCCAGCTACTAATCGCTAAATTTCATTCAATTTTCTATTCAATTCAGCCGTTCTGCCGAGATTGGGTAACAAAAATGTTTATATACATTTAGAAGGTACGTACGAAAGTAAGGCGAGCAGAATAAAAAATGCTAATTGATTGTTATGTATTCTGCTAAACGATAATGTCAAAGCTAATTAAGTAATTGACAGTTAAATTATAATTTTAGATGTTATCTCATTGTTACTCTTAGAGGCGTAGTACTAAGAATGCTAATTCAGCGAACTTCTGCCTTCTGGACCAATGAATTTCTAAACTTAAGTCCAGCTTCGTAAGGAAACTTGTATACGTTTGAGAAGAAATTAAAAGATATAAAGAAAGTCGATACGCCCTTTCCTTTTTCTTTGTAGACCGGTGTGAGAAGTTGTGAAGATATATACTTTTTTATGGTATGATTTATATTTATATGTAAACTTATATATATATATTTACTATTTATATTTTTATAGGAGCCGTGGTGGCCGAGTGATTCAAACCAGTGGTTTGATTCTGAACTTAAGTACAGAGATTAGTCACACCACGAGCTTTGTGGTGAAGTAAAACATCGAGAGGAAACTTGCATACGTTGGAGATGAAATTCAAAGACGTAGTCGTGCTTGACTTGAAAGTGGATGTGGGGAGGAGTGGGTACCTACTTGTTACAAATTTAATATATACCAATATTTTTTAAATTTGTCACACTACAACATTTGAGTTGTGATCTCCGTGAGTAATACAAATGAGACTGGTCACGCATCAACAATTTAATTCGCTTCAGTGACATGACCTCAAGCTGGTCCTTACATAACGATTACAACAATGTTCTGACCAACATTGGCGTTAACACACTTTGTGAATGATGATCGGTGAGGGCCCTTAATGTGCGGACCAGGTAACCACCGCTTACGTAACTGTGGCTTGCAGTTCGTGTTAATAATAATAATAAACACAGCTGTGGTCATCATCATTTCAGTAAGGCATTGATCGTGAGGAGATTCTGTGCGAACCTTGCTGTCGCTCCCAATAGCGGTGGCACCAATTTTGTTTTAATATATGTGTTTTTATAAGCTTTTATTTAACTTGCAATGTAAGTATGTTATGACCGGATGGAATCTTGCAACCGAATATTAAATCAGTTATCTTTAATTGAGTTGAAATTTGATATACACGCTTATTTCGGATCGCAATACATGCTTAGCTTTGTGACGTCATTCTAATCCCAATATGGCGGATCATCCAAAATGGCGGACTACTTGTTTTTCTTCACTACAATATTATGGGTATCAAATGAAAAGGTTTGATGAGGTCTCATTAAATCCAAAATATGGGGACCATCCAAGATGTATACATTCAATTAACAGGCAAACGGCTATGTGGCAACAACGAATTAAATGAAATGCGCACACAGAAATATTCCAAATCATAGCTAAAATGAAAATAAAAAGGCTTTTATTTAATTGCCCTAAAAAGAAGAAAACTAACTTAAATTAAATAATACCAATTAATTTAGTACATGTATTTACACAATTTATTTAATGATATAAAAGCTCCTACTAAACACGTTCTTAGACGATGTAAAATTAAAACTATTAGTAGCAGTTGTCATAATTGGTTTCGCATATATCCTGTTTTGTTTCGTCATAAAACCTACAATATATGTGCACGATTTCCATTAAGATCAGATTAATTGAAAGTGTTCTAGATAACGAGTACATCTAGAGCTTTGTTCATTTCATTCAACCCATGTATATGATAACGGCGATATGAAACTATACTTGCACCATTGTCCTTTGCTGTAAGTGTGTTGCATTTGAATGACAATAGATATGCTGTCTACAAATTGCCTTTAGTGCTTCAGGTCGAGCGCGGGTGAGGGAGCAAAATGTCTTGCATAGCTGAATTTCATTTGCATGTGTTCATGAGTATTTCATTTTGGGTACTCGTTATAGCTACAGTGTTAATGTAAGAAGAATATTTTTCGTTGAGATGCGATCTCTTCGAAAAATGTGCGGAGTAACGATATTAGATCGAATCCGCAATGAAGAGATTCGCAAATCAACTGGCGTGAATGAGGGCGTGATTGTAAAGATGAAGAAAAGCATGTTACGTTGGTTTGGATACATAAAAGGATGAGTGAAGAAAGATTGACGAACAGATATACAAAGCAAAAGTGTGTGCAAGAAGAGGCAGAGGAAGGCCACGTTCCAACTACCTGGATCAAATAGATCGGACTCAGAAGGACGGGAACGTTAAGAGTACTCGAAATCGACGAGCATGTATGAAGAGACTGATGAATGTGGACGAAGTGAAAGAGGTATGTAAGTCTAGAGAGAACTGGCGCTGTATACTCTCTGCCTACCCCGTTAGGGACTTGGCGTGATGATAAGTATGTATGTATGTAATAACTACCCATAATAAAGTAAATGGGGCCGTATGTGTGTTGATAGATGTCAGCAAGAAAGCACGAGGGGTTATGCACGCTTGTGGTGTGATAAATGACCGTACTGAACTTCAGAAAACTTGGTTTGGGATTGGAGCCACTTGCTTATGAGTTATTTGCAATAATAAAATTGCCAACTCGGCCACAGGGCTCTAATTTCAAACACAACTGTTTCCTCTCGATTTTTCCTTCACTGTTAAACTTGTGGTGGGATCTAATGTACGTAGGTCCAGAAAGCCAAATTGGTACAGTCGGTATTCGCAGTTGCAATATTTGCAGGCGATTACACGAACCACTCGGCCTCTAAGGATCTTCTGAAATGACATAAGAAAGCTTTATTGAATTACCTCTGGTGACTGTAGCCGTTGTAGGTAAGTATTAATACTTTGAATGAACTGCTTATAGCTTGAAAAAGGTATCTAAGGGTCAACTGACCGTTTCTCCGAGCATCGTATAAAAAGCTATTGGTTCCTTTCGTATCTGGCGAAGCGGTTAAATCGCCCTGTTTTCCTATAATACCAGCATTTCTGGAAACATTTCATGAATTTATTTAATCTAGCCTTATAGTGGATTGGTTATTTTCGTCCAATTGAGCTCATTCATCGGTCTATTTAGTTTTTGAGAATGAAATACGATTCAAGTTAAATTTACAGCTTTCTCCGTTTGATTATGAACGAGTGAGTAATCTTTGAGATCACACTTCACGATGCCAAAGAGATTTCACTTTGATTATCTTTTAAGATGTTTTCATATCGGGCAGGGAGTAAATAAACATATTTTTTAAAATTATTATATAATATCCTCACGCCTTTCAAAGGGGACCTTTGGAACTTCACAAGGGGTAGGCAGAGGTGTATAGGTAGTATACCCACACACCCACTTTCCGCCAAAGATATATTTTACGTATTAACGTGACAGATGGCGAGTCCATCGCCGTTACGTTACGTAATGATCTAAGCTTTAAGCTTAGTTTAAAGAGTTCGCTTAAGCAAACTTGCTCATGAATGATTATCCACATAGCAGAAAGGAGTACATTGTTCACGTACAGTACAATGTTTAATTTCAAATTGGACCGGCGGAGAAATTAAACAACGCCTTAATTTTTCGTTATTAGCGTGTCTTCAGGTCACTTTTGTTGCTTACCTGATTAATAGCGAGAACAAAGGCTTGAAGTCAGGCACTTCTTAGGGACAAAGCAAAGAGCCAAAAACACTTCGTGTTAGCTACGGACCCCAGGTTAAGTTAGTGTGTTGCTGGCTCGCGAGCTGGGGAGTAGGGTTTGACGAGTTGCTGTTATAGAAATATTTTGGGACTGGGTTTGCGTTTGACTTGGTCTGGTTCGTTCTTGGTTTATAAATTGTTCCAATATCGATTATTGACATATTGTGCTTCTTTTACAACCTTCACTACTTATCTATCAAACTATTGATTTATCCACCCGATTGCCAGTTTTCAACAGTCATAGCTCGCCTACGAGAGCTATTGCGGTATAGTATACCGCAATAGCTCTCGTTCACACTTGACTATAATTAAGATGAGATTAATGAGATTGATGATTTTGCAAGATATGTAAATGGTTCATAGCAATTTGTTATCGCCTTGAACTTTTGAGTACCATCGGAGTCGTATAAAATTATTTACAATCTGTACACACATTGTTTTGTACTGCTTCAATGGTCAATAAAATATTTTTGATGGATATGGCTTATGTTCTTGCGAGACGTTTTATAAGATAACACTTAAGATTTATTTATTTCTAGGCCACTGTTTATGGGAATCATTGGGTCGGGTCAAATATATTACTTAAAAATCTATTTGTTTTGATGTATATTAATAATAGACTTGCAAAATGTTAGAATGGTAATGATTATTATTGACGATAAAGAGTTAACACGTTTTGACAAATCTTTTACTCAATAAATTATTGAGATAGCCAAAACGTAGACGGTAGACGTAGTAAAACATTGTGCCTTTATTATTTTTGGTATTTTACTTGTATTTCTGGGAATTTTTCCTACTTAACCTAACAGTGGCCAGACTAAAGCCTAGTCTGGCCACTAGCCTACATGGTGCTTAGATTTCGATAAAGATGTATGAATCCCCCACGCGGTGGATGGAGAGAGAAGAGCGCCAGTTCTCTCTAGACTTTCAGACCTTTTTCGTTTCATCCATATTCATCAGTCTCTTCATACATACTGAATAGTAAAGGCACATACTATATTCTTGTCTAGCTGCCACTGTCACGCAATCTAGTGTCATGTTGATTCAGATTTTCATTAATGAAACATGGCCTGAGCTTAATTATCCAACGAATCAACTTCGTAGCCAATTAGGTAATTATCAAGATAATAACAGCTAATTATTAAAGAGCCGTGGTGGCCGAGTGGTTAGAATAGTGCATAACAAAGATTGTAAGTTTGAATCCCAACTGTAGCTACGATTTTTTTCTGAGCTAAAATTTTCCTTTCACCACAAAGGTGGCAATCGAGCATGCGGTTCACCTGATGGTAAGCGGTCACCGCTGCCTATGGACGCTCGCAGCAGCTGGAATCGCTAGCGCGATTAATTACCTGAACCATGAGAATTACGGTGAAGGAAAACATCGAGAGGAAACCTGCATACTTTTGAGTAAGAATTAAAGTCGTGTTTGAGAACGGCGATGGACAGGCCATTCCATACCTGTGCCAAATTTAATACAAATCCGTCGAGCCGTTCATTAAACAAACATCCTCACAAACTTTCCTATAATATTTTTTGACAGTTCACTCACTCGAATTCTGATAATACAGCTATTATCATCACGACATCACAAAGACCGGGGATAGAATAACCATTTCATTATTACCACCATAATCGTAAATCCGCTTCCGCCACCGTGGTGGGAATAAACATTTGAAAAGCCATTGTGTGTTTAACGATTGAAGTGTATTTGTGTACAAAGGAAAGATTTAAGCTGTAAATAACAAATTGTACTTGTATTAATGTGATAAGTCACACTACGAGCTTTAATGCAATGCTCCTCTCGTACAGAGTTTATATGTAATTTAATACTTCTCTACCCCTACGAAAAGTTAATGTTAGTGTATGTTGACAAATGTTAAAAAAGAAAACCGGGGAGTTTGTTACGCTGTTTCTTCTCCTGGAAGGTTTTTATTAAGTATGTGACATTCAATAAGTATTCCCCGTGTACCTTATGATGAATAAAATATTTTGATTTTACCTAAAAATATATCTGGCGGAAAGTGGGTGTATGGGTACTACCTATACGCCTCTGCATACTCCTTCGGGAACCCTTGTGGGAAGGCGTGAGGATATGTCATAATTATTTTGTTATTATTATTAGAAGAAGGGGCTGCGCCTAAACGCTGGCAAGACTAAGGTTCTGGTATTCGAAAGAGATGAACAAGTGACCGAGTGTGCTATATCGGTAAATGGGCAAATTCTAGAGCAAGTGAATGAGTTTGTATATCAAGGAAGCATGTTCACACGAGATGGAAAGAATGAAAAAAGATATTGAAAGAAGGATAACTGCCGGAAATAAGGTGAATGGAGCCATGTTGGCGTTGATGGGCAGTAAAAGTCTGAGCAAGAATGCTCGAGTTGCTGTCCAGTGTCCACAACGCGATATTGGTACCTACCTTGTTGTATGGCAGCGAATCCTGGGTATGTCAGAGGAAGTATGAAAATAGCTTGAATGCAGTTGAGATGCGATCTCGAGAAATGTGCGGAGTAACGTTATTAGATCGAATCCGCAATGAAGAGATTCGCAAATCAACTGGCGTGAATGCGGGCGTGATTATAAAGATAAAGAAAGGCATGTTACGTTGGTTTGGGCACATAGAAAGGATGAGTGAAGAAAGATTGACGAAACAGATATACAAAGAAAAAGTGTGTGCAAGAAGAGGCAGAGGAAGGCCACGTTCCAACTACCTGGATCAAATCGATCGGACGCTCAAGGACGGGAACGTTAAGAGTACTCGAAACCGACGAGCATGTATGAAGAGACTGATGAATGTGGACGAAGTGAAAGAGGTATGTAAGTCTAGAGAGAACTGGCGCTCTATACTCTCTGCCTACCCCGTTACGGACTTGGCGTGATGATATGTATGTATGTATTATTATTACCACAGAATGGTAAACTGACATAGCTAGGAGTCAGGAGAAACCTATATATATCTTCACGGCTTCCCCCAAGAGTCTCCTAGTGGGTAGGCAAAGGTTTGTAGGTAGTAGTTCTCACGCACACTTTCTCCAGAGATATCATTAAGGTGCCAACGTGGTATCATTATACTACTATACTGGAGGTGAGACACTTTTTATTCTTTTTTTTATGTAACAAGGGTAGCAAACAAGCATACGGCCCATCTGATGGAAAACGGTTACCGAAGCCTATTTACGCTCACGATACCGAAGTATCACTTGCACGTTGCTACTCTGTGTTTGGAGAGTTATACTGTGTTGGCAGCATAATGGCTGCTAACATAATAACTCTGCTGCTAACACAATATAACAATCCTCCCCCTTTACCAAGGAACACATTACTGAAAACCTTATTCACCGCGTAGGAACGCAACACAGTAAATTGTGTTATTTGGCTACGGACTTCTATAAGGTGGAGGTCCTGCCCCAGTCAGGCAGCTCCGAATTCGAACGGGAAACCCGTTATGCCCTACCTCTACAATACACTGAGGATAACTGAAGTGAATGCAGATGAGACCACGAAGTAAAACGACCACAAGTAAATAAATATTTCTGTTATAACGGCGAGCCTTGAGCTCGTTCGATATCTTGATAGTATAAAGAAAATAAGTTTTAATGATTCGACATACGTTTAAGTAAACATTCTTGAATCTCATCATGAAAGACCAGAACTCGTCGAAGCTCGAGCCAGTTAATTTGACCTTTGGGTTACGATCCTTGCAGGTAGGACCGGTATTAAAAATGTACGCTTATTTACCAGCTAACTATTATGGACCTTCGTTTCATTCAAATGAATCAGGCCTGCATGACGATTTCAAGTTTTTATTTAATACTACTAAGGCAGTAAATAGACATGCCATCTCATGGAAAGCGGTCACCTTGACGCATGGAATGGAGTTATGTTTTTGTTAGACTTTACATAATGAAACGTGCACCGTATGTAGATTGTGTTTTTGAATAGCAGACATCTCTAGATTTGTAGACCTCTTTCGCTCATCCATATTAATCAATCCCTTCATACATACTGGCTTTGATTACTCTTAATGTTTCCCTACTTCATTGTTCATTTTATTAATATTACTCTTGATTTTTATGAATGATGAAGTGAGAGAAGTATGTATGTAAGTTAAAAGAAAACTGGCTAACTACCTTCTCTGCCTACCCCTTGCGGGTCAGCGTGATGATATGTAAGAATTATTTTTATTATTTATTTATTAACTTACAACTAACATAACAGGAAACGTATCCTAATGCGATAGTGCATATAATATCTTGGCGTGTACATAATATGTTATATAAGTAAAATAATATAATATATCCTCACGCCTTCCCACAAGGGTCCCCGAAGGGGTAGGCAGAGGTGTATAGGTAATACCCACACACCCACTTTCCGCCAGAGGTATATTAGGTGCCAACGTGACAGATGGCGAGTCCATCGCATCAAGCACAACTATACATACGCCTTTGAATTTCTTCTCTGACGTATGCAGGTTTCCTCTCGATGTTTTCCTTCACCGCAAAGCTCGTGGTGTGAATCATCACTGTACTTAACTTCAGAAAAACTCATTGGTACATTCGGGATTGGAACTTGCAATCTTTGTGTCGCGGGCAAGTACTCGAACCACACGGCCACCACGGCTTATATAATATTATACTCATTTTAATCTATTTTATAACATATACACAGTGCAACCCTATTAAATTCACTCAGAGTACTCGTGAATAGGTCTACCTCTTCATGAATACTCTTAAGGGTGTGAAGCGCTAGTCACCGATACTTCCATGACCAGGTTGACCCCGACTTCGGTATTGCTAGTAGTAGTGGACCACGTCTCCGCCATATGTACCTGTCAGGTGCATTTAGCACCTCACGCCTTCCCACAAGGGTCCCCGAAGGGGTAGGCAGAGGTGTATTGGTAATACCCACACACCCACTTTCCGCCAGAGGTATATTAGGTGCCAACGTGACAGATGGCGAGTCCATCGCCGTTACTCAAGCATGACTAAACATACGCCTTTGAATTTGTTCTCAGACGTATGCAGGTTCCTTCACGATGTTTTCCTTCACCACAAAGCTCGTGGTGTGACTAATCACTGTACTTAAGTTCAGAAAAACTCATTGGTACAGTCGGGATTCCAACTTGCGATCTTTGTGTCGCAGGCAACTACTCGAACCACTCGGCCATTTATTTATCCCCATAACCAGTATTTAGCCCCAATAAATCCAAATAATACATTGGACGTTTTGCCTCTCAAAACTTTAAGGATTGAAGCAGCTCGTGCTAGCGCCCTTCTGACCTGTATCTTCTGACGCATTATATCCTACAATACCTATTTTTAAACTTGAATGAACCAACATGACATAGAATTTAGTCTAAATTCCACCAAATTGTCAGAGTTACAGTTGACTGCAAGTTTCCATTTCGAAATTTAGCTCATAAAGCATACCAGCTATCTAGCTGCTGGGTTTTATTAATCAATTTGAACTTCTGAAGTCAAGCGACACGTCTCAACTTCGTGGGTTATAAAATGAAATGCAAACTTCGACTGGCTTACCTAAAGACTTTATTATTATTATTATTTATTATTATTATTATATATTATAAATGCGAAAGTAACTCTGTCGGTCTGTTACCTTTTAACGCCTAAACTACTGAACCGATTACAATGAAAATTGGTACAGAGATAGTCTAGAGCCTGAGGAAGGATAGGCTTTAATGCGAAATACGGTTGTAAGGGGTTGACATAGGGTATGAAAGTTTGTATGGAAATATGTAAGGTTTAGGTGAATGTTTCATAAATTTATATAATAATATAATATATCCTCACGCCTTCCCACAAGGGTCCCCGAAAGGGTAGGCAGAGGTGTATAGGTACTCCCACACACCCACTTTCCGCCAGAGGTATATTAGGTGCCAACGTGACAGATGGCGAGTCCATCGCCGTTTGCGACATTTGCGACAACAGAAATAAATTATTTTTCACTATAAATTGATAACTTGGTAACTCGTTTTGTAATTTAATTGCAAAATTATATTATTACAAAAAATTTAAATGTTGCCCAATGTCACTTTTCCACGCGGACGAAGTCGCGGGCACAGCTAGTCATTGATATAACTACATATTTCACTCGTAGATGAGATCGTCAAGAGCACTGAAACGGGGGGTATGTATGAAGAGACAGATCAATATAGATTAAGCGAAGAGATTGAAGTGTTGAGAAAACAGCCTCGAAAACGAGGGAAGGCCTCTCTGCCTTCGCCGTGATTTATATGGCTACGATTACTGATGTTACCTCAATTATGGTATTAAGATATGTTTACTGTAGTGTAGAGTCGTGGTGACCGAGAGGTTTGAGTAGATGCAAGCAACATAATGCACGTTCGAATCCCGACTGTACCAATTAGTTTTTCTGAACTTAATTACGGTGATTAGTCACACCACGAGCTTTACGGTGAAGGAAAACATCGAGAGGAAACCTGTATACGTTTGAGAAGAAATTCAAAGACGTATCGCGTTAAAAAGATAATCCGCGTCCTTCCACTTCCTTCCAATAATTACTAGATCATACATTATATTATGTATGATCTAGTAATATAGAAAAATATAAATTGTTCCTAGGATTAGGCGTCAAATTAAATCTCGTTGACTTCGTGAATTCTAGTTAAATAATTGCAATTTAAACAAAATATGCTATTTATTTAGCTGACAACCCTAAAGGAAATAGAAATATCTTTTTGCGACCACTTTCACTATCTATGCGCGCACAAATGACATAATCCGTTCATGTATTAGGATTGACGTTTATGTATGCGTTTGTAAATATTTTATTACGAACAGGAAAATACACTTCTAAATGTTTTAAAGGTTGAAGTTGTAAGCTTTTACGAAAAGCAGTTACAGTTCTACGGTTTCTCAAATATATGAAGAATTAAAAAGTTTCGTTCAAATCAAGGATGCGCTTTTCGTTATAATTACTCCAGTACAACTTTTATAAATACATGCCCTTGATAGTTTATATAAGATTGATACACGTTTATCAAGATTATCACAAGAAAAAAATACTTAAATAAAAATATAAAAAAAACTTACCTCAATTTCTCCTTTTTTTTAAGTAAAGGCAACACACACTAATAAAAAAAAGAATTCGCGTTTGAAACTGGAATGCGTCGAGCTCGGTACACGCCGTGTGACTGCGGATCCGTCGTGAGCGCAGGTGAATGTAGCGTCACAACCTACCACTCTTGATTCGCTAAGTTTGCTAAAATTAGCCACATAAAGTCTACACCTAGTTGTGTTTAACACCGATGAGCTATATTGACTTTTCAATTTAGCCGCGTAGCGTGTGTGTGCATTGAACTTTGCGGTCCATTTGAATGGGCGATTGTTATGCCCAACAGGTAAAGGACGCGTCTCACATTTTCATTAAGGATCGTGTATTGACGACCAATTGATAATTTCTGAAGTTCTGGATATTATGGAAGACGATGAGTTTATGAACAATGTAAAAAAAGACCCGTTCCTCTCGCAAGCTTACGTTTATTAAATAAGTATTATTAAATGTCCCACAAATAACAATCAAATGACATTTACATAGAATATAAAAAGCAGTAGTAAAACTAGCCTACAGATAAAATATTTATGCCTAATTAAAATGACAGATGGCGTCTGTCGTTATCTCTAAATAATTACTTACTAAATGTATTTGAATTCATTCATAAACGTATATTTTCACTTCAGGTACATCGTGGTTTACATCTTTTGGGAAGATAGATATATACTTAATTCATATCACTGTACTTGAGTTCGGAAAAACTCGTTGGTACAATCGGGAATCGAATTCGCAAGCGTTGTGTTGCAACTTAAACCAGTTGGGTACCAACCAATCTTAAGCAATCCAAGACAAAAGGAAAGACCCCAAAGAGGACTATGCATCTGCGTCTATGAATTTGTTCTTATAGGTATCTTATTGGTATCTTCCCTATTTTTGATTTCATCATGAAGCGCCTGGTGTGATTAATCAATGTATCCAGTTTTCGCTGGTTCGAAATCTTTACAGGCTACTCAAAACATTCGGCCACTGCGGCTAAATTACTTTCGCACTATTGCTTGATACTTCTTCACTTTGCTGCCTATATGATATATTCAGGTTATATTTAACGCTATTGATACACGATACAAAATAACAATATTTTTCCATAAGCTTCCTAGAAGACTATCGATATGTTCTGTTAATGTATTCATGTTTGTTTTTCATTCATTCGATACCGCTAATCTCACCAAGTCACCCAACGTTGGTTCAAATACTGGTCCACTATTGGCTACGTTTGTCCTAATTTTAGCCGGATAGGTCTCCGTTACTTATTGTCGTGCGACGCTATGGTAGCCTTCAAAATCGAACGCAATGGTCATGGATTACACGAACCTAGTGGCCAAGAATAAACTATTTATATATGCAGGTCAAATTAACGCATTGGGATAGTCATAACAATTTCATCGGCTTATATAAAGTGAAAACGTTCACAGCGCCAATTATCGGGTTTAATTGTGAATCTAAGCCATCCATGCAATTAATTTTTTTTATAAAAATTGTTCCAGCTTTTTCGGCGATTAGCCGGAACAAACAGAAAAACTATTTTATTTTTAACTAGGTTTCCATTATCAGTACCTACCTCTCTTCTCTCTTTCTTCTTAATATATATAATTAACGGGTCACGTTGTTTGTCCGCGATGGGCTCCCAAACTACTTTCCGATTTCAATCAAATGTGCTCACCGAGTGCAGTTTGATCCAACTTAAAAGATAGGATAGCTTACATCACAATTGGACCCGATAGGTGGCGCTGCGATCGTGTTTCATTTCCCCCGGGCCGAAGCTGGGCGGGACAGCTAGTACTTTCATATATATTAAGTAAAATTTGTTTGGGTTAGGTTAAAATTAGGTATATACCTATAAATAATTTTGTTTGAGGCATCAAGGAAATATGTCAATTGAATTTAAAATATAAGAACCGGTTTTAATATTGGAATGTTTAATAGCTGGGGTAGGCTGTCAATGAATGCATCGACCTTGCAACCGACCTCGGTCATCCATTACATCTCCCGCCAAGGTCAACCGCCGTGCCCGACTGTGTAATTGGTATTACTGTGCAGAAGAACTTCTGCATTTTTATTCTTAACTAGCTGTCCCGCCTAGCTTCGCCCGGGTGAAAAAGTAAAATTTCCTGAAACACGGTCGCAGCGCCACCTATCGGGTCCAATTGTGATGTAAGCTATCCTATCTTTTAAGTTGGATCAAACTGCACACGGTGTGCAATTTGATTGAAATCGGTTAAGTTGTTTAGGAGCCCATCGCGGACTTTATTGCCATAAAAAAGGTTATAGTGAGTCAATCTTAAAAGATAGACATGCTGTCGCGGACTTTTTTTTTAACTTTTAAAGAGGAACAATTCCCTCATACATGCTATTTGTGTAACTTAAACCGTTTACGCAGGGCACGCAACGGAAGCTCTCAAAAAGAAATATTTTTTCCCGTTCTTGCAACATTTTTCATTTATGGTTCGCGCCTATTAGTCGTAGCGTGATGTTTCATAGCTTTAAGCCTTCCTAGAGAAATGGACTATCCAACACAAAAATTATTTTTCAATTCCAACCAGTAGTTCCTGAGATTAGCGCGTTCAAACAAACAAACAAACAAACAAACTCTTCAGCTTTATAATATTAGTATAGACTAGCCGTCCCCGCGACTTCGTCCGCGTGGAAATATAACTAAAAAGTTATTGTACAATTTCTTACAATGAAAGTAGCCGCAGTTATTCCTTATTACATCAGCTATCTGCCAGTGAAAGTCCCGTCAAAACCGTTTCAGAGATTAGTCGGTAAACAGACAGACAGACAGACAGACAGACAAAAATGTTTAAAAATGTGATTTTGCTATATGTACCATGTATACATCCATATGCATTTAGTAAAAAGCGGTTATTTTAATACTGTCTACAAACAGACAATTTTATTTATTTGTATAGATTAAAGATTACCATATCCATGAGCTGTCATAGCTCCTGGCTGGAGGCTTGAGATCGCGGCTTCGATTCCTGATGAATACTTCTACCGTATAATGTGCTCCTTAAAGAGGGTTAGGATTATTATATTGTGTAGCAGCTGGGGGATAAGTCCCATTATGCTGCCAACACAGTACAACTATCCGAACCCAGAGTGGCAACCCGGAAGTGATACTTCGGTGAGCGTAAATAGGTTACGGTTACCGCTTCCCATCAGGTGGGCCGTATGCTCGTTTGCCACCCTTGTTGTTTAACAAGAAAATCCTTAGTATATATAATATCATCACGCCTCTCCACAAGAGACCCTAAGCGGGTAGGCAGATGTGTAGCACCCAAATTGCACCGGGGTATATTTAGGTACTTAAATGACAGATACATGCTTATGTCTAATCGTATTTATTATGTTGATTGCGTACAGTTAAAAAAACTATATACACACATACATATCATCACGCCAAGTCCCTAACGGGGTAGGCAGAGAAAAACTATATGATTTATTGAATAATTTGTATCGGATGATGGATATCACCCGAGCTAACACAGCCTGAACAATAAATTAGGGGCGACATTATCAAATTGAGTCATAACTCATATTTATTAAGGTAGAAACTTCAATAAAACAGCGATGAAAACACGAGCCTCATTATAATGTCCACGGGGACAGGTATTTTGTAGCCGCCGTAAATAAAATCGTATCTTCTTTACATCTCGTTACATTGCCAGTTTTACATAACGGGTAAAATACAACAAACGGAGAACGTGGCATGAGCGTAAAATATTATTGGATTGCCTGACATATGCTATGAGGAAACATATGAGACACGGCATCGATAACAGCGATGATACCTGCACACGCTTCAGAGGAATTACGGCTACAACATCCGTGGTGGCCGTGTGGTTCGACTAGCCTACAACACAAAGATTGCAGGTTTCAATACCGACTGTGCTAATGATTTTTTCTGAACTTAAGTACAGTTAGTAGTCACACCACGAGCTTTACGGTAAAGGAAAACATCGAGAGGTAACCTGCATTCGTTCGCATGAGAAATTCAATGGTATATGAATAGTCGTGCTCGAGTAACGGCGATCGACTCGCCATCTGTCACATGCTAACGTGTTGACACGAAACGATATGCCGGCGGAAAGTGGGCGTGTTACCTACCTACACACCTCTGCCTATGACTTCGGGGACCATTTTGGGAAGGAGTGAAGATATATAATAACATACTATATTTTGTTTTTAAACACAAATTATACGCGGTCTAGATCATAGAATATTACTCATCATCCAACTGTACATTTATTTGTAGCATTCGAATGTATTCATACTTTTCTACTATTTTTTTTTTTTTTTTGTATTGTCTCTCGTAGCGTGAGTTCCGGGAACTTTTGCTACTTAACCGGTCAATGGCGAGACCTAGGCCTCCAGCCAGGCACTTTAGTACTAAGCAACACAGCTAAGGGCACCCCCTGTGGGGTACGAACCTCGGCTTAGGGCGTTGCTGGATCGCGAGCTAGGGAGCTGGGCTGGACTGTTAATTTTATTTATATATTATTTGGGGGCGGGATTTGCGCGTCAGGCTCGGCGCGGGCCGGACTTTTCTACTATTCATTCATTCATTCTAATATACCTCTGGCGGAAAGTGGGTGTGTGGGTATTACCTATACACCTCTACCTACCCCTTCGGGGACCCTTGTGGGAAGGCGTGAGGATATATTATTATTATGTATTCATAATTTATATGTTTTAAGAAAATGCCCAGGTAATTTATAAAATTGTGAAAGTATTACTCAAAGGGTAAATACTAGAAAGTTACATTTGTAAATAGTTCTCGACCCTATCGCGTGGCTAATCGTATCAAAAGTAACGTTAGCTAGAGTCTTAAAGCAAATTACATGCAACATTATTATATTAACGTACCTATTTAGAGTTGATTTCTCTCACGATTTGAGTAGTTTTGACATTTAATGTAATTTATACTAACACTAGCTGTGCCCGTGACTTTTCTTCTGACTTTCAGTTTCTATAATAAAACTAGCCAGTTACTCACTTTTACATCAGCTGAAAGTAAAAGTCCCGACAAAATTTGTTAAGCCGTTTTGGAGATTAGCTGTAATAAACTGATAGACAGACAGACTAAATTGTAAAAAATAATATTTCGGTATATGTAGGTACCGTGTATATGCCCCATGCATTTATTAAAAAGCGGCTATTTAAATATTAACCCAAGGGAGCTGCTAATCAAATTTAACACCCTTCTAACCGCGTCCAAAACAACTGAAGGCATGTATGAATATTAACATCGAGTGTGGTTTATGAGCCGCCATGGCCGAGCGGCTTAAGTTATCGCTTGCACATTCAAGATTACAGACTCAAACGTGGGCAGTCTGTACCAATGAGATTTTTACGAACTTAGGTAAAGTGATCTATCACAAAAGGAGCTTTAAGTCCGAGGAAAACGCGAGGCAAGGCATTTCTTTTCTTGAACGCTGAGGCTGCGAAATTAACTCGATGAGGTTTTTCCCTAGAGAGTACAGGATGGAGTCCTTCAAGAAGGGTGTGAAAGGATTCCTGCAGGGTCGGCAACGCGTGAATGATACCCCTGGTGTTGCGTTCATAGGCAGCGTTAACCGCTTACTTTCAGGCGGGCGCTTGCTTGCTTGCCACCCTAGTGGTATAAAAAGGCAGGTTTGAGAGGAAGTTTCAAGATGTAGGTAAAAAATATCGAGATACAGAAAGAGGCGAAAGATCGTTGTATCTGATAAGATAAGATGTATGTATATGTATATAAACTATTCAACTTTATATTTAGGTGACTTTCGAAATTCCCTCGATTCGGACCAAACAAACAAGGTCCATCGCCATTCCTTCCTTTCTAAATGTAGTCCCAGCGCAAGGTCATTAGTGCCCGAGCCTGGGTCGTTGGTCTAAGCTGTGCGCTATAGCGATGACACATGTAAATACACATAAACAGGCTGGCTATTAAATGAAAATTACTTAAAATTGGGCTCAAACTAAATAGAAAAAATAGCATTTTATTTAACGATTCTTTTGCATTAAGTTCTACACAATGCTTTGTATTCAAAGGGAAGGCTTTATAGGAAATTGGCGTTTTAATATCCATTAAAACGCTGTAATATCATATTCAGTATGCGACGTTCTATAGATGTCACGGAACAATTATAGAACCTTGAATAAAATACTTTCGATTCAAAATCAAAATATTTTTATTTCACTAGATACGTACGTCGAAAAAACGTGCACGGTTTGGGTTGGTCGTTTCCCTGGAGAAGAACCGGCAAGAAACTCAATGGTTACTCTTATCAAATAATTAGGTATACAATAAAAAAAAATATGTTACAGCATTAGTATACATACATACATATCATTACGCCGAGTCCCTAACGGGGTAGGCAGAGAGTATAGAGCGCCAGTTCTCTCTTTTTATTACATATTCTTTCGCTTCATCTCCATTCATCAGTCTCTTCTTACATGCTCGTCGGTTTCGAGTACTCTTGACGTTCCCGTCCTTGAGCGTCCGATCGATTTGATTCAGGTAGTTGGAACGTGGCCTTCCTCTGCCTCTTCTTACACACACTTTTGCAGCATTACTACTTAAGTTTTTGCAATGGATTTTAGTTACCTGAATTACCTAAATCAATTGGATCGAATATTTAAAGATGTGAAGAGCATGTGTAAGTGTACTTAAGTACAGTGATCTAGCAATCTTTGTATTGCACGCGGTTTATGTGCAAATGTTCACATAAATAAATAAAGATTTTAATACTAAGAATGGTGCAAGGAACCAGCTTTCTCTCAACACTTGCGTTATATAATACCAAAGCTCCACTCGCGAAAATGGCCTAAGCGTAGTTGTTGGGAGTTTCCCACCATTGTGGCTTATACGAGCCATTGTTGGCTGCCCACCTTGGCCGAAATCTAAAACTCCGGTGTTTGATAATAACGTTTCGACAAAGATATTTGGTGGATGCCTCAGAGATTATATCGATTTTCGCATTAAGATACAACGGATCTCTTGATAAAACGATAGTGTAGTGTATTAGTCTTCGTGTAGTAGAATCCTATTATCGTTACTAATATTATAAATGTGAATGTAAGTTTGTTTGTTTGTTTCGTTTTCACGTAAAGACTACTTAACCGATCATCATGAAACTTTACACACATATTCTCTAAGGATATAGGATACTTTTTATTAAAAAAAACTAATGAAATCGATTTTTACGCGGGCGTAACCGCGGGGCACATATTGTAATATTCTAAATACGATAGTTTGTGAGTATGTATGTATTGATCTATGTTACTCAATCACGCCAGAAAGGCTGAACGGAATTCAATAAATTTAGGATAGCAGAGATAGATAATTTGATGGATTAATACATACTTATATTATTTTATAACAGAAAAACTATCAAGAAAATTAAATATAACGCAGATGAAACCACGAGCAGAGCTAGTATACGCCTTACTACAAGGGTCTCCGAAGGGGTAGACATAGGTGTGTAAATACATATTCACTCTCCGCCAGAGGTATATTTTAGGCAGATGGCGAGTCCATCGCCGTTACTCAAGCACAACTATAGCCTTTGAATTTCTTCTCAGACGTATGCGGGTTTCCTCTCGATGTTTTCCTTCACCGTAAAGCTCGTGGTGTGACTAATCACTGTACTTAGGTTCAGAAAAAATAATTGGTACAGACGGGATTTGAACTTGCGATCTTTGTGTCGCAGGCAACTACTCGAACCACTCGGCCACCACGGCTGTCAGGTGACTTAATTAAACAGATAAGTGGCAGATCTGGGTTAAGATTTCAATCATATTTTACACAATAAACAACATCACAAGACGTAAAACTAATAACACACATCACCCACATTTATTAGACACAGCACCAAATCCCCAAGAAGCCGTTAATAAAGTAAATGTATATTTTCGAAACGTTGGTAAATTACTTGCTGATAACATTATCTTAAATTCTACAAGACATAATCACAATCCCACTGTTTTAACAAATGTACCGACTTCATCGTTTGTCTTCCATAATACAGATCGGAACGAAGTTTTTTCCGTAATAATGAGCTTAAAATCTGACAGTGCCCCAGGTTGGGACAAAATTCCAACTAAATTTCTTAAGGCTGCACATGAAATTATTGTCCCCATTATTACTCATCTAGTAAACCTGTGCTTTGAGCAGGGCATCTTCCCTACTGCTTTGAAATTAGCTCTAATTACACCTGTGCATAAGGATGGAGACAAGACGGATTCGTCAAATTATAGACCAATCTCAGTCCTGATAGCAATTTCAAAAATTATAGAAAAACTTATTAACAAACGGCTAATTAGCTACTTAACAAAATTTAAAATTCTTTCTCCGTCTCAATTTGGATTTAGGCAAAAAATGTCTACTGAAGATGCAGTCCTGGCGCTTACTACCGCTGTAACAGAAAAAGTTGATAGTGGAAATAAGTGCCTTGCAGTCTTCCTTGACCTTAAAAAGGCCTTTGATACGGTCTCTGTCTCCATACTTTTGCACAGGCTTGAAGAAATTGGCATTAGGGGCAAACCTTATGAATTGTTTAAAGACTATCTCCGTGATAGAAAACAGAAAACAAAGGTTGGAGATTTCATCAGCTCAGACGAAATTGTGCTATTTGGTGTGCCGCAAGGAAGCGTCCTCGGCCCAACCTTGTTCCTCATCTATATCAATAGTCTGTGTGATATGAAGCTTGACAATGGTCTCATATTTTCTTATGCAGATGATACTGCTATGGTTTTCTCTGGCAAAACATGGGACATTGTTAAAAAATCAGCTCATGATGGATTGATGAAGGTAACACACTGGCTTGATTTAAATCTTCTTACTCTAAACGTAACAAAGACTAATTTTATTTGTTTTACAATGAATGAGCGCACGCAACCTCCACCTAATTTTATAATTAAAATTCATAAGTGTCCTAATCTCGCACACATATCTTGTTCCTGCATAGAACTAAAAAAGGTAAATCAAACTAAGTACTTAGGTGTAATGCTTGATCAGCGACTTTCTTGGCACGTGCATATTGAGCTAGTAATGAATAGACTTCGAAAACTAATATGGACATTTAAAATACTAAGACACGTTGCGACAAAAAAACTGTTGCTCGAAATATATTCCTCGCTGGCTCAATCTGTAGTATCGTATTGTCTGCCAATCTGGGGTGGAGCTAGTAAAATCAAATTTTTAGAACTAGAGAGAGCACAGAGGTCACTTATAAAAGTTATGTTTTTTAAACCTTTCAGGTTCTCAACCGAAAGCCTTTATATGACATCCGGCCTTCTGTCTGTTAGGAAGTTATATATTCTCCAAATAATCTTAAAAAAACATAAGTTTATACCCTTTAATGCGAGTGATACAAAAAGGAGAAGAAAACACACAGTGGCACCCTTGGCAGCCGTCAAAACTACTTTCGCAAAAAGACAATACACTAGACAATCATCCCATGTATATAACTTTATTAACAAACAATTAAATATATACCCCCTAAAATATTTTGACTGTAAAAAGATTCTGACTGAATGGCTAAAAACTAAAAGCTACGCTTATGTTGAGACTCTCGTTCAGATAATACTCTAGTCTAGTGTATATAAACTATACCACTAATTAGATGTTATAATTTATTAGATGCACGTTCACGCACTTTTGCTCATTCCCACACATAAGCTCACACACATACACTCTCACCCTCACACACACACACACACACACACACACACACACACACATACACACACACACACACACACACACACACACACACACACACACACACACACACACACACACATACACACACACACACAGAAATAGACGCGCGCTTAAATATCCATGAAGATTGTGATTGTTACTTTTAATTATAATTATATATCCTATCTTAAATACCCATAATCTAGTATAAAACTTAGCTTAGCATGTATAACTAACTAGTATTTAATAAGTATTAATCGTTTGTTATTATATATACTGTTTACAAATATGTAATGGCTATGGAAGAGCGGAGCTCCTAATACAAGCAAATCTTTGCTTAAAAGGAGTCTCCAAACCCTGTTATCTAAACTTGTAAAGCTACTGAATAAACTTATTTGATTATTTATTTGATATTTTGTACTGTACTAGCTCAAAAACATATTTCAAGATTGCGAACCACCAAACCCCGGTAAAACCGGTTATCCGTTTAATCCACACTTGCGGAACTTAAGCCGGGCTCGGAAAATGTCGAGAAAGTTCCAACGAGAGACAAGAGGAAATGACAGATAGCAAAGTAACGACATGATTGCAAAGTAGGTACTATATTGCTTGAACGAGGAATTTGTATGTGCAAATACATATCACGCCGAGTGCCTCACGGGGCAGGCAGAGCAAGAAGAGCGCATGCAGGTTTCCTCTCAATGTACTCCTTCACCGTTAAGCTGATGTTGTGACTATTCACTGTTGTGACTTAAGTACAGGAAAACTCATTGGTACAGACGGGATTCAAACTTGTGATCTTTGTGTCGCATGCAACTAGTCGAACCACTCGGCCACCACGGCTTTTCATTGTAAAACTTACTAGTTCCTTGATAAACATTGGCCTATGTATATATTTTTAAATATCGTTAAGGTAGTAAGGTAGTAAGGTAAGGAAGTATAAATTATAATATATACCAACATGTTTCCTATCAAAATCAACCCGCTATTTATGCAAGACATTTCTACTCTGGAGTAATCTGGAGCTTGAATCAAACATATCGTGTGTGTGTGTGTGTGTGTTGATCCAGCTAATCATCTCTGTGCTAACCTTCATACAAATCCATTCAGTAGTTTTTGCATGAAAGAGGACCAAACATCCTGAAAAACTTTCGCTTTATAATATTAGTAGGATTCATTGATTCGTTTCTAGTTTTTTTTTATAAAGTCAACGATTTGAAAACGGGATTTTTAGAGCATCGGTTGTTGTACAACAAGACAGGAAATTCAACCCGAAGCTAACATTTTCATTATAAAAGTAAACTTCCATAAATATGAGATGGTATGTTCATTAGACTCCCGGTCAAGAGATGCCATAAAAATATACGGAAGGTATTCGCATAGCTTTCCATTCTATTCTCGGCGGAAGCGAGGAAATAGAAAAATTTTGATTTCACAAATATTTCCTTAGAATTTGATTTATAATAATAATAAATAAAAAAACCGGTGGCCGAGTGATTCGAGTAGTTGCCTGCGATGCTAACATCGCAAGTTCAAATCCCGACTGTACCAATGAGTTTTACTGACCTTAAGTACAATGATTAGTCACACCATGAGCTTTACGGTCGAGGAAAATATCTAGAGGAAACTTGTACGTTTGAGAAGAAATTCAAAGGCGTATCTATAGTCGTGTGTAAAGCTCCTGGTGTGACTACACAGTCAGACCACGAGCTTTACGGTGAAGGAAAACATCAGGGGAAACCTGCATACTTCTGAAAAGCAATTCAAAGGCATTTTGCTATTTATGCTCAAGTTGAATCGCAATGCTTCATCAACAACATCGGGCAGATGTATCTGACACTACTTTCATGAGACAAAGCGACGATGCGGACTTTGGCAACCTTAATTAAAATCGGAATTGATATGCCAACGGCGGCAAGTGCCGGGAGATAAGCTTCGCATATGACCGTCCTTTGAAAGTTTGACTTTAAGCGAAAGTACTTATGCAATATTAATAGCGAATCGTTCTCGATAGAGATTTGTACATTATCGTGAGTACACCGAGAGAGTAAAACAGTAATGGATAGCTCCGATGCTTTGTGTTCTGTTCTCCTAATCTTTGGTTTTGATTTCGGTAAATTAAACTCTGGTTCGGCAACTTTATTATTTTTTTATTGCACACTTGAACGTCTGAGTTCTCTGTCGTTATCAGATTATTTCTTATCACAACTTATACAACTTCGCTATATATACGCTTTAATGAAATTACACTTCTCGTCAGAAAAATTTAAACACCTTGCAAGTTTATGTTTTGTAAGGATTATCATAAAAATGTGTATATTTAGGAATATATGTCAATGTCGATTAGTTATTATTAAGGAGAAGTATTTTATACTTTCCTAAAGTTTATTTTTGATTGTGATATGAATATGATCTGCTATGGCAGAGCAGTTTATACGATTCCTTTTGATTCTTCATTTGTATTTTTTTTATACCAATACGTTTTCAAAGATTTCAAACCACATGCGGTCCTGAAGGCTAAGCGGTTACCGGTAGTTTTCATCCGCTATATGTCCAAACACATGTATATGTGCTTTAAAGCTTAACTTACTATTCCTTGTTTCTAATTAACATAATAATTATTACCATAATAATTCTAAATGCCTCACGGGGTAGGCAGTGAGAGTAGAGCGCCATACTTATCTTGTTTTACGCTTTTTTACGACTTCTTACGACCTATACTGTCGGGCCTACGCTGTTCCCCCATACTTAAGTACTAATGCTATTATATTTTTTATTTTTTTTATTTTTATTAAAACTTCCTGCAAAACATTTTGCTAAGGCGAACTTAATGCCGAAGGCATTCTCTACCAGTTAACCTTTGGGTGATGCAGAGATAGGCATGGCAGGCTATAAAAGAAATAAATAGTTGGGAAATATAATATTATTATTATTTTATAATATACTATGCAATATAATATATAATAATATCATACATCTAATTATATAATAGACAATGTATAAATACGAATAAATCCACTTATAATACATGTACATATATACAATATATATATATATATATATATATATATATATATATATTGTATATATGTACATGTATTATAAGTGGATTTATTTATATATATATATATATATATATTGTATATATGTACATGTATTATAAGTGGATTTATTCGTATTTATACATTGTCTATTATATAATTAGATGTATGATATTATTATATATTATATTGCATAGTATATTATAAAATAATAATAATATTTATTATTATTTTATATATATATATATATATTGATATATATCAATAAATATCATATAATACACATAAATATTACTCAGTTTCTGCATAACGGTAGTAAAGCTGCTTCACTTTCGCTTTAAATGTGTCACGGCTATTACACATCCTGATTTCCGGGGGGAGCGTATTCCAGAGTAAGACCGATTGGACAGGGAAAGAAGAATGAACAAGAGTAGAACTATGAGTGGGACAGAGGAGGAGACGATTGTCGGCAGAGCGTAAGTTTATAACATGGTTACAGCAACGATACTGAAAATGAGAAGTAAGATAAGAAGGAGCATTGGGAGACCGAAGGAGAGTGAAGAGCATAGTCATTATATATTGTTATACTATACCAAATGATTTTAACCATGGAGTTTCTTGCCGGTTCTTCCCCATGGAAACGACCAACCCGAACCGAGCACTGTGAACTGTGTGAAATAAATTATTTTGATTTTGATTTTGATATTGACCTCTTTTAAAATTACGCCTGTAAATGTAGATGAAGTCAAAGACCGAGTAGAGAAAACAAGGTAAGTAATTTAGCTAAAATGGAAACTAAACGCAAAGAGTTGAACGTAGTCAAACTTCCGAATAACGTTACCTAAGTTCAACTTAACATTTGTGTTGATTTTGCTGGGAAAATTAAATTTGTAAGAAAACCCAATATAATTCATCGAGTTTGTTAAGGGAGTTGAATCATAATCAATATTTAAGTCCACTTGGTTGAATTGATTTGTTGTTTAATTACTGGAAGGAACATTTTTATTAAAGAACAATGTAAACGCTGGGATATTTTTGTTTAATTATGATGATTATTTGCATGAATTACCACGTACTTTGTATTTTTAAAAGAACAATGCCATTTTGAACTCTCAATCATGGATTTGAGATGTTCAAGTAGTCTTCCACGCAAAGATCGTAAGTTCGAACTGTACCAGTGAGTTTTTTCTGAACTTAAGCAAACGAGTTTAACGGTTAAAAGGAAAACACCGAGAATAAACCTGCATACATTCGAGAAAAAAATGAAAAACGTATTGCTATATTCTTGCACTCACCATCTGCTAGGATCCGACGAATTTAGTGTCTTGTTACACCTGTGCCTACTCCATTGGGAAAGACGGAAAGATCAAATATATATATATATATATATATATATATATATACATATATTATTAGGCGTTTAAGAGGAATGCCGTGGGACTTAGTCAGTAAGAGTCTGATATACGCCATCTCCGGCCCTGCAGAGGTGGAGACCAACGGGGATTTAGAGGTCTGGAGGCCTGGGGCAATAAAGGAGCTTATCCCCAAATTATACTCCAAATAAAATGGTAATATTTTTTCAGTCGAGTATTCCAATAAATAATTTATTGTGAATATTTGTGATTGCTTGATTGGAGTGAACAAATATAGATCGATGATTTCTGTTAATATAACCATGTTTGTACAAAGTACTGTAGGTAAAGGTAAAAAGCGAAATAAAATATCAAAGGAAACGTGGTTTACTAGTGTTTACTAGTCTAGTAGTAGTGTATTTGATTTTTTTTCCGATTTCTATTGTGGGCCTCTTTTGTGGAGGCCCCGGGCTGCAGCCCCGGTTGCCCTCCCCTTAATCCAGCCCTGGTGGAGGACAAAGGGACAAGGAATCCCCACAAAAAAGGAACGTTTTTTCTTATTTAGGAACACAAACAGTCTCGTATAAAAAAACAAAATTAAAATTAAAATTGCTTATTTTAATTTTAATTTTGTTTTTTTATAGTACCAACATAGACAAACAGTGTCCACAGATAACGTAATTCCTATGGAGGATGTGACTACATCAGGGTAGTACAGGGGAAGGTAAAGGAAAAGGAAAGGGTAGTAAACATAACAGTTAGAAAATAATGAACGGGAAATAGCGTCGCAACCGAGAATCAAAAACAATTCTTGGACAAACCAAATTAATTATCAGCATCAAACAATATTAATAACAATTTAAAAGTAATTATGTTCAGATAAAGTTTCACCCCAAACACGCAACATGATACCCATATCAATTACCGTTACCAACTTGGGTCGATCCACATACTTATTTCGAAAGTCGTATTACGAACTTTATAAAACTAAGTTACTACCTTAGGGACTCAGGTATTAGGACTCGTTTGGGAACAATATAGAGGTTTCTCCAAAAATAGAACAGTTGTCCTCTAGAAGTTATAGGGTGTTGTGAATCCTTATGACGATCACGCTTTCCCACAAGGGTCCACGAAGCGGTAGGCAGAGGTGTAAAGGTAGTACCTACACACCCACTTTCCTCCAGAGATATATTTTAGGTGCAGCAATTCTAAGGCGTGTGCTTTAGTAACGGCGATGTTCTCGCCATCTGTCACGCCGCACGGGTGTGCGGGTACTACCTTTACACCTCTGCCTACCGCTTTGGGGACCCTTGTGGGAAGGCGTGAGGATATATTATTATGTTCATCTGACCCGGAATGAAATAATACCAGAAATAAATGAGCTCCCCGCTGAAGATTCCTGTAGGATCGGCAGCGCGCAAGCAATACCCCTGATGTTGCAAGCATCCATAGGCGGCGGTAACCGCTTACCATCAGGCAGACCGCATGCATGCATGCAACCCGTGTAGTTTAAAAAAAACGTGTGGCACTCGGGGACTGCCGCGGTAAAGCTATTTATTGCATATCATTTTTTATCAACTTATGCAATACACCTATATACTTTCTCACAAACAGCTGCTTACGTACTAGGCATGCTTTTTAAGTTCCGTCATTTACATATTTCCCGGCAATTTTGAATTTGAAACTGTCCTATATTCGATTGTGTTTAAATTTTGAAGGTGTTAGGTTATTGTCGTTACGGAATTTCTGGTTTCGGTCTCCACGCTCAAGGCCCGCAGTAAAATCTATGCAATAGCTTAAAAAGAGTTACGTACATACGTAAGTAAAGTCGTATAATGGTGACATATTCCTTAAAAGGAAATCTTTGCTTGCATATTTTATTAGATATATATTCTCCTATTCAAAAAGGGTCTTATTGGAATCACTTAAAGCATAGGTACATATTCATAACAGAGCATCCTTTCGCCAAGCCATACAATTTAGTCGCCTTCGAATGTCATATTTGACGTATAAGTGTGTACGATTTCCCTTACGTTATAGTTGTCTGATAACCTTAAATAGATCGCAAAGCACGTTGAAAGTTTGCGAAATCAACCTAGAGTTACCCTTCAATTCTTCGTTTGTTCGCGCGTCGGATAACCTCTTTCAAAATCTTTATATATTTACGTACTGCGAAAAAAGTATAAAAATATTGTTTTAAATCAGAAAGCTTTAATAAAGAGAGGTAGGGCATAACGGGTTTCCCGTTCGATTAGGAGCTGCCCGACTGGGGCAGGACCTCCACCTTATACAAGTCCGTAGCCAAATAACACAATTTATTGTGTTGTGTTCCTATGTGGTGAATAAGGTTTCCAGTAATGAGCTCCTTGGGGAGGGGGGAGGATTGTTACATTGTGCTGGAAGCAGAGGGATTAAACCTTATGCTGCCAACACACTATAACTTTCCGAACACAGAGTGGCAACGCGCAAGTGATACTTCGGTATCTTGAGCGTAAATAGGCTACGGTAACCGTTTCCCATCAGGTGGGCCGTATGCTTGCTTGCCACTCTTGTAGTATAAAAAAAAAAAAAAAAAAGCTTTAAAATGATTAAATTTATCTTAATATACATAAATTACGCGTCACGTTGCTGGTCCGCTATGGACTCCTAAACTACTTAACCGATTTTGATTAAATTTGCACACCATGTGCAGTTGGATATGAACCAGCTTGAAAGATAGGATAGCTTAAATCTCAATTTATAGTCGCAATATTATCTTATTACAAATTATTTGTCTTTTATTAGACAGTCACAACTGTTAGCTCCAAAGGACTCTTACAGATAGAGTCGAGAATGGCAGTATACAATAGTAGTCTTTGGATAATGATTTAGATTTCACAATTGGACCCGATAAGTGGCGCTGCGATCGTGCTACGGGCAATTTAACTTTTTCACCCAAGCGAAGCTGGGCGGGACAGCTAGTGTAATATAACAAAAAGCCTAGCCACAGCAACGCGTGGTCGGGTCTGCTAGTATATATATATATAAATATATAGACTACTAATTACAACAAGTCGATCGGACACTCAACGATGGGAACGTCAAAAATATACGAAGTCGATGTTCTTTTTTTATATACTACTAAACTGGCAAACGCGGCCCGCCTCACGGTAAGCGGTCACCGCCGCCTATGGCCGTTTGCACCATACCAAAGCAGAGTATGGAAGAGTAACACTCGTGCGTTCCTGCAGGAATCTTCTTACACCATTCTTCAAGAGCTCCACGCTGTACTCTCCGAGGAAACTTGAACGGGGAGTTCACTCCACAGACTGACCGTTCGCGGAAAGCAACTCCTTAGAAACTGCGCAGTGCGAGACCCTTGGCGAAAGTTGCGGTGGTAGAAGGTAGGCGTATGCATCACGTTCTGCCTCTGTGTAGGCATTTACGAAATATATATGATTTTATCATCCTTTAATAATAATAATAATAATAATAATAATAATAATCATTTATTTGCAAAAAACATGGTATAAATTGGGTGTTAATAAATAAATAATGTACATACATGTTTTGCCGAGTTTTCAGCATGCAAATCCAGGTTAGTGTTCAAAAAATTCTTTAACACTATAAAAATTATTCTCATTCAACCACTTATACAGTTGAACTTTAAACCGCCTATGGTTTAATAACTTAAATTCACTAGGTAACTTATTAAATACTTTCTATATGTTATATATGTATATGTCTCACGCCTTCCCACAAGGGTCCCCGAAGGGGTAGGCAGAGGTGTATAGGTAATACCCACACACCCACTTTCCGCCAGAGGTATATTAGGTGCCAACGTGATAGATGGCGAGTCCATCGCCGTTACTCAAGCACGACTATACATACGCCTTTGAAATGCTTCTCAGACGTATGCAGGTTTCCTCTCGATGTTTTCCTTCACCGTAAAGCTCGTGGTGTGACTAATCACTGTACTTAAGTTCAGAAAAACTCATTGGTACAGTCGGGATTCGAACTTGCGACCTTTGCGTCGCAGGCAACTGCTCGAACCACTCGGCCACCACGGCTCTTATATCTATTATATGTACCATATAAATATATTTATATTATTTATCACCTATGTACATATGTATTGGGTAAACACTAGTGTTTGGCTTAGAACGGCTACGCAAATAGAAAACTCAATTACCTAACTTTAAGCGTGTTGCGAGTGTTGCGACTATCAGGTAACTACTTAGTATCGTACGCAA
Organism: Drepana falcataria; assembly: GCA_945859725.1. Lineage (NCBI taxonomy): Eukaryota > Metazoa > Arthropoda > Insecta > Lepidoptera > Drepanidae > Drepana > Drepana falcataria. The sequence goes on along the minus strand of OX243927.1, from coordinate 10,979,836 downwards.
TGTGTGTTGTACAATACGTTTTATGACTAGAGTGTGGTAGCCGTGGTTCGAGTTTGCCTGCAACACAAAGATTGCAAGTACGAAACTTGACTGTAAAGTTTGACTGAACTTAAGTACAGTGATTAGTCACACCACGAGCTAGGAGTAAGGAAACATCGAGAGAAAACCTGCATACTTTTGCGAAGAAATTCAATCACGTATGTGTAGTTGTGCTTGACTTTTACTTAATATAATAATTAATAATTGATCATATCTAATATTTAATTTAATGTAATGGATTGTAATTGTTATTTATTTTAGTGTTTTTGTGTGTATACGTGTTAAATTGATTGATGTATTTTTTATGGTTGCCAATGTAATAATAATAATAATAATAATATATCCTCACACCTTCCCACAAGGGTCCCCGAAGGATGTGATGTGATGGATGGTCCATCGCCGTTACTCAAGCAAGAGTATACATACGCCTTTGAATTGTTTCTCAGACGTATGCAGGTTTCCTCTCGATGTTTTCCTTCACCGTTAAGCTCGTGGTGTGGCTAATCACTGTACTTAAGTTCAGAAAAACTCATTGGTACAGTCAGATTCTAGTCGGGAGTCGGGAAAATAATGCTTTGATCAAGTATTTGCTGTACAATAAAGTCAGTAGGCAAGATCTTCAGTCAAATGGCGTCACAAAAACGCATCTTATCGCTGTCATTCGAGGTTGATGGCCATTAGTCACTGAGTAAGCGTTGGGCGTTGGGGAGTGAGGGCCAAATGACGGACCCTCGGTAATTCCACGAGGGCGTTAGGGACCTTTAGAAAGCACCTTTTGTAACTATATAAGGGTACTCTTTGAATTTTGTAACGTAATTTATTCGTTAATAGTTCCCTCAAGTAGGATACGAGCAGTTTTTCAGCACTCAACTCGAACGGGTAGTGTAATAAAGCATTGCCGCACGAAGAACCTAATTGCTACGTATGTCTATATTTATACGAGCATGTATGAAGAGACTGATGAATGTGGACGAAGCGAAAAAGGTATGTAAGTCTACCTAGTCTACCTAGTCTACTGGCGCTCTATACTCTCTGCCTACCCCGTTAGGGACTTGGCATGATGATATGTATGTGTATGTATATATTTATCTATACAAATAAATAAAATTGAAGTGACTGTTTGTAATATTAAAATAAATGCATATGGATCTATACACGGTACATATACCAAAATATATTTTTTTTTTTATTTTGTCTGCCTGTTCTCTGGTCTGTTGGTCTGTTGAGTTGAGATGCGATCTCTTCGAAAAATGTGCGGAGTAACGATTTTAGATCGAATCCGCAATGAAGAGATTGGCAAATCAACTGGCGTGAAAGAGGGCGTGATTGTAAAGATGAAGAAAGGCATGTTACGTTGGTTTGGACACATAGAAAGGATGAGGGAAGAAAGATTGACGAAACAGATATACAAAGCAAAAGTGTGTGCAAGAAGAGGCAGAGGAAGGCCACGTTCCAACTACCTGGATCAAATCGATCGGACTCTCAAGGACGGGAACGTTAAGAGTACTCGAAACCGACGAGCATGTATGAAGAGACTGATGAATGTGGACGAAGCGAAAGAGGTATGTAAGTCTAGAGAGAACTGGCGCTCTATACTCTCTGCCTACCCCGTTAGGGACTTGGCGTGATGATATGTATGTATGTATGTATTTTGTCTGCCTGTTTGTCGGTTTGTTCCGACTAATCTCTGAAACGGCTGCACCGATTTTGACGGTCTGACAGATAGCTGATGTAAAAAAAACTTAGGCCACTTTTATTTAAGAAACTGAACGATAACTATTTTGTAAAATTCCACGCGGACGAAGTTGCGAGCACAGCTAGTTCCTTATAAGAGCCAAGGCGGCTCAGTGGTTCGAGTAGTCGCCTACGTCGCAAAGATTGCAAATTTGACTTCGAATGTACCAATGAGTGTTTTCTAAATAATAGTAGGTAGGCATCGTGAGCTGTATGTTGAAGGAAAACATCGAGAAGAAACCTATACATGTTTGAGAAGAAACTTACACACGTATTTACATTCGTGCTTAATAAACATGGATGAACTGGCCATCAGTCACTCTTGTTACACCCTTGCCTACTTAAATAATCATTTTCATTATTTACTTCAAACTGTATAAAAACATAATACAAATTTAATCATACTAAACACACATTTCTTAGCAAAACATAATAACTTAGATTTTTAACTGACTCTGCTTAAGCAACATTTGCCAAGATTGTTATTTACTCTAGTGTATTTCATTTCGCGATTGTGAACTCTTTGGATGCCTTTGACCGTTGCAAATTAATTGCTAAAGCGCCTGCACAGAAAATTATAGCAATATGTTTCAGCTTTGTGTTTGACTTCTTATAAATTTAGCTAGGCACTGATAACGGATGAGAGATAGTGCAAATATTGAAAAGCATTAGTTATTTCAAACCTTATTTGTCAAACCAGAAGGTTTATTTTATAATGTACCATTATATACATTTTCATACTAATGGCCTACCTTGCCGCACTGTCCCTGAGACTCCCAAGGATGTGTGTAGGTGTGGACCCATCGATTTTAACACTACAATGCCCTATTGCTAACTCCTTTGTAATTCAAATATATTCAAATGCGACTAGATCTTTCGCTTCAATATGAAAGGTTGAGGGAACCATGTTTTCATAACGGATTTCAAGTTGAATCAAGTTAGTAAATAAGTGCCAGTTGTTAAGTTACTCTACGTCGACTTGTCCTTTACCACACTCTTTCGTTAGGGTACAAGGTAGATTATTTTTGGTCAACATTGAGGAAACCTTTGAGAAGCAATTCAAAGACATATGTATAGTCACGCTTGAAAATCCACAATGGATATGCCATCTGTCATATTAGCACCTGAATTATATATCCAGCGATAGTAGAGTGTTTATACACCTCCGCCTACCCTTATGGGAAGGCGAGAAGTTATATGAAATTAGTCGGTTCCATTCTGTATATTTACAAACCAAAGTGACAATATTTCAAAGAGGTAATATTTCGAACGCGGCACCTTCAATCAAGCTTTTCGGGTGTGCCGTCATAAATAATATGATGTAGTGACGTCATGACGCGGATAAGGTAAATGTTTACCAGCTTATATATTTCTTTACATAAATTTACCTCTTTTGAGGAAAAGTTTACTTTTATTATTATCATCTATCGCAACAGCACGCGCAAAAAGAATAGTCGTAACGAAAGTAGTAGCTTTTGGGAGGAGTCCCAACATGACAGAATATTCTTTGTGCTGTTACTGAGAGAATGGAATAGACTCGCCATTTACCGATGCTCACCCTTTGGGGTATATTTGAATCAGATAACCACCGGAAAGAAAACGATGATAATTATGTTTCAAGTTTGCAGAAACGGGTGCCTTAATAAGTGAAAATATATTTTGTTCTCATATCAAAATGAGGTTTCCCTTCAGGGTGAGAATGTGGAATATTGTGTTACCTCTACGGTTTATACGGATTACGTTTCATGACGTTTTTATTACGTCTTCCTATTTTTTAAATATGTTTCTCAGAGGCATATTTTTAAAGACAAGCAAATATTAAAGTAGGACATATACATGCAATGAAGAGATTCGCAAAACAACTGGCGTGAATGAGGGTGTGATTGTAAAGATGAAGAAAGGCATGTTACGTTGGTTTGGACATATAGAAAGAAACAGATATACAAAGCGAAAGTGTGTGCAAGAAGAGGCAGAGGAAGACCACGTTCCAACTACAACAACTACCTAGATCGAATCTATCGGACGCTCAAGGACGGGAACGTCAAGAGTACTCGAAACTGACGAGGCTGTATGAAGAGACTGATGAATGTGGACGAAGGGAAAGAGGTATGTAAGTCTAGAGAGAACTGGCACTCTATATTCTCTGCCTACCCCGTTAGGTCGGCGTGATGATATGTATGTATGTATGCAATATTTTTTTTGAAGATTTCTATACCCTAAAAATAGAAAATTACAGAACAGTCTGTATGTCTGCTAGGAATTCATACTTAACCCGTTAAAGAATTTCGACGAATATTGGAAACGTAAATATTGAATCTTTAAGAAAGGGGAGAACGGCTATAATATTTACAGAACCAATATTTTGTAAGTTATAATTCCAGACAAACAAAGTAGCGGGCTTGATAAAACTATATTCGATGCGAACAAAGACGTAGACAAAAGCTAGTTTGTATGTTAAACTCTGCCAAGGCAATATTGTTTGTGTAGACAAGTACATCTCACACCATCCCTTACTGAATGTGTAACTGATCCCGGGTCATTTGAACCCGACAAAGCCTCGGAAACGAAGACTAATGATGTATTCATACAACATAATATTTCCTTTTTATTTCTCGTACCTATATTCTTATCTTATATATATATACAGCATGGAGTTCTTCAAGAAGGGTGTGAAAAGATTCCTGCAGGGTCGGCAACGCGCGAGTGATACCCCTGGTGTTGCAAGCGTCCATAGGCGGCGGTAACCGCTTACCATCAGGCGGACCGCATGCTTGTTTGCCACCCAAGTTGTATAAAAAAAAAAACAGGGTTTCTTAGAAAATGATACATTTGTACAGATAGTAGGGCACAATGAAAGGATGAAAATAACAACAAAATTGTAAAAAAAAATGCAAAAATGAGGTTAAATATTTTTGAACAGAAAGTTCTATGTTGTTTTTTTTTTAAACTGTTAAAAAATGTTACAATAATGTTGTACACGTAGAGTCTACGTTGTTTGTTATCTTTGAAGCTATTTATTTAATTGCATCATCATGAGGAAACGCAATTCACAAAACCCTATAACTTCTACGAGACAAATAAATCACTTCTGTTTGTATTTATGTATATTTATATATTTCATGTTGTCATCGCACTTTTTCTTTATTTATTCACACAATAATGAAGCTTCCTTAAGATATACTTTTTTGACATATAAGTATATTAAACTAGAAGGAGGAAAACCACTTTCCAGCTACCTAGATCAAATCAGTCGGACGCTTAAGGACGGGAACATCAAGAGTACTCGAAACCGACGAGCATGTATGAAGAGACTGATGAATGTGGACGAAGCGCAAGAGGTATGTAAGTCTAGAGAGAGCGGGCGCTCTTTACTCTCTGCCTACCCTATGGCTCATTGGTATGGGTTATTGGTATACTTATTATGTACACGTTCGCTAAAATTGATAATCTTACTCAATAATAAACGTGTTCTTCAGTGGAGACCTCGACTAGGCAAACGTAGTGTAGGACGCCCTCCGACCAGGTGGGATGACGATTTGCGAAGGACTGCTGGCAGATGCTGGATGCGGCAAGCTGAAGACAGGGCGCTATGGCACTCATTAGGGGAGGCCTATGTCCAGCAGTGGACTAGTGGGCTGATGATGATGATGATGATGATGACTCAATAATCGAGCTAGTACTTAGTTCCTGAGAGCACGTTAAGCAAACAAACAAACAAACCCTGTTTAGTTATTAGTAGATATATGCAGTACATAATATCGATTTGTAAATTGAGTAACGACAGAATCACTTGTTTACAGGAGCTCGAGTAGTTGGGTAACAGTTGCGCAGCAACGCTTTTGATATTCCAATATATTCTCTATATACACTAAAAAAGATTCAAATTAGATTGAAATTTAAACAAAACACTTAACTAAAGAGTTCTAAGTCATTGTAATAATACATTATGTTTATCAAGAATATACTTTCTTTGAAGAGAAATAATATGGTTTTTCTTTAGCTTGCAATCCAGTATAATATAATCACTACCCACGCGAAGTGACTGTACGAGAGTACACCTTAGCTACCAACTTTAAAAATATTTGCATTTTTCTTTTGAGCTAGGCTAGTCTATAGGTATCAAGCAAAAATACCAAAAAATTTAAGTTTAAGGCAGAGGTGTATAGGTAATACCCACACACCCACTTTCCGCCAGAGGTATATTAGCTGCCAACGTGACAGATGGCGAGTCCATCGCCGTTACTCAAGCACGACTATACATACGCCTTTGAATTTCTTCTCAGACGTATGCAGGTTTCCTCCCGATGTTTTCCTTCACCGTAAAGCTCGTGGTGTGACTAATCACTGTACTTAAGTTCAGAAAAACACATTGGTACAGTCGGGATTCGAACTTGCGATCTTTGTGTCGCAGGCAACTGTTCGAACCACTCGGCCACCACGCCTTGTTGTTATTCTTACTAACATCTATCATTACAGGTTTCCCCAATGCGATAGTAATAAAAATAATAATATATCCTCACGCCTTCCCACAAGGGTCCCCGAAGGGGTAGGCAGAGGTGTATAGGTAATACCCTGACACCCAATGCGATAGTGTAGAACAAAATATTAAAGTCCATAGTTCACTTCACTACGGGTTCATGTGGCACTTGGCCGCGGAAGCGGCGGAACACCACGTTCTGCGGCCAGAAGTCCTCGTCCATGGCAAGGTGCAGGTAGCACGTCGGCACGCGCACCACGAACGCCTTAAAGTTGACGTTGCGGCGCGACGATAAAATAATAATATAGTTTCATTTGATACAAATTCGTTAACTTATAGCAATCAGAAATACATGTATATCTTCAACCTTTCCCACAAGGGTCTCCTAAGGTGTAGGCAGAGGTATGTAGATAGACCTTACACCCGATTTTCGCCGGTAATATATTTAGGTGCTAACGTGACAGATGGTGAGTCCATCGCCGTTTCTGTAGCTCATCTAAACATACGTCTTCGAATTTCTTCTCGAACGTATGCAGGTTTCCTCTCGGCGTTTTCCTTCACTGTAAAGCTTGTGGTGTGACTAGTCACTTATATCGAAATGATAAGGGCAAATATGAAAATTGCTTGTTGAAAATGTCGCTGTCACGAAAGCCGAGTATAACGGAGAAACAATAGTATGAAAACTGCAAATGGAGCCTCGTAACATATGCAATGTCTAGACGCTATATTTCATATTACACGAGGTCCAGATACATTATTGATACAACACATGTTAGTTACTGTCGTGCTTCGTGGCTTCACGTGGCCCCAGTTGCCAGTTGGATACCTCGATACATATTATAACTATGGAAAATCTTTACCATTTTTAAAGACCCGATATTAAAATAACTTCGAAAAGTTCCACGCAAAGGTTTGGGAGTAGGTACGTACCTACTCCCAAACTAAGCAAAGCTTGTAGGTACCATAGGAAATAGGTAACGATATATATTATTACCGACACATATTTAAATAGGACTAAAGAACGAATATTAATAATAATATCTGTGCTCAGCGGGAATCGAACCCGTAATCTCGACTTTCGCAGTCGGAGTCTGCCCACTGGACCAAACGACCGTCAAAACAATAGCCAAAGTTAAAATAATAGGTCGATCATTATCGGTTTGGATACAAAAGATTTGGTTTTCTCATGTTTTCGCGCGAATTCGTTCATAGAACACGAGAACAGATCAATATTGTGATCTGTTCTCGTGTTCTATGAACGAATTCGCTGCCTGTCTACACTGCTACACTGTCGAATTGGGTGTATCTGTAATGGCAGTGTATAGTGTTTTATAATAAATAAATAAATAAATAAAATGTCTCAGTAATAGATAGATTGATTAAAAGTTTTTATTTTTAATTTTATTTATAAAGATAGTAAATAGTGAGCGATGGTGGCGGAGTGGTTCGAGTAGTTGCCTGCAACACAAAGATTGCAAGTCAAATCCCGACTGTACCAATGATTTTTTATAAACTTAAGTACAGTGATTAGTCACACCACGAGCTTTACGGTGAATGAAAACGTCGAGAGGAAACCCGCACACGTCTATATCTAGAAGCAATTCAAAGGCGTATATAGTTGTGCTTGAGTAACGGCAATCACCCTCAGTCATAATAATAATAATAATTTATTTCTTAAAAATGTTTGTTTACAATTTAGTAGGTAACTGGAATCTCTTTTTAGGCATGCAATGCCTGTTAGTCATGTTGGCACCTAAAATGTATCTCTGGCGGAAAGTGGGTGTATCAGCTTACTCTTTCGAAGAGCCTTGTGGAAAAACGTGAAGATATTAAGGTGATAGATATTTAGACAATTTATTGTAATTTTAATAGTTATGCATGATATGCAAAGCGTAGAGCTTCAAATGTAGAATTTTAATTATAATCAAGACCTTACGCGATATTGTTTTGTAATTATACCTACGAAATACGACGTTTTAATATAAAGGTTTTAAGTAAGCCAATAAGGTAACCCATTGTTAAAAATATTACCTATGTATCACAGTAAAAGCACGTCACTATATACTTGTTGAATGTACGCAAGTACAGTTAAACTTTCAGTGGTTTCAACCACTATAGTTTCAGTAGAGCTTTGTACTTCGCGGCGGTTGGTCGCGCGCGGGAAAAGCCCAATTTCAAAGCGCGAGTTTTCAAATTAAAAAATAAAAGAGAATATTCTTAATATGTGCTGTGTTATAGTGGGATAATATTTTTGAGTTGTGTTTGTGTTTTAGTTACTATGACAGAATTAAATAACATCAAGATAAATTTTCGTTCTTAAGATAAGTTTTCGTGTATTCATTTAACGCTCACTTCACGTTCTTTCTCAAGTATCAGGTAAGATTCTAAAATAAGTAATTTAAATATTTCTTTTGGAAATAAAATAATAATAAGTGGGTGTATGGGTATTACCTATACACCTCTGCCTACCACTTCGGGGACCCTTGTGGGACGGCGTGAGGATATATATATTTATTATTATATTATAAAAAATTATTTCTATTACAGTATTTTTTTCTTAATAAGCATTACAGTTTGCAAAGTGCGACCCCCCATCCATTGGTATCCAAAAAGTGCACAAGAGTAACCGTTTACTAACCAACCGTTTGTCAACTAAGTGGTTATTTTTTTGTGTTTAAGGTGTGTGAGTACTCGTCAAGTTTCTTTCACTTTTATTAATACGACTACTACTGAATCGATTTGAATTATTTACGAAATAGAGAAAAGATATATTATTTAAAATGAAAACATGCAATTTTTTATCTCTTTAAGAATGTCCAATTAATATTTTGAACAAACCAGATCACTTTCAACTTTGAACGTGGAATTTCATTGTGATGTGTGTCTTGTTAATTAGGTAAAGTATCTAATCAGAAACGCGCAATGTAAGACTGAGTTTATTGCTCTGGTCACTTAAATATACCCTAGATTGAATATCCCCGTAAATCAACCGGATACCATAAAAATATTTTGCAAAAATACCGATGAAATTGGCGCACCTTAGTCAGCGGCGTAGCAATATGCGAGTTTGAATCGCAATCCAAGGAAAACACCCAGTTCGCGTTCTGATTTTATAACGCAAATTTTCACGCGAACAAAACAAATGCAAACATAAGCATACAAATTCAAGATGTTCAAAGGTAGCGCGGTATCTTGTTAGAACGCAGCGTAGACCAATGTCTAGGAACTGCAATACAATCTAAATTGGTGAACATTCTATTTCGCAAATGTATGTTAATTGTAGTAATTAGTATCCGTACAATACGAGCGGGAAAAGGGAAGGTTAAAGAGAAAAAGATGGGACGGGATGCTTGGAATCATAAACAGTTTCTTTAACTCGGTGACTTTATTAGAATGATTATTACCGAATACAACCACAACAAGATGTTACATATTTATCATCACGGGTTCGCAAATATGATAAAGCGCCACCGGGATAAATTATTTCGTCTCATTCTTCCACACACCTCTACCTAAGAGGTGTGTTATATTCTCACGACCGCTTTTCGTCTATAAGAGAGGCTAGATACGAGTATATTCTAGGTGTCAACGTGAGAGATGGCGAGTCCATCGCCGTTTCTCAAGCACACCCATATCATAGTCTTTGAAACTCTTTCAATCGTATGCCGGTTTACTCTCGACGTTTTCCTTCACCGTAACCTTTGTGGTGTGTCTAATCCTTGTATTGAGTTGAAAAACTCATTGATATAGCCACTCTACCACCATGATTGCAACGGTTTAAGAATCTTTTGAATAAAAAAAATTATTAGTTTCATCATTAGGTACGTGACCTTTGGAACTAAGTACTTAAAAGCTAGACTAACCAATGTTTACAACAGGATTTAATAACAATTCAACATCTATGCGTAGGTGTAGTACATCACAGCACTTTACGATCAATTCGGATTACCTATTTTAGATAATCCCCTAGGACTTAGCGCAGACTTTGCGCAGCAGATTCTATCGTCGCACAATATGTGTTCGGAGTATTGAAGAACTACCGGTCTGGTCGGCAAAATTCATATTTATTGCTTCAGTAGGCAAGATTTATTAATAACTAGCTGTCCCGCCCAGCTTCGCCCGGGTGAAAAAGCTAAACTTCCTGAAACACGATCGCAGATCCGAGACATTCCGAGATTTCCGTTTTTTTTTTATACCACTTTGGTGGCAAACAAGCATGCGGTCCGCCTGATGGTAAGCAGTTACCGCCGCCTATGGACGCTTGCAACACCAGGGGTATCACTCGCGCGTTGCCGATCCTGAAGGAATCTTTTCACACCCTTCTTGAAGAACTCCATGCTGTACTCTCCAGGGAAAACCTCAACGGGGAGCTCATTCCACAGTCTGAGCGTTCGCGGGAGAAAACTCCTTTGGAAGCGCACAGTGCGAGACCTTTGTGGTTCCAAGGTATGGTGATGAATTCCCCGTCGATGGCGAGAGGTGCGGTGGTAGAAGGTGGAAGTGGGCATCATGTTGAACAATTCTGCTGAACACTCCCCGTTATACAAGCGGTAGAACACTCACAGGGAGGCAAAGTCTCTCCTCAGACTTAGTGATTCCAAGCCGCTTGTGAGCAAAGGATCATCGACAATTCTAGCGGCGCGTTTCTGAACCGCGTCAAAAGGCCCTAGCTGGTATCCAGGGGCTCCAGCCCACAGGTGGCAGCAGTACTCCATATGTGGCCGAACTTGCGACTTATAAAGTTGCAGCCTTTGAAGCCTGTGAAGTACTGCTTAGCTCTGTTGAGCACACCGAGCTTCCTCGACGCCAGCTTAGCCTTGTCCTCTAAATGACCACGCAACTGAACGTCGCTAGAAATATCGACCCCAAGGATCCTAATGCTCTCCGAGATGTTCAGGAGAGTGTTCTGGAATTGTGGAGCCACAGCGAATGGAGTTTTTTTAGCGGTGAACGCGCACATTTGTGTCTTAGTGGGGTTGAAGTGGACTAGGTTTAGTCGACTCCAATCGGAGACACTGCGAAGTGTACTCTCGATTTCAGACACAAGTCGTTTGCGACTTTCCTCCACAGTGGAACGAGGGAGATTAGCACGGCCCGTGTAGTAAGTGTCCCCAGTACTGTCGTCTGCATAGCAATGAATGCCTTCAATAGAAAACATGTCATTAATATGCAGAAGAAACAGAGTCGGGGACAACACAGAGCCTTGCGGGACTCCAGCATTAATGTCCATGCTTTCGGAGCAGCTACCGTCACCGACGGCAAAATACAATACATAAATAAAAAAACTAAAATATATCTCTGTGCAACATTTTAATCCAATTCCGTAAAGTGCCTACCTACCGTGACTAGGGTCATGTTTTTTGACTTTAGCTCATTTGTTAAGGAAATCGGCGCCAATAGCTGGCGGAATTATATATGACCCATCGGCGAAAAAAATCGGCGTTCTTCTTTTCTCTTTTGTCTATGGGTAGGATACGGTTCATACGAACCTTCGGCAAAACGGTTACTCTTTTGATCTTTGTCTATGGGTAGGATGCGAAACCTATCGTATATTAGAACAGCGGTGAACAAAATTGCTATTCGATAAAATCTCGTATGCCACGTGTGCCCGTATATCGGTGACCTTTCGTCTATTTATAACATCAATGATAGCGCTGCAAACAGGTAATCATTTCATTTTCATCATTTTCACTATAATGTTATCTGTGAAAGTTTGTAAGTTTGGATGTTTGCGATTCTTTCACGGCAAAACGGCTGAACCGATTTGGCTGAGAGTTGAAATCGTGATGGCTTATACCCAGGAATAGGACATAGGCTACTTTTTTCATCCAAAATTCAAAGTTAATAAATTTTAATATTATAAAGTATGATGCTCTTTCTCGGCATAGCAGCTGAACCGATCCTAGCAGGAACATACATAAGCAACTTTTTCGAACACCACGCGGGCGAAGCCACGGGCAAAAGCTAGTCTATATATAATTTTTTTTTTCTATAATAGAGTTATCTTTGAATTGTTTCTTAAGCGTATGCAGGTATCCTCTCGATGTTTTCCTTCACCGTAGAGCTCGTGGTGTGGCTAATGTATGAAGGTAAAGTTACCTTTGCCAAGCCCTGCGGGAACCTACTTGAAGATGCTATCTATTAATTTTATATAATTAGCTTCATTTCTTTTTATATCACAAAGGTGACAAACAAACTCGTCGTCCGCCTGATGGAAAGCGATTACCGCCGCTTATGGATGCTTGAAACACCAGGGGTACCTACCACGTAGGCGAACCAGCAGGATTTTCTCACCTTTCTTGAAAAACTGCATGCTGTATTCAGTAGGAAAAACCTCAACGGGTAAATTAAACAGCCTGAGCGTTCGCGGATAGAAGCTTCTTTGAATCGTACGTAACCTTTGTGGTTCCAAGATCGATGGCGAGAAGTGCGGTGGTTGAAGGTAGAAGTGGGCATCATGTCAAACAAATCTTTATAATAGTATCCGTTTTACAAGCGGTAGAACTCACACAGGGACGCTTAGACTCTCTTCAGAGATCGCTTGAAATGTCAGAGCCAAGTATGCCAAAGCTCTCTGAGATGTTCAAAGGATTATTCTCAACATGATTTATTGTCCCAATATTAGTCAAAACGTTTGCCATCAACTGTCATTTCCAACTCCACATTTCGTGCAATTACGTCACTTGAGTAACCCAGCCGTCTGATTACGAATATCTTATCAGTAAAGCTTTTAATTTCGCGTTACTGGGCAGCCATCGAACTTTCCAGTAGATTGATCATACTAACCATTGAGCACTTGGTTGATTTCATAGTGTCATTCGACTTATGACGATATAAAATCGGATTGACCTTTTTAATCATGACTTGCGGCCTTACCATCGACCATTATTCTGACACGAGTGCTAATGTGACGAATTCATAACGGCATATATACAATATCTTTCACACTTTTGAATAATAATAGTAACAAATACGACTGTACCAATGAGTTTTTTCTTAACTTCTGAACTGAAGTACAGTGATTAGTCACACCACGAGCTTTACGGTGAAGGAAAACATCGGGAGGAAACCTGCATACGTCTGAGAAGAAATTCAAAGGCGTATGTATAGTCGTGCTTGAGTAACGGCGATGGACTCGCCATCTGTCACGTTGGCACCTAATATACCTCTGGCGGAAAGTGGGTGTGTGGGTATTACCTATACACCTCTGCCTACCCCTTCGGGGACCCTTGTGGGAAGGCGTGTGGATATATTATAAATACGGGTTTTACCCCGCATATTAATCAAAATGTACTGAAAAGTAAATAATGCTGTACATGTTTTTATAACCTAACGAATGAAGCTATCAATATATATATATATATAATAGTTTATATCAATATATAATAGTTTGTTGCTATAAGTGACGCTTACCCTTCGAATTAGAGTTCGTTAAATCGGATGTCTCAACAACCTGTATATTAAACAAAATTTTAAGTTTTTTTTTATAATATTATGATCGCCTCTACAAGTACCTATCGCAGCTAAGGAATTCTCGAATAGCCATTTACCTTGGCACATTCATTCATCCAATATATATTGTCGGTACACACACACACACACACACGCACTAGGTCAGACAAAAGGTTGATCAGAATGATAATGGAACGAAAGAATATCTACACAATATATACATCAATCAAATTGACCCTATCTTTATATATATAATTCTTCTGTGAGTGTGTATGTCACTGAACTCCTCCTAAACGGCTGGACCGATTTTAATGAAATTTTCTGTGTGTCTTCAGATGGATTTGAGAATGGTTTAGATTCACAATTGGACCGATAGGTGGCGCTGTGATCGTGTTTTAGGGCATTTACTTTTTTCACCCAAGCGAAGCTGGGCGGGACCACTAGTCTATTTATATAGTGTGACGTGTCGTAAATGGCTGTCAAATTATTATTCCATAGTTTCCAAACCAACTGATAACACTTTATCAAGCGGGCGAACATCAAAGGCGTTTGTTAGTTAACTAAAGTTTTCTACGGCGCCGCTGAAGTTTGCACAACTTTTCTTTCTTTACGCCTTCCCACATAGTACCTTCCATTTCGGCAGATTCGAGTATAGTGAGATGGAATATGTGGAATTGTCCTAAGGTATTTATAATTTCAAGCGCATTCCTTTTCATATGTAGAAATTGTCAAGAAGGAGTGTAAGATGTCCCTGCAGGGTCAGCATATCGTCCATAGGCGACGGTAGCCTACCATCAGGCAGAACGCATTGTTGTGTTTATTAATTCGTGTATTAAAATAAATTTGTTACGATTTTTCCTACATCATAAAGCTCGTGGTTTGGTAAAGCTCTGTACTTAAGTTCAGAAAATATACATTAGTACGGAGCACCAAGGCTAGAATGGGCGTACATTAACTACTATACAACTACTTGGTCGCTAAGGTTTTTTAGGAAAACGTATGTAGTAATAGTAATAGTTAGTACGCTGGTTAGTCCTTACAACAATACTACTTTATAGAGAGCACTGGCATTCCACTCTACCCCGAGGGATGAAGGATATTCCGAGGGTTGATGATGATGACGACTCAGTTGATGACTTGAACTCAGTACGGAGCTGGATTTCAGTCTAGCCGCAATTCGCCAGACAAAATTATATTGAGACCGAAGTCACGATATTACAGCAAATAAATTAAGGCGGTTGGTGTGACACTTATAAAAACCAAGAATGGTGCTCGTTGCCAGGAGTGAATATCCTCAGGTTGTAACTTATATTTCGTAGAAGGATTACGGATTAATTTTATATATCAACATATTGTATTAAATGTTTTTGTATTTTCTCTCGTAGCGTGACTTACGGGAACTTTTGCTTCTTAACCGGCCAATGGCAAGACCGACGCCTCCAGCTAAGCACTTTAATGTACTAAGCAAACACACTTAGGTGTGCCTGGCACAGTAGCAGGGGCACCCCTGGGATGTACGGACCTCGGCTTAGAGCGTTGCTGGATCGCGAGCAAGGCTGGGCTAGATTCTGTATTAAATTTGGTGTAGTTTTTATTAATAAATCAAATTGAAAGTATTGTTGTATATTCAGCTGTTTAAGCTACATTGATTCTTTAAGGAGCTTCAAGTTTAAGAAGTCCAAGTAATGTTCGACTCAAGATTTGCACACATTGCCCGTGGCTTTGCTCGCGTGGAACTAGTTTTTCGGTATGTAGATAAGTTTAAGGAGCACTGGCGCTCCACTCTCTCTGCCTACCCCGTGAGGTAATCGGCGTGATGATTTGTATGTATCTTTTGTAGTAGCTACGATGATAAATATACTAATAATAATATATTATTACCGACTTGCAAAAAGGGGAGGTTTCAGCTGTATTTTGTATGTTTATGTCACGAAGTGCGCTGATGGTGGACAGAATTCTACTATTCTTTGTATTTGGTCTAATATAGATATTTCTAGAAGCACACTCGACTATTTTAATGCAAAGGTTACTAATATCATCGCTATATTTGATGTCAAAGATAAAGACTGATCGCTAGTAATTTGGTGCTAGTAGCGTCTTAATTCGGCCAATTGCGTGGTGTCAGTAATACCGAGTTCAATGAACTACATCTCGTATACATATACGTGGTATATAGAGCTATAAATATGATTGATACCCACCCAAATTGGATGCGTGTCCTAATTTCTTGCCGCGTGTAATTTGACCCACTTATTCTATTAATTTTCCGCTTTAAACATCTATCGATATTATACGGAATCCTGGATATGGATTAAATTAGGTTAAATGCAGTCGAAAAAATGATCTTGCTTTATGGTTTAATAATAAAAATAAATAATAAATACCTGGGACAATTCCACCCAAATTGACCTAGTCCCAAATTAAGCAAAGCCTGTGTTATGGTAACTAGACAACGATATATTTACTTAAATAGATAGATATATATATATATATATATATATATATATATATATATATATATATACATAAATACATAGGACATCCAAGACTAAGGTACAAATACTCGTATTCATGTACATACTCGTATTAATACATGTCTTTCTCATAATAAAACTACAATTTGAACTATAAAAAAATACTAGCTAATTAATATATGAAAATTGTTTATATGGACGACAGGAGATCAGAGAGTATCCATTTCATACATACTTCACACCTTCCCATAAGCATCCCCAAAGGGGTAGGCAGAGGTGTAACATACCCTTATTTTCGCTGGGATATGGCAGGTGTTAATGTCCCAGATTGCGAGTCCAACGCCGTTTTTCACGCACGTCCATACATACGACTGACTCTCTTCCCGGCTGTTATAGATAGTGCCATTCACAAAGACCACCCCAACAATTTCTTGTCGAGGGGGTCGCGGAATGTGAGGAGTATAGCCGAGTCTATTAATTGTAGTGTGCGTGTGCACTCATAGGTAAACAGTGGGTACCGACAATATTCAAACATTTGTGGAAGGCTGCACACTTACACTATGAACTCTAAGGAAAAAATTGGGCGCGTCCTCGTGGACGGCACTATCTATAACAAGCGGTTAAAAAATTATGATCACTTGGAACTAAGGCTTCTTCAAAATCCTCGGGTCCCCAAATGGCCCGGTCTCTTATCTACGCTTGCGTGGGAATACATAACCATGACGTGGATGGCTCTTAAGGAATTTTGATCAAGGTAAAGTCTACTGATAGCTCAATGAATTGCAAGCAAAAGATAACAAGCTAACGTCCCTTAAGAGAACTTATATTGAGTAAACGGATACATCGTCAGTTCGTTATAATGACATATGAATTTCGCTCCATAAACAATCTATGATACCCACCAGGTCGTATTATTATTGTCTATGGTATCCATAACAAGAATCTACAGGACTCCGAAACATCTGGAGATGTTCCCGCCATGTAAGACATTGTACATGGTTGGAAGATTAACGTTGGGTTATTGCGGTAAATAGTGGATAGTAACTGGGCTGTGGTATATATATATATATATATATATATATATATCCTCACGCCTTCCCACAAAGGTCCCCGAAAGCAAAATCAAAAATCAAAATCAAAATATTTTTATTTAACATAGGTCTAGATGGGTACATATAAAATGCCGAAAAAGGTGCACGGTTCGGGTTGGTCGTTTCCATGGAGAAGAACCGGCAAGAAACTCCATGGTTACACTTTTCAAATCATAAGGTATACAATAACAATATTATAATGTTACAGCATTAGTACTTAAGTATGGGGGATCAGCGTAGGCCCCACAAATAGGTCGTTGCTTACTGCACATAAAACAAGATAAGTATAACAAAGTTAGCAAGATCTGGGAATCTACAAAGCCTATCTCTACGAAGTTTTTTTTTTTTTTTTTTTATACCACTTGGGTGGCAAACAAGCATGCGGTCCGCCTGATGGTAAGCGGTTACCGCCGCCTATGGACGCTTGCAACACCAGGGGTATCACTCGCGCGTTGCCGACCCTGCAGGAATCTTTTCACACCCTTCTTGAAGAACTCCATGCTGTACTCTCCAGGGAAAACCTCAACGGGGAGCTCATTCCACAGCCTGAGCGTTCGCGGAAGAAAACTTCTTTGGAAGCGCACAGTGCGAGACCTTTGTGGTTCCAAGGTATGGGGATGAATTCCCCGTCGATGGCGAGAGGTGCGGTGGTAGAAGGTGGAAGTGGGCATCATATCGAACAATTCTGCAGAACACTCCCCGTTATACAAGCGGTAGAACACACACAGGGAGGCAAAGTCTCTCCTCAGACTTAGTGATTCCAAGCCGCTTGTGAGCATGGGATCGTCGACAATTCTAGCGGCGCGTTTCTGAACCGCGTCAAAAGGCCCAAGCTGGTATCCAGGGGCTCCAGCCCACAGGTGGCAGCAGTACTCCATATGTGGCCGAACTTGCGACTTATAAAGTTGCAGCCTTTGTTGCGGTGTGAAGTACTGCTTAGCTCTGTTGAGCACACCGAGCTTCCTCGACGCCAGCTTAGCCTTGTCCTCTAAATGACCACGGAACTGAACGTCGCTAGAAATATCGACCCCAAGGATCCTAATGCTCTCCGAGATGTTCAGGGGAGTGTTCTGGAATTGTGGAGCCACAGCGAATGGAGTTTTTTTTGCGGTGAACGCGCAAACTTGTGTCTTAGTGGGGTTGAAGTGGACTAGGTTTAGTCGACCCCAATCGGAGACACTGCGAAGTGTACTCTCGATTTCAGACACAAGTCGTTCGCGACTTTCCTCCACAGTGGAACGAGGGAGATTAGCACGGCCCGTGTAGTAAGTGTCCCCAGTGCTGTCGTCTGCATAGCAATGAATGCCTTCAATAGAAAGCATGTCATTAATATGCAGAAGAAACAGAGTCGGGGACAACACAGAGCCTTGCGGGACGCCAGCATTAATTTCCATGCTTTCGGAGCAGCTACCGTCAACGACGGCTCTTATGCATCTGCTGGACAGAAAGCTGGCGACCCATTTGCATAATCCCTCTGGCAGTCCGTAGGATGGAAGCTTCGATAGAAGACCGCGATGCCAGACCCGATCGAACGCTTTCGCCACATCCAAGCTAACAGCTAATGCCTCACCTTGACTCTCAATGGCGAGTGACCAACGGTGCGTGAGATATACTAGAAGGTCACCCGTTGAGCGACTGTGGCGGAAGCCATACTGTTGGTCACTCAACAAACCGTGACCCTCTAGATATCGCAGGAGTTGCGTGTTAATCACTCGCTCCATAATTTTGGAGAGGAGGGAGGTGATGGCGATCGGCCTGTAATTCGATGGGTCTGATCTATCGCCCTTTTTGGGCACTGGGTGCACGTGGGCGGTCTTCCACGAAGTTGGGACTTTTTGGGTGGAGTAGGAAAGCGCGAATAGGCGCGTCAAAACAGGACACAGTTCAGGAGCACACTGCTTAAGCACCACTGCCGGAATACCGTCTGGCCCGCTCGACTTATGGACGTCCAGAGACAGCATCTCCCGCCGGACCTCCCGTTGGGTTATGCTTATCTCCGGCATAGAGTTCTCACACCGCAGGATAGTGGGCGGTGTGGCGCCTCCGTCATCCATAGTCGAGTTCGAGGCAAAGAGAGAGCCCAATAGATCCGCTTTCTCTTTGGCACTGTGGGCCAAGTTACCATCCGGCTTACGGAGTGGTGGTAGGGACGACTGGCAAAAGTTTCCCTCAGCAGCCTTGGCAAGGGACCAAAAAGCACGGCTGCCAGAAGGGTAGCTAGCGAGTCTCTTACCAATTCTGCCGACGAAATCGAATTTCGCCCTGGCAATCGCTCGCTTACAGTGCCTCGAGGCAGCATTAAGTTTCCGCTTTGCATCAGATATGTTGGGGTCCAGATTGGATCGAGCCGTGGTCCACGCCTCATACAAGGCTTGCTTGGATAATTTAGCTTCCTTGCAGGGCTTATTAAACCACGGCTGTTTCTTTACCCCTGTAGCTACTAGCGAGTTTGGGATGTAGCATTCCATTCCCGCCAGTATCGTCTCAGCGACGGCTGCTGCACAGGGGTCTGGATCTTCTGATGCAAAGCAGATCTGCCTCCACGGGTACGATGCGTAAAACTCACGCAATCCATCCCAGTCTGCTGCCTTGTAGTGCCACATGCGCCGCCGCCCCGGGGGTCGGGGCACTTCGGCCTTTGCGCACGGCACTTGCGTCCGGACCAGACAGTGGTCGGATGTGCCAAGCGGCGCACCCACCGAGATGGAATAGCTGTCCGGTCGCGTGGTCAGCAGAAGGTCCAGAAAAGAGCTTGTATGGCCCTCGATATCAGGTATTCTGGTTGGTTCGTGTACCAGCTGCGAGAAGCCATAAGCCAGGGCAAGCTCGTAAGCAGCCCTCCCCGCGCAGTCAGTGGACCGAGAGCCAAGCCACTCAACATGGTGAGCGTTAAAGTCTCCTAAAACCACCAACTCCGCGGAGGGGTACTGCTCAAGTACTTTGTCCGTTGTCGATTGCAGGTGCTCAAATAGGCGAACTGTGTCTGTGTCACCGCTATGGGACCTGTAAAGGCACGCGTAGATTCGGGTGTTGCCACCATAGTCTACGCGCACCCACAAAATTGACAGGTCTCTGTCTTCAAGGCCGTGGAGACGTCGACAGCAAATATCCTCCCGGAAGTACATACATACCCCGGCGCGGCGCACAAAATTGTGTTCCATCTTGTACCCGGGGTAGTTCAGGTACGATGTATCATCAGGGCAGGATATCTGCGTCTCCGTCAGAAATAGCAGAGTCGGCTGTGTCGTCTCAAGGTGTTGGTGGACTGCATTTAGATTAGAATGAAGTCCCCTGATGTTGCAAAAGTCCATTTTTAATATGGAAGGGGAGGCCGCTGGGAAACTTCTACTATTTTTAAATTTGGCCATTTTAGATTTCTAAGGGTGCTGAAAAGGAAGAAGAGGAATCGTTGTGTCGGCATCAAAGAGGACAAAGCGCAGTCTCAATCCGCCGCAGTGATGTACAGGTAGTGCGGTTTGCCGGAGCGGAAGTCGGAAGGGCCCCCGATCCCCCCCTGATGCAGCGGCCGGGTCCACTCCGGTCTCCTCCTCCGGCACGACCACTACACCAAGGACTTTACACACATGTGCGGGTCAGCCTCCCAGGGCGGAGATTAGGTGATCCCTGGGTTCGGGACCCCTACTATATGCGGGCGGCCAGCGGACAGCCGTTTCACCGGGTCTCCCTAACAACCGCACCGACATGCCGCGCCTGGTCACCACCACGGCGGAATTGCA
The DNA here is from genome assembly GCA_945859725.1 of Drepana falcataria. Taxonomy (NCBI): domain Eukaryota; kingdom Metazoa; phylum Arthropoda; class Insecta; order Lepidoptera; family Drepanidae; genus Drepana; species Drepana falcataria. Next base: position 10,958,832 of record OX243927.1, on the reverse strand, counting down.
CCACTGGTCCTGTGCTGCCGACACACCGCTTCCTCTTGGAGCCTGGCGACCTTACTCACCACAGGAACACGACACACCCGAGGGTAATGCCATTTAGCTGCGATCTTCTGTAAGGTGGAGGTAATGGTACCAGTCGGGCTGCTCCGAATTCGAACGGCAATTAACCGTTGTGCCCTCCCTCCCTTTGTAGGTGGTAGTGTGGTAGGCAGGGGTGTATAGGTAGCACCCATACACCCATATTCCACCAGAGATATATTTTAGGTGCCAACGTGTCAGATGGCGAGTAAGTAGCCGTAGTAAGCGGTTACGAGATATTTGAAGTCTCGCTTTAAGGAAGCTTTCACTTTACACCAAGGAAATATGGAAGGTTGACTTTTAATTAAATTATCTTAATGAACACACGTGCGTCACTCCGGTCCCTTGAGATAACTTGTAAAAGCCAATTACGCGCCCCTCCTCAAAGTGATACCAGTTTTGTTAAATAAATTTTAGTATGAAATAAAAAAGTCTTGCTTATTCTTTGGATTGCAAAGATTCTGTGCGCCTGATAGAGAGTGCTGCTGGTATCACCTTGTTGGTTAAAAAGCGTGCATACAAAAAGCCGTCATGGTCGGATGGTTCGAGTTTCCTGCTACCAAAGATTGCAAGTTTGAAATCCGACTGTACTAAAGAGTTTTTCTAAACACTTTACTTAAGTTTAACTTACAACGAGCTTTACGGTGAAGGAAGATTCCGAGAGGAAGCCTGGATACGTTTGAGATTATATTCAAAAGCATATATCGTATGTAGTGTGTATAGTGCTTGAATAACGGCGATGGACTCGCCACCTGTCACGTTGGCGCCTCAAATATATCTCTGGCGGAAAGTGGGTATGTGGGTACTACCTGTGCTACACCTCTGCGTACACCTTCGGGGACCGTTGTGGCAAGGCGTGAGGATATATATTTTGACATGTGTGGAAAATGCTTAAATCAAAGCAATGCCACGACGGAACAAGGTCACTTATGATTGAGTAGTCGATTGGTTGGAATATTAATTGCCTCTGATTAACCCAATTGCTTGTGATTTATTAGGGAGCCAAATGTTCATTATCTGTAGATTAGAATACGACATTATTGTTACATACTAGCTATACCCACGACTTCGTCCGCGTGGAATTTAACTTAATAATATACTTCAGTTTCTAAAATAAAAGTAGCCTGTTATTCCTCTTTACATCAGCTATCTGCCAGTCAAGTAAAAATCAGTCCAGCCGTTTCAGAGTTTACTCTGAACAAGCAATTAGACAGGCAGATAGAAAAAATTAAAAAATTTGTTATTTTGTGATATGTACGGTACATATCACATAAGTAAACATCCATAAGTATATATAATATATCCTCACGCCTTCCCACAAGGGTCCCCGAAGGGGTAGGCAGAGGTGTATAGGTAATACCCACACACCCACTTTCCGCCAGAGGTATATTAGGTGCCAACGTGACAGAAGGCGAGTCCATCGCCGTTACTCAAGCACGACTATACATACGCCTTTGAATTTCTTCTCAGACGTATGCAGGTTTCCTCTCGATGTTTTCCTTCACCGTAAAGCTCGTGGTGTGACTAATCACTGTACTTAAGTTCAGAAAAAACTCATTGGTACAGTCGGGATTCGAACTTGCGACCTTTGCGTCGCAGGCAACTGCTCGAACCGCTCGGCCACCACGGCTCCATAAGTAAAAAGCGTTTATTTTAATATTACAAAAAGATACTCCAATTTTATAGATATATTATCTTACGCTAGTTACATTCCGCGGCGTTGTTCGCGATATCAAAACCACGGTTTCAGTAGTTTCAGGTGATCTGAACAGACTAGGATATTCCTCATATCACATGAAAGAGTTACACACAAAAAGATACATAGAATTATAATTTATTCAAATCAAATCAAATCAAATAATTTTATTCAGACATGAGTCCATAGTGTTAGTGTACAAGATAACTTAATAAATAGTGTTAGTAATAAGGCTACCTACATTACAAACGGTATGGATCCTTACCCAGTGACGCAGCAGAGGGCCGCTGCGATTAGAGCAATTCTTTAGGAAGTGACCGAGTACCATATTTGAATCAAAGCACAAATTTTATTTAAAATATATTTTTACACCTATTTGAGAAACGGCGATGGATTTAGGGTTACTAAATGGGGGTACGTATGTTTCATAATAATTATATTTACTTCACCATAATTCCCCGCAGTGAGACAATGATGGCTGTATAAAAACCTCACCATCCTTTTAAAGAGGCGTCTCCCTTCGTCTAATCGAGACCTCTCGCGACAGGCGGGCTGGAGCATATCTCGCTCAGATAATTCTTGTCACGTTGCCGCGGAATAACGATATGGGTCAAATATGCTATCCGTAATTAGTTATACGACTGCCTGTTATACTAATTAGTAATAATTCGTTATGCAACCGTTTTGTGAATACTGTTAAGGGCTATGATTATAAATAAAGTTAAATTAAATACTATTATTATAAATAATAAAAGAGCCGTGGTGGCCAAGTGGTTCGAGCAGTTGCCTGCGACACAAAGATCGCAAGTTCGAATCCCGACTGTACCAATGAAGGAAGGTGAAGGAAAACATCGAGAGGAAACCTACATACGTCTGAGAAGAAAATCAAAGGCGTATGTATAGTCGTGCTTGAGTAACGGCGATGGACTCTCCATCTGTCACGTTGGCACCTAATATACCTCCGGCGGAAAGTGGGTGTGTGGGTATTACCTATACACCTCTGCCTACCCCTTCGGGGAGCCTTGTGGAAGGCGTGAGGATATTTTATTATATCCTCACGCTGTGTTTCAGGAAATTTTTTTAGTTCACCCGAGCGAAGCTGGGCGGGACAACTCGTTTCTATATATATATTTGCCGCTAAGCATTGTTGGTACGTCACCCTTATCATTCAGACACTTGCGTGAAGCGATGCGATGTTTGCGATATAATCTTGTCTTAGACAAAAAGGACAACACAAAGGCCTTGTAATACTCCATGTAGGCATTTACATACGTCCCGTGGATCTTTATCCATGGTCTGTACCTTCGTACAGATAGAGCCATCCACGAAGAGGCGCCCCAACAATTTTTAATCGAAAGGGTCGCGGGATGCGGGGTTTATAGACCCGAGTAGATTAATTGTAGTGTGCGTATGCACTCATAGGTAATTAGTGTGTACCGATAATACTCAAACATTAGTGGAAGGTTGCACACTTACACTATAAACTGTATAGTGGGGCGCGTCTTCGTGGATGACACTAGCTCTATAGTATATGCTATAGCTGTACGTTACCAGGTACCATTAAGGAGGATAAAGACGGTGGTCAGACGATAGGTGGTAGCTGGTAAACACCATGTTATGGTCATTATTAAAAAGTATGAAAATACAAACTTATTGAAATAGGTCAAAAGGCTCGTGTTCACTTGCGTATTTTATTCTGCGTATCTCTTAGATCATAGATAAGTCCTCTAGACCTTTATTACTATTGAAGCAATAGAGATCCAAGAACGCTAACATTACTTGAATGGCCAAATGTAATCCATACCTCCAAAAGGCTCCGGCAGCGGATGCACGCCTTCCATAATGGATGAGCCGCGTTGTAATCTTGTTTGGATCGACTAATATCGATGCCATTAGTCTCCACTACCTTATATACCTACTTGCGTATTAAGCGGATGTGCCTTTATACGCATATATAATAATAACACCATACGCCTTCTGTAAATCAAGCACGAATACATACGCCTTTGAATCTCTTTTCAACAGGCAGATTTTTAATGATGTCGTAAGTATTAGTAACTATAGTATAAATGCTAAAGATTGTAAGGTTGAACGGAATTCTTAGAATCCCGGAAAACCTAGATCATCAGGAGCATCAAGTGTACTCGAAACCGGCGAGCATGTATAAAGAGACTGATGAATGTGGACGAAACGACAGAGTTATGTAAGTCTAGAGAAAACTGACGCTGTAGTCTTTCTGCTTACTCGGTACTCGGCGTGATGATATGTATTTATTTTTCCAGAAAAAAAATATACATATATAAAATATATGTATATATTGATGTACCAGTATATATAACAAAGTCGACCTAACAAGTTAAATTTAGACGGCACCTATTTGCGTGTTTTCGTGATTCTTGACCTCAATCATGACGTAGAGCCGACATAAAATGTTGGTTTTTCCTTTAGAATGGAGGCTGAATATATAATAAAAATCATCATAAAATAACATTCACCTACATAATTCATGCATAGATCACTATAAAAAAGCTTCCGTCTACACAACAATGTTTCAAATATTATAGCTAACATATTCAGCTGGCTATGTCTTCCGACCTACGATTTTTTTTTTTTTTTTTTTTTTTTGTATTTGTCTCTCGTAGCGTGAGTTCCGGGAACTTTTGCTACTTAACCGGTCAATGGCGAGACCTAGGCCTCCAGCCAGGCACTTTATTTCTAAGCAACACAGCTAAGGGCACCCCCTGTGGGGTACGAACCTCGGCTTAGGGCGTTGCTGGATCGCGAGCAAGGGAGCTGGGCTGGACTGGTAATTTTATTTAAATATTATTTGGGGGCGGGATTTACGCGTCAGGCTCGGCGCGGGCCGGCGTTTGCGGCGGGGGTCGGGGGGTTACATTACGGCTTATTCGCGTCGAGCCTCGTCGGCGAGGACGGAACAGTGGTCGGTTTTGTGTAGTGTTGGTATGTTTTTGTCGGGCGTCCTGGAGGACCGTTATGTCGTCATCCGGTTCGATGACGGCGTGTCTTGGACGCCTTATCTTCGAGATAAGGGAAGGAGTGTATCGGGCGGCCGATACGACGAGGGGGTTGGGGTGATTTACAGCAGAATCGAAATGACGTTTGGACAGTTTTTTCAAAAACTGTTTTATAGTGGGGACTTTGAGGTCAACGTGGAGTTGACTATTACCCGACCTACGAAGGTTTACTGTATTTTTATTGGACAATTTCGTAGTACAAGTTTGGTGAACAATGTAGTACTAAAATAATCATACTTTAACACATCTACTTGTTGCATATACTTGCCTTACTAATATCTTAAGTTACAGATAGGTAGATCGATATTACAAGCTATCTTTACGCCATCTCATAAGACTCTCCGAAGAGGAAGGCAGTATTTTTGTAGGACACAACTATATTTCGCCGGAGATATATTTTAGTTGCCAATGTGACAGCTTGCGAGTCCATCGCGGTTTCTCAAGCACGACTATACGTACGGGTTTCTTCCCAAACTTATGCAGGCTTCCTCTCGAAGTTTTCCTTTACCGATGTGACTTATCACTATACTTAAGTTCAGAAAAACTCATTGGTATAGTTGAACCACTGGACCACCACAGCTCTAACAGCAATTAACTATTTTTGTTATAAATAGAAAACAGGATCAATTATACCTCATATTTCCGAACAATTTGCGGGAAAACGATACAATCCAATCACTCTGGCTTATGGATCCCTTGCTTTCATGGTGACAGGTAAAGCCTGAATAGAAATTAGAGCCAAGAGGCTTGGAATGATATCTTTATTTTAACGTCTTTAATAATCGGGGCTACATGTAGGTTTACAGGCTACAATTAGAACAAAAATGATTTCGCTTGCAAAACTTAACTAGGCAAAGGAGTTGCAACAAAAACTTTTTGGCAAAGATATATCTCACGAGCATGTATGAAGAGACTGATGAATGTGGACGAAGCGAAAGAGGTATGTAAGTCTAGAGAGAATTGGCGCTCTATACTCTCTGCCTACCCCGTTAGGGGCTTGGCGTGATGGTATGTATATATGTATGTATATCTGACTCTTGTATTTTTTTTTAATTCAAGTTAGCTGCTGGATAAAAAAAAAGATGCGCGGATTAATTACTTTGCATAAGTTGACCTAGCGGTAATCACTTGCAAAGATTTTGCGCATTCTTTGTGAACAAGTGTACAGTGATTAAACACACCACGAAGGAAAAGATTGAAATGGAACCTGCAAATGTGTGAGAAGGAAAGAAAAGGGGGTGTTTATTACTACATACACACATGGAAATTTGGAAAGGCGTTGGGTTGGGGCGCGAAAGGTTGAAAACATTGTGGAAAGGCGTGAAGATAATGCATTAAGGCCCCACCTTCATTAGTATACTAACCAAAGTTAGCCTTTGTTTGTATAAACTAAACAAACGTACAACTAAAACACAAGTTTAACATAAGTTTTGTCCGACTTGTACAAAAGACTGTGTTGTGTTTACCTACAGTATATGAGCCCGGAAATTCCACTTTGTTGGATAAACGGATTATCAGATAAGGACAAATGATGTATCGCTGGATTTGCTTTACTTCCGCCTATGATATTGTGACAAAACGGATATAAGAGCAATTTTATCTAAGCCTGTTGAAATTGATGGAATATTGTTTCATAACCCGAAACATAATATGCTCGTATTGACAAACAAACTAGCAAACATCTCCATGAACTGTTCGCCAAGATCATTCCGGTGTGTTGACGGGACAACATCAATTTCCGCTCAGAAGATAATAAACAGGATACTTCAGAAAAGAGGACTGTTGCTCAAACATGTACTAGGACACAATGAGAGGGAGAAAATAAAAAATACATTCACATTCAAGAAGACGGGAATGTCAAGAGTACTCGAAACCGGCAAGCACGTATGAAGAGACTGATGAATGTCAACGAAGTGAAAGAGATATGTAAGTCTAGAGAGAACTGGTGTTCTATTCCCTCTGCCTAGCCCGTTAGGGACTCGGCCTGATAGGAGTAGTCAGAGTATATCTTAGTATAGCCTATACATATGTATATACTCCTTTGAATTTCTTCTCAAATGTATGTCTGTCCTCTCGATGTTTTCCTTCACCGTAAAGCTCGTGGTTTGACTAATCACTGTACTTAAAATTCAGAAAAACTCACTGCTATAGTCGGGTTTCGAACTTGCAATATTTGCGTTGAAGACTTATTAAAATTTTTAGAGATAGAAATTGAAACACATCGTCTTATTTCCCTTTAGAGGATATACCTACAATATACTTGGTTAAACTACATTATGTATCTCAATATATGTTTTATTTAAATGACAATTCTGAAGTAACAGCCTAAGCCCTAAATTATTCAAATACATATGTAAAATTCGTTCTCGCTTCACTCACAGACGGAACATTTAGGTCACACGAGCTGTCATATCGTGGCATAGCTCGTACTAGTCTCATATGGAGTGCCCTAGTCGGGTTGCTTAGCATTTAATTAAGGCCTGGCTGAAAGCTCTCGTCTAGTCGCTGACCTAAAGTAGGACAAAGTTTAATCCTACAAATGTGGTAGGTATTGACCACGCTAATTATAAAACTTTTTCAAGACTGCAAAGCAATGATTGTGAGTTCGAATCCCGACTGTAACAATAAGTTCTTGCTAAACTGATCTACAGCACCGAAAGGTACCAGTTGAAGGATAACGTAGATGGGAAACGTGCAAGAGAAGAAATTCTAAGATTCGTCATCTATCCCGCTAACATCTATATATTATATATACAGGTATATTTTCTACCTTAGGTAGGCCTCTGCCTTCCCTTTGGGCGACTCTTGTGAGAAGGCATGAAATACTCTAAAATAATAATAAAATGACCTGTCTCGAACTAACGAAAACGTTTGATCACAGCGAGCCTTCAAGATAGTTTGCTTTAGCAACGAGAGCGTTCGGAAGAGCGCCCTCAATGCCGCATTGGGGAAATAACAATTTGTTTTCTTAATAGAAATGGATTGTTTGAATATTCACGATCTCTGTTTGAGGACAAACTAATGTTGCCCTGCACTGTTTGTTCGCACGATCCTTATCTAAATATTGACAGGAGACCTATTATTTTACAGATTTTTTTAACGGTAAAAGAGCGTGGCAATGCCAAAGTTCTCTCTCTCATTGCTTTAAACTCATTGCCAAGCAAGCAATGAGTTTAAAGCAATGAGTAAATTAGATCTCACAGTGATTTGGAATAACGTAAGTTTAAGGAGAAGAAAAGCTCTTGAAATACTTACGAATAAAAATAAAATTTTGATTACTTGAAGTTAGTGAAAACAAATATATGCTTGAATATCACATGTAATATTGAACAAAATATATTTAAGCATTAACCTTATTACGTTTTATCGTTAGGAAATTGCATGTTAAGAAATAAACTTAAATGAATTGATTTATTTACAGGCGTATGATGTATGAATCATCTTTTCACAAACTCTAAAATATTAAAAATTTACTCATAGACTAATAATCTTAGGTATGTTATTTCATCCCCAGTCACAAAACCGACAAAGAGATGGAAAGGACGATATAATCAGAGTTGAAATGAAAATGCGAAATAAAATAAAATTGCTCAAATTCGTAAGTACTGACCAATTCAACAGTTCGCTGAATAAGAATCTAAAAGCTTTCTCATCGTTGACTTTTTCCTGAAACAACGACACGAATGAATTTTATTTCTTCTTAGAGCATTTTAAGAATGACTTTACTTAGCTTGCTTAGCTATAAATACTAAACAAGAGCATTTTTGCATCCTTCTCAAACTAGTCCAATTAAGCAGAGTGCCCCACCAAGTAGTGGATTTTTACAATTTCCGCCAGCAAATGTTGCCACCCTACCGACCTTCAAAGTTCATTACTCCAGTGTTAAGCATTTTTTTTCACAGTTGACAATCAGATTTTAATTTTTTTTTTAATTTCCGTAATACTATGAAATTCTGAATATTAATTTGCCGCCCCTAAAATCTGCTGCCCTAGGCTACAGCCTACTCAGCCTGTAAATCCGCCCTTGGCCTCTTCCCGTTGACTGCTCAAGTAGTAAAAGGTTACAAGCGACAATAATAAAAAATAAATTTAAAAACCGTGGTGATTCGTGTGATTCTGTGAGTAGGTTACAACACAATGATTGCAAGTACAAATCCCGACTGTATCAATGAGGAATTTGCCGAGTTAACGTACAGTGATTAATCACATAGACATTAATACATACCTAAATACTGCCATCCACGAAGACGTGACCCATCAATTTCTAGTCAAGGGGGTCGCGAGGTACGGGATGTGGGGAGTATGACCCGAGTGTATCAATTGTAGTGTACGTGTGCATTCATGGGTAATCAGTGTGTACCGATAATACTCAAACATTAGTGGAGGGTTGCACACTTACACAATTAACTATAAGGAAGAATAGAGGGGCGCGTCTTCGTGGATGGCACTATCTATATCTCCGGCGAAAACAGGGTGTGTTATTACACACATCTGCCTACCCCACCGGTATCTAAGGCGTGAAAACACACAAAAATCTCACAGAACTTTTGGCTTACCTAGAAAATTGTGATTATAAAATGACAATAGTCGAGGAAGTTCCACCCTTGTCCGCAAATATGTGGGTTAAGTACACCCTTATACGAGTACATTAGCGCTGCCGTAATGAGCTCTTTCACTTTAGTTACTGCGACATGATCTTAACCTAATTGGGTTCTATGGGTTTGTATATGGGGACTTTTACATTTTTAAACGAATGCAGTTGCATTAGTCATGGCCGCTTATAGTAGCGTCTTTTAACGGTTTGAGCTGAGGTCTTTGAAACTTTAGGACTTACTAAAATTTGTGTCCTTATTATGGGCTTAAAAATCTGCACTATGTCTATGTAAGGCTTTTAGCTTAGCTACAGGCCCCGTATGACATACTCAGTATACAATTGTAGTCTTTGGACATATGAGCGATGCACGTCAAGCATATTATGTATGTATATTATTCAAGATATACGTTAGAGATATTCATTATAAATGTATACATGTGTACTATTTTGGTGGGTAGGGAAACTTATTTTATTTATTACTAGCTGTGCCCGCGACTTCGTCCGCGTAGATATTAACGAATTGATGAATTATATATTAAAAAAGTTATTGTTTAGTTTCTAAAATAAAAGTAGCCTACGTTACTCCTTTTTACATCAGCTATCTGCCAGTGAAAGTCCCGTCAAAATCGGTCTGGACGTTTCAGAGATTAGCCGGAACAAACAGACATACAGACAAAAAATTTTAAAATATATATTTGGTATGTGTACCGTGTAAACATTCATAAGCATTTAGTAAAACGCGGATATTTTAATGTTAATTTTATTATTACAAACAGACACTCCGATTTTATTTATTTGGATAAATTCACACAGATTTTTTTGTGAAGTGAAGGGGTACGGAAATTGTTACATACCTACATCACTATTGCAAAAGCAAAACATCCGCTTCCTGCCTTTGTCAGGATTTATAAGGGCTATGTCCCCACGGTGCTGCTACCAACGAGTAATGGCGCACAGAAGTGTGGAATATAGAGGAAAACGCGAATAAGGGGTCGTAAAACCAATTACCTTTTGGAATTTAATTGTGTATCAACATTGATTGCTATCATTGTCAAGTTATCGGAATATTCACGGCGTTTTCATTCATTGTTTAACTCGTGGTGTGATGAAACTCCGTAGTCGAGTTCGGAAAAGCTCGTTGGCAAACTGCACCGGACTCGAACCAGTAATCTTGACTGTACAGATGGTAATTGAGCCACTCTGAATCTTAACATCTTATTGATTCTGTAAGTAGTTAGTTTCAACTGTTCTTTGTAAATATTGTTCATATCATATATCATATCATCATGCCAAGTCCCTAACGGGGTAGGCAGAGAGTATAGAGCGCCAGTTCTCTCTAGACTTACATACCTCTTTCGCTTCGTCCAATTTCATCAGTCTCTTCATACATGCTCGTCGGTTTCGAGTACTCTTAACGTTCCCGTCCTTGAGCGTCCGATCGATTTGATCTAGGTAGTTGGAGTAAATATTGTTAATTGTTGTTATTGTAAATAAAAGATATCTTTTATTTCTCAGCTCTCATACAATAGTATATCATGCCTTCCCAGACAGTTCTCCTAGAGGGTAGCCACAGGTGTATCAACATCCTCCTTTTTCCAGGGAATTTAAGTGCCAAATGACGTGTCTATGGCAGGTTTTAAAACACGACTAGATGCATTTTTGATTTTTTCTCAAAAAGGTTCTCAAAATCCTTTCGATGTTTTTCGTTACCGAAAAGCTCGTGGTGCGATTTATCATTTAAACACAGATAAAACTCATTGGTACTGTCGAACCTTGAAGCATACGCTTCTGGCGAATGAGGACGAAAGATCTATAAGCTGCCAAATATTCATAGATTCACCGAAATCGTGAAAACGTAGTAATAAAAAATAATAAGGTTTCGGTTTACTATCCTGATAAAATTGAATATATATCTATCTAGTAAATATTTACAATCTGAACTAGTTAAAAACTAAACTAACGCGATCAAATTTACGACGGGATAAAATTTATAGTCCGTCAGACAAAATCGCTTTTTTTACTCATAAATCTTACTATTGTTGTTGGCAACTTTGTATAAACTTGAATAAAAAAAAGCCATTATTATTAAATGCCATTACATTTAATGAATCGAGCCGAAGGGAACAATTGAGAAACCACATTAAATAACACGCTTTGAAAGTGATTGATAAAACTTTGTGGGGCCATGAACCTAATACAATAATAATATAAAAATGTTCATCTGTAAAACTTGTTTCTTGTCTCTCACAATGGTTTAAACTTGAATTATTACATACTAGCTGTGCCCGCGACTTCGTCGGCGTCGACGGCTTTTTTATATATCGTAAATTATTTTTCTTTTTCAATAAAAAGTATCCTATGTTACTTCTAATACATCCAAGAATATGTGTACAAAGTTTCATGATGATCGGTTAAGTAGTTTTTACGTGAAAGCGTAACAAACAAACTTACATTCACATTTATAATATTAGTAAGGATTTCTTTATTTGTTTTCTTGTTACGATGATAAGAACTCACTTTATTAAAACCTGGTTCCTGTTGTAGTACAATTGATGAGTGAAGAAAGGTTGATGAAACTTATTTACAATACTAGCTGTCCCGCCCAGATTCGCCCGGGTGTAAAAGTAAAAAAAAGTTGAGTTTAATAAAATCCGTTCGTTAGCTGACTACTCTACACCGCGTCCGGAATACTCCTACCAAATTTCAAGTCAATCGGCCTTATAGTTCCTGAGATTTCGTGATGAGTGAGTTCACAAATGGGATCTCCTATATATATAAGAAGAAGATTAAAATGTGTATAAGAAGAGGCAGAGGAAGACCTGTTTCTTCTTCCACACGTTCTAACTTCTTAGATCAAGTCGACCGGACACTCAACGATGGGAACGTTAAGAGTAGGTACTCGAAACCGGCGAGTATGTATGAAGGGATTAATGAATGAGGATCTGCATGGCTAGAGAGAAAAGGCACACTATCCTCTGCCTACTCCGTGAGGGACTGCATTTATAAATCCGTACCAATAAATAAAATATAATGATTACAAAACACGTAATACCGGATCTCGTGTTCATAATTTGTGTTGCGGAATTGAAAAGAACGCATTAATGATCGCAGGTAAATAGCAATGCTATTGAGGCAATGTTGTGTGGTGAAGGGGAGTTTCAGATACATCATAATACGCGGGCGACGCCACGGGCGCAGCTAGTGAATGAATACAACTACAATTATAACTGCAAAAGTTTATAAGGATTATTGTTACTCAATACCGACAGAATGGCGCAACGTAATTGTTTGGAAATTGGCACATTGATAGGTTATTAGCTCACTTAGAACATGGTATATTATATTCTAGAAGAAAACTAAAAATAAATCAAATTGAAGGCGGGTGAAACCACGCGGCACGGCTACTAATCATATTCATCTCTCCTATGATCGTTTTCCGTTTTGTTGCGATAAACTTTAAATTTACCGGTGGCTTTATAGCCCCAAATATTAGCCAAACTCACGCTTTTATGAATATTAACATGATTTATTACTGGGTCTATTTACTTTTGCCTGATTCCATATTGATCATAATCTATGTACATTTTAAGCCCAGCGGGTATCATAATTTAAATTGGGAAAATACATTGGTACAGTCGGGTTTCGAACCTTGCGAAAGACTTTTTACAGTGATTAATCACACCATTACGGTGAAAGAAAACATCGAGAGGAAACCTGAATGAAAGGAAATAATATAGGATATAGGAGGATATATATTATGTTAATATACTTATGTATGTATAATATATATTTCTATTTCAATATATGTTTTCTACGCAGACTGGAATATTTAAAAAGGTGTACAGCCTTTATATTATGGATTCCTCCCACTCACAAGCCTCAACAATTTCGTTTTCAATTATAATCTCTTAGAGAAAACGAGCCTATCTTTGAGCAGTTTCGGGATTATTGGATTACAAAGGGGGAGACGTTTTGCTTTGACTTTAATACGTTCAATTTGAGCTTCGACAGAAAGATATACGACAGAACAGATCTCCTATTTGGAATTGGAGCTGTTCGACTGGGGCAGTACCTTCATCATACAGAAAATCGCAGTCAAATTGCACTGCTTCCGGGTAGTATTGTGTTCTTGCGATTACTAAGGGTTCCAAATTTGATTACTGATTGGATAGGAATAGTTGTGGCGACAGAAAAGATATTAGATCTCATATAAGGTTGGCCACGCGTCTTGTGTTGCAAGCGTTTATAGGCTGCGGAAGCAGCCTACCTTCAGGTGATCTGGATGTTTGTTTGAAACCGTTGAAAACAAAAAGACAAATCTTCGTGATTTCCCACAAGTGTGCTTTCAGCGGAGATAACGGGATAAATGCCGAATACATCGCCGTTTCCCTAGAACGGCAGTAAAATACGTCTTGGAATGTGTTCACGCAAATTACAAACGATTTTTTCCTTAACCTTAAAGTTCGAACTGTGACTGTGATATAAAAAAATTTAAAGCCGTGGTGGCCGAGTGGTTCGAGCAGTTGCCTGCGACGCAAAGGTCGCAAGTTCGAATCCCGACTGTACCAATGAGTTTTTCTGAACTTAAGTACAGTGATTAGTCACACCACGAGCTGAACGGTGAAGGAAAAACATCGAGAGGAACCTGCATACATCTGAGAAGAAATTCAAAGGCGTATGTTTAGTCAGTCGTGCTGGAGTAACGGCGATGGACTCGCCATCTGTCACGTTGGCACCTAATATACCTCGGGCGGAAAGTGGGTGTGTGGTATAAAAAAATTTGTAGTTAATTTAAAACTCCTGACAAGCTTCTTTTTGTTACATACTTGAACACGATGGACGAATAATAAATATAATATCCTCTTCACACCATCCTACAAGAGTTCCCAAAGAGGTTGGCAGAGGCATAGCCACCCAGAAAACATGGCAGGTGGCGAATTCATCGTCGCTTCCGCACAACTATGCATACGTCTTTGGATTTCATCTCGACATTTTCCTTAATAAATATAATCTGAGTATTAATTAATATCATGGTAATGTCGCTTCAATATTTCAGCATTCTCTGGCACGATGCCAAGCGCGCCCGAGGTGTGCCAGATACTAAGCACGTTACAACCATTGACAAGTATTGTTGATTACCGTAATACATTCATATACTCGGTTATTTCGGCGTAGTAAACTGAAAATAACAAGCCTGTTCTGGTTAACACAGGGCAGGCTGCGAAAACGTGAGTCCGTAAATTTATATATTATTTCAAATCAATCTTTGTCTATGAATACGTTTATCAAAAGTATCTCCTGAAAACACAGGACGCTTCACTCCTTTGTGTATAGAAATGAATGAAACTATGATTTATAATTTTTTTTTATACAACAAGAGTAGCAAACAAGCATATGGCCCACCCGATGGAAAACGGTTACCGCAGCCTATTTACGCTTACAATACCGAAGGATCACTTTGCGTTGCCACTCTGTGTTCGGAGAGTTATACTGGGTTGGCAGCATAATGGGACTTATCCCTCTGCTGCCAAGAAAATACAAAACTCCCCCCCTCCCCAAGGAGCTCTTTACTGGAAACCTTGTTCACCGCGTAGGAACACAACCCAAAACATTGTGTTATTTGGCTACGGTGGCTACTTCTATAAGGTGGAGGTCCTGCCTTACTATCTATTTGTATCTTTGTGTTAGATTTCCTATGTATTTATGTATATAACTATCTATATAAGTAATATATATCGTTCTCTACTTACCGTAGCACAAGCTTTGCCTAATTTGGGGCTAAGTCAATTTGTGTTGAATATGCAAATATGCATGATTCTAATTCAAAGTTAAAATTAAAATATTCTCAAATCTAATTCAGCAGTAAATTAAACCTTCACGTTTACGAACTTTAGCCATTTGGAATAAACCACAAATAGTCACAGTGCTACAAATTTGTGGTCACCATAGACCACAAATGTCAGTTTCAGGCGATGACACTTAACGATGCAATTACAGCTTCTAATGCTGAAATGTCACTGTCATGTCACACACATATATATAATAGATTAAAAAGATAAGCTGTGGTGGCCGAGTGGTTCGAGAAGTTGCCTTCGACACAAAGATCGCAAGTTCAGGCAACTAATCTAATCGCTCGAGCAACACGGTTCATATATTAATAGTCATAAATACTCTTTTTGGTTGGACATTAGAACTAGATTTGTTTCGTTACACAGTATATGTCCCTTATAATGTCGGAGAAATAATTACCAAAAATATTAATTACCAAACGTGCTAGTAAAAATATTAAATGAACATTTATTTTAATAATTAAGTTACTTCATGAATCTTATATACTAATATTACAGAAGATGTGATTGTTTGTTTGTTTTAAATAGGCTACAAAACAACTGGACCGATTAATTGAAAAAAAATTTCACTATTGGAAAGCTACATTCACCCTGAGTGACATAGGCTATATTTATTGCTAGAGCAGATTATGAAATTATACGCGGGGGAAACCGCGGCTCACAGCTAGTATGAAATAAAGAAGGAACCGTGTTTTCTAAAAAAAATATACCCTCTTATTTCACACAGTGCTAAGTAAGGCAAACATGACTGCCTTAACATCAAAAAGATTTGAATTAATACAATATTCTCACGTTAAAATATGTGACTGTAAGGAAATCCCTAAAGAAGTTGAATATTAAACTTCAAAACAGCCCTGTGGGAAATATATTTCACTCTTTTCATCCCTTGGGGACCTGATGAAAGTAAAATGAGTAAGGAGATACAATGCAGAAGCCGTGTATTTATGAGTGTAATATTTCGTTTTTATAGTGAAAAGTTGGCATATCCGCCGTACGTTTGCACATTTAATAACTCAGTAAAATATAAACACATTAGGATGAACAAGTTTATGTTTATGCTTAAATCATTCATAAATTTATAAAATACTGGCTAATAACATCACAACTTATCGCTGTTTAATATATTTTTTTATATAATGAACATTACATATGACATAGATATACGTTCATTAATACCTCAAAAAGTTATGATACTAAATCATCTAATGAATATGGCTGAAGTTAAAGCGTTCTGTAAGGCAAGTGAAGACTGGCGCTCTCTCTGCCTACCCCGTCTGGAGTGATGATATGTATGTATAGCTGTATAATAAGGAAGAACGGTGGAGCTTATAAGTTTTTCAAAGTCACATGTACAAAATATGTACAAATATATGTTTACTAACAAGAAATGGATTTAGATACCTGATAAGTAAATAAATTAAACTAAAAAAAATTATAGTCGTATATGAAAATCGTGGATAAACTCGCTGCGTTGACATTTCAATATATGTAACTTAATACAGTAAAAAAAGGTGATAGCAAAACAGATAGCAGCTACATAAAATAAAACACAAAAATGTAAAAGTTTAAAAAAATTATAAAAGTCACAATGTGGTTTCTTCCCAAACCGTAAATTAGAGTGCCAGGGCCTAGCCGCGGGTTTGTTTTCATTTAATTCTCTCGACGAAGGTTGGAAATATACGAAGCGGTGTTAGCTCGGCTGCTTTTGTTTATTTGAAGTTTCGATCCCGCGTTTGTTGTTCTGTTTGGCGAACTGTTGGGTCATGGCCGCCGGATTACACGAGCTTCGCCACACTTTATCAATAGTGTTACATTATATTAGTACCTTTCAACACTCAGTAAATATTAACTAAAAGGTGCTTAGAAACTTTTAGAGGTTCATCGTTGATATGAATAAATATTTTAGTAGCTTTTGGTACGATATACATGATCACTTAATTAATTAAAAATGATAAAATAAATAATTAAATAAATAAATTAAATAATGTATAAGATAACTGAACTTAATAAAATTTACTTATTTATTAATTTAATAAATGTTTACGTTAATGATACAAAAAATAAAAATACAAAAATGATTGTTTTTTTTGTTAGAACTTTTCGTTTCCTCTTTGTATTTATGTTACGGAAGGTCTCGTTAACTAACAAACTGACATCAAACACCGATTTTCATACAAATTATGTTTTTCGAGCTAAATAAAGTTAAAAGTTATGACTATAAAAGTTACCTACAATATGGATGTGCACTCTGCACGGTTAGCATTTAAGAACACTTAGTAATCCTCTTAAGTTAAATTATATGGTTAGAATAAAAAAAGAGCCGTGAAGAAATTCAAAGGCGTATAAAGTCGTGCTTGAGTAACGGCAGCGGCATCTGCCACGATGGCATCTTAAATATATCTCTGGCGGAAAGTGGGTGTACCCTTGAAAGGAAAGGCGTGAAAATATGTAAAATTATGGACTTTCGTCAGAAATTAATGATTATTGTTATTTATGGTTCCCTTAAATTCTCGGGTCCCCAAACGGCCCGGTCCTTTATGACCGGAATAGTATAGTATAGAATTGCGTGGAATACATATCCAACATGAAGAGGCCCCTTCGACCGTTTTAATATAAGTACGGGAAACACTTGGCAGATCCCAAACCCATACACAACGATACACCCGGGGATTATCCCCGTCGAGTGCAGACTATTGCATTGGGATGGAATATTGACATTAGGCTATTGTGGCGGCCAGTGGATGAGGCAACGAAAGCCTACCTTACCATTATTACAAAAAAATGTTTCTGGATTGTTGGTGCATTGCAATATGGACTGTATTTTCAGTACCCAAGAAAAATTTCCGGTGTCAACAATTGAATGTGTGAATAATGAAAGTTGACGAAACGAAAGAAGAAAGTAAGAATCGTCGCAAGTGGAAAGAAGTAGTCTCCGCCTACCCCTACGGGAAAGAGGCGTGATTATATGTGTGTATGTATGTTAATGTTTAAAACAAAGCAAAAACTAATTCACGTTGATTTGTGAATATAATTTCTAACTTTATTGGTGCATTTTTTAAATGTTTTTGTACTACTATGGTGTATTAATAAGACTAAAGTGCAGGTGTTTTTTGCTGAACCGTTATATTGAAATATAAGTTCTAGTCTCAGCCTGTACCAATGAATCACTTGTCTTAAGTACAGTAATTTATCAAATCGCAATTTACGGCGAACTGCATACTTCTGAGAAAACATTCAAAGAGGTATGTGAAATCGTCACTAAGAGAGGAAGACTCGCCATCTATCACGCAGACACCTAAATATATCTCCGAAGAAAAGTGTGTCTTATTAACCTTAAATTTATTGACCATGAACTGAAGTTTTAGCCTGCGGTGCCAAATCGTCTCGTATTTTGCCTTTAATTTAGTGGTCGATATTCGACCATAATTTATTTAAACTATAAATTTGTCCGTTATCACATTCCAAAATCAAAACATCAAAATCAAAATCTTTTTATTTCACATAGGCCCAGGTGGGCACTTATAAAACGTCGAAAAAGAAGCACGGTTCGCGTTGGTCGCTTCCATGGAGAAGAACCGACAAGAAACTCCATGTTTACTCTTATCAAATCATTAGGCATATCTATAACAATATTTTTCGTTACAGCAATAGCACCCAAGTATGGGGGAACAACGTAGGCCCGACAATAGGTCGTTGCTTACTATACAAATGATACATAAAACATGTTAGCAAGATCTAAGAATCTACAAAGCCTGTGTCCAAATATTGTTATCTATACAAATATATAAAATGTGAGTGTCTGTTTGTAATATTAAAATAACCGCTTGTTACTAAATGCATATGGATGTATACATGTTACATATACCTTTTATATTTACCTAATTCTTACTTTTATTTTTGAAACTGAACAATATTTTTTTGTTATGTTAAATTCCACGCGGACGAGTCGCGGGCACACCTAGCCGTAACTTTAATTATTTGTGACTATGGAAAAAAATAATATAAATCTTTTTTCAGTTTAAGATGTTTGTCACAGTGCGTGTCAAACGCACGATAATGTGTTGTTTTTTTTTATTAAAGTAATGTATTTAAAAATAATACATTAGCTGCACTCCTCAAAACCGTACTAAATTTCATACTGCTTTAAAGGGGTAAAAAAAGTTTTACTTCACATACTCATGATATTATGATTCTAGGGCCGTACAATTACGTACTTACCCTATTATTGCTGACATTATTCAAAAGTGCGAAAGAGGCGTGTTTACAAAAGTCCTATACAACTGTGTCATAAACGTTCTAGAACTACGATCGCAATGGACCGTCATAAAATCCGCAACACCGCAAATTCAAGGATGCAATTTAAACTTAGACAATATAGCCGCAATAATGGGTAATAATAGATTTTATTAAACCGTGGTTGTTGTGTGTGAATTATTGCTTTCATAATGCATATAGATTTTATACATATAGATTTTATGTATACATATTTTTTCGTTAATAAGTCGACACTGGCCAACAACCATGCGGCTAACGTCGCCTGTCGACGCAACAACAGGGGTATCTAACACGTCCAGACTTGATGTTAAAAAACCATAGACTACGGTGACAGGAAAAACTGACACGTACCATAGTGATTATGGCGCGAAATTGAAATGTCATTCGATGTGACGCGCGGTGTCATATGCACTTTTCAATATACGAGTTCTTGACGACATGAGTGTGGAAGAAATTAAATGGTTACGTGTTTAAGTTACAACCCCGTAGGAGAACTCGTAGGTATATAGAACATATAAAGAAAACTCTTTTGCTTGCTACTTATATAAGAGTCTTAGATATATAATATATAATAAGTACCTAAATAACAATAATAATAATATATATCCTCACGCCTTCCCACAAGGGTCCTCGAAGGGGTAAGCAGAGGTGTATAGGTAATACCCACACACCCACTTTATATACCTTGTACCTAAATACCTTGGGACATTCCACACGAACTGACCTAGTCTCAAATTAAGCAAAGCTTGTGTTATTGTAACTAGACAACGATGTAGGTATCTTTATATATATAATTCTTCTGTGAGTGTGTATGTCACTGAACTCCTCCTAAACGGCTGGACCGATTTTAATGAAATTTTCTGTGTGTGTTCAAGGGGATCTGGGAATGGTTTAGATTCACAATTGGACCCGATAGGTGGCGCCACTGGGTCCGTGGCTTTAATTTTTTCTCCCAAGCGAAGCTGGGCGGGACCACTAGTTTACTTATATAGATCTACATAAATGCATAGGACATCCAAGACTAAGGTACAAATACTCGTGTTCATCACACAAATATCTGCCCTCGGTGGGAACCCGCGAACCCATTCGAACCCGCGAACTCAAGTTTCGCAGTCAGGAGCTCAAACCACTAGACCAGACTGTCGTCAAATATGTCAAAACTGAGTTCTTGTCTATGTCTCTGAAGCAACCCTTACCTTTTGCCTCAGGCCAGCGCAATCTCTTTGATCTTCAAAGTGTATTATGAAGCTGTTCACTTTTGACATTCAGTAATCTTGTACAGTAGTTACAACATCTCATAAGTATTGTTTTAATTAATTTAATTAAATATAGTTAATTAAATTTAAGTTAATAATAAGGGTGTTTGTTCTTTGTCGACAGGTCCTTCTATATTTATTGGCCATGACATCTGACAGCGCACTCAACTCTCAAAGGTAAGCACTTAATATAGAGTATATTTTTCATTGTAGACAACTCATTTCGTCTCCTGGGACGTGTATAATTCTTAATTTTCTTACATAATAAATGAAGGCTTCTCTTAATAAAGAGAATTATAATTAGCAAGTCTTATCTTGCTATTTATTTATTTTATTTATGCCTTCTAAATTAATCTCTTAATGGATTTTGGAGTGTATGTATTTAGTGAATGAATGTGAATGAAGAACGATTGACGAAAAAAGTGTATAACACGAGTGTGGATGAAAGTGTTGGCAGGGGTAGACATAGGCGGACGTTTCTAGACCAAATTAGGGACGTCTTGAAAAAAGGTCAGGTCAAGAGTACCCTAAACTGAAGAGCATGTATGAAGAGAATAATGAAAGTGGACGAAGCGAAAGAAGCATGTAAGGATCGTAGCAAGTGGAAAGAAATTGGCTCTACCTGCCCCTACGGGAAAGAGGCGTGATTATATGTATGTATGTATTTAGTCAAGGGGGCTTCTTCGGAGGTTACACGCAAAAGATAACTGTCACAAACGTTTTTGTAAACTAAATATAGTGCAATGATTTATCACACCTCGAGATCGACACCGTATGTCGAAGAAACAATTAGGAAACCTGCATACGTTTCAGAAGACATGCAATCGCGTATGTATGTATGTATAGTCGTGCTCGAGTAGGGATGCCATCCGTCTGGGTTTCTCCGGATTTGTCCTAGTTTAGAAGGCATCCGGGGAGCGTCCGGGCGGGTTTTTATTTGTAGTCCAGGCTTAAAAATGTAAAGTCTTGCCGTCATCAACCGACGAACTGAAACTAGTTAAATTCACTGTCCCGTCGCAGTTGCCACGGTGCCGCCTCCTCCCTACCCCTTGAGGGACCCTTGTGGGAAGGCGTGAGGATAAGTGCAGTGATTAATCGCACCACGAGCTTAACGGTAAAGGAAAATATTGAAAGGCTTTGAAATTCAAAGGCGAATGTATAGTCGTGCTTGAGTAATGGCGATGAACTCTCATCTGTTATGTTGGGACCTAAAATATATCTCCGGTGAAAAGTGGGTACTTCCTACACACGGCGAGAAGGAAATACTTTTTAGTAAATAGTAAATTTCGTTCTTCCTCAACGTATTTCTTCTACAGAGTGTTTAAAAAGTCATCGCCCAACAATAAGTTGACGCTGTACTTGGCGTCGAGGGATCTCGTGGTGGAAAACGGCTCCATAGACCGGATCCAGGGCGTTCTTCACGTGGAGCCGGAGTGTTTGGACAACAAGAAGTTGTATGGACAAGTTACATTGACTTTCAGGTGAGAGACATACATAGCTTTAGAATATGTTCTGAATTACTGGAAAAATTCCTTCAATGTCTTTTTCATACTTTCCATTTTGTGTGAACATGCTTCCTAGATATACAAACACATTCGCTTACTCTAGAATTTTCCCAATTACTGACATAACTCACTCAGTCACTCAAGTCACTCAGTCAAGATAACCTTAGTCTTGCCTGCGTTTAGGTGCAGCCATTCTTTGTACAGTCTTGTATCATCATATTACAATGTAAATCAAAAATATTTTATTCAATATAAGGTACCTACACATGAAACACTTATTGACCGTCTCGTTTCAAGAAAACCTGTCAGGAGTCAGAAACGGAGAAACTAATTACCTAGCTTTATTTCTGACACTGGGTTGGAGGTTGAAAATATTTGTTTAAATATTAATTCTTTGCAAGAGGAGCAATTCATGGCCATGCATGGCTATCACTGAAGTATTCTCATTTTTTAAGCTTTTTGAATTAGTTGACTGTGAGTAATATATAAGTTATCGTTGAAAACCAGAGATTGCACTCACTGCACCCTAAACAAAGAATACAAAGGTCTGATGAAGATTTCACTAAGGTATTCATGTATTCTGTTTGTAAAAGCTCTAACAAAAATATGTTATATTCCCACTGAAAGCTTTACACCATCTGGGCCATAATTAATCTTTCTTATTCCTAGAGCACTGATCCTTTTCAGACATAAACATCAAGCATAATAGCGTATAAGCTAGTATATGGTTAAGACTTACATAGCTTGGGTAGAGTTACTAGAGGCTGGCACTAAATTCTAAGGGCAAGTTATTTTGGCAACTAGAGTGTAATTTCTGTAGAATATAATATCATTAATTTGCTCTCATAAATGGCTAGCCCTGGAATTACGTATATAATCTATATATTGAGTCCCTTGTACAATTAGTATGGACATTCCGCTCAAACCCCTCCGACAGCAATAGGTACTACATTTGGTAAATACACATACTTACACATACACACAAAATTCAAGATCCCTAGAACGTTTAAATCATCAATGAAACCAAACAAGAAATTTAAATAAATATATTCTTAAAAAAAAAAAAAACTAATCATTTGAATGAATATTTTCTTAAAACTTTGCACCTAAATTGTGTTCTAAGAATTGTTGTTTATAGACGAAAAGAAAACAGACTCAGGGTCACTGACCGGAGATAAGCGTGGAATAAATAATGCAAATGTCTCTTTAAACTTTTCGTTTTAATCCAAAATCCAATAAAAGAAAGAATGACAAATGTTTCTTGCGTCTGAAAAATTTCGTTAAGCGAACGAATTCAAACATCACGACCAAAAATAACTCATTTATCTACGCTCCTGTTGACATATCCATTGAAACAATTATATCCTTATATCTTAATAAAACTGCGTAGATCGTAAATAAATGCTTAGTTACTCGAAACCGGCGAGTATGTATGAAGAGATTGATGAATATGGACGAAGCGAAAGAAGTATGTAAGTCTAGAGAGAACTGGCGCTTTATTGTCTGTGCATCGTTTATTGTGTTACAAATATTTTAATTGTAAAAACATTTACCTTCACGCCTTCCCACAAGGGTCCTCGAAGGGGTAGGCAGAGGTGTATAAATGGTACCCACACACCCACTTTCCGCCAGAGATATATTAAGGTGCCCACGTGACAGATGGCGAGTCCATCGCCGATACTCAAGCACGACTATACATACTTCTAACTAGTAACAAAACGCCTACTATTCGAGGTTTTTAAGTTGAGTGCGTCGTAAATATGTCATAATAATCTTTAAAATAGCCCCAAATTTCAAAACATTCTTTGTTCTATCGTATATAAGTACCTATGTATATATAGTCTTTGTAAACCAAAATGTTTATATATTTCATTGTATACACATACCTTCAATGTTAAAACGATTATTCTAAACCAAATATAATATTTAAACGTTGCTCGTCTTATTACGCAGACGGAGCCGACCTTGGCCTCTTAATTAAACCAAAATGCTTTATAGTCCCCATTTATATTAATTTTGTGGTTGGCGAGTGTTTTGTTCGCTAATGGATTTGTATAACGAACAAAATAGCTGCTTAGGCAATAGACACACTGATTTACAGAAAAGATAAACGGTGTTATTGTGAACACAGGAAAATTGAAACAGGCGTATACTACACAGATTAGGCAACAATAAACAGAATCAAAAGTGGGTACGAAATAAACATGCACTTATTACTAAAATTTTTTTTTCATTGTCGGTAAAACACCATAATAGTATTTTTGAAACAACACGCTTTTAGCTTAGCACTGAACTGCGCTTGAAACTCGACGCATTTGAAAGATAAGACAGACTAATTATCGAACTTCCACCCTCAAACAAAGAGATTAACAATTTCTGCCAAGTTTAAGGAAAGGCTCAATTAGGCAGATTTAATCAATAGATAAAACTGGATATTAATTGTACCAAAATACTATTATGTTATTTATTTACCTAATGAGCTAAGCTATGGTTTACATAGGGTATCTAATCATCATTATAACATTTAGGCACCGGGATTTGCGGTGCTTACTTACTGTGCGGCGCTAACTCTTTGAAGAATAGGTGTCTCAAGCCGTCATACGGATCGTAACATTCCCTTTGTCGCCATGAGACACCTATTCTTCGATCTAACTCATGTTAATCTTCCTCTTAGACCATTTCCATCATAGACGTATCAAATAGAGAACCTTTATTCATAATGCAATTTTGGATGTGGATGAATCAAAAGAGGTATATAAGTCTAGAGAAAACTGGCACTCTATCCTCTCTGTTTACCCCGTGAGGAACTCAGCATGATGAAATGTACATATGTTTTTTTTATGTATGTAATATACTATATACCAAACATTGGAGTGATCTCAATAAATCAGACTCATTCTTAACACGTAATCAATTTCAATACATTCAGCAGATTACATATGTTTTTGAATATAACAACTCAACGCGATTGAAGCTTACGAAATAATGACCTCTGCTACAAGTCACAGTATCACTAGACTAACAGACTGCTTCAGAGATTTAAAATAGAAGTTGTTACAGGTATGGCCGAGAAGACGAGGAGGTTATGGGGCTAAAGTTCTGCAACGAAGCCATTATGAGCCTCGCACAGATCTGGCCCCTGCACTGCAATCACGACAGAGAACCAAACACGCCATTACAGGTGAAAATATAAATATACCAGTTGGGTTACACGTAAAATATAATTACTAGACTTTTTAGAAATTTCATTATATTCCGATCAGTAGTTCTTACATACGACAATAACATTAAAAAAGGGATAATAAGTAATATTTACTCCAAAACAATGTTTTATGGGTCTTTTCTGAAAGTATTATTTATCGTTACAGCTGACTTTCATACAAAAAAAGTTAAAATATTGATAACATAGAATGTAATTTTTTCTTTCCTTTAATTGTTATACATATTAGAGCAAATGTCATATATTTTGAAGTACCTTGTATACAAATATTCTAGAATTCTAGAAGTCTATAATTTCTTCTTAATCGTACATAGGTTTTCACACGAGGTTTCCTTCAATGCTCATAAGTTGCGACGAAATAAACTTGCTCAATATTGGTTCAGAAACGTACTGTTAAGGTTAATGATTTTTTAATGTAACTTATTAAATAAAATAATAATAATATATCCTCACGCCTTCCCACAAGGGTCCCCGAAGGGGTAGGCAGAGGTGTATAGGTAATACCCACACACCCACTTTCCGCCAGAGGTATATTAGGTGCCAACGTGACAGATGGCGAGTCCATCGCCGTTACTCAAGCACGACTATACATACGCCTTTGAATTTCTTCTCAGACGTATGCAGGTTTCCTCTCGATGTTTTCCTTCACCGTAAAGCTCGTGGTGTGACTAATCACTGTACTTAAGTTCAGAAAAACTCATTGGTACAGTCGGGATTCGAACTTGCGACCTTTGCGTCGCAGGCAACTGCTCGAACCACTCGGCCACCACGGCTCTCTTAAATTAAATTAAATATATATTTATTTATTCATAAGCAAATAAAAATAAGCCCACATATAAAAAAAACTTGTTGCAACCGTTTAATTTTGGAAAAGCATTGGTTTTGCATAGGCGATAATACCTACGGACGTAAAAGCTTTGCATTCACTACATCTAGATAAAATGTTATTAAAAAATCTTTGCTATGTCTCTACGCCCCTCCCGACTGGTGTATAACAACACACTTTCTTTGCCCGAGATATTATATTTTAGGAGCCAATTTACGCGTCTGCCGCCGTCACTCAGATAATACTTCACATAAGTATTTGAATTTCTCCTCAGACATAGTCAGGTTTCCTAACACGTCATTAAAAATAATATTCTCTTGAAGTAACTAACAAGTCGTGAGCTAAATTCAATTACAACTTCCATATTCGTATCATTAAAATATGTTCTCTTAACGTTCTCATCCTTGAGTGCTCGCCAAACGACAAAACTGCAATAACTTTTTATCGTAAAACATGATAATATGTATTATATATATATATATCAGACAGTTATATATATATATATATATATATATATATATATATATATATATATATATAACTGTCTGAGAGCACTAAGAACGAACGGATGTGGAATGAAAATGGGAAACTTAGTGGTCAACTGCCTACTATACGCCGATGACGCGGTTTTACTGGCGTCATCAGAGGGCGAACTGCAGTCACTAGTTACCATAATGAAAGAAGAATGTGAAAAGAAGGGGCTGCGCCTAAACGCTGGCAAGACTAAGGTTCTGGTATTCGAAAGAGATGAACAAGTGACCGAGTGTGCAATATCTGTAAATGGGCAAATTCTAGAGCAAGTGAATGAATTTGTATATCTTGGAAGCATGTTCACACGAGATGGAAAGTATGAAAAAGATATTGAAAGAAGGATAACTGCCGGAAATAAGGTGAATGGAGCCATGTCGGCGTTGATGGGCAGTAAAAGTCTGAGCAAGAATGCTCGAGTTGCTGTCCACAACGCGATATTGGTACCTACCTTATTGTATGGCAGCGAATCCTGGGTATGTCAGAGGAAGTATGAAAATAGCTTGAATGCAGTCGAGATGCGATCTCTTCGAAAAATGTGCGGCGTAACGATATTAGATCGAATCCGCAATGAAGAGATTCGCAAATCAACTGGCGTGAATGAGGGCGTGATTGTAAAGATGAAGAAAGGCATGTTACGTTGGTTTGGACACATAGAAAGGATGAGTGAAGAAAGATTGACGAAACAGATATACAAAGCAAAAGTGTGTGCAAGAAGAGGCAGAGGAAGGCCACGTTCCAACTACCTGGATCAAATAGATCGGACTCTCAAGGACAGGAACGTTAAGAGTACTCGAAACCGACGAGCATGTATGAAGAGACTGATGAATGTGGACGAAGCGAAAGAGGTATATAAGTCTAGAGAGAACTGGCGCTCTATACTCTCTGCCTACCCCGTTAGGGACTCGGCGTGATGATATGTATGTATGAATGTATATATATATATATATATATTATGTGTATCCTCACGCCTTCCCACAACAGCCCCCCAAGGGGTAAGCAGAAGTGTATCGGTAATACCCACCGCCAGAGATACATTTTAGGTGCCAACGTGACGGATGGCGAGTCCATCTACGTTACTCAAGCACGACTATACATACGCCTTTGAGTTGCTTCTCAGACGTATACAGGTTTTCTCTCGATGTTTTCCTTCACCGTAAAGCTCGTGGTGTGATTAATCACTGTACTTAAGTTCAGAAAAACCCATCGACACTGTCGGGGATCGAACATCGTTGTGTCGCAGGCAAACTACTCGTATCACTCGGCCACCACGGCGATTATATAAGTCATAAAAAAGAGGTGTTTGGATACTTGTGTCTAGTACCTTAAATGGAGCTTAATCGGCTTTACGGGAATTTAAGTAAGCTATGTACGCAAACGGTGGCGGTTTTATGGCGACCCTCCGTTGAATTCCGCTTTACCTGATAGTAGGGCAACGGTTGTTTAATAGTGACTGGGTGGTGAATGGTGGGCATTTATTTTTATTGTTACGATTGGTCTGATTGCCTTGGCCCCTTCAATATAGCCACCACATAGACTGGATGCTAATTTGGTTGCTATTTCATAGCTCCTACGACAATGAGATTTTAAAAGAACTTGGGACAATTTGACATAGCCCCAAATTAAGCAAAGCTTGTGTTATGGTAAGTAGGCAACGATATATTTACTTATATAGATAGATATATAATATATGTAGGACATCCAAGAATAAGGTACAAATACTCGTGTTCCTCACACAAACATCTGCCCTCGGCGAGAATCGAACCCGCGACCTCAAGCTTCGTAGTCAGGAGCTCTGAACACAAGGCCAGGCGACCGTCTGGTAAAAATAAGTTCAAGTCGTAACTTTTCAATTCAAATATATTTTATTCAACGTAAGGGACTCCCTGCAGGGAGCACTTATATTAAATAAAATTATCGTTACCGCCGTTTCCATGATAAAAGCATATAAAAGAATTGTTTATAATCGTTCCTGAAAGCACAGACTGACACCGTGTCTGATACGCAAGTTCTTTGTAAGTATTGCAGAGCTAAGTTTAAAAAGAGGCTTAGTGACCAGGTGGTCTGACTTGTACCACAGTTTCTTCAAACATGTGTACAGGGATTTTTTGCACCACAAACTTAACAATGAAGGAAAATGTCGTGTAGAAACCTGCATTCGTCTTAGAAGATATGAGGACCACGGATTTGTGGATACTATGTATAATAGACAAGTCAAAATCAGACTCGAAAATAATTCCTGTATCATATACTATGTATTATATATACTTCATTGTGAATGAACTGTTGTTTTAATGATGATAACATTTCTTAAAACCTAAACTATTTGATTACTTAAATACCTATAAAAATTTACGATGTTTTTATTTCTTTAGGATGCCCTTATAAAGCGCCTGGGAGCCAATGCCTACCCATTTCATTTGGAGTTGACGCCCCTAGCGCCGCCGAGTGTGCAACTAGTCCCAGCCAAGCAGTACCATGGAGCTCCCATTGGCACTTCATATGACGTTCGGGCATACATCGGTGAGAAACATTTTATTGTATCATCTATATATCTGAATATATATATAAATCACTCGTTACGTTGTTTGTCCGCGATGGACTACTTCACCGATTTTGATCAAATTTGCACACCGTGTACAGTTTCATTCAACTTGAAAGATAGGATAGCTTACATCTCAATTTATAACCGCAATATTATTCTACTGCCACTAAGGAGAATGGTTTAGATGAACAATTGGACCCGATAGACGGTGCGATCGTGTTATAGCGACTTTTAAATTTTCACCCAAGCGAAGCTGGGCGGGACAGCTAGTCACATATAAATGATCCGTCTGAACGCGGTTTACTAAAAATAAACACAAAAAACAAGTATTTGAATGTGGATTTCTTTTCCAGTTGGATATATACTTATGTTTTAAGAAAGCTCTGGCGGCCAAGTGGATCGAGTAGTTGCCTGCAACGCAAAAATTGCAAGGTCGAATCCTAACAGTACTAATGAGTTTTTCTGCATTTAAGTACAGTGATTAGTCACACCACGAGCTTTACGGTGAAGGAAAACATCGAGAGGAAACACGTTGGCACCTAAAATATATCGTTGGCGGAAAGTGGGTGTGTGGATACTACCTATACACCTCTGCCTACCCCTTCGGGAACCCTTATGGGAAGACGTGAGGATATATCATACATATATTATTATGCAATTATTTATACTACATATCGTAATAATTTCATTTTTATATGCGTTCAATAGATCTGGGGCAATAGAACCAGCCTAATAATATAATATGTAATAACAATAATTCTTTTTATACTAAAAAACATATATATGATATTAATAAAACAAAGGCAACAATGACAAACGCTCTCTTCCTTTAATAAATTTGTCAGACTTTCTAATGATCCTGTCAGATGTGACAACCACCAAAATGTTTCAAGGATCCGTAATCAAAACTTGAAACAAGTCATACGGATCTACTAATAATTATTTTTAATAATATTCATAAAGCTTCATTACTTTGTTCTTAAGACGAAAACTGAATGAATAATACAAACACGAAAGCTTTTATCAGGAGCTTAATCAAATTTTATATTAAATTTACATAGACATTCTTTATACGATACTAGCTAAACCCCGCGGCCTTACTCGCTTTGTATTCATAATTATACTGAGGCAGAGTTCAATGTATCAGATTCTAAGTGTCTTAGGTTATCTTGGGAGTAGGCAGAGGTGTAACAAAACGTCTCTTTGCTTGCTCTATCTTTTCGCCTGAAATAAACTAAGGTATACTACATACCTCTTCTTATTAGTACTTAATTTTGTTCAGGTTTCCTCTCGATGTTTTGTTTTGTTCTGAACTATTATTTTCACAATAATTTGTCTTTCAGCGGAGCGACCAGACGAGAAGGTATCTCATAGAAGTACAGTTCGCATGGGAATTAGGGTGCTGCAAGGACCTGGGCGGCCTACCATGCCAATCCTGCCCCCTGCGTCACCCCAACACACACTCAGCGCTTTGGCGCATCATAATGTCTTAAGGTAGGTAATAAGATTTAAAATCAACAATCAAAAACAAAAAAAAAATTTACCGTACTAAGACGCCATTATTATCAGTAGTGACGTGTGATAGGAACAAAGCGATAGACGTAATATGCCTCTGTCTCCTTTGCACGATTGAATGATGGCATCAGCACGTCATGTCAAGGTTTGCCTGATTACTTTGAGTGTACAAGTCAATAAATGTGATTCGACGCTAGAAAAGCCGATTTGCAATTCCGTATCGACATGACGTATTGTATTAAAAACATATTTGTTTTTTGTCTGGCTTAAATGTTTGATTTATTTTATCCCAAGTAAATCAATACTTATATTATAAAGAGGCAGAGTTTGTTTAAATTTATTTGTTTGTGTTAACCTCAGTCACTACTAATCCTATTTGAAAAAGTATTTTTGCATTTTAAAGCCCATCTATTGAGGATGGCTATAGGCCATTCTATTGAGGATGACTATAGGTTTTGCTTACTGTACAAGGCAGCGGATCTGACAGATGTCAAATTAACAGATGAAAACCACCGGGCACACCAGTGTATATTATATCAACCAAATATATGTTCAGTGCAAGCTCTTTCTAGCTCTTAGTCTTTTGGCTTTGTCAGACAAAATTAAAAAGTGTTTTTTATTCAAACTTAAGCAGAACAACAAAATACTGGCCACGCGTGCCAAAGTAACTTTATCTGTTACCTACAGTAAGCTATTACCTAACAAAATTGATCCCAAACTGTCCCTTAGATGTAACTCCGATCCAAAATTATTGGTTCGGGCGTCAGGATAACTTCGTTAGTAAAACTGTATCCACTGGAAGTCATACCACCGTTCTATTTGACCCAATTACGATACCTACGAACTCAGGTTTGTACCTAAGTTCCGGTTATGGGTTTACGTCACCGCCATGGTAATTCAGACGGACGCAACCCATTGCCCACTAAGCCATGAATAATTCACTTTATCATACTTCATTGAATTCATATCAGTTTCATCGGGAGTTGGGCGTAAGTTGGAAGCGTTTTATATCTACGAATAACATAATATTTTGTTAGTTTTTACGTAAAATGAAAAAAAAAAAACAAGTGGTTTAGACCTTTTTACAAATATAACGTGTTGATTCTGTAACCATGGTTTAGAAATAAAATAACTGGCCGCCATTTTATCACCATTAAATGTTTGCCCATGCCCAGTTTAAGATCAGTTCGTTTTTTTTAGGTGTCCACCATATTCATAAAAATATTACATTTATATTAAATTTTTATCTTAAAAGTATGTGTGTATATTAACTCCATAAGGTCAATTACCTCTTTCCAACCGGTCTACTTCACTTCACTTCCACCCTTATAATTTGTAAATAATTTGGGTCAATTCGATCCCCATCGACGCCAAACATTGGCTCACATAGCCAACACATATTTTTTGGCAGATGCGTAGGTATCACGATTTCAAAATTATATCAGCTGTTAAGCCGACAATGTTACGTTAGTATCCCTCAAAGATTTGGTCCTTTCGTCGAATTATTCGATTGTTAATTTTGTGTTAAGGTTATATTTCTTTAAATTGATTTTCTGAATAATGAAACCTGCATACGGTTGAGAAGAAATTCATTGACGTATATATAGTCGTGCTCGAGTAACGGCGATGGACTCGCCATCTGCCATGTTGGCAACTAAATATATCTCCGGCAGCCTTCTCACAAGGATCTCCGATGGGGTAGGCATGAGTATATATTATAGGCGCCAACGTGACAGATGCCGAGTCCGTCGCTGTTACTCATGCACGACTATAATAAATACGCCTTTGAATTATTATTGATAACTAGCTATGCCTGCGACCTCTTCCGCAATGGAATTTAACAAAAAAATATTGTTTAGTTTCTAAAATAATAGTAGCCTAAGTTACTCCTTTTTACAAGAGCTATCTGCCAGTGAAAGTCCCGTTAGAATCGGTCCAGCCGTTTCAGAGACTATCCGGAACAAACAGACAGACAGACGGACAGACAGACAGACAAAAGTTGTAAAAATATATATTTTGGTATATGTACCGTGTATACATCCATATGCATTTAGTAAAAAGCTGTTATTTCAATAATACAAACAGACACTCCAATTTTTACTATATGTAATAAAATAATAATAATAATATCCTCACGCCTTCCCACAAGGGTCCCCGAAGGGGTAGGCAGAGGTGTATAGGTAATACCCACACACCCACTTTCCGCCAGAGGTATATTAGGTGCCAACGTGATAGATGGCGAGTCCATCGCCGTTACTCAAGCACGACTATACATACGCCTTTGAATTTCTTCTCAGACATATGCAGGTTTCCTCTCGATGTTTTCCTTCACCGTAAAGCTCGTGGTGTGACTAATCACTGTACTAAAGTTCAGAAAAAACTCATTGGGACAGTCGGGATTCGAACTTGCGACCTTTGCGTCGCAGGCAAGGCTCAAACCACTCGGCCACCACGGCTCTCTACTATACTATATATTTCTACTACTATATGTATGGATAATAATAATACGAATGTAACAAAAATATGAAGTACAATTAGCGCCTGCCATATATACTGCATTCATTATTCAATGTAATCTTTTAATCAATACTACCTGGTTTCCTTAAGCTTGAAACTCATTGACTTCTCGTTATTCCTTTACAAACACCATCTGTATTGCTCGTCATACTACCACTGAAATCGGCCTGAAAAAAGCTTAAGTGGAATCCATGGATATTAAAAGAAACGGTGCAATTACGCAGCGACTGGCGAAAATAGATTAGCGACTAGAGCTGGAAAATATTTCGGTCGGAAATACAGTATTGCTGGAGCGTAACAATGCTCCAGTCTTCTTGATACAACCTCTTGGGATACATTGTTGGGGTATAATATGACATTATACTTATCCGATTCAACCTATAGGAAATTTACGTATCTGACTGAATAACGTCGTGTAAATCTAGGTAGTGATATTATTAATCGGATCAGCCATGTCGAGAGAATGAATGAAGAACGATTGACGAAAAAAGTGTATAAGGCGAGTGTGAATGAAAGTGTTGGAACGAGTAGACCTAGGCGGACGTTTCTAGACCAAATTAGGGACGTCTTGAAAAAAGGGCAAATACCCTAAGTCGAAGAGCATGTATGAAGAGAATAATGAAAGTGGACGAAGCGAAAGAAGTATGTAAGGATCGTAGCAAGTGGAAAGAAATTGGCTCTACCTGCCCCTACGGGAAAGAGGCTTGATTATAAGTATGTATGTATCTCATCCCTCATCAATATCAAGTGATGAATCCATAGAGAGTGTTAGCCAGCTAATGCGTAAGCTGGTGTTGGCGGAGAACCGGTCTAAATCCCCACTATTGTTGTTGTAACGTAGGCTAATTGTAGATAAATGTGAATGTGATCTAATGGTTCGATCAGATACCAAAATTTCCTATCTTGGCTTAGTATTAACTAAACGTAAATACCATTTCAGAGATGCCTATCGCTATTCTATAGTTTAGTTCGGGAAAGGGATATCGTCTGTTCTTCCTTTGCTTCCGGGCGTACTCATAATATCTATGATAAGACGCTGGACATGGACGTTTCGTGTCGTCTGATCTAAGCCTATGGTGGCGATAAGACTTCAATAGAAAATAACTGCCACACTTTTTGGCACCCTTCTGCTTGACATAAATTTTATTTAAAAATATAATGTCTAAACAATTCATATGAACCATTTTGTAGAATAAAGTGTCAATCTATTAGTTATTATAGCCCGGGTAATAAAGGCTACATTTAACCGACTAGCCCCGATCATTTTCATTCCTTTCTTTTTTGCAATATTATGTATATCCTCTTTCCAGTGGTATTGGAAGTACCCACAACACACCCACTTACCGCCAGAGATATATTTTGGTGCTAACGTGATAGATGGCGAGTTCTTCGCCGGTACTTAAGCACGACTATACACTCGCCTTTGTTTTATCTCTCTAACATTTACAGGTGTCCTTTCGACATTACCTTCACCGCTCGTGGTGTGACTAATCACTGTACTCCGGTTCAGAAAAAGTCATTGGTTCATTCGGGATTCAAACTTCCAATCTTTATGCTGCAGGCAAGTTCTCAAACCACGCGGCCACCACGGCTCTTTATTATTGATCCTTAATGCGAATTCTCCATACTATTCCTTAACTTTTTTGTTAATCTAATGCTACTTACTTCAGTATTGATTTAATTAAAGTCAGCGACATTTCATTATAGGTCACAAAGAACTGCTAAGATAAATCAAACTCAATTTATTAACAAGACTTCTAACACTAGTTGAACAATTATTACAATTCATGCTGATTTGGCGAGATGATACCGAAGATCTCTCGTAATTGCGTATGACGTAATCAATTAGACCCATTTACAGTGCGGTGACCCAATGATTTATATCGTCTCTTGGGTAACAATGGTTGGCGTAAAGCCTGTTTTTATGGAAGACAATTCTACTAATATTATAGATGCAAAAGTTAGCAAGGATGCTAGTTACTAAATCTTAAATGACATGGCGTCGCACTATTGTCAGACTCAAACTACTTCTGGTCTAGTGGTTATAGCTTCTAACTGCGAAACTTGAGGTCTACCCGCGTCATCACCACCGCAAGCTTCCCATGAGCTATATGTATACTATGAATATATGTACATAGATAAACTTCTGTGCGTTTCCACTTCTATCCACAATCTCCAAAGACTGCCACACACATTTTTATTTATTTATTGTTTCAAAATCACACAATTTTTAATTAATGCCGTTATTAATTAAATATTTAAATTATAATTGGATCGGCTGAGTTTTAGAGTTGAAATTACTTCGTAGCTTTTTCTTTATTGCCTTTAAAAATATAAAGTTAATACACTACTATTTCGAAATACAATTTAAACCTAACTTACTTGGCGCGTGCGAGGACTTAAGCTAACATTGGCCGTGCGCGAAATGGGTTCTCTTTGACTCTCTCGGGACGGGAACAGTCCTTGTGATGTAAAACGATAAATGGTGGAGAAAATTTCGTTACGCTTTACACAAACTTATCGAAGCGTTTAAACGACCCTATAAATGTGGCTTCTGGTATTTTCCTTAATACATTAATTGAAGCCGGGGTTTTTGTAGTCGCCTCTTAGACAAGTCGATCTCGAGATATATATATATAGAGCTAGATATTCGATCCCTAGGTACTGCTGGATCAATTACTTTTTTCTATCTTTAAGTAGTGATATGTCACACAACGAGCTTTATGTTCAAGGAAAATGTCATGAGGTAGGCACCAGCTAGTATACGTTTAATACGAAAATTCAGTGACGTATTTGTAGTCGTTCTTGAGAAACACTCCGTCTGCCCTCTTTGGCACCTCTTGACCCTTGTATTAAGGTGTAATGATTCACAAAAAAAAACTGTGCCCCATAGTTTTACCCGTGTAAATTTTCATTTAATTGATAGCAAAATAAAACATATCCTGCTTAATCAGCTACTAGAATATCTATGCCAAATTAAATCAATTCCGATCTGTAGTTTTTTCATGAAAGACAAACAAACATCTTGACAAAGTTTCACTATTATATATTACGATAAAAATAACAATATCCTCTAGTTCCATAAATATCTAATAATAAGATATTTATGGAACTCTGGAAGTTATAGAATAATGTTATAAATAGGATAACGATGGAATCGAACCCATCACCGCGAAATAACCAGATGATTCTTATTTAGAACATTATCTTTTTCTTCCGTAAGAAGCTTTTTGTCTGTGTCAACTTTAGTATCTGGAAATATTTATTTAGGGTGTCCAAACAAATTGGACACTTGACCGAACAAATGTTAGCGTATTAAGAAATAAAAAAGGCCTTTCCTTATATATCTTACTTTTTTTGCTTCTACGAACCCATCGAAACACATTTGAACGAAATGTATTTATTTATTTCAATAAAAACATAAGTTAACAGCCCTGAGCCAAAACACTTACATTTTAAATATAAAATGCGGATATTAAAAAAATATTAAGAGTTCCATTCCGCGAACTCTCAGGCTGTGGAATGATCTCCCGGCGAGGCTAACCCTACTAACTACAGCTTGAAAAACTTCTAGAAGGATGTGAAAATATTCCTGCAGGGTCGGCAATGTGCGAGCGATACTCGTTAGTAGTATTAAATAGGTATATTAATATTATTATTATTATTATATAATATTACAGGCTACAAAAATTGTGTCTTAAATACATTCGACCCGCCTGATAGTCTCCTAGCTTATAATCACTAGTAACAACAGAGGTATCACTTACATCAAAAGCACACCGACATGCAAAGTGGACAAACGGAAGTCGCTTTTACTAGCCTACTTATACTAGTATCAATCTTGCTAGATTATTGTTTTTCGCGGAAGGAAACTCCTTTGGAACCGCGCAGTACGAGACCTTGGTGGTTTCAAGGTATGGGGATGAATTCCCTGTTGATGGCGAGAGGTGCGGTGGTAGAAGGTGGAAGTGGGAAAGATGCTTATAAAAACATACTAAGGTACAATTAGTTATTATCTGAGCCTATAAATTAGTAGCCATAAATATCTGACTTGACCCAAAACTGCCAGAAATGTTTACTACTTAGACATAAATATATCCCAACCAACTTTTACGTAATCGCATCTGTCAAATGCAGGCAGTAGAGCCACCCCCTGGAAGAACATTCCGTATTCTATGTGACCTACAGCATAGTATATTTTAATATATATCCTCACGCCTTCCCACAAGGGTCCCCGAAGGGGTAGGCAGAGGTGTATAGGTAATACCCACACACCCACTTTCCGCCAGAGGTATATTAGGTGCCAACGTGACAGATGGCGAGTCCATCGCCGTTACTCCGTTACTTACGTTAGTACATTTTAAGCACTCCTTATATATCTATACATATAATAAAATTGGAGTGTCTGTTTATAATATTGAAATAACCACTTTTTACTAAATGCATGATGTATACACGGTACATATACCAAAATATCATTTTTTTTTAATTTTGTCTGTCTGTCTGTCCGTCTGTCTGTTTGTTCCGGCTAATCTCTGAAACGGCTGGACCGATTATGACGGGACTTTCACTGGCAGATAGCTGATATAGCAAGGAGTAACTTAGGCTACTTTTATTTTAGAAACCGCACAACTACTCACCGCAGGCAACTACTCAAACCACTCGGCCACCACGGCTATATTGATTGATATCTTGTTTAACTTGATAAAACGTAGCTGTCGTGTTGTTTGGCACTCCACTTGCTAACTATGGATACGCCCGTTCAACTCCATTGGTCACACCAAGAGCTTTGCAGTGAAGGAGAATATCGTGAGGAAATCCTTTGAAAGAAAGACCAGACCTAGTATATACATGCTTGAGGTACGACTTCGACGAGGATTCGCGATGTGAAATTTTGCCTCCTAAATATATATCCGGTAAAGTGGGAGCATTGACATCCTGTAAAATGTATATGTGTATACATGTACACATATTGTCTTAACTAAAGTAAAATGCATGTAGAAATTTCGCCGGCACGAACTTAATAATTCCCAGGGGAAGCTCTGGCATATTTGCCGGCAATTTATTCGCACCGTGGAAGTTTTACGACGGAACTTACTTTAAGTCTACGAACTTAATGCGAGCGTGTAATAGTAGCATTATAGTGCATTAGCTTCGGTACTTTATCATTGCAACTTTACACACATGCGAACTTAAAACTGCCTGGTCGCTTTTCCTCTCCCTTCGCATGTCATCAAAGGTACATTAAACCCGCAACGCAACGCTAACTCACGTCAACGTGCGTGACGTAATGACAAGCAATATTTTCCGTCTGTTTAATTTACTGTTGTATACTGATGAATGCTGTGATCTCCTATAATTGAGAAATCTCTCATTACGTGCCATTTGTGCCATTTTGCTTTGACCTTCTGTTAAGGTAGGTAACGTAGGTGTCTGTGAAGGTACTGCACCTGACATTCCAATCTTGAACGAAAGATCCACTGTGCCCTACCTCTCTTAATATGATACTTATATTCTCGATGTCTTCATTAATAATGTATCCTCGCACAAACAAAAAATACTTCAAGAAAACACTGTCGCTTCGCCTAGTAATGACATCAAAGGCTAACCATGGCATCAACGTCACGCTAGCTCACGTCACTGTCACGCTAGCTCACGTCAATGTCACACTGACACACGTCAACGTCACGCCGGCTGCGTGTGGTGTGTAAAGTGATATAATTCGTCTTTATAATTCCCCCTGGTATTGTGTTTCGAATTTAGTTAGAGACAACAAACATGTTCATAATATATATATATATATATATCTATATATATATATATATATATATATATATATATATAGCATTTTTCATATTATGTATCACCCCACGAGCTTTAGGTACGTTGAAGGAAAACATCGTAAGAAAACGAGCATTAGTTTGAGAAAAAAAAACAAAGATGCAAAGTCGTGATTGTAAAACTGCAAACAATTTGTCATCTGTCGCTTTGTCACCTAAATATATCTCTGACGAGAAGACAGTGCCGCACCCCTGCCTACCCGTGCTACGCTTGCGCCTTGTGGGAAGGTGTTAAAATGTATAAAAAGTATAATTTCAAAAGCCGTGGTGGCCGAGTGGTTCGAGCAGTTGCCTGCGACGCAAAGGTCGCAAGTTCGAACCCCGACTGTACCAATGAGTTTTTCTGAACTTAAGTACAGTGATTAGTCACACCACGAGCTTTACGGTGAAGGAAAACACCGAGAGGAAACCTGCATACGTCTTAGAAGAAATTCAAAGGTGTATGTATAGTCGTGCTTGAGTAACGGCGATGGACTCGCCATCTGTCACGTTGGCACCTAATATACCTCTGGCGGAAAGTGGGTGTGTGGGTATTACCTGTACACCTCTGCCTACCCCTTCGGGGACCCTTGTGGGAAGGCGTGAGGATATATTATATATATATATATATTATTATTATTATTATTATTATTATATATAACTATAATTGTTAAATAAATTGTTATCGGTCCCTTTTATGGTGATATAATAATAATAATAATAAAGCCTTTATTTTAAAATTTCCATGACATTAACAACATATACTTATACAAAAAAAACTATATTTATCAAGGTAAATGTCATGGCCCCCTTCGGGTATAGGCCTCCTCCAAATGTCCCCACTTCTTCCTTCATCCTTAGCTGTCTTCATCCAGTTTACTCCCGCCAACTCAAGTATATCGTCCATCCAGCGAGCCTTTGGTCTGCCCCTTTGTCTTTTGCCTTCCGGGCCTGACCATTTTGTAACTCGTTTTGACCGTTATGGTGATATACTCCTAATAAACAAATAATCTGATTTACCACAGAATTGTTCATGAATAACGTTTTGAAAAGGTAACGCCAATCCATGATTACGATTGTAAGCCCATACATTATCAATGTCTACTCAACGCGGTACAAAATACCAGACTAACTAATAATTGATAGGCCTTGACATCATTTAAATTAACATCCCGCTGTTCTCTTTTGAATAACAGACGAGCATCGAAGTAATAAGGATTGTTTTTGCTTGCAGACTCAAAAGCAAATCTAAATTGGAATCGGACGAAAATCGCCTGCCGAAGAGAGAGGAGATGGGTAAGTTTGTTTTTTGATTAATGAAAATATTTAATTGAAAACTTTATATAAGGATAGGTTTCAATACCTGTTCTTATAAATATTATGATCGTAAATACATACATTGATCACACGGTTTATACATTGTGGAAATCTTGATCTATGTAGAGAGGTAGGGCATAACGGGTTTCCCGTTCGCATTCGGAGCTGCCCGACTGGGGCAGGACTTCCACCTTATAGAAGGCCGTAGCCAAATAACACAATTTGTTGTGTTGTGTTCCTACGCGGTGAATAAGGTTTCCAGTAATGAGCTCCTTGGGGAGGGGGGAGGATTGTTACATTGTGTTGGAAGCAGAGGGATTAAACCTTATGCTGCCAACACACTATAACTCTCCGAACACAAAGTGGCAACGCGCAAGTGATACTTCGGTATCCTGAGCGCAAATAGGCTGCGGTAACTGTTTTCCATCAGATGGGCCGTATGCTTGTTTGCCACTCTAGTTGTATAAAAAAATAAAAAAAATATGTCCAAAAAATCATAAACATAAGTGCAGTTAGAACGACGGTGACAGACTGGCCATCTGTCACGTTGCCACCTAAATAAACCTGCAGAAATGTATCATTACACCTTTTTCTACCTTTTGGAAAGGAGTAAAGATATATAGAGACAAGAAGCGACAAGTCAAATGTTCAAAACCCATTTTTTATCGTTGCCAACATTGAATACAGTTTACCAACAACTATTACAGGGGTTATCGTATATATTTTGTAGCCTATGGTTATGTTCTTTTTATAAATTAATAATTTCGGGTTTTACCAATTCTATTGAAACGATATTGAATAATTATCACCGCAGGTGTATGTCGGAAAGAATGCTACTGCGGATGTTAAGGTTCTCTGTCAATACAATGTCATATTCCGTCAGGTTCCGTGCCTCTTGAAAACCTGCTGAATACTAAAGGTACTTAAAACGGTTCAGCAACGAAGGGACCGTAGACAATTATGTTATATTTAAGCTGAGAAATAGCTGAACCTTGGAAAACTGTCGTGAAAAGTTCTTCAAGGTGCTTCTGCACACACTCTACTCCTAAATACATTTAAGTGCTAGCAGGACTGTAGTTCGCCGTCTTTCACGCCGAAGGCACGCCTTCATATACATCTCAATAGTCCAGGATACATACACATCATCCCGCCGAATTCCTTACGGAGAGGCTGAGAGTGTAGAGCTGTTTACCTTCTAGACTTACATGCCTCTTCGCTTCTTTCACAATCATCAGTCTGTTCATACATGCTCACCGTTTTCGAGTAACCGATCGGTTTGATCTAAGCACTGGAACTACGGAGGCTTGGATGTCAAATTATAATTTCAAAACTTATTAAAATATACTCTAAATATAAACTTTAAAGCCTATAATTGCATCGTTAAGCTCGATGTCTACCACAATACCCACGCTTCAATCTTGTGATCTCTACTTTGCAGATGAATAATCCAGTCGTTACGGCTACATAATGACGCGCCCCACCAATTTCTATTTGAGGTGGTCGCGGGATGCATGGAGTGTGACACGGGTCTATTAATTGTAGTGTGCGTGTGGCCGCATAGGTGATCAGTGTGTACCGACAATACTCAAGCATTAGTGAAAGGTACACTATAGACTATAAGGAAGAATAGAGGGGCGCGTGGATGGCACTATCTATAATTGTGTAACATAGTTGCCATGTATATATAATATTTGTACACTCAATAAACATATCACTCACTTTCAAAATGTCCCGCGGCAAAAGGACTAGTATCCGTGTCATGAATAAATAATGATAAAAATAATATACTATGTATATCGGAATACGAAGTCATAAAGGATTCAATATTTGCAGCGCACTTCCAATATGTTATGTAGTTTCCTGTAAATTTCCTCTCTTTGTTGCTTCGCATGAATAGGTAAAGCCCGTGCGCTTACAATAAGCGCAAGGTTACCTTGAGCGATGAAATTAAAATGTATTGATTTTTCTCACTATGAAGTCTCTCCTTCTCAATTTCTTAAATAAGGATTCTTAATGTGATCGCGTATTATTTACAGACTAAACGGTTTTTTTTATTTTTTTCAAACAAGCATACGGCCCACCTGATGTGAAACGGTTACGTATCACTTCCGCGTTGCCACTCTGTGTTTAGAGAGCTATACTGACTTGGCAGCATAATGGGACCAATCCCTCTGCTGCCAACACAATATAACATTCCTCTCTACTGCCAACACAATATAACATTCCTCTCTACTACCCAAGGAGCTCATAATGTACTAGACCTTATCTCTCGGACTTGCAGTTAGGGTGGAAGCTCTGGGCTTTGAGTGCTTGGCAACGCGAGATTTAGCAAGTAACAAACAAAAGAGAGCAACAGACTCTTGTGTTATCATCCTTACCCCGAAACGGGCGCCCTCAGCTGACCTTAGGGTCAGCATCGCCCAAGACCCCTAGAGCTTCAAGCATCCTAAGCCAGTGGTAACCACTTACCATTAGGTATGGTATAAATAAAAAAATACCCTAAGAAGTGTCTGGCTGGCCACGCTACACGCTATGAGTGTCTAAAACAATTAGCCGCTCTTTGTAAGTTAAAAATATTGTTTAATATCATCACAAAATATAAGAGTAGTAGTAGTAGTAGTAGAGTACCCTAAACCGAAGAGCATGTATGAAGAGAATAATGAAAGTGGACGGAGCGAAAGAAGTATGTAAGAATCGTAGCAAGTGGAAAGAAGTAGTCTCTGCCTACCCCTACGGGAAAGAGGCGTGATTATATGTATGTATGTATGTACAAAATATTATCAATCCTATTTATCTATTGACGCGTCAAAAAAATACATTTTCCCTGCATACTCAAAGCTAACTTACTAACAAATTTTACTAGGCCGAGTGTTGCTTCTGTGTCTCAGTCTGGTAAAATGTTTCAGAATGAATAAATGTTTTGAGTTGAGGTATTTATAGAAACACTATGTTAGGTGGGATCGCCGATTTGGCATTTGCAAGTAAAATAAATCACGTTCACACCAAGGTCTACATTGTAACTGCTCTAACTAACATAGCTAACGTCAAGTCGTTTGTCTGTCAATACAATTTTCGAGCATGACAATTACATGTATAAACAAATGCGAACGGTCAGAATGTATGACGAGACTGGAATGTGGATGAAAGGCGTCTAGAGATAACTGCCTGTCTACGATGCTAGACAACTGACTCTACTTTATCTGCCGACCCCATGAGAGACTCGGTGTGATTAAAAAGTATATAAAAAAATGCACATAAATTAAATGCACTAAAAACCAAAGAAGATCAACATTAATTGTGTTAATTATTGTAATTGGTGTAATCGATAGTTAACAATAAATAAATAAACATACGCTATGATGATGGTGCTCTTCAGACAAATTTGGTTAAATATTAGCATAGCAAGAACATTCCATGGGGGTGCTTTAATCGAAGTCGATATATTAAACCCAAGCGAAGCCGTGACGGGTCGCTAGTGCTATATACAGGCTGCAGTGTAATTTCTATATCAATATTGTGTTTTGTTAACAGAAAATTCGGAGCCACCACCGCCCAGAGCAGCTGTGGAGAAACCGTTTCTGCTCTCAGATGGCAGGTAGTGACATGATACCTTGTACAATAACCTAATAGCTTTTTATACATAGGTTTCATCCTATTTTGTAAAGGCTACAACTGCATAGAACACCAATACTGCTTACAACAACAACAGATGAAATAAGTATTGTGTTGGCCTTCGGGCTTAAGCTTTACGCTCGCCCAAGGGACGGTCCACCCTTCTAGAGGACAGGCGCCCGGTGTATCTTACAGTATGCGTGCGTCTTAAGGGGTAACGGGGTACGTCGTCACGGAGTAAGGTGTATGAAACTCAGTAGGGTATAGTCAGTTAAACTGACTTAAACCATCTCTGCCTCATATTTCCAAGTAAAATAAATAAGAAGATCTCTTTGCTGTTGCTGTTTCCAAGTGACAGTTTACTTCCAAATGTCACGTTTGAATGTCGAACGCATTGACAAATTTGGTATCCGTTTATAAAAGTGGTCATAAAGTTTTAGTGGAACTACGGTACAGAGAGCGTCGGTATTTGCGCACGCCGACTAGTGACTGCATATTGTATGTTCCTGAAGTAAGATTGAACTGTTG
The DNA here is from genome assembly GCA_945859725.1 of Drepana falcataria. Taxonomy (NCBI): domain Eukaryota; kingdom Metazoa; phylum Arthropoda; class Insecta; order Lepidoptera; family Drepanidae; genus Drepana; species Drepana falcataria. The sequence continues at coordinate 10,914,120 of OX243927.1, read as the reverse complement.
CCAGATGCATACTATAGTGTTGCTAAAAGCGAATAGTTTGCAATATTTGCAGTTGAAGCCGAAATTTTGTCATTTAAGAGAGGTAGGGCATAACGGGTTTCCCGTTCTAATTTGGAGCTGCCCGACTGGGGCAGGACCTCCACCTTATAGAAGTCCGTAGCCAAATACCTCAATTTTTTGTGTTGTGTTCCTACGCGGTGAATAAGGTTTCCAGTAATGAGCTCCTTGGGGAGGGGGAGGATTGTTATATTGTGTTGGCAGCAGAGGGATTTGTCCCATTATGCTGCCAGTACAGTATAACTCTCCGAACACAGAGTGGCAACGCGCAAGTGATACTTCGGTATTGTAAGCGTAAATAGGCTGCGGTAACCGTTTTCTATCAAGTGGACCGTATGCTTGTTTGCTACTCTTGTTGTATAAAAAAAAACACAGGCATTACCGACATTTTCATTTTACCTCATTGATAAATCGAAAATAAATTGTTACCTTTGTAACATGGTTATTGGAGTGATTACCAGCTTTCAGTTCTGCTATTCACGACCAATGCTTTAATGTGTGCACTGATCGATTGAAACTGGAATTTAAACTAGTACTATTTGTACTAGTTTAAATTCATAATAACTTTTTGGATCTTTGTACTAATTTACTATGCAAGTTATAAATCTTTTTTATCATTGTTTGTTTTATATTAGTACACATGCCATTTTCTGGAGTTCTGGAGTTGACCGTCTATCCTAGTGCTCTGAACTAACGGTTGTCTCTGTGCTGAAGTACAATATTTGATTCAATTATAAACCAGATTTATTGATATGGATCTATGGCATTATTAATACAAATATATTGACATGTATCATAAAATACATTTTCTCCACAGAGTGGAATTGGAGGCTTGGTTGGACAAAGCTGCCTATTCCCACGGAGAGTCTGTCAAAGTCAGCGTTGTCGTCGCCAATCATTCTTCAAAAACCGTTCGACGGGTTAAGGTAACCACATAGTTGCTTTAGTAAGAAATGTCAAAAATGTCAAATCTCAGAATGGAAGCATTGCGCATGTAGCGGTGCAGAACGCGATATTGGTGCCCACTTGATTATTATGAGAGCGAACCTTGGATATGGCAGGAGCTTAAAGTTGTGTAAAAAAGCGTTATGACTTAGGTTGAATCTGCCTTAAAGATATTCGCAATAATGTGAATGAGGGTGTGATTTCAGAGGGTTTTAAAGAGATTGAGGAAATGAGGCTGTGATTGTAGACTTTAAGGCTTCTTGGTTTACATGGACACGGAGAAAAGATAATAATGTATTATGCTAAGTATAATTTTAGCTGAAACAAATCTCTAATTGCTGATTTATTCTAGGCCCTTGTAGTGCAACACGTCGACGTGTGCATGTTTTCCAATGGGAAATTCAAGAATGTTGTCGCTATGGTGAAACGCATCGGGGCACCGGTAGCACCAGGACAAACCCATACAGAAACATACACTTTGACACCGCACAGAGGTAACCTATGTAGTTCAAATACACGTTGAGATTTGGCTTTCTTCAATGGCACGATCTCACCATTCACTTCTTCCACAGGCGTAACGAAAAATTGGATAGCTCTCGAAGATTCCTACACAAAAAGCGGCGCTAGTCTCGCATCAACCATAATTTGCAACAACTCACCCGATGACAGAAACGTATTTGCCATTTACGTATCTTACTACGTCAAAGTAAAATTAACACTGAGTGCAATGGGGGGAGACCTTTCCATTAAACTTCCATTCATACTTACACACTCTTGCATCAACGAAGCGCCCACTGACAGCGTCATTGAAGAAGCGACGCATAAGATTATTCTAGAAGGGAAAGAGAATAGCGAAGAAGAGGATAGCAAAGATGAATTAGAAAAAGATAAACAGAACAACAACGAAGACGGAGAAGTCCCGGACACAGCTTTCGGTTACGATGTAGAAGTAAAATCCCCGGAGGACCATCGTTGCGTTGCCGATGTCTTAGTCAATATTGAAAACAAAATCGACAGACCAAAGAAATATGACGGACAAACTGAAGTTCGGGCTGCCAAACCTAATGATGAAGAACTTGATCTGATAGTTAAATACCCAGGCACGGATACGTGATCCGACGAGGAACCAGATAATACAGGACAGGGAGGTGAAAAGACTGATTTGGAGATTAAACAAATCACAAAATGCAAAGATGAGGTCCAAATGAAAAGTGGTTTCACTGAGAATTTGAAACGGGCTGTGTGCTGCATAGATAGGCGACGGCATTCATAGCTTAGAATAGCTGATCGTTTGATTTTTTTTATAAATTCACTTGTGCCAGTGTTAATACCTTCACGTCTTTCAGTATTCACTGAACTTCACTTTAGATATTTTCACTGAAATAGCTTTTACTATATATTAATATGCTCTTCCGTTTTATAAAAGCAAAATAATATGATAATTAATATTATTAAATTTGTAGAATAAAACAAGTTTGTCAAATATTAAGACTTTAATCAAACGAAGTCAATCGAAAATCGTCTGAAAGTAGCGAACAATTTGAATTCGTTTTAATGTAGTTGATGTAAGGGTGTTATTGTTACAAGACATAACTCGGGCCCAATGAATAGCCTGAATAATAACGCTTACATATTGACTTACTTTACTTATTAGGATTATCAACTAGAATACGATATTGATACATGATGATGTGTAAACGAAAATACTATTTAATTTTGTCACGTTGTTCCTCGAAATAATAATATCTACATATTAGGGGATTATATGAAATACTCAGTGTATTTATCTACTATAAGATTCAATGTGAATTTGTATGATAGAAAATAAGTAAAAAATGTGTGGAAAATAGAAGATGAAAGTTGATAAAATGTCTTAGAAGGAAAGGTAGAGGGAAGGAGAGGAAGAGGATTTACATACATTTGCAGATCAAAGTAAAGACGTTTATTATGACGCATAGGGAGGATAAAAATATTGTGCAGGACAGAGGCCATTGGGAAGAATAAAATCAGAGACGCCAATAAGAGCACAGCTCCTAAATTTATTGTAACTTTACATATTGGTCGAAGCATATCTATTTTTTGCGATACCAGTTACAGTCGGAGCATACAATGTAAACAGCCCTAAAGATTCATCTGCTGAACATTCCAACTGCCGTTCACCTTGATTTAGAAAGTGTATTCCATTTCGCGAGAAAATACAGTTCCCAAATTGAGCGTTTGGTATAAAACAGACGCTCTTTCGACGATTGATGTGCACTTTTTGCGAGCCACATCTGTCCTGCGAGGAGCCAAGCAATTATTTAACTTTAACGAGATCGCTGTCGACATTTAATGTTATATTGTTATTAATTGCACTCTTGTACAAAATGTCTCCGAAACGTTTAGTTTCTTCATCTTCTTTCTTATGTAGCTCAGTAAGAGTACTTTATTCTGAGCTCACAGTTAAATTACTTAAATGCTTTTGAGGATGGTCTTCTGCCTTCTGGTACCACGACCTTGGCAATGAAAATTATATGATTCATATTCGCACCTCCAGTGAAAATGTTTGTTAACTAATTTAAAGATATCTGTTAATGGCTTAGAAACCAGCCCGGTCTGACCTTGAATTAGTTGTAATTAGGTCGCGAGTCCGAACCCTATGTGGTCAGATATTTGTGTGGTGAAAACGAATTCCCTCATCGAATGTCCTATGTTGCACCTAATGCACCTGAATCTTAAGTATTTAAGTAATAAATAAAAATAAGTTTTATGTAAGTGAAATAAGTTTCTTTGTACGTCAAGTTGCCATAATACAAGCTTTTCTTAGTCTGAATCTAGGATTATTATTTTTATTGTATCTGTAGTTTTCAGGTCCCATTTGAGGACCAGTCTTTTATCAAGGCTTGCTAGAGGATATATATCCAATTCGTAGTGACTCTAATTATTATTGGTAATGTTTTATATTAATATACATGATTATACGTGATTCACGCTCACGTCCACGCTGCATTGATATTATTATAAAAATAATATTTAAATCATATATCCGGACTGTAATTGCGTACTTTACCTGCAATTTTGTTGAACAGAAGCTTTCGAGACCTAATAAGATCCTTGTAATTAAAATATTCATCATCATTAACCGGGTGAATTACTGCTGGTGAAAAATATCTCACGATTAAAATGAAACGCGGCATGAATGCCAAATAAATTATGCACAAACGGGATTACTGCGAGCGAGTTCCCTTATTTGAGTTTTTATTATGATACATTCGCAAATTACAAAATTTAATAGAAGTACTTGAATTCCATGGGAAGTTGTCAAGATATAGGTATTTTACACTAGACGATCCCGCGATTTAACTTACGAGATGTTTGATTGCGATTGAGACACTGCGATGGACTCACGTTGGCACCTAAAATACATCTCCCGCGAAGAGAGGAACGTCAAGAGGAAGAACTACTCGAAACCAGCGTGCATGTATAAAGAGTGATGAATGTGGATGAAACGAAGTAGGGTAGAGAGAATATTCTTACCTACCTCTGTTCTTTTACCTTAACAGATTTTTCAAAACATCCTGTATATTTAATAGTTTTTATGTCAACGTTTTTTGTCAGATGTTTTAATGAAACTGGTACTTAATACTTACGATATCAATGTTTATATCTGGTACGTAATTATTTTATTTATATAAGTCCCATATATCTGTGTCCCACTGCTGAGCAAAGGCCTGCCATATGTCTTTCCACTCCCCGCGATCTAGCGCTACTTTCGAACAAATGCTCAGGTGCATGTCCAGTTCGTCGCCATTTTCTTTTTGGTTAATATACAAACTTAGATCTATTTTTATATACCACTAATGGGGCAATCAAGCTAAATGGTAAGAGACTACCGCCGCCACGGACACATTCTACACCAGGGGATATCGCTCGCCTGTTGCCGATGCTAAATTTTATTTTACAAAACAAGAGCGTTTATTCTCTGGACCGCAACTAGTTTCAACATAACTTGTGAAATGTTGCCACACAAAAAGGTACACACAATATTCAAAGGCTTAATATATTCTACACAATAACATTATTTGTTCGCTTCCCTATAAAGCTTAAGAATTCTTGGTAACAAATCGCAGCGACTTCAATCTTCGCACCTAATATACCTCTGGCGGAAAGTGGGTGTGTGGGTATTACCTATACACCTCTGCCTACCCCTTCGGGGACCCTTGTGGGAAGGCGTGAGGATATATTATTTATTATATTATTATAAATCTCAGCGACATTACACAATTTATAAAGAAACTACAGAATAGAAAGACTTAGTACTTTTCCCAACCCAAGTGACTGACATTTAGTATACCTATTCTCGGACTAAAAGTTACTTATATTAATGTATGTTTTGAACGATTTATTGAATAGTATACCATTTATTAATATTACAAGTCCAATAACTCGAAAGGTTATTTTTTTTTATATTTGTCTATTAGTGATATAGAGCTTTTATAAAATGCGTTATTTTTTGTGACTCTTACTTGTTAAGCTTATGTAAGCATACAGTCTGCCTGTTGGTCAGCAGATTCCACAGCTTAAGGATCTTTGCAACACCAAAGGTTTCGCTCGCGCGATGCAGACTCTACAACAACCTCACACCCTCTCGAAGTTCTCAATTGACCAAATAACAAATTGTATCAATAAATAAATTACCCTTTACACGTTAGGAAATTGAATAATTTTGTTATATATGGTGTACGAACTTGCAATATTTAGAATCTATACATATTCATCGTAAAACTTGGTTACAATATCAACAAGAGTCCCTTAAGGCAGAGAGAGTAGAGCGCCAATTCAAACTGTATTACCGAAAACATTTGCCGTTAAATCGCAACGCAAAACCAAGGCTGAAGCTATATAAATACAAAAGTAATAAGAAAAACGGTTTTCTCAACTACTATATAAAAGAAAGCGTCATATTAAAACATCCCTGAGTGGGACGTTTTGCGAGAAAACCTTTCACAATCTAAAATAGATTCTCCATACGATAACATTCTTTATTTGTACTATATATAACGCCTTTTCACATCCGTAGTACCGACCCACACACCTACTTTGCTCCGGAGATATAATATATAGGTGCCAACGTAAATGGCGATCCATCGCCGTTACTCAAGCATAGCTATGCATGTCTTTTGCTTTCTTCTCAAGCGTAAACAGATTTTCTCTCGATGTTTTCCTTCACCGTAAAGCTCGCGGTGTGAGTAATCACTGTAGGTACTTGAGTTCAGAAAAAACTTATTGATACAGTCGGGATTCGAACTAGCAATCCTGGTGTTGCAGGCAACTATTCGACCACTCGGCAACCACAGCTATATATTGTGTATTTTGATTGCTAGACTGTAGTATAATCTATTCGGTATTTGCACATAGATAATTCCATTCAAACTAACCAATTAATTCAAGTCAAAATCGATACATCATCATGAATCTATGCGACTTCAGGGGATTATGTACACTTGGGTGCATTTAATATATACATTTGCGTTCTTTGCGATGGTTTGCCTGTTTGCGGAGTGTACTTTTTAATAACTCCAGTCAAATTTATTAATTGTGATATATGGCGAGTCCATCGCCGTTTTTCAAGCACAGCCATACATATGTCTTAGCATTTCTTCTCAAACGTACAGGTTTCTTCCGTTATGTTTTCCTTAAATTTAAGGCTCGTTTGTTTATTCACTGTACTTATAATGCAGAACTCATTGGTACAGCCGAGATCCGATTTTGCAATAATATTATAAATGGCAAACTTTGGTAGGATATTACCTCTCTTACGCCCAAATAGCTGAAGGGTTTTGGAAGAAATCTGAAAAAGAGAACACATAGGCTAGGTTTTGTTCCCGAAATGAAGTCTACAAATAAAACAAGATTTAAGCAAAGGGTATAACCGCTACATAGGTAGCTAATGAGGCAGTGCAGCTAAGGTTTTCTTGTTAATATTTTTTCAACGTAAGCCGCGCGGCTTGCAGCTTTGCCGGAAACCACTAATGGGTCATAATCTTGTTTGCCGGTTTCTAACCAACTTAAGTCTGAAAAAATGAAATGCATAGTTAGCTTTACCTGCAACGTTTAGTTGAAGGAGGGTGTCCTTATTTATTCATTTCTTCTAACATGTTCTTTTAATAACCCTTAATTCTGAGTTCTCATTTCAATTTCTCATTAAATGGATTTTACGTCGAAATACCACATTAAAAAGTGTTATTTTTCGTGTTTTTTTTATTTAAACCTTTTTTGCTCGTAACTGTAACTACGCCATGACAGGAGACACGTCAAACGCAATTTGTCATAAGAGCATTAGGAGGCTGTACCTCTTTCAGTGTCGCCTTATTTTCAAAATATGATTTTTATAGACAATTCCATCCACGAAGACGCTCCCCACTATTCTTCCTCATAGTTTAAAGTGTAAGTGTGGAACCTTCCACTAATGTTGTAGTATTGTCGGTTCATACTGATTGCCTATGAGTGCACACACACACTACAATTAATAGAGTCTGGTCATACTCCCCGCGACCCCCTCGACTAGAAGTTGGTGGGGCGCGTCTTCGTGGATGGCACTATCTATAGTTGTGTAAGTGGTACATTATTTTATTGTTTTAAAATCTGCTCATTTACGTGTTTATTGTTTTCTATAAGCTTAAAAAGTAATACTAATTCGTTTCAATTATTCGTCTTTATTCAAATACACATTAGCGTACGTCTCATTTGTATCGAACAAACTTAAATATAGACAAGTCGTTAGCTTTGATTCGAATTTGATTGGTAAAACACGCGTACAGTTCTGGCGTATGCATAGTAGAAATGACAATCGCTACTGTCAAATGCCAAATGTCATTTAAGGGTAGATTGTTATTGTATCCATAAATAAGATTAATGACCATATATTAGGAGTATTAAATATTAATGATTGATCTCCGCAGCGCTGCAACTAGATACCGACTGACATAAGAACCAACAGCGACTTGAATGTAAATATTTTAGTGTGTATTTCATTCATCTTTATGTCTCGTTAAAGCGAAACTTAAACATTTATCGTTTTATTTATATAGTTACAAAATGTATGAAAGAATATAATTTTTATGGACTGACTGGATTTCGAGTATTCAAAATAGATACTCGACTATTGCAGCATACTCTTATAGTATCTAGTCGTAGGTACACTTAAATATTTTAAGTCTCTAAGAATTCATCTGATTGTCTAGTTCCCATAGCACGAGCTTTGCTCCATTTGGGGATATTTTAAGCGGTGATTGATTATTATTAATTATCTAAAGATATTCTTATTTATATATGAGTATCTCTTTGTAATTCACGGGTCTCAGAGGAGGTCTGGTTTGCTTTGAAGGCCTTTTAAGGCTTGTGTGGTAAGGCAACCAACGTCGAAGCCTCTTCGATAATTGTAATATACGTAGGCTATTGTGATGCGGAATAACCACATAAAATATGGTTTAGTTAGGAGTAGCATAAATATATTATAAACGTACATATATATTGTATTATAGTCACTCTTAAACACGAATCATAAAATTTTGTAAATAATAAAGCTCTCTGGCGAAAAGTGGATGTGTGGGTATTACCTATACACCTCTGCCTACCCCTTCGGGGACCCTTGTGGGAAGGCGTGAGGATATATATAAAGCTATGTTTAAACCTTAAATGCACTCACACATACACTTAAATAGTAGGCGAAACTGTAACTCGACATATTTTCAGTGTTTGTATATAATGTAAATAAAATTACTTAAATTAACATATTATTCTTTTACTGTACTTTGTTGAACCGAGAATGGGTAACCGTCCATCCCATTTACACCTGCCGTGCCTTACATAACGAAGTTCTATAGGTACTATGACATCAACAAACGAACAACGTGCCTGATGTTGAAAAGTTAATTATCGTGGCCCGAAAAACGTTTGGAAGTGTGGAAATATTCGAAGAATACCTTAGAACTAATCAGATCACGTACTGTGAGGTTTCAAAGGATATTTTGTTGTGTAAATGCTGACGTTGTGATATGAACTCACGTTGAGGTTTCATATAAAGATTGAAACAAAGTTCCATGTATGAAAATATTCTGTAGGCTAGCTAACTACTTAGTGTGGCTTCCAGAGGCGACGGTAAACTCTCAGACGGGCTGCATGGACCGTGGTGAAATAATAAATAATCTGTAAATGTAAATATCGGGAAGGAAAACAGCGAGAAGAAACCTGCATACGTTTAATAAGAAATTCTTATGGATAGTCGTTGAGAAACGGCACTGGACTCGCCATCTGTCACGTTGACAGCTTAAATATATCTCCGACGAGAAGTAGGTGTGTGAGTACTACACACCTCTGCCTACCCCTTAGAAAGGTGTGCAGGTGCAAATAACGGAGTTGAATCCTTGATTCAACAAAATGCGCCATTTTTCATGAAAGTATTAATTATGCAAAACTAGGCAACAATTCCCAAACGTTACTGTCAACGTGAAACATCTAAGCCCCAAGCAGTCGACCGCACCAAAAACTTAAAGTATCAAAGTCTAAAAAGTCCTTAAAGAAAACTCAAACATCGTCTTTGAAACTTTCCTCCCGTGGATCGTAGACAATTAACAACTTCCAGCTGGCAAAGTCAAGCTTTATATCGACCGGATTAGAGAGTTGGCTTTGGTCAACAGCTTCACGAGCAACAGTATTTTTAGTACATTCAAATCTTGGATAAGTCAATAATTTTGAATGAAAGTACCTTTCCACTGAGGAAGAGCCGCGGTGGCCGGGAGGTTCGAGTAGTTACCAGCACATATATTGCAAGTTCGCTTGGCAAGGAAACCATCTCGTTTCGGCGAAGATATATTTTATTCTAAAATTTCGTTTACCCGTTGTTCCCGGGTGATAAATCACTATACTTAAGTTCAGAATAAACTCACTAGTATACTCGGAGTTCACTTGCAATCTCTGCACTCAATCATCCACCAATCGACCACCACGGCATCTTAATTAACGGTAGAATTTAATTGAATTGACCATTATTTGATAAATTCCCATCAAAACTATACGCCTTCATCGATCTTGTTTAGTAGGTATATTCAGACAAACTTCAAATAGTTCCACTAACAAGACATTTTCAAGTTCGAAAGTTTAATTGGTAACTAAATACTTTTAGCTATTCGAGAAAGACACCAACATGTCTAAAGCAATTTATACACTGCTTTCTACAGCCTTAGAATAGAACAGTTTGCCTCTTGAAGTAATAGGGCGTTATTAAAATATTCCTACGGCGATGCAATACATGATGACACAATACCCAGTTTTCGCCGGTGCATGCATTATGTAACAATAAAATATATTTACATTGACAGAATAAACCGACGAGCATGTATGAAGAGACTGATGAATGTGGTCGAAGCGAGAGGTATGTGTGCCTAGAGAGAACTGGCGCTCTATACTCTCTGCCTACTCCGTTAGGCACTCGGCGTGATGATATGTATGTATGTATTACAGAATAAAAACCATCCCTTATTAAAAAAAAACAGATAAACTAACAACCGACGTTAGTAACTTGCTGATGTTAGGTCTCATAAAACTCTATAAAACAGGATAGTATCACGCTTCACTGTTATGAGCCATTAAAAGCTACGGCACGTGATTTGCTTCTTAGTTACTTTTCAGTGGTGGAGCCGGAAAATAGCAATTTTATAGTCTTCAAAACACCAGGGTTGAATGACCGCGCTAATGTTTCAACCATGTTGCAATTATTCCACTTTTAATGCTGTCCCATGTTGGGCGCCCATTAATTATTCAAGTCATTAAAAACCGTTAGTTAATTTATGATTTAAGCTTCCTTTGAGCTTTAATATTTCGTTGATGATTATAGCAATCGTATAAAAATATATATTTGCCAATCAAGTTAGAATTAATAAGTTAGTACTTACAGCTTTGACCAATTAAGTCAGTGCTATAAAATTTCCTTATGAATTCGCTGCTAAGGTGTAAATGAATATTGAAGAATACTTAAATGATATTGTCACTGTCTGTTTTAACTGATTACATGGCACAGTCTCAGCCTACAAATTATTAATACTTTGTCCATGCAAGCTTAAGATAATTAAATAACGCCCTCTTTCTCTCTTTACCTACGTGGTGATCAGATTTTGCTGCGGAAAAGTACAGCCATAAAGCCGCAAATTAAAAAATACTTCAATGTGTAGATTTTTCGCTAAAAACACACCTACCTTGACGAAATTCGTATTCAATGAAGCCGTCAAAGTTATCGAGTCCTCTGATTAAGTTTCCAAAGCCGCTGTGGACATGTTTCCAAGACAGTTATTATCTTGCTTTTAAGACGGACAAAACATTTTTTATATGACGTTGTTTTCAACATCGTTAGAAAACGTTAAGCAAAGAAATGCAATAATAATAGTATCTTAGAACAAGTCTAGATGAATTGAGGTAGTTTCAATCTACCCAAAACTCATTTAAAAGGCAACTATACAGATATACATATACTAGCGACCCGCCCCGGCTTCGCACGGGTGCATTGGGTTTAGTTCCGGACGGGATAGACAAAGAACGTTATTTCTAGACATCTTTCTCGCTTCATCTACCTTCATCACTCTCTTCATACATGCCCTGGTGGGCATGGTGGTGGTGCTGGTGCACCTCGCCAATACCTCCTATAATTTTTTATAAGAGCAATAAAAACCACGTAGGAACAAACAACGTGTACAGCGCGATATTACTCGTCAGGGAATCCTACTTAAGTCAGTAGATAATGGGAGATAAGAGTCTTTATTTATCAGAAATACGCAACAATTTTTAGATAATTTCCAACCGTCAAACGTAACCGTGAAACACATCTAAATACCTCAAAAACATATGTATGTGACACATTGGATTACTAAATTAACACGAACGGGAACGTAAACGTAATATTTCAGCGCATTTCGCTTGTTATCTCCCTAATGGAAGCGACACAGAGATGACAGATGAGTACCTCAAGGCTAATTCATACTTCGGGGGTAATATTTTTGAAAGCATCGTTTTCAAATGTAATTTATTATCTAAATCCCTGTTGCGTCGCAACTGTTAGCTAGATAAATTACAGGCTTATACAATTATTGTGTTAGCTACGTTACCAAACTGAACAAAATAAAACGCCAGAGACCTCGATCAAACGATTTGAAACCTCATCTATAATTTAGCAAACCATGGTCACCTGAGGCCCAGGAGGTTCAAATATTTTCATTCGTAATTTGAAAATTGCATAAATTCACGACACGAGCTTTGCTGTGAAGAAAGACGTTGCGAGGAAACCTGCACTGGTAAATATAAATAAATTCAAAGGTTGCAACTTCGTAGATCCTTAATATTGTCGCTCTGAAGTCCAAATATATTTCTGCCAAAAGGAGGATGCTATTTCACCATATACTACCCAGTCCCCCGGAGACTGGTGATAGCGTGGGAACATACACACATGTGTACATAAATCTACATATTATATAAATAATTTTGTAGTGACACAAATACAAAATGTGTCAATTTCTGCTGTAGATTGTGTGAACGCCTTTATGAAATCAAACTAAGCAGTTTTAAACCTACATGCTTATTTTGTAAATGGATACTTGAATACCGTATGAGTATTTCTTTTTTTTTCTTTTTTATTGTATGTGTGCATGCAGCGATTGAGAATAAACTTTTTATCTATCTATCTATCTATGTGCAAGAAGAGACAGAGGAAGACCACGTTCCAACGAACGAATCGAAAGAGGTAGGTACGTAAGTCTGGAGAGAACTAGCGCTTTATACTCTCTGCTTACCCTACCCGTTAGGGACTTGGCGTGATGATGTATGTATGAATGAATACTGTATGAACGTTAACTATTTGTTTATAAATCCTTATTTTATGTGCGTGTGTGTTCGCAAACAATATTCTGCCATATATTCTATCATATCTTCTTCACTATCAATACATATTATGCAAGAAAATCCCCCGCTGTCTGTCTGTTTGCTGTACAACTCAAAAACAATTGAACGGATTTACGCGGTATACGGTTTTTGCTGTGAAAGTCAAGCTTTCTGGACGTGGGCTATCCTTTATCCTAAAAAAATATATCGAAGAGTGTGAAATGCGAAATAGGGGTTGAAAGATTGTAAGAGCAATCCATAATAATACTCAAGTTAGGATAGGAAAATTCATAATATATAAGCTTTTGGTAAGAGATTTTATTATTAATATAATTAGATTTATTAATAATATAATATAATTTGGTACCTACCTTATTGTATGGCAGCGAATCCTGGGTATGTCAGAGGAAGTATGAAAATAGCTTGAATGCAGTCGAGATGCGATCTCTTCGAAAAATGTGCGGCGTAACGATATTAGATCGAATCCGCAATGAAGAGATTCGCAAATCAACTGGCGTGAATGAGGGCGTGATTGTAAAGATGAAGAAAGGCATGTTACGTTGGTTTGGACACATAGAAAGGATGAGTGAAGAAAGATTGACGAAACAGATATACAAAGCAAAAGTGTGTGCAAGAAGAGGCAGAGGAAGGCCACGTTCCAACTACCTGGATCAAATAGATCGGACTCTCAAGGACGGGAACGTTAAGAGTACTCGAAACCGACGAGCATGTATGAAGAGACTGATGAATGTGGACGAAGCGAAAGAGGTATGTAAGTCTAGAGAGAACTGGCGCTCTATACTCTCTGCCTACCCCGTTAGGGACTTGGCGTGGCACCTAATATACCTCTGGCGGAAAGTGGGTGTGTGGGTATTACCCATACACCTCTGCCTACCCCTTCGGGGACCCTTGTGGGAGGGCGTGAGGATATTTATTTATTTATTTAAGTAATAATAAAAATTGGTCACTTGGCAGAAGGGTGTGAAATGATTCCTACAGGGTCGGCAACGAGTTATACCCCTGGTGTTGCAAGCGTCCATAGGCGGCGGTAACCGCTTACCATCAAGTGGACCTCATGCTTGTTTGCCTCCCATGTGGTATAAAAAACCTTAGGACATTATACTATTTTTTATATATAATATAACCAATACCAAATATTAATAAATATTAATAATAAAATAATATATCCTCACGCCTTCCCACAAGGGTCCCCGAAGGGGTAGGCAGAGGTGTATAGGTAATACACACATACCCACTTTCCGCCAGAGGTATATTAGGTGCCAACGTGACAGATGGCGAGTCCATCGCCGTTACTCAAGCACGACTATACATACGCCTTTGAATTGCTTCTCAGACGTATGCAGGTTTCCTCTCGATGTTTTCCTTCACCGTAAAGCTCGTGGTGTGACTAATCACTGTACTTAAGTTCAGAAAAACTCATTGGAACAGTCGGGATTCGAACTTGCGACCTTTGCCTCGCAGGCAACTGCTCGAACCACTCGGCCACCACGGCTTAATAAATAGTAAAGCAGACGAAATCGCGTGTAACAGTTTGTCTAATATAAATGTCTCCCGCAGTACAACTACATAGCAAGAACAGATTTATAACCACTTTGGTTGGGTTGTCAACGAGATATGTTCAAGGCTCCGGTTTAATATAATCTAGATTCTGTTTTTTTAACATACCCACCCGCTGAAACGACACGCGATACGTTGGATAAATAGCATGAATAAATATTTGTCACAACACGAGCTTTACTACACACTACACTTTACTTACTCTATTTTAGTACCCTCTTATGTGCATATAGTCCTACTAATAGGTAGGTATATTTTTTTATACCACACGGGTGGCAAACAAGCATTGATGATGGTAAGCGGTTACCGCCGCCTGTCGGCGCTTGCAACACCAGGGGTATTTTTAGCGCGCTGTCGACCCTACAAGAATCTTTTCACACCCTCCTTGAAGAACTCCATGCTGTACTCTCCAGGGAAAACCTCAACGGGGAGCTCATTCCACAGCCTGAGCGTTCGCGGAAGGAAACTCCTTTGTACGTCACACTCACATTCACGTGCCAAGTAGGGACTCCATTGCAGGAACTTTAAGCTGTTAGTAGTGTCTGACGACTACACTCTCAAAACAAAATAAGTTTAACTGAACTCACTGGGGAGACTGGCTGTGAGCCCGACAGCAATGTAAGTATAAACTGCTTATTAAAAAGTAAACTTTACGCAAGAAAAACTTGGCACAAAGGCTTTTTAGCCGTAGAAAAAAATAATTAAAAACCGCTAAGTTTCATAGAAGATTTAATATAGACTTTGAAATTATATCCTTGTGGCTGAAAAAGCTCCATGAAAGTAATTATAAATACAAAGTCTAGAAATTCAGCTTCAAAACACGAGAAATATAAATATTTTAACTCTTGGGCTTACGAAAAAACACAGGTTCGTTTAAAGGTCCTCAAGGGTCTGAGGTAATAGGGCATACCTCACCCACTTTTCGCAGAGATAATATTCAGATGCCAACGTGACAGATGGCGAGCCCGTTGCATGAGCACGGCTGTACATATAATTCTCAAACGTATAAAGATTTCCTCCCGATGTTTTCTTAAGGCTCATGATCTGATCAATCACTTCTTAAGTTCGATTAGGACATTCAAATAAAAAGCACCCTTCATATCTTCTTTCCTACCTGTACGTTAATTAGTGCTTTTAAAATAAGTCCATTTATAGTCCAAATATAAGTACACGTACCTATAAATGTATAAACCCATGTACACACTAAACAATGCTGTCCCTATTTATTTATTCCATTTCATATTAAAACTCTCACAGAACATAAATTACAACAGTAGATTAACAATTAGTCACACCACGGGCTTTACGGTGAAGGAAAACAACGAGAGGAAACCTGCATACTTCTGAGAATCAATTCAAAGGCGTATGTATAATCGTTCTTGAGTAACGCAATGGACTCGCCATCTGTCACGTTGGCACCTAAAATATATCCCTGGCGAAAAGTGGCTGGGTGGGTACCTACTACCACCTATACACCTCTGCCTATTCCTTAGAAACGTTATAGATGGCGAGTCCACCGCCGGTATGCATGCACCTTTGAAACTATTTTCAAAAGCAAGCAGGTTTCCTCTCGATGGTTTCCTTCACCTTCACATCGGTACAGTCAGCTTGAGCTTGCAATATTTGCGTTGCAGGTGACTAATCTAACTACAGTGCCCCCACGACTAGTATATTAAATAAGGACCCTTTGTAAATAAGGTACTGACTTCATTGATGCATTAGGACAGGATGCTACCAACATACACAATCCACAATACATTGTGAACGAGGCCTATTCCACACTCTCTGCTTTGTTTAATGTGTTGCAGAGACACGTATCCAGAACGATTGTAGCTAATTTTAATATTGGACTATATGCGTACGTTATAAGGATCAGTCTGCATTGAGTTAATTTCCAATCGATTTCCCATTGTTAGTTTGTTCAATGCATTGGAGTCGTGGAATTGTTAATGAGAAGAGTTGTTAACTTTCGTATGAGGTCAATGCGTTGATTGCGTGATGTGTGACTTCGTGTTAAGTTATAAATATAAATAATTAGTATTTATTAAAGTGATTAGTCACACCACGAGCTTTACGGTGAAGGAATACATCGAGAGGAAACCTGCATACGTTTAAGAAGAAATTCAAAGGCATATGTATATTCGTGCTTGAGTAACGGCGGTGGACTCGCCATCTGTCACGTTGACACTTTTATATATCTCTGGCGGAAAGTGGGTGTGTGGGTAGTATCTATACACCTCTGCCTACCCCTTCGGGGACCCTTGTGGGAAGGCGTGTGGATATGTATAGTACATATTAAAAGTATTTCCGAATAAATCACGGTTTCTTATAAGCGATCCGTACTGGCCGAATGGTTCGAGTAATTAATTGCCTGGAATGCAAAGATCGTTCGAACGTTCGGAAGTTCGAACCCCGACTGTACTAAGTTTTCCTGAACTTAAATTCAGGATTACAGTGATTAGTTACTCCACGATATTTTACGGCGAAACTACTTACTTGTTATATAGGCATTAGGTCGTCTGTATCTGTCACATTGGCACTACATCTGCCTACCCTCACATGGTTCCTTATAGCACAGTGAATTATCGCTTCATGAGCTTACAACGAAAGAGAATATCTTAGCGAAATTTATATACATCTGAAAAGAATTGCAAATAGCAAAATCGAGAGCGAAAAACTGTACTGTAGTTTCTATTACACCTTTTTTTTTTTTTTTTTTTTTTTTTTTATACCACTTGGGTGGCAAACAAGCATGCGGTCCGCCTGATGGTAAGCGGTTACCGCCGCCTATGGACGCTTGCAACACCAGGGGTATCACTCGCGCGTTGCCGACCCTGCAGGAATCTTTTCACACCCTTCTTGAAGAACTCCATGCTGTACTCTCCAGGGAAAACCTCAACGGGGAGCTCATTCCACAGCCTGAGCGTTCGCGGAAGAAAACTTCTTTGGAAGCGCACAGTGCGAGACCTTTGTGGTTCCAAGGTATGGGGATGAATTCCCCGTCGATGGCGAGAGGTGCGGTGGTAGAAGGTGGAAGTGGGCATCATATCGAACAATTCTGCAGAACACTCCCCGTTATACAAGCGGTAGAACACACACAGGGAGGCAAAGTCTCTCCTCAGACTTAGTGATTCCAAGCCGCTTGTGAGCATGGGATCGTCGACAATTCTAGCGGCGCGTTTCTGAACCGCGTCAAAAGGCCCAAGCTGGTATCCAGGGGCTCCAGCCCACAGGTGGCAGCAGTACTCCATATGTGGCCGAACTTGCGACTTATAAAGTTGCAGCCTTTGTTGCGGTGTGAAGTACTGCTTAGCTCTGTTGAGCACACCGAGCTTCCTCGACGCCAGCTTAGCCTTGTCCTCTAAATGACCACGGAACTGAACGTCGCTAGAAATATCGACCCCAAGGATCCTAATGCTCTCCGAGATGTTCAGGGGAGTGTTCTGGAATTGTGGAGCCACAGCGAATGGAGTTTTTTTTGCGGTGAACGCGCAAACTTGTGTCTTAGTGGGGTTGAAGTGGACTAGGTTTAGTCGACCCCAATCGGAGACACTGCGAAGTGTACTCTCGATTTCAGACACAAGTCGTTCGCGACTTTCCTCCACAGTGGAACGAGGGAGATTAGCACGGCCCGTGTAGTAAGTGTCCCCAGTGCTGTCGTCTGCATAGCAATGAATGCCTTCAATAGAAAGCATGTCATTAATATGCAGAAGAAACAGAGTCGGGGACAACACAGAGCCTTGCGGGACGCCAGCATTAATTTCCATGCTTTCGGAGCAGCTACCGTCAACGACGGCTCTTATGCATCTGCTGGACAGAAAGCTGGCGACCCATTTGCATAATCCCTCTGGCAGTCCGTAGGATGGAAGCTTCGATAGAAGACCGCGATGCCAGACCCGATCGAACGCTTTCGCCACATCCAAGCTAACAGCTAATGCCTCACCTTGACTCTCAATGGCGAGTGACCAACGGTGCGTGAGATATACTAGAAGGTCACCCGTTGAGCGACTGTGGCGGAAGCCATACTGTTGGTCACTCAACAAACCGTAACCCTCTAGATATCGCAGGAGTTGCGTGTTAATCACTCGCTCCATAATTTTGGAGAGGAGGGAGGTGATGGCGATCGGCCTGTAATTCGATGGGTCTGATCTATCGCCCTTTTTGGGCACTGGGTGCACGTGGGCGGTCTTCCACGAAGTTGGGACTTTTTGGGTGGAGTAGGAAAGCGCGAATAGGCGCGTCATAACAGGACACAGTTCAGGAGCACACTGCTTAAGCACCACTGCCGGAATACCGTCTGGCCCGCTCGACTTATGGACGTCCAGAGACAGCATCTCCCGCCGGACCTCCCGTTGGGTTATGCTTATCTCCGGCATAGAGTTCTCACACCGCAGGATAGTGGGCGGTGTGGCGCCTCCGTCATCCATAGTCGAGTTCGAGGCAAAGAGAGAGCCCAATAGATCCGCTTTCTCTTTGGCACTGTGGGCCAAGTTACCATCCGACTTACGGAGTGGTGGTAGGGACGACTGGCAAAAGTTTCCCTCAGCAGCCTTGGCAAGGGACCAAAAAGCACGGCTGCCAGAAGGGTAGCTAGCGAGTCTCTTACCAATTCTGCCGACGAAATCGAATTTCGCCCTGGCAATCGCTCGCTTACAGTGCCTCGAGGCAGCATTAAGTTTCCGCTTTGCATCAGATATGTTGGGGTCCAGATTGGATCGAGCCGTGGTCCACGCCTCATACAAGGCTTGCTTGGATAATTTAGCTTCCTTGCAGGGCTTATTAAACCACGGCTGTTTCTTTACCCCTGTAGCTACTAGCGAGTTTGGGATGTAGCATTCCATTCCCGCCAGTATCGTCTCAGCGACGGCTGCTGCACAGGGGTCTGGATCTTCTGATGCAAAGCAGATCTGCCTCCACGGGTACGATGCGTAAAACTCACGCAATCCATCCCAGTCTGCTGCCTTGTAGTGCCACATGCGCCGCCGCCCCGGGGGTCGGGGCACTTCGGCCTTTGCGCACGGCACTTGCGTCCGGACCAGACAGTGGTCGGATGTGCCAAGCGGCGCACCCACCGAGATGGAATAGCTGTCCGGTCGCGTGGTCAGCAGAAGGTCCAGAAAGTCCACCTCTACCTCATCTGGGGATTACATTATCAATTTTACTACGTCACAATAGTAATGTACCGTATAATTCTCAAACCTACACCCCGCTGAGACCTCGTGTGTTTATACTTCGCTAAGTTCCTTGGACACGGGTTGGCACTTAGCTGTATTGCTCCAGGGAAATGATTTTATGATTACCCTGTTATGTTAGACAGGCTTGAGGGTTGACGCTCTTCATGATACGATAACGTTCTTGGGACTTATTTCACTCCCAGGCAGTAAATAAACCTGCTTCTATATCTGTCTCGCGTCTTTGTCCGCTTAAAAAACAAATGTTGAATGGCTTTGCAATTAATTTGAAACACATATTTCTTATCAAAATCTGGGTATTTGAACTTGATTTGATACTAACCTAAGGAATGATGGGTTGCTCATACAAACTTTCAATACCCCATTTCACCCACTACAAACCTTTTTGCGATAAAAATAGCATGACCTTCGTTAAGGATATAATATATCTTATCTAGCTTGATACATTTTATTATGATATTTTCAGCCATTTAATCGTGAAACGTAACAAACAGACAAACAGAGCTACTTTCGGCATTTATAATATAACCTCTGCCTACCCCTTCGGGGACCCTTGTGGGAAGGCGTGAGGATATATTATTTTATTATTATTATAATATTAGAAGGTATGGATAAAAATCTGGACATGTTTACTTCAAGACCCTGTGGCAAATTGCTCTAAGGCATCACCCCACTACTACACACTACACTATGAGTATGTACTAGTAAAAAAACATGCCTCTTGAGTTATTAGCTCGCCCAAATATATTTGAAAATGGAAACTGTCACGCAGAATGTTGCCAGCTACGAAAACACACCCATATTGCAGATTGGCTGAACGTCTAAAATTCCCCACAAACGGGCACATTAATCATGCATTCCTTCAAAACAAACCGCTCAGAATATTGCATCAGTTGAAAAGCAGAGTGGATCGCGAAATACTTTACCACAGAAAGAAAATACGTTAACTTAATTATTTTTCATGAAATAGTTTGGAACGCGTTTCTGCCCTATTCATAAGCTTTAGGGACCAAAAATCATAATTATTATTACAGTACCTGGTCCCGCAGTTTAAGCCGCGTTCAATTATTGATTTTTGTATTCCATTACTTACTATTGTGTAGGTAGTAGGTGTCCCCCAAGGATCCATACTAGGACCACTGCTTTTTATAGTATTTATTAATGACATAAGTGAGTGTTTTTGGAATTCTAATTTCCTTTTATATGCAGATGACCTCAAAGTATATAATCGCATTCGTACAATAGATGATTGCGTAAAGCTTCAGGATGATCTCAATCGACTTCAAATGTATTGCCTGGTTAATAAACTTTATCTTAGCTTGCCGAAATGCAAGTCCATCAGTATCACCAAAAAGCTTAATA
Source organism: Drepana falcataria (assembly GCA_945859725.1). Classification (NCBI taxonomy): domain Eukaryota; kingdom Metazoa; phylum Arthropoda; class Insecta; order Lepidoptera; family Drepanidae; genus Drepana; species Drepana falcataria. The sequence goes on along the minus strand of OX243927.1, from coordinate 10,893,082 downwards.
ATGTCGATTTTACTTATTCTCTTTGTAATACACCCCTTGAAAAGGTAAATTTAATTAAAGATCTAGGAATACTTATTGACTCCAAATTGCATTTTGATGCTCATGTTCGTCAAATAATTAATAAATCTTATCAATTATACGGCTTCATCATGCGCACATGCATTTCCTTTAGAAAGCCCTCGTCATACATGTTGCTCTATAAAGTTCTGCTAAGATGTCATTTAGAATATGCATCCGTCATTTGGAATCCTTTCTTTGCTAAATATAAAGACTCTATTGAAATGATACAGCGTAAATTCCTTCGGTCAGTACATTACAGATGCTACCGCGCCAGGTCTTCATATAATTTTCTTCTTAAGAAATATTCTCTCCCGACATTGCATGCGAGAAGATTGCTCTTGGATCAGACTACTTTGCACAACATTTGCCATAATAAATTCGATTGTAATGAAATTACTAATAATATATACCTCCATGTACCTTATCGCCCTAAACGGCTACGAGTAAACCACACTCAATGTTACTTTGCACCCAAACTTTGTCGTACTATTGCAGGCGAGCGCGCGCCTTTGCGGCGTATAATGCAATCCTATAACGAGTTCTTCACTGACCTCGATATATTTAATGTATCTCTTAGTATGTTTAAATCGCAAATCGCGAAAAGACTTATAGATGTTTGTACTGAACAAAAATAATATAAATTTTATTTTTAACTTTGTAACAATTTGCATTAAGAAAGCAGTAGGCTAATTTGAAATACTATTCGTCTTTACTATTATGTTATTTGGAATACAACCCTACAGTAGTAAATAGCAGCATATCTTTATAACTTTAATTCGTGGGTAATGGTGTTGGGTACATAATAAGTAACTTTTTTTTTATTCTAGAATAATCTATAGTCTATAAGGTCATTATGTATCTGTTTTTTACCCCAAATAAAATAAAATAAAATATTCCGCACCGTCATCTTGAATCACTCTATCTATTGATGAAGACCGCAATATTAGTTTCGGAGTTTAAAAGATACAGATAAGAGTACTGACGACGATTTTACTTTATACTATAATAGACATACTTTTATATGAAATACAAATAAAAATATTCATATTTGGTCATTAAAGTCGTATTTCATCGTATATAAAAGAGCATTTAGACCATCATTTAGAAAGTAATTAATCAGTCGAAACCGGCCGTAAACTTTCTGCCCTTTTTAAAAAGAATTGACCGTTCGAGCGTTTTATAAAACGCGTTATTCAAATTTCGAATGTTGTATATTTTTTTAAACAACAAACGCAAAATCAATCATACAGCCTGCTGTTTGCCAGCTACCCGAGCGTATACGAGTGATTTAAATAAAGAACGAATGGTTTTCCGTCATGTCCACGGAACTATTAGGAATAGCACATCATAGGAAAATCTCTGGCGGAGACGAATGCCACCATCGATGCGACTTTCAGACAGACATCTCCTGTTAGGTACCTAACTACAATTCTAATTATGACATATCCACTGTCCATCATTTGAGATATTTATTAACAAGCTTTGCCCCGTAGCTTCGCCCGCGTTTTGCATTGCATTGGTAAATATTTTCCTGGAATCCAGCTAATATATCTGTGCCAAATTTCATCAAAATATATTTAGCACAAAAATTTAATTATATCAGTAGGATTTTTGATACATCTCCGGCAATATACAAAGCGCCCGACATCAAAGCGAGAGTTAGGATCACTTTTAAACTCACAAAATTAATTAAATCCATGTTTATGTAGACGTAGGACGATGAGGGCATGTTTAACGTACTCTCTGTCACCAACTTTTCAAAGTCGACGAGGGAAGCGGTAATTTGAAGAACTAAAGGAGTAAGTAACATACACTTTATTTGTTTAATTTCTACGTTTCATAAGGACAACTATTCTATTAGACCCTGATTAAAAGGAAGACCGAATAATAATGAACAAAATGCATCTTTACATCTTAAAACATCTTCAGCTTCGAAACAGAGGTGAGTATTTAGGTCCCTTTGTAGCATCCCTTATCTATTTTCTACACAAGTGCTCATTTCCAACAAGCCATTGTTTGACACGCAACTTTTCAAATATTGATACCCCGTCGAGTTTATGGTTGTCAAAGTTGAGTAAGAGAGGAGAAGGCGAGAATTATGACTACAAGACTAATACAGGGATTTGATAGCGAATAACTTTGCGACATTTATTTTATTTGTAGAGCTGCTAAAGCCCTAGTGGCCGGCAGGTTCATGTAGTCGTTTGTAAAAAATATTGCGAGATCAAATCCCGATTGTACAAATGAGTTTTTCTGAAGCTAAGTAAAAAATGGTTAGTCGCGTCATCAGTTTCACGGAGGGCGAGTCTATCACCTTTAATTTTTTTTATCGAACATGCAGGTTTAATATCAATATTTTCCATCACCGTAAAGCTCGTGATGTGACTAATAACTGTACTTAAGTTTTGAAAAACCTCAAGTCAAAGGTACTATCTGGATTCAAATTCAAATTCATTTATTTGCATCCAAAATTTACAATAAATAAAGTGTAACACAGGTAAGTAACTAGAACAGAATAAATTGAACACCTTTGAGAAGCATTGAGTATTTGATGTGTATACTGACAGCTGTCAGTGAGTTTCGGTTTGGCGCGGTCACTTACCATGACAGCTGTCAGCGATTTTTTTTGGCGGGCTTTGGTGTACAGGCACGCCATTATGAATAAACCAGTGTTCCGAATAAAATCTTTTATTCCGCTCCATACATACGTAACAGTATTACTTATATTTCTATTGTTTACTTTAATATATTCAGCTGGTACTTAAAATAGGGAAACCCTGTGCTATAAGTACCAGCTTCCTTCCAATGACACAAATACAAATACATTTAAACTCAAATATAAATGAACAACATAGTACAAGTTTGAGAGTAATCAATATAAAATATGACATAAAAATTTGAAAATAGTAGATTTATGTGCATCAATATTTAATCATAATTAAAAAAAATTAAGGGCCCATAAAGTAACTAGGTACATAGTACATAGTACGGATAAGGATGGTACTTGCATCATTGCGTGTCCTAAGATCTTAATATCAATTTCGCAATCACTGGTCACAGCTAGGTCCCTGCTGTTACGAAACCTAAACTTGTCAACCCTATCGACCCCTTTCGAAGCATTATGAAAAATTCACGCAAGTATCCAATAGGTGGAAATAACGCGCTGAATCCATTACTGCACTGTAATCATGACGTAAAACGTTCTACAAAGTAAGTAATTGAAATATCGACCTACGTACACCCTTATGCCTACGTCACGGCCCTAACCTTTTACCCGTCATCTGCAGAAAGAAGGGTGTAGGTACGCCGTTCAAATAACTGTATAAACATTTTGTATTTTTCTGATTCTTGTTTTTAACCGACTTCAAAAAAGGAGGAGGAGGTTTCTCAATTCGACCGTATTCATAAATAAAATAATAATAATATCCTAACGCCTTCCCACAAGGGTAGGCAGAGGTGTCTAGGTAGTACCCACATAGCCACTTTCCGCCATTTTAGGTGCCAACGTGACAGATAGCTAGTCCATCGCCGTTACTCAAGCATGACTTTACATACTCCTTTGAATTACTTCTCATACGTATGCAGGTTATCTCTCGATGTTTTCCTTCAGCGCAGTTAGCGTGAAAAGGATTTCGTCTAAAGACTGGTCACACATGCGGTGAAATAGTCTAGACTGCTTACCTAAGTTCGATGTTGTGGAATATAAAAGACTCTTGATGTTCTTAGCAAAGAAACAATATAGCGAGTTCGATGACTCGGTAATGTTATCTTTGAGGACAAATAATGCAACTAGAAGCTACTAGTCACTTACTGATGGGTTTAATGACTTCAGTTTAAGAGATACGATTTGAATCGTCTTATCTAATTTATTTATCCAGCGGACAACTGTTTTTTACTTCTGGCGTTATCTAACTTACATAACCTACCTCAATAAATGGGCAAAGAATTTTGCAAATCGGATTAGTTGTTCCTGAGATTATCGCGTTCGAAAAACTCTTCAACTTTATATGATATGTGATATTGAGGAAGTGTTCTCTGTATCTTTTACATTGAAATAAAGATTTTTGACTTTGCTTAGCCGACTTCCAAACAACAAAACGACCGAACTTCCTCAATTAATAAGATTTAATAGACCGTTATCAAATGGTGAATCAGGCCCTTGTATAATTGAAGTCTATTTACCTTTTGATTGATTTGATCCACCACCGGACAAAGATACTGCGTATTTGAGATTAGGTCGTTCCCTCCGGAGCATGATATCGGTTATTGTGCCTACATTATTAGATAAGCACACTTGTGTTCTCTTGTCCGTTTGTTCAAATATTACGCGTTGAAATATCAAATCCGCAAACAATGAACCCAACTGTTTATTCAAGAGTGAAGTGGATAGAATAGGCAGATCGAAGACCAAACTTTTGATAAAAGTAATTTATCCTCACGCTTTCTTACAAGGGTCCCCGATGGGGTAGGCAGAGGTGTGTACCTACACATCCACTTTTCGCCAGATATATATTTTAGGTGCTAACTTGACAGATTAAACGTATTCAGGTTTCCTCTCGATGGTTTTCTTCACCAAAAAAGATCGTGGTGTACGTGTGTAAGCAGTGTACTTAAGATCAGAAAAATATAATGTCAGCGCAAAGAACATGATTCCTGCACTTACCTAGAGTACCTTTAGCTTTAGCGGAGGTCGCAAAAACTAATGAACAAATTACGTGTTCCATGATCCAATTTATCTAGAGCCTAGAATATAAAAACTTCACAGGAAAAATATATGCAGCCGGGATATATAAAAGTATCTACTAACCTACTCGCACATTTCGGGAAACGATCCATTCCCGCTAACTGATTTTAATCTATAATAATATTATGACGAGGAAAGATTTATATTTTTGTGTGTGTGTATGTTTGTAATGAATAAACCCAAAAACTATAGTCCCGATTTAAAAAAAATATTCACTATTGTAAAGCTACATTCACCTTGAGTGAAATAAGCTATATTTTCTTTTATAAAAAATCGTATATAATTTGTGGGTAGCTTTCATGTGAAAATGTGTTTAAAAGGCCGTTCATGACAAACGGGCTGGAATATATGCTGCTCAGAGGACTGGCATTACTATCCAGCATGGTAATGCTGTTAGCCTTCTTGGCATGTTGCTGCGGAATAGTGATTATATTTGTAAGTACTTGATTTTTTTTTTACTTCAAATGTGAGATATTTTATTCAAGGTAAGTACAAAGTAATAATAAATATAACTTTAAATAGAACTAATGACCCAAATCTGTGTCACGCGGAAGGGTGCCAAGAAGACTAGCGGCATTGCCACGTTGTATGGCAATGCTGATTCGCTGAGCGAAATATTCGCCAGCCCTCTTGTCATGGGAGGCCTCAAAGAGTTTCCTCGAGAAGTACTTAATTAGTATTACAACTGTGTTTTAAATATTGCTCTTCACGTTGCCTAACACACATATCTACGTAACGTAACATTACACATTCTCAGGAGTCTCCCAATATGCAATATGTGTGGGACTTACATACATACATAAGAGTTTTATTTCAGTCACACTGGCAACCATAAAAATACATCAATCTACTAACATCGTGTATACTAAAACTTACAATCAATTACATTAAATTAAATTCGGGCACACAATTGTGTGTCTGAGTTACAAATTAATTGCCACAAAGTGTCCAAACAAATTTATCTTAAGACGGAGGTTCCTCACCCGGCTGTGATTGTTTTACGTCGATCGATCTATTTGCTGAAGTAATCTCAAAAGCTTAACAATAGAAATATGATGGATATAAAAGGATTAGTTCCTACAATAGAGTCATTGATGAAATTGGCTTCATACATTTCGTTCGGTACTTCAAACAGAATAATGTTTCAAGTTTTCGTTTTTATATTGGCTTTCATCTTTCCGTCTTATGGTAAGTGAATTTTTTCTCTTGATTTTCCGTTCTCGAAAGAGATCATTTATGTAAAGTATGATGAATGTGGATGAAACTAAAGACGGTCTGGTCTGGTCTGCAAGAAAGGTCTGGCGCTCTACTCTCTCTGCCTGCCCCGTGATGGACTCGGTGCTTTTAATACCAAATAAAACCAAGAATGAATTACAAGTGAAATTGCTGAATTGACTTCTTGACTACTAATTATTTGCTGATAATAAATTATAAATTTTAATCGACGAAAACACGACGAAGCATTCGATTTACTTCGAAAAACTTTTAAGTTCTAAGCTCTGTCGTCTCTGAAAATGCCTTAGTTTCTCTTGAATAGTTTCGAACTCACCGTAACTATATTTACACTAACGTATTTTATCCCGAATCGGACGCTAAAAGCAAACCTTCCTTTGGAATTCAATCGGGAGTTAAATTGAAATTCAGTTCGCAGAAATGCTCACGTTCTTTTGTCGTAAAGAACAATCAATTGCAGACAGTAAACTTTCGAAAATTAATGAATCCGGATGTGTTATAACGGAACTCACTAGAGCGAATGTGTTATTAAGGAAATGGCAGTCTATTCGAAGATTACATCTGTGTTATGGCAATGATATGGGTGATTTAATGACTGAGATACTGATATCTTTCATAAAGTTGTCTCAAGTTATTTAAGACCACCGTGATAAGTATTTCCGTCACCGAATCAACATTTCTATTTGACATATGCTGATAACTTTTCTTTTTGTATGTCGAAGCCTGTGGTGAATAGGTTTTTTGTTCAATCCCCAAAACCTGCGACGTGGATTACATCTGTAGATTTTTTCTGGTTCAATCCAAATTTGACACCTTTCCAAGTGACATCGATTTGGGCTACTGAATCCACTCGACACTGGGACTCTTATATTTTTTGTGAAAATTATAAACTTATTAATTCAACATCATGTTATGGCACCTTTATTCCGCTGAAACGCAAGCCGATCTTAAAAGTTCAGCCAACCAATTAAAAGGCATTGTTTTGTTTCAGCCAACAAACTCTGATTGCGATTTAATTTCAGTTCCGTAGCAAAAATACAAACAGCTTATTGTTGTATAAAACTCAACGCGAAAGCAGTCGCCGTAAAATACATCAAATTTTCCGAGCATTTAAGCAATATCTTCATTTCATTCCGGCATTATTTATATTTTAATAGACAAAGTGATTTTATGAGTGGGTTTAATGTGTTCACATTGTGGGTTTGATAACGACTATTGAACCGAGAAATACATACCATAGATGCTTGTCATATAATGTCATAACCAAAAAAACTATAGTTAGATAAATATTTATGGTGAAATACCGTAAAAGTCCTCGTTTATTTGAGTATTGTCGGCACACACTGAATACCTATGAGTGCACACTATAATTGATAGACTCGGGTCATAGTCCCCACATCCCGCGATGCCCTCGACTAGAAACTGGTGGGGCGCGTCTTCGTTGATGGCACTATCTGTACAGCTTTGGGAACCCTTTTGGAAAAGCCATGTGCTTTTTTCCTATACTGTTGTACTATAAACACTTAGTTTCTTATAACTTATACAACTTATTTCTCGGTTTAAGGCTTTATTATCACTCCTCGAGAGGATTTACTTCATGGCTTCCAAGTCGGCAGGATAGTGGGGGGGGTGACAGCACCCGAGGGTGGTATACCGTACCAAGCTTCTCTAAGGTCGTTGTTCAACTCGCACTTCTGTGGAGGGACCATTTTGAACAACCGATGGGTCCTGACTGCCGCGCACTGTACTATTGGGTAAGTATAATTTTAATTTTAGTATGTATTGGTACTTATGTAAAATAATTCTATAAAGAATGTATGGTCGAATTAATCTAGTGAAGAACAGAACTTAACTATTAAACAGGACTTCAGTTTTAAGGTGTTTTTTTTTTAATTTTACCACTAAGGCAAGCGGTTACTTGACACACCACGGTATACAGCCTAGGTTACCTTGGATTCAGTCAGACACTTGATACGATGACATTCGTAAAAATTTCTGGTAAAAGATAGCATACAAACTCACGTGAATGCATTAATTGTTGCATAGTCTACAGATAAGACGAAAAATCGATAGTTAATTCATAAAGTATAATTTTTTATTAAACTAAACTAAAAATTATTAACCTTTAGGGTCGGCAAGGCGAGTGATAACGCTGGTGCTGCAAGCGTAAGGCAGACCGAGTTAGCCATAAACCAATTTTATCAAAAATACGTAACGTTGCAGCCAGTCTCAATACTCCATGCGAGTGATCGTGGGCACGAACAGCCTGCAGCAGGGGGGAGATAAATACTCCGTGGATACCATCATAGTACACGAGGACTACAACAGTGGGCTGATCACCAACGACATCAGCCTCGTAAAAGTCACCACTGATATTGAATTCGGAGACAAAGTGCAACCCATACAACTACCACAAGAGAACACTGGCGCTGGCGCGGACCTGGTGCTCACCGGATGGGGGAGACTGTCGGTACGTAAGCTTTACAAACCTTGCTATATAGAACAAACCGAATGTGGATGTAGTTAAAGAGGTATGAAGACTACAAAGAACTGGCTCTATACTCTGTTTACCTAATCTTTAAGGGACGAATCAATCGGACGCTCAAGGACGGTAACGTCATGATTACTCGAAACCGACGAGCATGTATGAAGAGACTGATGAATGTGGGCGTAGCGAAAGAGGTATGTAAGTCTAGAGAGAACTAGCGCTCTATACTCTCTGCCTACCCTGTTAGGAACTCGGAGTGATGATATATATATAGTTTTGATTGTTAAACGAGCTTTGGAACATTTAAAGATAGAAAAATTTTAGCATGTGCTAAAAGCACACACAAATACGTTTTCAAGGCAATAAAAGCATGCAATTTTAAAAATGTTTTTTTCTTCCACATACTTTATTTTTTCCTATCCAAATCATTTTATACGTTATTTTTTCAAGAAAAAGTTGGCAACCAAGTACATGTAAAAAATCTACCCTGAAATCAAATTTACGCGTGTGATACTCGGGGCGCGGCTGGTGTAAAACTTCAAGACTCTTATGCTTTTTTCCAGTACCCAGGCGTCCTGCCCGTCAACCTACAAATGCTCAACCTGACATCACTGAGCGTGGAGGAGTGCCAATCAATCTACAATAGCATTAACCCAGTTTTCGGCTCTCAAATCTGTTCCTTGACAAAGAGTGGCGAAGGAGCTTGTCACGTAAGATAATTCAATAATTAACAAAACCAGTCATTAGTAGCAATCGTATTCGAAGGGTTCCGTCCGCTGTGTATTACGCCTACAAGGCTACATTTCTTGTACGGTGAAACTTGATGGTTACTTATTGGTAAGTTTATTATTTTTCTTAATATGTAAGCCCAATTACACTTATGAAAATTTTTAATGGGCAGTAAAAATAATTAATATATCTTTAATAAATACATAAGAGACAATCAAGATGCGGCTATTAGAGACAGATCTCAAGAAAGGGTATCTGAACAGCTAGCCTGTCCCCCGAAAGATGTGTTTGAGAGTGTCGATGTTTGTTGGCAGTTCCTTAAGTCCAGCATTTTATGCGCCGCGAAAGAGGTTTGTGGCATTTCGAAAGGGCGGACAACCAAAAATGGCGATGGTTGGTGGGATGATGAAGTGAAAGAAGAAGTTAAAAAGAAGAAGGATGCAAGGCAAGACATTTTGGCTATGTCCAGCTCAAGTGAAAGTATGAAAGAAAAGATGAAAGAAAAATATCGCCTGCAAAAAAATCGTACGAAAGAGATAATAGCTCAGAAGCGTGAGAGGTTCCAAATGACTGTAGACGAAAAACTGTCGCATAATTTCAAGGACAATGCAAAACTTTTTTGGAGAGAAGTTAAGAAGTCCAGAAATTGTGTTACAGCCAGTAGTAGGATGAATGTGATTATTTCGAAGGACAATGACATACTTACTGACAAAACTGACGTCCTCAGGCGATGGAGTGAATTCTACAAAGATATGTATGATGATGATGCCGCTGATCTACTCATAGAGCTGCCTCCAACAGAATCTGTCGAGGATCCTATAGCGGATAAAATAAGTATGGGAGAGATTGTAAGTGCGATAAGAAGTCTGAAATGTGGAAAAGCTGCGGGAATAGATGGGATTACGGCTGAGATGATCAAGTACGGTGGACCAGCGGTCTGGGACGTCATCTATTTGCTATGCAATCTTTGCTGGGAAAAGGGTGATGTTCCGGACGACTGGAGGCGAGCAGTCATCGTGCCTTTCTATAAAGGAAAGGGATCACGATTGGACTGCTCCAACTACAGAGCTGCCTGGCTGTTCATTATATATCTAGATAACTGTCTGAGAGCACTAAGAACGAACGGATGTGGAGTGAAAATGGGAAACTTAGTGGTCAACTGCCTACTATACGCCGATGACGCGGTTTTACTGGCGTCATCAGAGGGCGAACTGCAGTCACTAGTTACCATAATGAAAGAAGAATGTGAAAAGAAGGGGCTGCGCCTAAACGCTGGCAAGACTAAGGTTCTGGTATTCGAAAGAGATGAACAAGTGACCGAGTGTGCAATATCGGTAAATGGGCAAATTCTAGAGCAAGTGAATGAATTTGTATATCTTGGAAGAATGTTCACACGAGATGGAAAGTATGAAAAAGATTGAAAGAAGGATAACTGCCGGAAATAAGGTGAATGGAGCCATGTCGGCGTTGATGGGCAGTAAAAGTCTGAGCAAGAATGCTCGAGTTGCTGTCCACAACGCGATATTGGTACCTACCTTATTGTATGGCAGCGAATCCTGGGTATGTCAGAGGAAGTATGAAAATAGCTTGAATGCAGTCGAGATGCGATCTCTTCGAAAAATGTGCGGCGTAACGATATTAGATCGAATCCGCAATGAAGAGATTCGCAAATCAACTGGCGTGAACGAGGGCGTGATTGTAAAGATGAAGAAAGGCATGTTACGTTGGTTTGGACACATAGAAAGGATGAGTGAAGAAAGATTGACGAAACAGATATACAAAGCAAAAGTGTGTGCAAGAAGAGGCAGAGGAAGGCCACGTTCCAACTACCTGGATCAAATAGATCGGACTCTCAAGGACGGGAACGTTAAGAGTACTCGAAACCGACGAGCATGTATGAAGAGACTGATGAATGTGGACGAAGCGAAAGAGGTATGTAAGTCTAGAGAGAACTGGCGCTCTATACTCTCTGCCTACCCCGTTAGGGACTTGGCGTGATGATATGTATGTATGTATGTAAATACATAAGCAATAATATTTTTCAACTTCTGCGACTAAAGTCAAACGTCCAAACCAAGACTTGCATCCTGGAATTCTTTGCGGCTGAATGGAAATATATATAAAAAATAAATCTAATATGATTTTGTCTGTATGTTTGCCAGAAGACCATTAATTTTTTTTGTCAGATAGTGTAGGTGGCCGTTCTAATTATAATCAATAAATAAAATAAAAAAACTCGATTATGAATGTGGAACCGAGTCTTTTAGAAACAAAATAATACTCATATTCTAAAAAGCATTTGAACTGGCTAGAATGCAATTTAATTTTGTTTTTCTGTTGAACAGGGTGACTCCGGTGGCCCACTTGTAGAAGGTAGTAGCGTGGTGGGCATCGTATCCTGGGGCATGCCATGCGCCCGAGGCTATCCTGACGTCTACACCAGGGTGCACTCCTTCAAAGACTGGATACTAAACAAAATTGAATCTACAGATTCCATGGAAAAATCTTTCCGTTAAAATGCACATTCATTTTATATATGACTTACAAACATGCAATAGTTTTGTAATAAATAAAATGTTTGGTTGATTAGTAACTTTTTTATCATCTATCACATTATTATCAATCGATAGGGGTGTGGTGCGGCGTAAGAGCGGTGGTGGCCGAGAGGTTCGAGTCTGCGACACAAAGATCTCAAGTACGAATCCTGACTGTACCAATGAGTTTTTCTGAACTTAAGTACAGTGATGAGTCACACAACGAGCTTTACGGTGAAGGAAAACATCGAGAGGAAACCTGCATACGTCCGAGAAGCAATTCAAAGGCTTATGTATAGTCGTGCTTGAGTAACAGCGATGGGCTCGCCATCTGTCACGTTGGCACCTAAATATATCTCTGGCGGAAAGTGGGTGTGTGGGTACTACCTATACACCTCTGCCTACCGCTTCGGGGGACCCTTGTGGGAAGGCGTGAGTATAATAGGGGTTTAACCTAAAATGGAACCGTAAATATTATTATATAATTATTCCGTAAACATCAGGGTTTATAATAGCAAGCAAGTAAATAGGCTACGGTAACCGTTTACCATCAGATGGGCCATATGCTTGTTTGGCACTCTTGTGGTATAAAAAAAAACCAGCAGCGTTTCCTCGCTGTATGACCTCAATCACCATTTCCACCATTCCTTAATTTTGAAAGAGTACTGGTGTTGCTCATAATCCAATTTCCTATCGGTATTTATTGCTCGCCAAAATACAATAACAGTTTCCTCAAGAATACTGATCGATGTGGTACCTTCCAAAGTTTTCCAATTAGATCACTTACAAGTTTCCTAATCATTCCCCAACTTGGGGACACTTGGACAACTTACTGGCACCTTGCTGTCATTACGGGAATTTTTTTTCCGCGGATGACGGGGTATTTGAATTACTTTTCTTTTTTTATAAATAACGCCGATATAAAGAGCGGCTTGTTTCTGTGATATTTTTAAACTGCAAATGCACTTCAAAATATTTAAAGCTTGCACTTGTACAATCTGGTGTTAAAATAATTATATATATCCTCAACCCTTCCCACAAGGGTCCCCGAAGGGGTAGGCAGAGGTGGTTTGGGCATATAGAAAGAATCATTGAAGAAAAGTTACGCAACGGATAAACAATACGAATGTGTATATAATAATAATAAATAATAAAACTTTATCTTAATAAAAAAAATTACAATTTAATATCTGGCCCCCACACTAGGCAGTGCCTGTCCCGTGGGGGAGACTACATATAAATATTTAAACACACAGATAAACCTTCAAAGAATTATCGTTGTCACTTTTTTGCTCTGCTATAGAACCAAACCCAAATTAGCTACCTACAATTTCTACAATGTACAGACGTCTGCCTTATACCATTTTATTGCATGCATAGATATGTCCGAACCACAGATGTACCTACTACCGAATAGTAGCCTGCGGGATCAAATCGCGACCAGTGTCATGGAAGACGGCCTGGGGCAAGATCTTTGTCAACGCATGTATACACTGGGGTTCATTTCATTATCATAACCATATAATTCTCTTGGACGGAAAATCTTCCCGTTGCTCTCAGAATTGCCTTCGTTGAAGTTTCCTTAGATCCGCAGTATCTTAGTATTTCCCGTATACCATAATTCTGACGTAGATATAATTCTGTATATACTGACGTATAATATGAGGTATTATTGAATAATTGACGACTTTTGACATGTATTCCTAAATAATATTTTTTTTCTGATAATCCTTACAAAACTTATAGGTATTTAGATTTTTCTAATGAGAAGTGTATCTTAAATGTAATTTAAAAATTAAATCGGTTAACGAATAAAATAGAGAATTAAAAGTATTGCAATAGGATGAATGTAGACGATGCAAAAGAGGTGTGTTTGTAAGTGTAGACGGAACGCGCTCAACTGTCTCTGCCTGCCTCTTTAGGGACTCAGTGGGATGAAGCGAAGCTGGGCGGGACAGCTAGTACACTATAAATAAAAATTATAATTTAAACCTCTTTTTGACTCCGAAAAACTCTTCCCAATTGATTCATTCGTTTCATTCATTCATTCGTCCGCTGTCATGACATCTACACATATAAATAAAATTGGAGTGTCTGTTTGTAATATTAAAATAAAAGGTTTTTACTAAATGCATATGGATGTATACACGGTACATATACCAAAATAATATATTTTAACGTTGTGTCTGTCTGTCTGTTTGTTCCGGCTAATCTCTGAAACGGATGGACCGATTTGAACGGGACTTTCACTGGCAAATAGCTGATATAAAAAGGAGTAACGTATGCTACTTTTAATTTAGAAACTGATTTTTGTTACATTCCACGCGGACGAAATCGCGGGCACAGCTAGTTAGAAATAAACTGCACCTTTATAAATTGCACACGCTGTGTTTATTTTCATGTGTGCGTAGGGGTGGAAGGAGTGGGCAGAAAGTCTACAAGTTTATTCTACAAACATTACATAATTCGTACGTCAGAGAAGTCGCAACAATTGCCATAAAGAAACTTAGGTACCTATTTATTTAATAGTTACTATACTATTTATTTTATTTGACATCTATATAAACGAATGAAAGAAATAAGAATATAAGTAATTTGGCAACATTATTATTGGTTTTATATGTTCCCAGAAACTATTAGTGACAAAAAAAAGCGTTAGGTTTAGGTTCTAACGTTAGGTTCTACTTGTTAAGCTTAATCGTTACAGTACATTTAATGTGAAAATATAATAATAAAAAAATCTTTTTTTTATTTACTACCGTATTTTATACCCTATGACATTATAGAACAACTGTCCTCGTTTCTGAGAAATCCTACTATAACGCCTTCATAATAACAATAATTTTTAAAACAAATAATTTGAGAGCCGAGGTGGCCGAGTGGTTCGAGCAGTTGCCTGCGACGCAAAGGTCGCAAGCTCGAATCTCGACTGTACACAGTTTTTCTGAACTTAAGTAGAGTGATTAGTCACACCACGAGCTTTACGGTGAAGGAAAACATCGAGAGGAAACCTGCATACGTCTGAGAAGAAATTCAAAGGCGTATGTATAGTCGTGCTTGAGTAACGGCGATGGACTCGCCATCAGCTGTCACGTTGGCACCTAATATACCTCTGGCGGAAAGTGGGTGTGTGGGTATTACCTATACACCTCTGCCTACCCCTTCGGGGACGCTTGTGGGAAGGCGTGAGGATATATTATATTTTTTTTTATAAATAATTTATCAATAGAATCCCATAAGTAAGGCAGTTGTTTTCCCCCGTAATAGGTATCATGTGAGATATATCATCATACTAATCATAAAGAACATGATAATGCTTTTTCGCGAGAGGCTATCTCATTTCAAAGACTTCAAGCCAATATTAATTTATACTCTATGCTTCAGAAGGTAGAGGATAAGATACAATGAACTGTGCTTACGCTAGTTTTCTCGCTGTTAATGGGTTTCATCCCCCATACAACTTTTTCAACAATGGACCTTTACTGGGAGAATAAAGTTTTTATTCTTATTTTTCTGTTGAAATGGGTATTGGGCTTTTAGCTTCATGTCGAGGATTAAGTACATCTTACCTAGCAATAGCGTTGAACATAATATTTTCATGCTTCTTATTTTATGCTATGTCAGAAACTTTTAAACTTAATGCGGATCACTCAATTATCTAT
The DNA here is from genome assembly GCA_945859725.1 of Drepana falcataria. Classification (NCBI taxonomy): domain Eukaryota; kingdom Metazoa; phylum Arthropoda; class Insecta; order Lepidoptera; family Drepanidae; genus Drepana; species Drepana falcataria. Next base: position 10,877,632 of record OX243927.1, on the reverse strand, counting down.
ACAAATGAATAAAATTGAAATGTCTGTTTGTAATATTAAAATAATCGCTTTTTACTTAATGCATGTGGATGTATACACTATACACGGTACATATAGCAATATAATATTTTAATATTTTTTGTCGGTCTGTTTGTTCCAACTAATCTGTGAAACGGTGGGACCGATTTTGACGGGACTTTCACTGGCAGATAGCTGATGTAATAAGGAGTAACTTAGGCTACTTTCATTGTAAGAAATTGAACAATAATTTTTAGTTAAATTCCACGCGGATGAAGTCGAGGGCAGCTAGTGTTTAAATAAAATAATTTGTTTTCATACTTTATTTTATACATTATTTTTTAAGTTGACAAACAAGGAAACAGCTCCCATTATTTACTTAACAATAATAGGAGATCAAACAACAACATAATTACATCCTGCTATGTTCATTAGCAGTTTCCTTAGGGAGCGCAGTTAATGATGTTTCAAAGATAAAAATGATTAATGGTGAAATGAAATTAAATGAGATAATTTATTCGCCAAAATACGGTTAGTTACATAATGTGATGTTAAAATATACCTCTTTATACCTGGGTGGCAAAAAAGCATGCGGTGCGCCTGATGATAAGCAGTTACCGCCGCCTATGGACGCTAGCAACACCTTATACACGTGAAGGCGTGAGAGTATAATTTTTTTTTAAACTCCGGGGTCAATACCCATGAACAATTCCACACAAATCGACCTAGTCCCAAAATAATGTGTTATGGTAACTAGACAACGATGTATTTACTTATATAGATAAATGAATACATAAATACATAGGAAATCCAAGACTAAAGTACAAATACTCGTGTTCATCCCACAACTATCTGCCCTCAGCGGGATTCGCACCCGCGACCTCAAGTTTCGCAGTCAGGAGCTCTAACCACTAGACCAGACGGTCTTATATAATTATATAACATATATGTATCTATCTTTATATATATATAATTCTTCTGTGAGTGTGTATGTCACTGAACTCCTCTCAAACGACTGGACCGATTTTGATGAAATTTTTCGTGTGTGTTCAAGGGGATCTGGGAATGGTTTAGATTCACAATTGGACCCGATAGGTGGCGCCACCATCTTTTTTTTTCCACCCGAGCGAAGCTGGGCGGGACAACTAGTTATACATATAAATATTCATCTTGAATCACTCTATAATTGCTGAAATCTACATTAAAATCCTTTTAAAAGATCTTAACGAACAGACAGCGGAAGCGATTTCATTTTATACTATGTTAAGAAGTACAGATACGATGAACTCGGGGGTAAGCCTGTAAGATCGTTGACCCACAACACATATTCATGAGAAACCTTTTGAGTACTTTCGACAGTCAGGTCCCTCGTAAGTAATAACCACAGTAAAAATATTTCAACAGTACGTCTATTTATGTTGCCAGTGAGAAAATACATACTGCACAGTATATGTAAATTCGTTTGTCACAGCTAGGATATATATCGTCTGTATATCTCTGTAAAAGTGTATATATATCTGCTTTCGCTTTCCCACAAGGGTCTCCGAAGGGGTGGGCAGAGGCTTGTAGTACCGACACACGCACCTTTCGCCGTAGATATATATACATATATATTGCAAGTGTCAACGTGACAGATGGCGAGTCCATCGCCGTTGTAAGAGCAGGACATATGTACGTCTTTGAATTTCTTCTCAAACGTGTGATGTTGCAGATTTCCATTTTTTTATTTCTGGTGTACTGTAATCGTTTATATTATGGATATTGTAAAACGATATACCTCATAAATAAAGTTAGTAGTTGAAGCGAAAGGAGTATGTTTAAATCCACAGAGAACTCTCCGTACGTGAGGAATGCTACGTGACGGATGTATGTATGTGTGGAAGAAAACAAAGGCACTAGGAAGGTTATTGAAACCCCTTCGGGGACTTCTGTGGGAAGGCGTCAGGGTATGCACGTAATATCACATGTTCTAAGGTCAATATCTTCTCTCATAGCCAACGCCGGTGTCAACAAACAAGAAATAGATTTAAATAAGCGTAACATAATAGTAGGAAGCCGTGGTGGCCAGGTTCGAGTATTTGCTTGCAACACAAATATTACAAGTTCGAATCTAGACTGTACCAATGAGTTTTTCTGAACTAAGTACAGTGATTAGTCACACGATGAGCTTTACGGTGAAGAAAAACATTGCGAGGTAACCTGCAACGTTTGAGTAGAAATGCAAAGGCGTATGTATAGTCGTGCTTGAGTAACGGCAACGGACTCGCCATCCTTCACGTTAGCACCTAAAATATTTCTCTGGCGGGAAGTGGGTGTGTGGGTAGTGCATATACACCTCTGCCCACCCCTTCGGGGATCCTTGTAGGCATCAGGCTGTATATATTAAAACAATAGTCAGATCTAATCTGTCGATTTACAAATCACTTTTATTCACAAACCGATGCTCAATGTGGGTCACACGATGCCTGAACGTTAGTTCAACGAAAAAGGAAATTCAAAGAAAAGTAAAGTAGTATGTACCGATATAACTACTAAGTCGGAAATATATTTTCCGCGCACGTTTCCAAGAAATGTGTTGCATAATACCTACCAGCTTGGAAAATAACAAACTACGCTGAAGTTCGATGACGTCACCGTATTTCCCTTTAACACAGCTTCTTACAATACAGTGTAGATTAGATATGGCACACATGTAATTTAATAAGATGCCGTACACTTTTGACTACTGAATTATTTATTAGTATAAACCAATTCGATCTATAGGTTGTCTTTAAGAGATCGCCGAGAACGCTAGGACCAAATGTACTCTGTGTATGATGTCATGGTTTAATATGAAAATAAAACATATATATATATATATAAACTAGTGGTCCCGCCCAGCTTCGCTTGGGTGAAAAAAGTAAATGCCCTAAAACACGATCACAGCGCCACCTATCGGGTCCAATTGTGAATCTAAACCATTCTCAAATCCATCTGAAGACACACAGAAAATTTCATTAAAATCGGTCCAGTCGTTTAGGAGGAGTTCAGTGACATACACACTCACAGAAGAATTATATATATAAAGATATAACGAATTGCTTTTGAATTAACAATATTGCTCAGTAAACCACCACGGATCACGGCCACCCCGGAACACTTATATATTAGAATCTGTACTTAAAATGAAGTTGGTTAACAAGATAGGTGGTATAGAATGATTTGAAAAGAGTAACCATGGAGTTTCTTGCCGGTTCTTCTCCATGGAAGCGACCAACCCGAACCGTGCTTCTTTTTCGACGTTTTATAAGTGCCCACCTGGGCCTATGTGAAATAAAAAGATTTAGATTTTCATTTTGAAAACTTTAAGACAAGCGCTTGCGGTCAGTACTAGACACAGCCGCCATAAAGGGTGCAATGACCGGCACTAAATGCAGATGGTATTATGTTATCCCACATGAGATGCTGCGGGATTCAGCGGTGACTTTGTGGGTGAAAAGCCTCGGTTTTAGTTAGTACTATTGGTCTCAGAACAACTATTTAACTAAGCCGTGGTGGCCGAGTGGTTCGAGCAGTTGCCTGCGACGGAAAGGTCGCAAGTTCGAATCCCGACTGTACCAATGAGTTTTTTCTGAACTTAAGTACAGTGATTAGTCACACCACGAGCTTTACGGTGAAGGAAAACATCGAGAGGAAACCTGCATACGTCTGAGAAGAAGTTCAAAGGCGTATGTATAGTCGTGCTTGAGTAACGGCGATGGACTCGCCATCTGTCACGTTGGCACCTAATATACCTCTGGCGGAAAGTGGGTGTGTGGGTATTACCTATACACCTCTGCCTACCCCTTCGGGGACCCTTGTGGGAAGGCGTGAGGATATATTATATTATAGTAAACTAGCTTATGCCCGCGGCTTTGCCCGCGTGGAGTTCGAAAAAGTAGCTTTGGAAATTTTTCTGCTAGAATGGGTTCAGCCGTTTGACCGTGAAAGAACCGCAAAACATCCAAATTTATAATATTAGTAAGAAGTAAGATAGTAAATATAGAAAATGTTAAAATATGTATTATGTGGCAATACAATTAATTAAATTAAATTAAAAAGATATATTGGATGTCAATGTGGCATAGTGGATCTCCCGCCGTCCTCCATTGCGATTACAATTACTTACCACACGTAAGCGAGCTTCTTTGCGATGCGGTTGCGATTGCGATTAGCCATAAAGCTCGTTTATATGTATGTGTGGACTAATATGAAATATGTTATTATGTTTTCATCTGAAAGAGACGTGGTGGACGTGGCCATGGTGGCCGAGTGGTTCGAGCAGTTGCCTGCGACGCAAAGGTCGCAAGTTCGAATCCCGACTGTACCAATGAGTTTTTAATATAATTTTTCTTATTTGATTAACTTGTTTTATTTTATATTTATATATTATGGTCCAAATATACAGTGAGTTATATTCATATTGTTATGCTAATGAACCAAAAAAAAAGTATTTGATTTAACTGTTGGCAAGAAATAACGTTCTTTTGTATACCACAAAAGTGTAATTTTCTTACAACAAGCTCGCCGCTCACCTGTAGGTTACCGTCGCCTAAAGACGCTTGCAGTACTAGAGGAATCGATTGCGCACTCAAACTCCAAAATAAGCAAATGTAGGTATACATTGTTGCTTTCAATCTCAGTGAGAGTTCCAAGTACGAGACCTCACAACAACGAACCAACTATAAGTAAGAACTCACTCCGTGAATATTACGTGACGCTTTATACGTACGGGCATATTATGAATGGAAATGCTCAAGGGTTGCAAAAAAGTCAAACAATATTCACGACGTAACACAAACAGTACAGACCCAGAACTATGGACTATGGTTTAGCGTATTACTTAGTTAAGAGAACTATAAAAGCTGATTCCCGAGGATGAAGTGTGCCCGAAGTTTCACTCGTGTAAATTATGATTGGACAATTCCACTCAAATTGACTTAACAAGCCCCAAATTAAGCATTGTACTATGGGAACTAGTCAACGATTTTATACTTACATAGATAGATATATATATATATTAACAAAACTATGGTACAAATACTCGGGTAGATGACACAAATATCGATCAGCGGAAATCGATCCTGGGACTACAAGCTTCGCTACGAGACCACTAGACCAGGCGGCCTTCATTGGTAGATTATTTAGATTTTAGAAAATAACAAGAGCCGTGGTGGCCGAGTTGTTCGAGCAGTTGCCTGCGACGCAAAGGTCGCAAGTTCGAATCCCGACTGTACCAATGAGTTTTTCTGATCTTAAGTACTTACAGTGATTAGTCACACCACGGGCTTAACGGTGAAGGAAAACATCGAGAGGAAACCTGTCTGTCTGAAAATACGTCTGTGAAGAAATTCAAAGGCGTATGTATAGTCGTACTGGAGTAACGGCGATGGACTCGCCATCTGTCACGTTGGCACCTAATATACCTCTGGCGGAAAGTGGGTGTGTGGGTATTACCTATACACCTCTGCCTACCCCTTCGGGGACCCTTGTGGGAGGCCGTGAGGATATATTATTATATTATATTATTAGAAAATAACATAATTATTCTATTTGTTAATCTTTGTAATATCTCTATGCCAAATTGAGCAAATTGCAAAACTGCTTCAAATGAAATGGTTTTGACGAATTCTGTCATACGAATGCACTTCAGTTGATAATAATATAATAATATAATATATCCTCACGCCTTCCCACAAGGGTCCCCGAAGGGGTAGGCAGAGGTGTATAGGTAATACCCACACACCCACTTTCCGCCAGAGGTATATTAGGTGCCAACGTGACAGATGGTGAGTCCATCGCCGTTACTCCAGCACGACTATACATACGCCTTTGAATTTCTTCTCAGACGTATGCAGGTTTCCTCTCGATGTTTTCCTTCACCGTTAAGCTCGTGGTGTGACTAATCTACTACTTCAGTTGATACGAACTCATTAATCTCCGGGACAAAAGATATTTTCTGAGTATCACTCGTGTTGGCGCCAATGTGTCTGCAGCAGTGCCTGCCAACTTAAAATTCTACTAATATTACAAATTGCGAGGATCTTTGTCCGTCACGCAAAAACTATTAAGCGGAATAGAATGAAATTTGTCATTGAGATTAATTATTAGCTGGATTGTGAGTCTCGAGAGAACTGTCGCTCTATTATCTCTGCCTACCCCGTTAGGGACTCGGCGTCATGATATGTGTATGTATGGTTATATACATAGGATTAGACGGCCGTCTGGTCTAGTAGGTTAGAGCTCCTGACTGCGAAACTTGAGGTCGCGAGTTCGAATCCCGCTGAGGGCAGATATTTGTGTGATGAACACGAATATTTGTACCTTAGTCTTGGATATTTACTTTATTTTACGTACTTGGGATTATATGTTTAAAAGTAAATATATCGTTGTCTAGTTACAATAACACAAGCTTTGCTTAATTTGGGACTAGGTCAATTTGTGTGGAATTGTCCCAGGTATTTTTTATTATTATTATATATTTTATTGCAGAAAAAAAACTTTCAATTAAATTAAATTTAAGCAAGCGAAATTGCAGGACACAGCAATACTTAACAGACATAAAACACTGAGATACGTACGTGCCACAGAGCTTTTAAACAATCTAAAGCAAATAAGAAAACAGTCTTGTGTCTTTTAGTTAGTTTATTAGTTAAGCAGATACAAAATACATATCAGTTTCTTTGTGAAACAATAGTTTTCTTCAATTCTACATCAAACATTGGCAGGTAAATAGTTTTACAAAGTTCCGAAATTAAAAAATTATTAAAAAGTAAAAAAAAATTATAGAATACCTGCTTAGTACAGACTCCCTGGTCCTGCTTAAATTACCCTGTCTGTACGTCTGCTGATAATTAGGTTATTTGATAAATAGTGAAGAGTCGATTGTACACCCGAAAAAGTAGTCCCTTTGCTTACTCCGTGAAGGATTCGGCAGTGTCTGAAAAAATAGGACAGTTACTCGAACATGTGAAGACACGAAATACTTCTAAATTGTCAACTTCTTACCATATTTTCGCATAAAAATGTGCTGTGACGTAAATATATACATATAAACTCAATTTTTTATCTTCACAATAGATAGATATATATATAGATATATCAATAGAGAGTTAGAGAATTGACTGACACGATGCTGACATTTTATAATCTGTAGATTTATTTCTTTAATTGCGTCATTGATGTATATACTGACTTACCTGACAGCTGTTAGTGAGTTTCGGGTTGACACGGCCACTTATAAATGACAGCTGTCAAAGATTTGTTTTGGCGGGCTTGGGTACATCCACGCCATTATCAAAAAACCAGTATTATAAATAACATATTTTATTACTCCATACATACCTATGTAACAGGCATGATAACAACACCTATAGCTTCTAGAAATTGTATTTTATGAGACATTCTGTATAAGAGGGTCTTCAATCACCAGACCTGTCAAATGCGTTATATAAAGAAATGATTTATCAGAAATAGTCCAAAATACGTCAACAACAGATCCGAATGAAAAGATATACAAAAGGAAATCATTTGAACACGTCTGCTAAGTACATTCGACGCATATATTGACGTAATGCTTCAGAACTTCAAAGCATCGACGAACTCAATAGCTGTGGGCAATATATTACCTAAGTGGTATTTAATATACGTACAGAATAGGTGAGTTTATAATAAAACATTTACATAATGTTTCTAGTTGCGAACGAGCGAAACTTTTATTTGCTACCTTTGAGGAGAAAATAGCCTTTAGAAAGCTTCAGAATAGGTTTTCCTTTGTTTCTGGAAGCTGACAAACCATGTTCTTGACACATGCGTACTGAAATCGGTTTAGTCATTAGTCGCTGGATTATGCTTGGTATTGGATTATTTTTCTCAAGGCATATATGTATTGTATTCCCGAAAAAATTCCGCCAGAGGTATAGTAGGTGCCAACATGACAGATTTTTATTATAATTATGTAATATATATCTTGACGCGTTCCCACAAGGATCCCCGAAGGAGTAGGTAGAGTTGTTTAGGCCCTCACACCCACTTTCCGCCGAAAATATATTTTAGGTGCCAAACTGACAGATGGCGAGTCCATCGCCGTTTTTCAAGCATGACTACTACGCCTATAAATATATTTTCAAACGTATACAGGTTTCCTCTCTATGTTTTCCTTCACCTGTGACTAATCACTGAAGTTCAGAAAAACTCATTTGTCCAATTGGGATTTGAACTTGCAATCTTTATGTTGCAGGCAACTACTCGAAACACTCGGCCACCACGGCTTACTATAAATCTTTTAATAATTATTGTTTGTTTCTCCTCTATGCTATTCAAACTCATAAATCAGGTTGAGATTAAACTTTTGATTTATTCTGCATACGCCACCGAAGGTTCCGCTAGATGGCGCTGCAGAACATCAACTTCTATACCTACCGTTCCAGCAATTACTATTTAATTTTTATGACATTGCAACGCATACCGAGTGCAGCTACACCCATACATGAATTTGTCATATCGTGTGGAATGATAGATTAGTGTCGTAGGTTAGAACAAATAGGTACTATTAATGCTAAGCTTAAATTATACATTTCTATACGCACGAAGGAAGTATAATTATCAGTGAGTCCTGGAAAAGTAGTGGCAAGAACACAAATCTATTCAAGACCAGTTTGGCTGCGGTCCAATTGGACCGGATGTGATGAGACTGAGAGGGCTCATCTGAGCTTTGCTTTGTCTATCAATAAATCAGAGTTCGGGGGTACGAGAGATGCAAACATACAATCTGTTTTATTGGACGTTTGACACATAAACAAAGTACATCGAAACTATAATCAGTCGCACCAGAGCGAAACAAATGCCCACTCTTAATCTCTACTGTATAAAAAAAATCCATTTCCGCCATCGGAATTTATGGTTAGGTATTGTGAACCATTAGGTATTGTGAACCACGCAACAAATTTTAATGAAGTGATTCAAAATGGTTTATACATGGTATATATGTACATATAATATTGTACTAGGGTACTAGGTACCTAGGAGATGGGAGCAATAATAATATCGATGAATTTAACGCGAATGAAACTGCAGAATACAGCTAGTGGATTAATATTACCCTAACGGGGTAAACAGAGAGTAGACCACCGGCTCTCTAGACTTACAGACCTCTTTCGTTTCATCTACATTCATCAGGCTCTACAGTTGTGAGTCCTCTCGACGTAGTCTCTCGTCTCTCGAGTAGCTGGAATGATGCCATGCTCTGATGGTGATAAAAAGTAGATACTTTGATACGTGTAGTAGCAGCTCGCAAAGGGATTCCCCGGTCTAAGCCGAGGCTTCTATACGGGTCATTACACCCTTTATCACAACATTTTAAGATTTTTACTAATATTAAATTTTCTAAGCATGTTTATTTCTCTATCACGCGAACACTAATGATAGGAATTGGTATAATTTGGCAAGATAGATTGTTAGCATTAAGAATATGTTTTGTTCCAGAGAAAACCTTACATATAAAATCAATTTTTTACTATAGACCATCGTATCCATGTGTAAATAGCAGGCTACAAGCCTGCCGAACCACTATGCTTTGAGCCTATCAACTACCACGGCTATTTTATTAATTAAAATTATGACTAATTGAATTTGATCACGTCTCTGAAGCGACTCATATCTGATTCAGTTTAGAGATTACGCTCAGTTTTCGATTCATGCATTATTCAAATATTCTTCTTCCCCTCCAAAATATTCCGTAGTCCCACCAGAATACGATTTTGTTGTGATTGTCAGCCTCCCGTGGCGTCAGGCAAACACTGAACAAGTGGGTCAATGGTACGACCCCAGCCCCGCGGTCGATACGCATTCAGGGTCGCTCGCAGCCTCGTATCGATACATGCAGCATCCTGGCTGCTACATTGTACCAAAAAGGTTCTTAGCGATAATGGAAAATTATTTTGTGGTCTTTATATTCATTTCTTTTTAGATTGCGCTTTTAACATTCAAAGTGTAGTTTTTTTATGGCACTGTCGTATTTAGAAGTAACGGGCTTGTTTGGCAGTCCATGCTATAATGCAATATTTTAAAACGAAGTAGATGAAAAATCCAAAACGGATACAACTAAAGACTGGTATCCAAGATAAGAATAAATATGAACAAAAAAAAGATAATTTGACTGAATACAACCAGGCATGTCTAGTTTTCGCTCATCATCATTACCATCAGGTCATTTCAATCCAACCTAAATTATAAGATATATTATATACATAAACCTAAAAATAAGTAATACTTACTTATCATCACGCCAGGACCCTTACGACGTAGACAGAGGGAGCTCTCTATAGACTTATAGACCTCTTTCGCTTCGTCCACATTTATCAGTCTCTTCATGCGCGCCATTAACGAGGAGGTCTCTTGACTTAAAATAAAACTAATCTTTTTTTACTCTTTTATTATATCCAATCTTCGTATTCTGTGAAGTTATTCCAGAATATTAACGCTATAAAATATACTTTAACGCTATAAATGTTAAGTATATTTTTATTTAGCTTGTAACCTTTTTAGCCAACTCTATCTGGAGCAAGTGCGGGTAAATGAAACGCTTCCCACGTAGATACATATTTTATGCTGGAACATCCGAGCAGCACGGTAAATTTTACTGCAAAGAAACAAAATATATTGTGTTGTGTTCTGTGAAATATTACCACAGCAAATAAATAGACGTACTAGGCAAGTACCTACTATTATTATAATCAGTAGAAACTAAACAGTAATGAATATGACTTCTTTTTTCCGTCAGTATTTCAAGAAGGTATTTGAAAACACTGTTACATTTATTAGCCTTAACTAGTTTTACTAAGACAATATTTTAGCAATGTTTTTGCTCGCCTTATATCATCTGTGGCGGCATCTCTGTGCCAGAACACCTTAAGTTAATGCTTAGGACAATCTCAATTCCCATAGGAACACAAAATTCCTCCTAAGACCAGAGTTCTGACCATCACTTAGAAGTTAACATGCTGTGGGCACATTACTTCGGACTAAAAAGTAGCTATGGTATTGCACGGTCCGTAACGCTTTCAAACTAGAATTATTTTTTCGAAAATATATTTTAAAAATGTCGCCGTTCTGGGGACCAATCAGACCATCTGAGATTTGTACTCACAACTCCTCTGTAACTATCCTCTGTACATGTAAGAGGACTCAAGGACCCGTAAATCTCACCGGTTACTGTAATTTGTCTTGACACTTCCCAAGGACCACTACTGCAGCCTCCAGCAAGTAGGTAGGTTTGACTGAACGAGTTGCATATTGCCACGAATCTTTTTTACCGTTGAATTAGCGCCTAAAAAGTGCCTGACTTAACAAAGAAAAGTTACGTAAGTTTAAAGGGAACTATAATAAAAATATATCCTCACGCCTTCCCACAAGGGTCCCCGAAGGGGTAGGCAGAGGTGTATGGGTAATACCCACACCCACTTTAAAATACCCACACTAAAAACCCTGTCTGGATAGATTTTCATATATATTTTTATGTTTCTAATTTATTTACAAATGAGCGTAAGTATGCGCTAGGAACCGACGTAAATCCTGTTAAAATTTGCTAATTATGTACAAAAGTTTCAATTGCGCTCATACTCAGCTAACTTTGGCTTAACACCACCTGCACACGGCTAATTACTCACTATATAACGCGGGTTTGAATAATGAGCTTAATTTAAATGATTTGGTATTCAGAACACTTACATGTCATCACACCATGACATTTGTAGACGCCATTCCAATCTTATGTCTCCGGTTCTTTTGTGGGTGATTTTTCAGAGTGTAGTAGAAGATAAATAAGCGGCACGGTAATCGCTTACCGGGCAGACGTATATTTATTTCCTACATAAGTTTTATAAAAAGAAAAGTAGATAGGTTTGACACCTAACTTACACAGTACATATACCAAAATATCATTTTTTTTTATTTTTGTCCGTCTTTTTGTTCGGCTAATCTCGGAAACGGCTGGACCGATTTTAACGGGACTTTACTTGCAACTGATGTAATAAATAAATAAATTAGGCTTCGTTAATTTTAGATATTTTTCAGGACACAACAATATTACTTTTATGATTTACAATGATACATTCCACGCAGATGAAGTCGCGGGCACAGCTTGTTCTTTGATGTAAAAATAAATATGTCAAAATATCACGGACCTGCCCAACGAAATAAAGATGATCCCTGCCATAATCTTTGAAGAACCCTTAAAACCGCCTTCGCGACAAACGACCAGCAGAGGACACTTCGGGTTCCCGCAAGACTCTTAACTGCGGACCTTGAATAATTTTAATACCCCATAAACAGTGTAAAAATGACAGTTTAAAAATAAAATACAAATATGCGATGTTTTTATCCTTTGTTTATATAAATTTACACAAAAAAGCATGTCAAATACATAATTATTTACATTATATTGTATTGTAGGTGCCAAGGTGCTCAAGCACGACTCTACGTACGACGTTTAATTTCTTACGACGTTTAGTATATTAATTTCCTCTCCATGCGTTCCTTCACCCTAAAGCTCGTGGTGTGACTAATAACTGAACAAGTTCAAAAAACTCATTGGTACAAACGGGATTTGAACTTGCAATGTTTGCATTGTCGGCAACTCGAACCACTCGGCTATTGTAATATAAGCTCCTAAATTAGAAGTAGATATTAGGAGAAGTAGTAGAATAAAAACCATTCCTATACAACTGTTTCACTCGCGCACAGTTAATTATTTTTATATAAAAAATAATTCCTATCTATGTTTTATCCATAATTTGGGAATATAATCGCTCCTCAATGCGATCAATAGATTATAAAGAATTTTGTAAAAAAGTCTAGGAGTTGTAGGAGTAGTTGAAGTTGTGTTACTCTCATATCGGCATTGAATGATGGGAAGCAAAGTGTACAATAGTAGTCTTTGATGGGAAGTTTACCATTCCCCGTAATCTTATCAAGTTAATGTCAAGATGACATATTGACATTACATTACGAGTTAACCATAACGTAAAGCTAAAACCTTTATGATTATATGATATTGAAGGATTAGTTTCCATATCAGAAAACAAATAATAATAGAAGAATAGCACGGATCGTTTTCCTTGTCACTTGTCACTCACTCACTACTGTCAACAATGCAGCACTGTTAACCTATATTTGAGTTGTATTGTGTTATTATTTACAATATTTATATCAATTAAATTTTATTCAGTTCTGTAAATGAGAAGGTGCCTTCAATATGGATTTCATAATAGATACGGCTGGTGATGATGACCTCCAATTAAAAACAGAATTACTAGAAGATGAGAAACCTTTCTTTATAGGTTAGTTTTATGTTTTCCACATTTCGTTCATTTTATAAATGAAACGTTCCTTATTTTTATCATAACTGTTGAAACATGTGTATCTTCTAATTATATTAATTTAATCCTGTTTCTTATGCATTTTAAATATGTATCTTAAGATTTTCACTTTCGAAACATACTTCCAGACAATGAGGATAAAATCCAAAACATACTAAACTTTTTTGACAAGAAAAAACAAGAGCTTGATGACCAAGCAGCAGCTGAAGAAGTACTCCGAAATAAAATGGGAAATCTTAAAATCGATCATCTATTTGAAAATTTCTTCGATGAAATGAATTGGACACAATCAATAATCATTAAAAAAGAAAATAAACCGCGCCTGTTCCATTTTGATCAGTTGGATACTGATACTGGCAAGTTAAAGTCAAAATTGGGCTCTGTGGATGTAGAAAAAGAAATGAAAAAGTCAGTGTTACAGCCAGGCTTTGAAAAGGAACATAGTTTACCCAGGTACAATATCAGTGATAAAACATTAAAGGCTATGCGTAAGGTAAGAAATATTTTCACTTATTATTATTATTAATTATATACAACTTAAATTTTTCAACACATGTAACAAGATATTGATAGATGTATAGTCACTTGAAAAGCTGTTCATAGCTGTCATTGCCATCTTTCTATCAAATTAACACTAATAAATCTAGCCATAAGCAGGATCAACACCTCTACCTACTGTTGAAATCAGTATTAAACTGCAGCATTTCCAAGTTCAACTAACTACTAAGGTAGTTATTAGATGTTGTTTGTAGTTGGTGATAAATTTCAGAAGTTTTTTGAGTATGATAAAGATTGTGAAGAAAAATGTGATTTTCTTTTAATATAATAAAATGTATTCTTCTGTTTCTTAATTACAAAGTACACAGTTGACAGTACATAATTAATGTAAAATTTCAGAAAGAACGGGAGAAGACGAGAGGTCCCCGTTGGTTCAACTTACCTGCTCCAGAGGTGACAAAAGAACTCAAGAATGACCTTCAAGTCCTCAAGATGAGATCAGCATTAGACCCCAAACATTTCTACAAGAAAAATGATATGGAAGTGTTACCAAAATACTTTCAAGTAAGTAATTTGAAACTACTGTCAGTAAAATTATAACTTCTGATCTGGTTGAATATCTGTTTGTTGTATTAACATTAGTTAACTGACTGGCAAAAACTATTAATGAATGTGGCTGAAGTTGTGTGCCAATTTGGGTTGAATGAGCATTGGAGAAATAAACATTACTAGGCTTTTACAAACAAGGTTTAATAAACTCCTGAGTCAAAAGATAGCTTGTCTATGAGGCAGGCATACATATTTTCATCAAGCAAACAATCTCAAATGTAAATTTTCAGGTTGGTCGCGTTATGGATTCTCCCCTTGACCATGTAAATGAGAGACTTACAAAGAAACAGAGAAAGAGGACAATGGTAGAAGAGTTGTTAGCTGATGCAGAGTTCCAAAAATACAACAAGAGGAAATATGCAGAGATCATAGATGACAAGAGAAAGAAAGAGTACCGAACATTTATGCGAGACAAGAGACAGAAGAGCAAGGCAGAATTAAAGAAGAGTAAGCTGAAATCTAAGAAAAAAGCTCAAAGTTAGCTGTAATAAACATCTTGTTTCCTAAATAGTTTTTGCAATATCCACATCCAGTTTCTTTGAATTTCAGATAATTAATTGCAGGGTGTATGAGTTTCATAGTGGAGCTCAAATATTTTTGTAAGTTAAATGATTGTATGCGAAAGGCAACAAATACCTAGTGGTTTAAATTTATGATGTGGATACTAACTTCATTTATGTATTGCATTAAAAAGAAATGTGCCCCATATTTCAATGTTACAGTCAATGCTAAAGTGTGTGGAAGAGACAGAGGAAGATCACATTTAAACTACCTAGATTAAATTGAGTGGACACTCATTGATGGGAATGTCAAGAGTACTCGAAACTGAAGAGAATTTGTGAAGACACATGAATATGGCCTAAGCAAGAGGTATGTAAGTCTAGAGAGAAATGGACACGGCGTGATGGTAATGTATGCAGGTACATTTCAATGCTCTTCTTAAATTGTTGTGGCAGGAAATAACAAAAAATTCCGTCTGATATGTACAAGTAAAGTAGTAAAAAAACCAGGGATATGGAAAATACTTAAGAGATTTTAATTGAAAAGCAATATGTATTCGTAAAAACCACAGTATATTCCAAGTAAAAAAAATATTCTCTCAACACCATTACACATTTATCAAAAATATAAGGTCTGCAACAATGTATAATAAAACATTCATTAAAGGACATATATGTTTAGTAACTTTTTATATGTAACATTATATCACAGCTTTGGGAAGACATGTTTGGGAATTTGCAAAAGGCAATCTATTATTTAAATTTAAAAATTGTAGACCGTTGAGGCACATCTTAATATACTTATGACATGAATATTAATAGCCACCAGTGACATCTATCGCGGCTCCTGTGATGAATGAACTCTTGTCTGAACTTAGGAATGCTATTATCTCAGCCACCTCTGAAAACATAATACATGAGTTATTACAAACTCACTATGCCTCTAGTTTCGCTTCTGATAAACAAGCATACTGCTCTCAATGTTGCGGGCAGGAAATGTTATTAATAAAAATAATAATACATCTTCTCGCCTTGCCCACACACCCACTTTTCACCAGAGTTATATTTTAGGTGCCAAAGTGACAGATGGCGAGTCTTATAATTCCCAATATATGTATGTACGTATGCCTAATATCTGTTAGGCATAGGACTGAATTCTCCAATGACTACAGATTTACTCACAATATTTTCTTCATCCTAGCATGGTTTGAAGATTCAGAAAAACTCCTAGCCACACCATCGCGGGTTTTAAATTACAATCTTTATTTATCAAACTACAACCCACACACTAAGTCACTTAAAAACATTGGAGATGAATGAAACGTGAGTTTCGAAACCTATTTTGGTTTTGCTTACCAGAAGGTTGTCCGAGTCTGCCCAGTGGTATCATTTTCAACAAACCTTCCTTCACTTTATCTGGCACAGTTTTAATAATTGGTGTATCTACAAAACCTGGCAGTATTGCATTTACCCTGTCAACAATAATATAGATAATTTTAATAAAATATTAATAGTATATTGGGAAAGAAGCATGTTGCGGATTATAATTTGTATTTGCATTTTTTTTCTATGAATCAAGACAGCCTGCTGTAAATAAGATGGTCTAGAAGTACTATATACATTTCCATAATAATTATAAAAAAAAAATTATGACATACCTTATATTAAACTTCCCTAATTCTTTTGCTGCAGACTGTGTCATGCCAACTACTCCGGCCTTGCTACTGGCATAGTTTGTTTGTCCTGTAAGTGATTGAACAAAATAATATGGTAACAGTTTTTTTATTACATTTCCCAAATTGAGATTTTCTTCATCAGCTTCGAAGATGAACATTAATCCGACATGTTATATCTCTAACATACAGCATTCCCATTAAGGACTGTATGCTTTTCCCCAGTCCATGGAGGAGGTAGAGGTTTGTAACACACCTCTACCTCCACTACCCAACACTTTTCACTGAAAATAAAATTTTATCATCATCAAATAAAATAAAATAAATTATGGCTAAGATACAATCAAGCTGTTGTATAAATGACTTATGTGGAATAAACACAATCATAGATTATATTTGTGGGTAGGAGATAATTTTAACCTTGTTGATAGTAATAGTATAATCGGCTTATATAATCATGAATTTGAATATATTGTACTGTACAAGCAAAAACGCGAATATTGCTTGAAACTGGTGACCATTTAAGAATACACTGGATTAAGCGAAGCAGATCTCAGTTTAGAGAGTAGGTACTGGCCCTACTCTCTTTGCCTACCCTGCTAGGGACTCTGCATGCTGATATCCTACTTAATGTTATATTATGTTAAAGATTGTGATATTGTTGCTCTTTCACACTAAAACTACTGAACGGAAAAAAATGGCATGAAGATAGCTGGATTAACACAGAGTATGGTTTACTCCAGGAAAATCTACCAATGACACAGCTAGTATGAGTTTAAAGTAATTGGAGATTATGTTGTATATACAAGAAAACAGCGAAACAAACTTGCTTTATATACATAAAGCATATATAATAGTTACCTATATTCCCATATTTGCCCACTATACTTGATATGTTGACAATGGACCCCGAGATTGAAGCATCAGTCATTGCTTTTGCAAAAGTCTGCATAACTAAAAATGTTCCCTGTAAAAAAACCAAGTGTTAATTAAATTTTTTCTCTCTCGCCATCTGTCACATATTTTTCTTCTGAAATATGACATTTACCTTTAAATTAATTTTGAGAACACTGTCATAGTCATCTTCAGACATTTTCAACATCCAATTGTCTCTGGTAATACCGGCCGAGTTGACTATAATAGTGGGAGGTTTTCTATACTGTTTCAGTACATTTTCAAGAAGGTTCTTTACTGCTATTGAATCGGAGACATCCAATTCCACTGCAGTGTGCTCCTCATCTTAAACATTTTTGTCAACATTAATTATAAGAACCTTCTAGAAGAACAGAAAAATGTTGGAACTACTTGCTTCAGGTTGCTTTTATTTCAGACAGGTGAGACTGTTAACTATGCCATTACCATTAGACCCTGAAGCTAAAGCTGTATGAGTCTTGATTGTCTGAACTGCAGCATCATGGTTGATGTCCGTGGCTATAACTGTAGCACCTTCTCGAGAGAGAACCTGGCAAGCTGCACGGCCGATACCAGAGCCAGCACCTGCAAACAACAAGTTTTTTTGCTATCTTAAATACTTACATCATAATTAACCTGTAAGGTACAGGCGAGAATATATGTATTGTAAATAGAATAGATTTTTTTCTTACTAGTAATGTAATATTTTGTATTCAGAAATAAAATCAATATAAGTATAATTGCTACTTAATGGACATATTTATCATATTTCGAACGGAACTGTGCTTTTACTATAAGAGTATGATTTATTACATAATGAGTTCATAAGGTGAAGCCGATGTTCAACAATTAGCTATAATGACACTTGAGTATTAAAAAACAAATCGTGAAAATGCAACAAATGATTCGATCTAATAATGTAGTCGCAATAGAAAGGTAGCACCCAGAAGGAATTTATGATGCGTAACTTACCGGTCACTAGTGCTAACCTTCCTGCGACTACGCCTGAAACCATTTTAAGTCAACTTTAATACAAATACAGTTAGAAACAATTGAATGCAGGACTTGCTTGAATTGAACTTTCTTTATTCCGTTCGTATCATATTTTTCCTGTTATCGGTCAGTTCAGTGTCGAATCGAAACTCGCTGACGTCTATAATTTCGTTCAGCAAGAAAGCCTCTGATTGATGACTGATACTGTAAAAATATATTTATAGACATAATTATTATAGTTCTGATGACAATTCACACAAATTTGAAAATTATCTGAAACAAAAAGGGATTTTAATATATAATATAATTAATATTACTACGGGCGAATTAATAAAACGTACCTAAGTGAACGTTATTGAAGTGCGGGCGCCAAATTCAAACGACTTTTTTATATCCACCTTCTCTTCTATTTGATGTAATGTTTACTAGAGTAATTCATTAGTCGTAGTTAGGGACTCGGGGTGTTTATTCGTAGGTTTACTTAATTCTATTTATGACTCACTATTCTTAAAGAAAATAATACAAACCAGGGCTCAGTGTTTTTATTAAAAATAAACTTAGAACTAAAGGTTTTAGAGCTTAGTTACTCTCAATAAATATAAAAAACTGTAATTGTAATGGTTTAGCCTTCACTATAAAAATAACTTTTGAAATTTCTTACTCCTTAGTTATTTAACATATCAATAAACTGTTAAAATCACTGAACTCGATTCCCGAATATCACAAATAACTGAGCATAGATGAAACATCTCAAAAATTTACTAACAACATGTACAAGAATGTTACATCAAAATCTTTTACAAAGAAATATTAATATATTTAAATTACGCGTCACATTGTTTGTCTATGGACTCCTAAACTACTTAACCGATATTAATAAAATTTGCACACCACATGCAGTTTGATCCCACTTGAAATATAAAATAAAATTCGACCCAATAGGTGGTGCTGCAATTGTGTTTCAGGAAATTTAACTTTTTCTCCCGGGCGAAGCTGGGCGGGACAGCTAGTAAACAATAATTTCAAACTTGTTCACATGTTCCAATATATGTATACATATTCACCACTTCCTCACATGGGTCCCCGAAGAGGTAGGCAGAGGTGTGCAGTATCCACACATCAACTTTTTCCTAATATAATCTTTTTTAAATTCACTTTGTTAGTTATAAGCTTATATAAAATTGGTTCACATCACATGACAAACCTACAAAATAAGCCATCAAGTAACAAATTTATATACCTCCTTCTTGGAAGTTGGTATAGCTTCTTAATTCTTAACAACTAGAATAATCTTGCTTGAAAATCAACAAAATGTCATTAATACTATGTTTTTTGTTGTCTAAACCATTTAATAGATTCCTATGAAACAATTGGTTTAAACAATACCCAGAGCTTCTCAAATTCAGCCTTGAATTGTTGTACAATAGTCTCCTGTGATGTAACAACCAAATCCTCCCAGTTACCATACAACGCTTGATTTGTCCAGTTTAAAGAGCCCATCATCACAAATGGAACTGTTCTACCATCACTACTTGGTTGGTCAACAATGCAGAACTTATGATGCATAATATTGGTTGACTTCATCCAACGAACTGGGATACCCAGCTTCTCTAGCCGCCTCACATTAGAACCAGAGCAGAAAGCCATATCTGCATCAATTATTAGGCGAATCTTTACACCTCTGTAATGCAGCTTTATCAGAGCATTGGTTATATCCATGTTAGTAAGGACATACATACATACGTCGAAGGAATGTCTGGGTAAACTTAAATAATGAAGCAGTCTGTTCATACTCTGTGTGATCATACAACGAGAATACTTGCTTCTCTTCAATTCACCAACTTCATGCGAGAACATTATAACTTCGTTTATTTCCTCCTTAGTTTCTCTCTTTCTCTTAACATAGTAGTTGTACGCAACGTGTGAAATAAAGGCAAATGATAGTAAAAACACAACACCTTTACTATATCTCTTCAGAGACATGACTAAGGTTACTGAAGATAATTGGTCTGTCAGATCGGATATTGTTAGCTGGAACAGTATTCTAAATATAAATTAGCTAATATGTTCTTTGGTAATTTTGCAGGAAATATGCTAAAACTAAGCAATGGGCCTGTAACGGTTTGATTTGTTTATTTGTTTGATTCTGAGACTGACATGTAGGGTATGTACAATATCTGCAGTTTTTACCGCCAGTCAACTGTCAAACAGACCACAGACAGCACATTGAAATGCTGCTTTGCTACAAGGAATAGATGGATATTAAGCGCGGATGTTTCTGATTTAGACTATAAAAGCTGGGCGGATTAACTAGTGTAGGCTGAGTAGGCAGAAGCCGAGGTCTTAGGAGACATTGATTATAAACTTTAAATTTCATTGATTTAAAAGAGTGTGTATGTGTATAGTGTAATGAGAGAGTGATTTAATTGTGAAAAAGTGTACATAAAGAATTATAGAGGTCGTTAAAGGACTAAAGGTTTACTATCCTACTGGCGTTAAATTTGGAAATCTATCAATGGGTGTGATTATTACCAAATTGTTCAATTGAAAGAATAACTAACAACTCTTAAATAAAAAGTTTATTTAAAATTCCATTTACACATACATTCATTGTCATATCTTTTAATATGATTTTGAAGTAAATTCAATCTAGCGGTAAATCGATTTTTTACGTTAAGATTTTTACAAAATTGATTATAGGTTACGTGCCGTAACCTATAAGTAGTAAGCGGTAAATAAGGTCTCTACTGTATAATTATAGAAAAAAGTTACGCTCATAAAGTGATATTATTTATAGTAAAATCGTGTGGCCTTAACCTGAGATTAAGATTGTACGAACTATGATGAGCGGACTGTAAGGGCCCACTGTACCCACCAATAAGCGAACACGAACCATAACCATTCTCATTTGATCCACAACCGACCACACTTTGCCCCATAAGGTTAGAGTTCGGTGCATATTGTCTATTCCCTACATTTTGCATCATGAGAGAATAATCGTTCTGGTACAAAGTGGAATTCGTTAACGGTAGACCAAAGTTTAAGTTGTTGGTCTGGAAGTGATGAAGCCACGGCTCCTTGGTCCGACCAAAGTCCTGTCTTGGGTCGTGGTGAGATATTCCTATTGGTACGGGAATGGGCTCAGGAGAACTCTGGCTGGCTGACCCTCGGTGGCTGGTTAAGGCAGACCTTTCGTTTCTTCTGAACTTTGCTCTTCTGTTTTGAAACCACACCTATAGCAATGAAAGCTTTTAAACATTGGGAACATCTCTAGATCTCTATTAAAAACAAAATTAAAGTGTAAATGCACAGTTTTCTATACGTGACAATATGTAATTTTTTGCCAATCTGTCTCTCTTTCCATCTGTCTGATTGTTTATTCTGGCTTATATCTCTGAAACGGCTGGACCGAATTTGACGAGATATAGGTACTACACTGGAACAACAGCATGTCCCGGGCGGCAAGTACGATTTTAGTTACCCGACAATGTACTCTGCGACTGAAGTATAAAGTCTCGCTAATATCTGCTATGGTGCAAGCACCATACAACTTACTTCCTACAAGAAATCAGTAAATAGTTCTCTCTAGACACACGGTTATCTATATCTATAATATATATATATCATATTATATGTTATACTTAGTATGTAAATGCATATCTTAACGCTTTACAAGTGCCAAATTTAATTCAACCGTTCGAGCGTTCTGTCCTATTAGACAAATTCCATTTTGATGCGTTCTCGTTATCCGATGTTGCGGAAAAAGTCCACAGCTAATATGCCATACAAAATATGACTATCAGACGTGAAAGAACAGAAAACGATTTGTCTAGAGTCGCTGGCGAGGATACAGTAACAAACATCCTGAGAAGCCATCGCATTAGGGTATAATATTGGAACGATTCTAAAACGTACCTGTACCCTAGCTTCAGTCAAATTAACCCTGGCAGCTAGATCCTCCCTGACGAAGGCATCAGGATAATGCGTCTTTTCGAACACTTTCTCCAATGCTGCCAATTGTTGACTTGTAAACGTGGTCCTATTGCGTCTAGGCTTCTTTCGGTCGTCTGCTTTCCCGTCTCTTTCTTCCTCAGACTCCTTCTGCACTTCTGTCTCTTTCGTAGCTTTCGCATCGTCATATTTCCGTCTCATGTCTCCATAAGCTATATAGTCTACAGGTTTGACATATGGACGCTGCAAATCTTTTTGGTACCATGTTAAATCCGTTTGGTAATTGGTGTCGTAAGCTCCGTTGATTTGCCTCCCTGCTGTCAGGTGGTGGAGTCTTAGCAAGCTATCCTCGTGGCATTTGATCATTTGGAAGAGGTTGTGATTGTTATCTGGGTAGTTGGCTTGCTGTACGTTGTAGTTGACCGTCGTTTGAGGTTTCATCTCGTAGCTCTTTGTTGGCATTTGACGAGAGATATCTAAGAACAAAAAACTATAATTTAATGTTAGATTTAAAAATATGCGTTGTTGTTTGTGCAAAGTCCAAATTGAAATTCCGATTACTCGATTTTCATGTACATCTGTCAAACTAATTTTTATTATAAACCACAATAACAATTTTTATCTTTTACATATTATTAGTATCTACATTGCACCCGTGCAAAGCCGGGGCGGGTAGCTAGTTATTAATTAACACGACTTCCATCAATAACTTTAATTATATAAATAAAATCAAATGACAGAATTTAACGGAAATGACACTACCTATGTACTTAAGATTAAATAAAAGTTACTATGAATATCAAATAAAAATTGCTATACGTCTTGCCTTGCATCTTACAATAATTCCGTATCTCGTCCATAATTGACTTCCACTCTCGCATTCGTATTATCAAATTAAATTCGGGGAACTGCGAGGGAAATCGCACGGCACATCTAGTATACTATACATACAAACATGTATGAGAATGGTAAACGAGCTTCGAATCCCGTACGGCTGGGCGGTTGGGATCAGTAGCCCATTGTTGTTTGTGTCGGTTCTAGCAGCGCTATCAGTTACATCGCCACACATGGAATGAGCTTTTTGCGCCTGACTGTACTTGAAGGTCTCAATCATATTCTAGACTAGAATTCTCGTTTTGCTACTCTATTTGTTTAATAATTAACACAGAATAGACAACCTTATATACATATTAATTCAAAATGACTGAAGAAAGATTGACTAAGCAGATATACAACGCTTAAGTGTGGAAGACGAGGCAGAGGAAGATAACGTCCAAATCATAGATCTAATCGATCGGACACTCAAAGACGGGAACGCTAACATCAGTTATATAGTGATGATAATAATGTGTAATGTATGTCTGAAAGTTTACTCCGCAAACATTCAACGTTCCTCATAGAAAGCACTCAAAGTATATTTTCTTTCATCCATCCTCAAACATGTCACCAGTAAAGAAATATTGACGAAACAAATACGAGATGCGAGATGCTATGTAAGTGGAAGAAGAGGTAGAGGCAGACGAACAACTACTTACCTATATCAAATCGATCGGACACTCAAGAAACGCAGAGTACTCGAAACCGGCGGGCATGTATGAAGATATAGATGAATGTAGATGAACCGAAAGATATATATGTAAGTCTAGGGCGCTCTACTCTCTCTGCCTACCCCGTGAGGACCACGGCGTGATATGTATTTTAACCATTAAAAATCTTTTACTACTCTGTTCGTAGCATATCTACGGATTACCTTTCTCGTAGCACATTATAGCTCGTAGCTGTGACGTAGCAAATAAAGAGGCTATAAAATACTCTACATTATATGAAAAAAAATAGGAATAGACACACCGATATGCTAAATATTTTTTATATTTCACAAACGCACTAGAACTAAGATTTGGCAAACCTCTACTTATTCTGGTAAAAAGAATTGCACTCGCCCTATCTTTTACTTTATTTATGACCAGATGATAAACCTACGCTGACCATTTTAAGGTAACGCTACCGACGGTGAGAACATGCGCACGCGAAAAAAAATCGCTATTTTGAAATAAATAAGGATTTTAATCCTTTAAAAATAGAAGTTAAGCTGATTTAAACTGCTTTATTCGAGTTCGCGGGATTACTTGTGATGAGATCTTTTAAAAAAGAAGTCTTAAATAAGAAGAAATCTCTTGATATAAGAATCACCGTATTCCCCGGCGCAGTGTTTTTAATTACAAAGAACATTCTATGTAGAAAAATCCTTACCTTTTTGATCCATGGTGTCCGTTTACTTTTCGTCTGTTAAATTGAAAAGAAAAAACACGTTTTTCTTTCTGAAACACTGTCAGTATCGTTCTATATCACTTGTCCAAGGCAACTTCGATCGAACATCGCCAAACAAAATAATTGTTATTAATTCACTCGCTTATTCAATTACTTTATTAAATTACATAATTCGACTTATCTCATCAAGTCATCCTAATGTGCGAACTAATGGAGTTTGTATCGCGATCTGGCTCCTGCAGAACGCCAACCCGAATAAAAACATGTGTGGTGCTACGAGAAAATACCTCGTAATCATCGCCTTCCTAGCACACCCACAAATTAAGTGGAGTTTCGCCATAATCACCCTTATTGTCATATACATAAAATTCTAATTGAATAAAGTGGGCTGCAGTTTATCTTAAGCATCGACTTTCAAAGTGCATCTTTAATGTAACGAAATAGAATACATTTTGTGTTGTGAAGCTCTGCTTTCAAAATCATGCCAAAGACCAAAAGGCGTGGCTCCGTCCGAACCACCCATTAAAAAAAAAGTATCTGGCGGGAAACAATTTAGACAGCAATAATTGACACGTCAACGTACATTATTTACGACCGTTGAGTAGAAAATTGATATAGAGTTTTTATGTAATTGGTTTTGAAAAGTTTATGTTGTTGAAACGGTGCGTCGGCGGCGCGGATGTGAAAATTGTTTTTACGATCAACGGAATTAGACGCAAACGCAGCCAAAGTAAGTTAAGGAACCATTTTTCTCTTTATGTGCATATTTAAACAAAAAGACATATTGTTGTGTCCCTTTAGCAAACGTTTCACAATTCATTATTAGCAATGCAATAATTAAATATATAAATTTACGCTATTTATGCCTTGTGATATCACTTAGTTTGAAAATAGTTATTTTTCTTGCAAATGCCGTCCGTAGCTTCATGTTTCTAAACAGTATTTGGCTTTATTAAATTCCTATAGTTATAAATTCCTGTACTATTATCAGGTCCGGATCTATGGGGGGGGGGGGGGGGGGGCAAGCCGGGGCCTATGCCCCGGGCGGCAAGTTCAGAGGGCGGCCAAATTCACACATTACCCGGAACAAACAGACAGACAGACAAATAGAGTTTAAAAAAATATATTTTGATATATGTATGTGCTAAATGCTAAGTCCCTAACGGGGTAGGCAGAGAGTATAGAGCGCCAGTTCTCTCTAGACTTACATACCTCTTTCGCTTCGCCCACATTCATCAGTCTCTTCATACATGCTCGTCGGTTTCGAGTACTCTTGAGTATTATAGACGGCTATTGAGAAACTTTCATATAGGTATTAAATTCTCACAGTATTTTTAAGATAAACTGTTGCAAGTATCCGAATTAAAATCTTAATATTTGGTAGATTAACGATCCAGAGCAAATTATTATGTTTTCAGTTTTTAAAAGAATACAATAATTTTATTATATCTGTGGTATCGTACGTGTGTCAGTGTCCCGACTTCCAGTGTCGCGCCGGGAATAGAACCGGCGAGCCGTCGCTTCGAATTAGTGTAAAATCATGAAAAACGCCTCAAGCCGTGGAACGTGTCTTTCTCAGCGTATAACATACGCATGTTCATTTATACAACATACACTAGTTCACTCACCCGACTTTGCACGGATAAATAAGAATTATTTAAATAATGAGAGCCGTGGTGGCCGAGTGGTTCGAGTAGTTGCCTGCGTCCCAAAGAACGCAAGATCGAGTCCCCAGTTCAAAGTCCAGAAATACTCATTGATAGAGTCGGGATTCGAACTTGCGAACTTTGGGTTGTTATTATTAAACACAGTTATTATTAACCTATTGTTAAGGCAGACAGACTAAAAAAAACAGTTGTTGACTGTTGATAACTGGACTTGTTGAAAAGTTGATAACTGTTCCGGAGTAGTACGTGGTAAGTAGCTATAATTTACCTCTGTGAGCGAAAACTAAATGAAAATATCCCAAATAAATAGACCAGATTTAAAAAGAAACTAAACAATATTCGGAATTTCAAAAAAAATAATAAGTTCCTCGCAGCCATATTTTAAATTCAAAAGCAAACGTACGAATGTGTCATGGCCGCCATAATTGGAGGTGACAGTTGACGGCGGCGCGGGCGCATGAGTCGGGAGACAGCTCGTTTGCGCCTGAGCGTAACGAGAACATACTATTCGTACCAATCTCGGATAGCAATGTAGACACACAGATACTCAACCTAACGCTATTTAAGTTTACTCTGTCAGATGTCGAACGAGTACGACACATCTCACTCACTTCGGTCCTTCATCTTTACCTACTATTTCTCGAATTAAAAAAAGTGATTACCATGGCGTCTTTGCGATAGTTTTACCTTACCACTTTGAAATCGTGCTTGGGTGACAGATTTGCCACTTTGGACTGGACACCTGAAATGTATCTACGGCGAAAAGAGGGTGTTTTTGTATCTGCCTCCCCTCGAAGACCCTTTTGCGAAGGTGAAAAGTTACGTACCTACCAATATGTCAAGGTAAGTGTACTGCATTCATTTCATTCATATTGTAAAAGTATACATTTTTAAAAAGCCGTGGTGGCCGAGTCCTTCGAGCAGTTGCCTGCGATACAAAGATCGCAAGTTCGAATCTCGACTGTACCAATGAGTTTTTCTGAACTTAGGTACAGTGATTAGTCGCACCACGAGCTTTACGGTGAAGGAAAACATCGAGAGGAAACCTGCATTCGTCTGAGAAGCAATTCAAAGGCGTATGTATAGTCGTGCTGGAGTAACGGCAATAGACTCGCCATCTAAAACCTAAAATATATCTCTGGCGGAAAGTGGGGGTGTGGGTACTACCTACACACCTCTGCCTACCCCTTCGGGGACCCTTGTGGGACGGCGTGAGGATATTATTATTACATTTTCGCTACATTAAATTTCCATATTTATAGTCAAATCAGCCAGTGTTTAGAATAAACAACTACTACTGAATCAATATCATCAAATGTTGTATTTCAAAATGTAACGTGACCGGAAAATCTGGCAAACAGGCTAATTATTAAAGTTCGTCAACTTTGAGTTCTGCAAATATTTTATTTTGAATTTAGAACGGAATGCAATAAATCATGTAATATGCCAATGACGTTTTCTAAACGCACGGTACAGTTACGAGTATTAATTTGGCCACGGTGTGGTCTACATTGGCGTAACGTGTTCATCTCGTAGGGATGCCGGCAATAATCCGTGAACATAACCATTTGTCTTTACACCATCCTGTACGGTGGCCATAATTTTGCGGGGAATCGAATAAGGAATTATAAACCTCATTTGTTATAACTTTATCTTGTTTATTTGTCTAAAGCAAATTATACTTTCACAATTTTTATTGCATCGTCATGATTCACAATATCCTATTTCAGCTACCTAGTTTAAAATATTAGTTTGGGTCGATTCGAGTCGTCGAAATTGTAAGTCTTTGCTGGTCTTTGCACAGTTCAACGACTTGTAATATTGTCTATGTTTCGATATGAACCTACTTTAGAACAGCAGCCTCTAATTTCGTTTCGTTAATCGTTTTACTATAAAAGTTTACATAGTTTAGGGGATTTAAGGAAATAAACCTTTAAAAAATATTCCTAAAATTCCCTAAACCATGGCCCGCACATTGCGCGCACGCATGACAATTACCTCAACTCAATATGGCCATCACTCACGTCGCGTCCACACAGCATTCATTGGAGCGCCCGACGATTAATTAACTTTAATTTTAGCACTCTTACACGAAATTCTTTAAATAATCGTTCCTGCCACAAATAGGGCTAATACAGATTATAGGAAACTAAAATATGTATGTACTGACTATAAAACCTATTAAATTTTTTATGCAGAGTGCCAAGCCTATGCATTTTCTAAATTCAGACAGTTTTTATTTTTTTAAATTAGGATGGTTCCACAGATAGTACATATTGCAAAACTCTTTGTTTGTTTTACCTGTGTAGGCATTTCGGCCTTTCGTCTAGTCTATAGTTCATCTGTGCTTAATCATATGGTGTAGCTGTAAGGTTTTCTTTAAAAAACATTTTTAAAATCATTGAAGTCGGATAGCTAATTAAGCAAATCTTATCCTCCTATATTTAATATAATTGCTGCAAAAAATGCCTAAAATTAATCAGTGTAGCGTTCCGCCCCATTGCAGAGCACTCCTGTGTTGACGTTTGTGCCAAATTAATGACTCTCGCGACTAACGGGTCGTGGTATTTGAACTCATGCACATCCGGAAGACCGCCTCGCTCGGCCGTTGGGTGCATAAGCGCCACTAAGAATTTCAAAGAAAAAATTACATCTCGATAAGAATATCAGATATGGAGCTTCTTAAGAATAGCCTGACAGTGTGGAAGGATGACCTGCCGGATATTAAACACCTATATTCTTTGGAATGTATTATCCGCCACCTGCGTTGTTTAGCTGTCATCGAAAACATGCAGGTGTGATATAATATTTTTTGTTCTCGAAAACCAAAAATTAGAATTGTTCGACATGATGCCCACTTCCACCTTCTACCACCGCACCTCGTAATCGACGGGGAATTCATCCCCATACCTTGGAACCACAAAGGTCTCGCACTGTGCGCTTCCAAAGGAGTTTTCTTCCGCGAACGCTCAGGCTGTGGAATGAGCTCCCCGTTGAGGTTTTCCCTAGAGAGTACAGCATGGAGTTCTTCAAGAAGGGTGTGAAAAGTTTCCTGCAGGGTCGGCAACGCGCGAGTGATACCCCTGGTGTTGCAAGCGTCCATAGGCGGCGGTAACCGCTTACCATCAGGCGGACCGCATGCTTGTTTGCAAATTTTATACCCAAGTGGTATAAAAAAAAAAAACCTAAATGTAATTTATCACACCGTGTGAGTGACGGCACTTTATTTTTATATTTACTTAACTTTCCTGTTGCGATTGTACCCCAATGCATGCTGTGGTCTCCTGTAACTAAAGGGACGTGATTGCCTAAGACTGTAAAGATTGTGTTTATGTACTTTTCGTGTGTCCTTTGTTGGAAATTTCCTCAAACAAATGCTTTACAAACTACCAGGATTGAACTATCATTCTTCACATTACATATACATAGATAACTACATACCTACTGTTAAATCGGATGAATAAAATACATTTTGCGGGATAAGCTTTGACTAACAAACAAGCTAACATCCGAGTTACCAAGTTAATTTTTTTTTTGTCCAGGCTATTTGATAACTTTATACCTACTTTCTATATTTACTTTCACTTAATAGTCAGTATACTTCCTTACTGTTCAGATTCTTGTGAATGTACATATGCATATGTTCAGCTGTGAATTAGGGGTAGGCGGAGAGTATAGAGCGCCAGTTCTCTCTAGACTAACATATCTCTTTCGCTTCGTCCACATTCATCAGTCTTCAGACATGCTCGTCCGTTTCAAGTACTCTTGATCGAATATTTATAAAAAAATATAATATAATATACTCTCACGCCTTCCCACAAGGGTCCCCGAAGGGGTAGGCAGAGGTGTATAGGTAATACCCACACACCCACTTTCCGCCAGAGGTATATTAGGTGCCAACGTGACAGATGGCGAGTCCATCGCCGTTACTCCAGCACGACTATACATACGCCTTTGAATTTCTTCTCAGACGTATGCAGGTTTCCTCTCGATGTTTTCCTTCACCGTTAAGCTCGTGGTGTGACTAATCACTGTACTTAAGTTCAGAAAAACTCATTGGTACAGTCGGGATTCGAACTTGCGACCTTTGCGTCGCAGGCAACTGCTCAAACCACTCGGCCACCACGGCTTATATTTATAATATTTTAAGAACCAGCAAAATATTTTTTTGTGATTCTTATAACATCAGTTATCTCTCAACTCGTAAACTTACAAATAAACAAAGATAAAAATTATCCATAATCTAGTATTTCCTCAGGAAACGATCAATTTGTGCGCTCTTGATTATGGTTTAATTGAAAACATTCGTTCTGAAATAGAAACGAAAGCGTCGGCTGTCTTTTAACTTTTTTAGTCGCGGCCGATAATGTCGTTAAACTTTGACACTTTTTTACTGAACTTTCTTATTTTTTTAAGGAATCGTTAAGTGTGTGTCACTGTTACTATCTCATTAAGATCTGTTTGGTGCCCCCAGGGATGGGTCTTCAAGTGCCCTTCTAACTTGACATGTCCCGTTTTGGCTCCTTGTTTTAACTATTTCTGGCAAAAAGCACTCCTTTTTTGTGGTGACACTATTAGCATTTAGTTTCTTTCTGGGCTTGTAATAAGATATGCTCTTCTACCCTTATTATCTTTACCTATGCATATTTTATTTTTATTCAAGGAACTATTTGTTTCAACAATCGCTTATTTCTTAAGTTTAATATGAACAAGAAAAAATTTTTAATTATACATTAATTAAAATTATATAAAAAAAATTTTTACTTGTCTACTACTTTAATATTTAAGCTGAATGCACCAAAGTAATAAGAGGGCCGTGTTTTTATTCCTAATTTGACAAACTGAATAATATACCTAACCTTTCAAGCCGCGAGTTTAGATGTCTAGTACATAATTTATGGTTTATTGCGAAACGTCATCTTAACCTAACATTATTATGAATAAAACGTTGAAACGTCTTTTATTTTCCGCAACTAGTAATCTAATACGGCAAGTGGGGCTCATTTCCCCGAATCTTAAATAACCGACCACCCTGTGGTTGCGACGGGGCGGCGTATCAATTTCACTGCGCTTGTAGTCTTTGGAGTGATCCGACGGCGATACGGCTGTCAACAGACTTGTTAGCGGACCGTGCATTACCAGTTTTGTTAGCAGATACTAGTTTCGCCTCGCAATGTTACCTGCGTTTATGAGGTAATGGATATGACCCTTAATAAATATCCCAGATCCATTTTCATGGAGATCAAACGTTAAAGTGTAACTAACGAACGCACTGTCAATACTTTTTAATTTGGTTTATTACACAATTAACATTGTTTTTTAATTAATCACGTTTCCTTCTTCAGAGTTAGTGAGATTAATATAATTGAACTAAATAACGTACCTAGATTGAACAAAATTATACTTTATTAATAAAGATATGTTCGCGGATTGCATTTGATTAACAAATGCACAAAACCTTTAGACATAATTGTTTTCACAATGTCTTACCGTCGCCAAACTAATCAAAAATGTACTGGCAATTCCACTAATCACTCAAGCTGGTAGTTAAAACGTAATAAATCCGATTAAGTCTGCGTTTAACTCGACAATTTCAAAGAGTGGAAATTTGTCTTGACAGAATTTAGTGCGACAGTTTTAAGCAAAGCAAAAGAGATCAAAGCTAGCGCGAGTCGTCATGTGTTCTTAAGACATGTAGGTCGCCGGCGCCCCTTGGGGAGCTCTTGAAAAAATATCTGTATGTTTTGTAAATAATAATAATTTTGTTGGCCTGCTTTTAGTCTGCCGACGGGAGCGCTG
This sequence comes from Drepana falcataria, assembly GCA_945859725.1. NCBI lineage: Eukaryota > Metazoa > Arthropoda > Insecta > Lepidoptera > Drepanidae > Drepana > Drepana falcataria. Next base: position 10,845,371 of record OX243927.1, on the reverse strand, counting down.
TTTTTTGCCTGCGTTCGTTTCTTTCGTTGCGAATGTCATACAAAATATTGGAGTTCAAATTGTTCTGCAACCTACTGTGCTTAAATTGTGCGTTCTTTGTGTATGTACATATACTTCGCGTTGTGATTGAGTCGCGTTATTTATATAAGTGTTGTTGACAAATGTACATGAACAGAAAAGCTACGGTTTGCAGATCGTCTGTTCCTAAACGGAACGGTCGGTTCGGATACTTACTATTCGTTAACTAAGGAATGCGTACGTAATAAATAAAGTGTGTTTTACAAAAGCTTACAAAATGTATTGAATAAATATAAAATTACAAAAGTCCAGTGAATCGGTTCAAGCGCGGTCCAGAGTTCAGTCCCATGCTCCGGGACAGTTGTAGTGCCTGTTGATTCGCACCCAGTCCTTCTCAGTTATATATACGCGCTGACCCATCTCGCCTTCGTGTTCCTGAAAGGGGAAAGTACTTCCTACAATATCCCAATCCCAATTTTGTATCCAGAGGCATGGGCCTGCTTAACATTAACACAGGCTGTTCTGCAGCCTAGTAATGTCAGCAGTTGCAAATGCTTTCTCATTCCATTTGGAAACCGACTAGCTAATTCTACTAACCTTAGCATAATAATTATTTTGTGTAACTGTTTGGTGAAATAAATTTATTATTATTATTATTATTATTATTATTATTAATATGTAAATTTTTTTTTTCTTTTTTATACCACTTGGTTGGCAAACAAGCATGCGGTCCGCCTGATGGTAAGCGGTTACCGCCGCCTATGGACGCTTGCAACACCAGGGGTATCACTCGCGCGTTGCCGACCCTGCAGAAATCTTTTCACACCCTTCTTGAAGAACTCCATGCTGTACTCTCCAGGGAAAACCTCAACGGGGAGCTCATTCCACAGCCTGAGCGTTCGCGGAAGGAAACTCCTTCATATTTATAACAAAAACTATGACGTTAATATTTTGCGTTACTAATTCAATGGAGTCGGGAATGAATACTCTGCTATCTTGGTAAGTAGCAAGTAGCTCTTCGTCATAAAGAGGCTAACTAATGCATTTTGTTTTCAAATCGGTTTAGAAATTCTCGATCAAAGCGCGTTCAAAGAAACTAACTCTACCCATTTTAAATATGAATACTTAGATTACATATGAAAAAAGTCTTAAATTTTTTTTATACCACACGGGTGGCAAACAAGCATGCGGTCCGCCTGATGGTAAGCGGTTACCGCCGCCTATGGACGCTTGCAACACCAAGGTATTGCTCGCGCGCAGCCGACCCTGTAGGAATCTTTTCACACCCTTCTTAAAGAACTCCGAGTAGTTTTTCAAAAACTCACTCGCACGCTGTAAGGTAGTTTGTTAGACTCTTATCATCAAATAAATATTAGGAAGAAAGTGTGTCAGTATGATTTCATCTTTGTGAAAGACCGTTTTTGTACTTTACTATGCACTTGAAAGTGTAATCACTAGAAAGTCTTAAATACAATACAAATTATAATTATGTCAGAAGAATAAGTAAATTTCCCACAATCTGCCTAGAGAGGACCTACTCTCTCTGACTACTCCGTGACGTATGTAATTCACAAACCTGAAGGGCAACAATAGTCTTCTCTCCATTCTTGGTGAAGGCATATGGTCCGTAGTGGAGGCAGCTCACATAATCGTACTCCACATCGAGATTGCTCACCAGGTCATTGTCGTAGATGTCGAAGTTATGTTCAGTTCCTACCGAGTTTACACACATTAAAGGTTTTATGGAAACTGATTTTATGACTAAAAAGGAAGGAAATTAAGACGAATCAAATCAAATAATTTATTTCGTGAAAAGACGACGGCTGATGGCTGATGGACATGGATGGACAGGACAAGAGAAAATATTGAAGCACATGACATTGAGTCGGCCCTAAATAGCATCGTGTACTATGGAGTATGTAATACATTATATATATCAAAGCTATCAGAATCTTCTCTTAGTGGTAAAATATCAGTGTTTTAAGAGTTTAATTCTGTAAGAGTTTAATTTTATGTAATACTTTCTCTAGCTTACCTGCCAAAAGATTTTCCTCGACAATGTTAACGTATTCATCCCTGTTGTATGTGGACTGCATGTGGAGGAATCCCAGGATGTGCATCCATTCGTGAACGATGGTGGCGTGGCGGAAGCACCCGACACCGGGGTAGTTGCGAGCCAAGTTTAGGATGTGGATACCACGGGTCTCCCAGTAGCCCACGTGAGCGTAGCAGCCGCCGGCACCACCCTGTGGTAGATACAAGGGTTGCTTAAGGGCAATTCGCAAGTCACAATGTTTGCCACTTAAATTGTATAAAAAAACAAAAGAACATACACACATATAATCACGCCTCTTCTCTAGGCATAGACCACTTCTTTCCACTTGCTACGATCCTGACATACTTCTTTCGCTCCGTCCACTTTCATTATTCTCTTCATATATGCTCTTCGGTTTAGGGTACTCTTGACCTGGCCTTTTTTCAAGACTTCCCTAATTTGGTCTAGAAACATCCGCCTAGGTCTTCATTCCATTCCCTTCCAAAACTTTCATTCACACTCGCCTTATACACTTTTTTCGTCAATCGTTCTTCATTCATTCTCTCGACATGGCCAAACCATCTCTTAAAGAAAAACATATAAAGAATCCGAATGTAGCACTAATCTGTTGTAATGAAAATATTCTTATCATATTACAACAACAAAACAATCACGTAAATTTATCCTGTACGCAATTAATGGTTGGGGCCTACCTTTTGAGTATATGTCTACCTATGTCAGTGAGAAGAGCTGTTATGGTAATGTCATTGCTAGCTGTTATATTATTCTGCAGTGAGATTATAAAATCAATGTGCGTATCATATACATACTTTTCTATTCCATTAACAAAATATATTTCCAGATTTTTCTTTAAATACTTCAGCTAGATCAATTGGTATTAGTAAGATATGCCATTAAACCATTCATTGTTTAATTTGCTCTACTTACTATTCCCCAATCGGAGGGCAACGGTGTAATAGCACCCACATTTCCCGGAATATATTGTATATGTAGATGTCGATACTTTGTGCACTCACAGTAAGTCTCACGTAGTTGGTGTCTTCGGGTTCACGGTAACGGAATTTGACGCAAGTGTGCCTCTCAATGTCAGCGATTCCCTCTTCAATGGCGGCAGATTGAAGAGGACCTGAACAACCATGAAGAATACTAAGCAACGAATGTTTTTCCATACTTTTATAGCACTTACATACATACATATCATCACGCCGAGTCCCTAACGGGGTAGGCAGAGAGTATAGAGCGCCAGTTCTCTCTAAACTTACATACCTCTTTCGCTTCGTCCACATTCATCAGTCTCTTCAAACATGCTCGCAGGTTTCGAGTACTTACAAGTCGAGTAACTACAACGTTCCCGTCCTTGAGCGTCCGATCGATTTGATCCAGGTAGTTGGAACGTGGCATTCCTCTGCCTCTTCTTTATAACACATACGAGTAGAAAAAAACATCCATCTCCAATCGCAACTAAAAAGGCACTGTACTTTGGCAGTATTGGGGTTCCTGCAATGATTCTATATATCCAGAACCTTCTAGGTATTTCTCAATCAATGGTATTTGAATAAATTTCATCAGCCTTATCAAGAGTCAGTAATTAATTTAGATTAAACATTTAATCGCACATTCGTGTCAAGATTTATTCCATTACCTGATAACTAATTGATTATTTTTAGTAAAACGTATATATCCTTTATTTAGATAAGTATTATCTATCTAATCATTCATGTTCCGATGTGAACTAGTTCAGTGACCCAATATCGTTCGTGTTTTCATACAGGAATGTATTTACATATACGTATCGCAAGAAAATAATGTTTCTAGTGCTATTCGAGATAGGAATGCATTTGCATTAGGGAATCAGGTGAAAGTTACAAACTCTCTTGCTTTCAATATTTTTTATTGCCTCTCGTAGATTGAGCTCCGAACTTTTGCTACGTAGCGGAACAAAGGAGAGACGAAAGGCCAGGTTAGGTTAAGTAAAAACACTACTGTAGCTTTGTTACCTAAATATCCTAAAATATTACCTAAATTACGTTACTGTTTCTTACTTTTTAAAGAAAAATATTACCTTTATTTTGCATCTCCCATATATTTTTTTAATAAATTACTCTTTGTAATTACAATAAGTTTTTTTAGTTAATATTAGATTAATAGGGGATTTTAGCTTAATGTGCTTTTTCAAGTTGATATAATATATCTCTAATTGCTTGTAAGTATTAAAGCTCGAGTCTTTAGTCAAACATACAAAAGATTGTCATCGGTAGCAATGAAGCTCACACGGGAAATTTACGCTATGTACTTAATACCTAAACCGGTCTGCGGCTATCAATTACACGTAAATAAAAGTGTACTCTCACTCTGCCCACCCCTTAGGGACCCTTATGGGAAGGCGTGAGGATATAAACGTGTGCTCACATATCAACAAAGCGCTAGAAGCTCCAAAAGGAAACTGACCAGTATAGCATAGCCCACCTTAGAACTTGAGAGTGCCATAGTGATCAGATCAATACTCTTTAAAAGCCATAAGACTACGCTTCACCGTCAAACTATACTATAAGAGAGGTTTCCCGTCCGAATTTGGAGCTGCCCGATTGGGGCAGGACCTCCACCTTATAGAAGTCCGTAGCCAAATAACACTATTTTTTGTGTTGTGTTCCTATGTGGTGAATAAGGTTAGCCCCCATTATGCGGCCAACACAGTATAACTCTCCGAACACAGAGTCGCAACGCGCAAGTGATACTTCGGTCTTGTAAGCGTAAATAGGCTACGGTAGCCGTTTTCCACCCATTCGTGGGCTGTTTGCTTTTTTGCCACTCTTGTTGTTGTCTTGGTCTTGTTATAGAAGTTTTGAATCTCACCAAATTCTCCCTCTCCGAACTCCCACACGACAGTGTCATTGGGCCACTTGGTGTTCGGCCACGTGTAAGCGTTGCGACCCATGGCGTACTCCTGCATCATCCTTCCGATGATGAAGTCGTCCAGGATGATGTCTCCCTGGTACTTGCCGCTGATCTCCTCGGCGTTGGCGAGAGGAGCCACTCTCCTGCGCTCGAGGAAGGCCTCCAAATTGTCATTGGCTGTGATTCAAGCGGTACACTTTGATTTGCCTCATAATTCTTAATCCATTTAGCAGTACATTTAGGTATAAAATACTTAAATGTACTGCTTGCATTAACATGGTTTACGAAAGCACCTACGTTTATTGGTCGCTATGATTATCGAATCCTACTAAGTATTATAAATGTGAAAGACTGTGTTAGTTAATTAATCACAAAATTGACACTATGATAGATTTATTACCTGTAATAAAAATTTTATGTTTCATTCCAGAAAACAAAACTGCCAATTAATTCAAATTCTACGCGGGGTACATGTTATATGGAATAAAACAAATAAAGCTTTACATACATATTAACGCCAAACCCCTCACGGGGTAGGCAGAGACAGTAGATACCTAGCTAGTTCTTTCTAGTCTCATCATACATGCTCGCCGGTCTCAAGTATCTAGGTACTCTTGTCGTACCGATGCTCAATCATAGGTACACTTATTATTGTAGATTTAATCTACATTAAAAACCATGGGTAAAATGTATTATTGTGCTCTATAACATCTTTGTTTACACTATATATTTAAAGAACAAACTTATAAACATCCAGTCAAATCAAAATACCTAAATAGTATAGGTATCCTCATCTAAACTTTTACTTATTTTAAATAACTTATTCTAAATAACTTATTCTACATTTTTACTCACTGTCCTTAGTGCTTTCCAAGAAGTGTCTGAAAGCTTCAATCTCCTCCTTCGACCTAACAATAGCCGGTGTGGCAATCGCCACACCAAGCACACAGAGGACGACCAGTGCACGCAACATTATCCTCACTCGTACCACTTAGCAGTACTTAGATGCGCAGTACTCTCCGTGTTGTTTTATATCGTTCTTTATCTCCCTACGAGATTACACTTATCGTTTTGTATGCTAAAAATGATCTATATCTCTTATATTTGTATCGTCATGCATTTAAGACCATTTTATCTGCAAATGCAACAGTAATGTTGATGTACCTATCCACCATTTTGTCCCAAATAACATCATATAAACCCGCGCACGCGCAGCTTATCGAACGCGTACTTACCGATTATGTTAGATTACAATAGGAAAGTGTAATAACAAAATAAATAGAGGCCGTGGTGACCGAGTGGTTTGAGAATTCACCTGCAACCCAAAGATTAAAAGTTAGAAACCCGACTGTACCAAAGAGTCTTTCTGGACTAAGTTACAGTTATTTTATAGTTGAAGGAAACAGCGAGAAGAAATCTACATGTGTTTGAGAAAAAATCAAAGAAGCATAGTGCTTGAGTAACGGCTAGCTATCTGTCACGTGGGCATGTAAATATATTTCAGGCGAAAAGACGGTGTTGTGTTACACACCTTTGCCTACCCCTTTACGCCTTTTTCTTGCCTTTGTGGGAAGGCGTGAAGATTATTTTCAACTGGATTCATATAAAAAAAGTAATGCCCATAGGGAGTACAATGGGAATTCATTTATCTATGCCACTTTATCTATGACTGTGAATCCTGGGTTTTCCAAAATTTTATTTGAATCTAACATAGCTTAAACACATCGATAAATAAATTATATCTCGCATAATCAGTGATTACCTATAACAGAATGTGTCCCATTAATCAGTAGGTAATTAATTATATTACGAACTTAACAACGTCAAATTGTGTGGGTGAAAAATAACAGTAATTCTATACGCAAGTATAAAGGTAATACCTACTTCATTCATGCAGGGGCGATTTTAGAGATTAAGAAACGCTTTTACGTAGACACATAAAAGGATCGGGAAAGACAGGTCTGGACAGGACTGTCTGGAAGAAGAGGTAGAGAGAAAGACCACGATCCTAGATCAAATCAATGGGACACTGATGGATAGGAAAGTCGAACGAACGAATGTGGGTGAAGTGAAAGAGATCTGTCTAGAAAATCTAGAAAGAAGCGGACCTCTCGTCTCTCTCCCTACCATACGAGGGAGTCGGCGTACTTAAATGCACATGTGTTTTAGTTCTTATTTAATACAATCTTCGTTGCTTGTTTAACGGAGATAATTTTGGTGAACCAAGGATCGTTGTGTCTACCTCCATTCGGCGGGTGTGGGACCACCTTGTAAACGGAAGAATTAAAAGTAATTAATCATACATACCTACATATAATCACGCCTCTTTCCCGTAGGGGTAGGCAGAGACCACTTCTTTCCACTCGCTACGATCCTTATATACCTACTTCATTCATTATTCTCTTCACACATGCTCTTCGGTTTAGGGTAACTCTTGACCTGACCTTTTTTCAAGACGTCCCTAATTTGGTCTAGAAACGTCCGACTAGGTCTACCCCTTCCAACACTTTCATTCACACTCGCCTTATACACTTTTTTCGTCAATCGTTCTTCATTCATTCTCTCGACATGGCCAAACCATCTCAGCATACATCTTCTTTCAGAGCACAACGTTTCCTTATCACACTATTTCTTATCCTGTCACAAATTAATCTTAATTAAGTACCTATTAATTTAAATTAGGTATATAATTTTGTATCTGCGTAACCTTAATTTATAACTTATCAAATTATTGTAATGTTTACGTACTTATACGTAACTTACTTATTAAGATATCAAAGATAATATTTATAAACAAACAAACAAACATACGTGTAAATAGTAGGTATTATATATAATTACGTCTATCATTAATCTATTTTTATCAGGAAATCAAAGTGATAAAGATTGATTGTATTTTTTGTTGTTAGTTTAGGTGTTAATAACGGGATTTTAGTTTCAACAAGACAAAAAGTATGTTGTCTTATTTGTAAAATTTGGACACAGCTTTCAATTTTATGATGAGTTGAGGGCATGTATTATTTATACGATATCTTAAAAAATCGAACAGATTATAAGGTTATAAGGATATTCTAAGGTTGCTCTAAGGTTTTGCGAATACATCCTCAAGGCGAAGAAATAAAACAAACAGCTCCTCCAAAAAATTACAAAATTATTAAATAATGTTCACTTCGAAATATTTTTTTTTTACGAAGTTTTTTGTTAAGAAACTACTATATTATTTGTGGGACGGCGCGAGGATATATTAAAATAACACTTAAAAATCAGAATTGGATTTATTTTCTTGCTTTTTCAATAAAAAAAATCTGTTCATTATTTATTCTACAAAAATAAAAGAGAATATAATATCACTATAATACTTATTTATAAAAAAAAATTAACAAATATTTCAAAATACAAATGTATAATTACCATTCTTACGCGCCTGGTAATTTTTAATATAAAAATTATTCAGACCATCGACTCCCAACAAGCCATCATGCACGCCTAACTTCACTGAATACAAAAATATTATCGTTACTCCCTAACACTTAAATAATCAGTTCAGTAAACTAGACAACTACAAGATGCCATTAGCTTATATAAGCATTATTTTATAACGACTTAACTGGCAATTAACCTTTACGAGTGCGAAATAATACAATCACATACCAATCTCAATGATAATTATAAATTACGCGTTGTGTGGCACGTTGTATGAAAATATACATCAGTTATATTTTTACTTATATTATTACACTATGCACGATAGTTCGAAGTACTTGTGCCCGCAATTGCGATACTAATATTAGCTAAGTCCTACTTTAAAAACTTTTCGATATGGATATACTATATTGTCATGATTAATCAATATGGACTCAACTCGCTCATTATGTACCGATGGATTTGTCATCTGTCACGTTGCCACCTAAAATATATCTCAGACGAAAAGTGGGTGTGGGGGTAACTACTACACACCTCTAGCAAGACCCTGCGGGAATCCTTGTCGGAAGACGTGACTTAATTATTATTATTAATTACATGATCGGTGATTCGAAAGATATATAAGTCTAGAGAGAACTTCCTAGACACGTGCTGGACTCGGCGTCCCTGACGGGGTGGGCAGACGCGTTCCAAAATATCTTTGAGCTATGAAGACAACACGATTGGTGCAATGAACAGCTTTTTAACCAAAATTCTAAATGAATATTTATTTGACAAAATCTACCCAAAATTGGCAAGTAATATATTTAATGTACTTATTTCAAAGTTTAAAAACATACAAAATGTATATTATAGAACTTTGTTGTGTTATAAATGACCACCTGTCAAGTTGACACCTAAGTGTTTCTGGCGAAAAGTGGTTGTGACACCATATTTTTAAAGAAATTATAAATACAAATACTTCGTTACATACATTTCGTTATGAGCTTAATTAACCTTGTGTGCCATCAAAGTCGCATTATGCTCACTAGCTATTACGTGTATAGTATATCACTGGTCATATATCGCACAATTATATATCAATATTGACACCAATATCTCAATTACAATCGGAAAGTACTAATTACCTAACACTAAAGTTACATCTACAGTCTAATGTAAAAAAATATAGTTAAGTGAGAATATAATATTAAATACGTTATAGTAAGTATTATTGCAACAAATTAATTGTTTGCTTATAGCAAATTGTCTTATTCAATACACGGCAGTGAACAACTGGTTTACAAAACTTTCAAAAAGCTTTGGGCTAAAGAAATAAAAAATACGCGCACAAACTAGCAACTACATAATGAATATACGCCATGTTAGAATAACACCAGTATTTTTTGCAAAAAAAAAATTATCCGAGAAATGCAAAAATTTTTAAGGATCTTAAAAAGTTAAGTATTTATTTTTAATTCAAATTAACGTTATCACGACGCAATGTCGTTATCGCCAACACATATACACAATCGATCAAGTATCATAAACATTATACAATTCCTCTACACATAAGTATCAATATTTACATACAATATAGAACGTTTTTCATAAAAACTATCTAAAACGGACATTCCGAAAGTTAAACTCCCAGACACAATTAACTAAGGAAAAGCTGCATTCTATTATCTACCTAAATACACTAACATTAAGAAACTAATTAAAATGGCATTGATTGACCTGTCCTCGCACTATGCTTATATAAATACGTATAAAAATATCATATATATTACAGCTCCCGAGTAGTGGGACACAGTTCATATATTATTTATAGTGTAAAGAGGACTCTTGTCTCTCCAAAAATACGTAAATATAAACAAGAATATGATGGATCCAAAATAGATACAAATGTATGTATAAATATATATATATATAGAAATAGATAGATAATTACCTGTGGTCTTACAACAACGTGCTATTGAAAAATTATGAATGAAAGCTTAACTGACATATATATTTGACGTCTATGAATCAGTCTCTGTCACACTTTTAAAATTGTATTTTTTTAAAGACCTCGGGACAACAAGGAAATACTATCAAAATATTATAAATATAAAAGAGTAAGGATGTTGGTTACTCAAACGCGCTAGAATGGCTGAACAGATTTAGATGAAATTTGGCACAGAGATAGATTATTAGCTGGATTATCACATGTGATATGTTTTGCGATGAAACCGCGGGCTACAGTTAGTATAGCTATAGTCGTTAATACAACAGACATCCAATACTATGTGAGAGATATTAGTGTTCATTGCAGAATCGAACCTGCTACCTCAAGCTTGACAGTCGTCTTGTGGATAATGGCTATATGTCATGTCACGTGGTAATACCCCAGATTAATAATGGTAAGGGCAATATAATTATCGAATGTATCATACTTACATCTATTTATTCATATATTTGGGGCACAAGTATATACAGGCACATTAAACATTATTATTATTTATTATTACAGCTGAATTACCTGAAACACGATCGCAGCGCCACCTATCGGGTCCAATTGTTATGTAAGCTATCCTATCTTTCAAGTTGGATCAAACTGCACACGGTGTGCAAATTTTATTGAAATCGGTTAAGTTGTTTAGGAGCCCATCGCGGACAAAAAACGTGACACGTCATTTATATATATTAAGATAAACCTTTTTCTCTAGAAACCATTTCGTGACGTTGTCTTCACTTTTTTCATTATGAATGTTTGTTTCGACATTCTGTATATTAAGTAATATTATTTTTTAACTTATTTCCTCAAAAATTTTAGCAGAAGTTAGAGGAGCAGTTTATATTGTTAATATATATATAGGTACATATATTGGTGCTCATTAATTATTGCAATCTCTCAAACACTACAAATTGACAAACATATTAACAAGACATATCAAATTGTTCCCATTATCTTAAAACAACTCATACGACTATTTAACATACGTGTAAAAGCATTAAGCAGCATACATTTACGATATAAAAATATGACTATACTTTAATTGAGATAATATTTACAAGAAGCATAGCTAAGAAATGCCTATATTATTTAATTGGCTGGAAATAAGAAAAATAAAAAATTAAAGTAATTTTTTACCAAAATTCGCTCGCATTGATTGGCGTTGAGGTAGTTACAGCATTGTATGAAATACCGTAGCATTCGTGAGAAGTACGTAGCAGGAGATACCCATCACTACTATGTCAGTACGAAAGACGTGACTGACAAGAGAGAAACTACTGCACAAACATTTTCATTGGATTGGAAATTGTTAAACTAGGAAGATACTGAATACATATATACCTAATATATATACATCAAAGATCAAGAAAAATCTTTTGAAATAAAAAATAAATGCAGGATTCATAAGCTATATTGGCACTGCGAAGAAATTATCGCTCGTTAACACCCCTTTACCTAAAAAGGAAACTGTCTCACTCTACCGCTCAGCACTTCAAGTAAGCGAAAGCAAGACGGAATATCCAAAGTAAAAAACGACGTAAATTGGCATAGTAAGGAAGCGATGCAAACGGCAGTCTTTGAGTTACAAATACAAGGCCAAACAAAAAGGATCCTTAATCGATTACTATTAAGAGCATTTTGATTCATAAGTACGTACGATATATCGATCCTTAAAATAATTCGTGTGTCACTGTAGGCAGTTTGAGCAATACGACATTTAGTATTCACTACGAGAAAGGATCTTATTGCAACCAGATTAAGGTTGAGATTCGCGGTCTCGGAAGTGTGTGTGCGAGGTCAGTGATCTCCCCTGAGGAGTTCCATGAGGAGGTTGAAGCTGGGGCCGTCGCCGTCCTTGCTTTTGTTAGCTGGGTTCAGCATTTCCTTGCCGACTTGCATGAAGAACTGTAAAGAAATTAGTTTCAAAACATTCCGTTAAAATTGTTTGGAACGCAATAATGTCTGGAGCAAAAAGCAGAGGACGAACACATTCCATCAAATCCATCGAACACGACTGTGTATTAAGATACATGTATGGAAAATAATACATAAGTATGTGGAAGCAATAGAGATTATCCGAAAGACTAGAGTAGAGCGCCAGTTTTTTGGCGTGTTTTCTTCACGCCACGGTCATGGCAATGTGTCGATCTAACGTGAACTTAATCTCGAATGTGATTAAGTTCATTTTCACCTGGCAAGTGCGCTGCAGCTCGGGTATACGCAGCAGTAATTCTCCAAACTTGGCCGGAGTGGAGGGGGAATGAGCTGCGATGTAAGCTTGTAGGGCTGCCAACGCTTTCTCCTGCGAAGCTCGCACTTTCTCAGACTCTCGTAACTCTGGCGCATCTAAATCAAACAGAAGCTATTAACATCCTTCTATCCAACTGCAGCAGGAAGGAGGGTTTTGAAATTAAATGCTAATGTCAAGTTTTATAATGAAAATCGTATTAAAATTTAAAACACAAGTAAAAAACAAACATAAAAGACGAATTCAAGTAAGCAGACTTTTACATCAATAAATATATTTTATTATCAATAGATATCAATATCAATAGATATCAGTGCTAAAAGAATGCAACTAAATAAGTACATGATATGAGTTGGCCTGAACTCATCAATGATGAGCAAAATCAAAAAGCAAGGAAATAGAAAAAATCAATATAAAATGCTTGCAGCGTTACTGTATTTAAGCCAACAGATGGGACTAATATACCTATAGTGCATATATGCGTCTAATATAAAAGTCAGTCACTCGAGACTCGTCCTTCAATCCAAATTGAGCCGTGCATAGCGTATAAATAAAGTTAAAATTCATCTGAGCATTATCTGTTGTTTCTATTACAAATTTGTTTAAATTGGTGTCTTGTAAATATTTATGTGTTGGGTTTGAACGCCATCCACGAAGACGCGACCTATGTGTACGTCGCGGGATGCGGGGAGTCTATTAATTGTAGTGTGCGTGTGCACTCATAGGTAATCAGTGTGTACCGATAATACTCAAACATTAGTGGAAGGTTACACTATAAAATTATGAGGTAAAATAGTGGGGCGCGTCTTCGTGGATGGCACTAGCTACACCTATCTCGTCCATACCTGATGTAAGTAGTACGATAACTTTAAGGGCGACATATTCGTATCTGTCGACACGCAGCCTCCGCAAATGATCGGTAAAACTCAGCATGCGCTCTATACACGGCGTTAATCCCAACCTGAAACAAATAAAATATAATATATCATTAGCCCAGCTATAATGTACTCTCAAGGCAATACCTGAACCCGAGAGTTCATTTTTCAAAATCAAAACCATTTTTTTTTATTTCATATAGACCCAGGTCAGACCCAGGTTCAGGTTGGTCGATTACATGGAAAAGAACCGGCAAGAAACTCCATGGTTACACTTTTCAAATCATTAGGTATATAATAAAAATATTTTTATGTTACAGCATTAGTACTTCAGCATGGGGGAACAGCGTAGGCCCGACAATAGGTCGTTGCTTACATACATAAAACTAACGCATACATTCCACAGAGTAAACGTTTGCTGAAAGAAACATCTTTGCAACCGCGCGGTACGAGACATTTTTGGTTCCAAGGTATGGGAATGAATTCCTCGACGATGGTAGTATCTATATAAAATTAGAACTCACTTTGCACTCTGATGCAGTGTGATGCCGCGGCCGCCGCCCACTCTCACTTCGCCAGGAGTACTGACACCGCGGTAGCAGCACGAAAGTACTAAAAGCTCGCACCAGCTGTTGATCAGTAGACAGATCTGATCGTCGATCTAAAACAAAATATTGTATTAAAATATGACCACAATGTCAGTGATCTTTGCGACGGGAGGGATGCTTGTACCGCTTCTGGTTGTATCTATCTTCATATATCTTCTATCATAAACGGATGGACCGATTTTAATGAAATTTTTTATTTGTGTTCAGGTGGATTCGAGAAAGGTTTCACAATTGGACCCGATAGTGACCGCTGCGATCGTATTTCAGGAAGTGTAACTTTTTCACCCGGGCGAAGCTGTCCCTTTCTGTGTCTTAAGGTGGATTCTAGAATGGCTTTGATTCATAATTGGACCCGATAGGTGGCGCTGCGATCGTGTTTCAGGAAATTTTACTACTTCACCCGGACAAAGCTAGTATGAAATAAAATGTTTCTGATCTTAAGGTGACCTTCTGGTCTTTCGCTTTCCGTTAGGGTTTCGAATCTTAGGACTATCCTAAAGTAGGTACCAAGGTAGGTAGTATTAGCAAGGTTATTGTTTCTCTTAAATTCTCGGGTGCCTAAAAGTCCCTGATCTTTATCAAGGGTGACTTCGCGTGGGGTCCAATATCCAACACGTAGATGTTAAAGTATTAATAATAAGTAAGGGATACACTTTGCGTACTATTATTATTCAGCAACTCACCGAGATGTTCTTGAATAAAGGCAGGCTTTTGCACCACTTGACGATCTTGTACAGTCTATGGTCGGCTATGTTGCACAAGTCGGCCAGGAAGTCCGGCGAGGAGTTCTGCGCAGTGATACCACTGGCCGCTAGGAGGGGGTTGGCGGAAGGACTCGCAGACTTGCCTAGTCTTGTCAGCTCCGATTCGTTGTACTGCCACAGGTGTTCTACGTCCATTATTTCCTGAAGGCGTTCATTCATATTATATACTGTGCCTCGCGGTTTCACCCTTGTAACCCTTTATGAAATTTGGCCATTTTAGGTTTCTTCTCCTGGCAGGTATTTTTTTCTTGGAAACGGTGGTAACTTAAGTTTATATTAAATATGTGACGTTCAATAAGTGTTCCCTGTGTCCCTTACATTGAATAAAATAGTTTGATTTGATTTAATTTGATTTAAAGTCCTATATATATATTATCCTTTACTATATCGTATGCCATGCCCAATGCGACGCATATTGCCCAAAATTTCATATAAAATATACCAAAATTCAATTACATATGTAAAGCGCACGAATCATGAATACTCTTAGTGGCGGACGTGAATAATTCTGACCTGTAATAATGGGGGGATGTCAGGCGTTAGTCGGCTGTTGCTGGACTCCCCTCTACTCGTGTATGACCCGGGGCCGTTTACCTGAAATGATATTAAACGATGAATACATGACCAAAACATCCAGAACAGGAAGATATAATATGTCCCCGAAGGGATTGGCAGAGGTTTATAGCACATACCACAACATATCAACAGGAAACCAGCATACGTTTGCGAAGAAATTCAAAGACATGATCAAATTCAAGGAGATTTATAGTCGTGCCTAAGGAACGGCGTGGGACTCGTCACCTGTGAGCGCTGTCGCCATGTGTGAGCAGTAAGTGTCTAGGTACTACACATCCCTGCCTACCCTTGTGAGCGGGGCTCAAAGATGTTAAAAAATTTATAGATTATTAAATTTGATAGCACTGAAATTGCTGCGTCCAAAATTTACACGGCGAGCGGTACCGCTACCTACAGGCGAATACAACATTATAGGATTTATAGGATGTTTTTGGCAAACCAATTTGCAGCCAGCACGTTGGTAAGCGATTACCGCTAGCGCCAGGCGCTTCTATACATACATATAGGTCGACTTTTTTTTATACCGTTCTGAATCGAAGTAAGGGAAGCTGCCCGGCTGCACCGCTACTTGCTTAACTTGGCGATGGCGATTGCAAGATACGTACACAGGTGAGGCTGGAGGCGTGCCTCAGCGTGGCGGGCGCGTGCGCGGCGAGCAGCGAGCCCGTGGACGCGGCGCTCGACAGCGGGTACGAGCACTGGTACGTGGACCGCCCGCCGCGGGTGCGGTCTTCCCTTATGGCTGACGAGTGACACGCACATTATACATATATATCATACATATAAATAAAAATGGAGTCACACACATTATATATATATATGGCACCTAATATACCTCTGGCGGAAAGTGGGTGTGTGGGTATTACCTATACACCTCTGCCTACCCCTTCGGGGACCCTTGTGGAAAGGCGTGAGGATATATTATTATATATTATTATTATTATATATATATCCTCACGCCTAATTTACCTACAAATATTTGTTTATCGCGAACATACAAACAGACGCCCAGGGGGAATTTGTTTAGTAATATATAGCAGTGTGATTTAAGGTATCCTCACGCCTTTCCACAAGGGGTAGGCAGAGGTGCATAGGTAGTACCCACACACCCACTATCCGCCAGAGATATATTTGAGAGCCCAACGTGATAGATGGCGAGTTTATTTATGGTAATGACTTCATTAGTACGGATTGCGAGAACGATTGACGAAAAAACTGTATAAGGCGAGTGTGAATGAAAGTGTTGGAAGGGGTAGACCTAGGCGGATGTTTCTAGACCAAATTAGGGACGTCTTGAAAAAAGGCCAGGTCAAGAGTACCCTTAACCGAAGAGCATGTACGAAGAGAATAATTAAAGTGGACGAAGCGAAAGAACTAACGATCGTAGCAAGTGGAATGAAGTGGTCTCTGCCTACCCCTATGGGAAAGAGGCGTGATTACATGTATGTATGGAAGGTCAAAGATAAGAAACGATAGTTAGGTTTGTGAGGACAAAGGTCAGAATGTTACCTTCTAGCCTCATCCCGCAGCCGAGGCACTTCTCGAAGCGGCAAGCGGGACACTTCTTCCTGGTGGCCACAGTAACGGGGCAGTTCCCACCCCGCAGACACATGTAGTTCTTGCGGTTCTGTACGGTGCGCTTGAAGAACCCCTTGCAGGACTCGCACGAGAATATGCCGTAGTGGAAGCCGCTTATCTTGTCCCCGCAGATTGGGCATGGGCTGGAGATACCAAGTTCATTTAGTTATGGATATATTACTTATTTTTATTTGAAAAACAGTAAAAAAATTTATCGCCCAAATATGTAAACATACAATATTCTCAGTCATATTTTATTTCATTGATCGATTTTTCTCTCTGGAATAAAAATAAATAAATAAAACAGAACGAGAAAATTATTTACTAAGAAAGTATAAGAAAATTCTACACATGTTCTTCGCGAATTCTCGGAATCTTCTGTTGTTTAAATATTTTTACATTACTGTTCCTTTGACTATTGTGTATACATCATTATAAGTGCGTACATATCGAAACCTTTTCGTATACCGTATCGGTAGGCAGTACCTGTTGATGAGCTGGTGGCGTGTGACACCCTGGTGATGATGAAGCCGCTCCTCACCCTCGGTCTCCTCATCGTGTGCCGGCGACGCGGGGAACACCGCCTCGCGATACACCACGTGACCATGCCGGGACTGGACACATTATACAATCAGCCCTATTACTTTTATACGACCTTTTTTTTATACAACAAGATTGGCAAACAAGCATACGGCCCACCTGATGGGAAACGGTTACCGTAGCCTATTTACGCTCACGATACCGAAGTATCACTTGCGCGTTGCTACTCTGTGTTCGGAGAGTTACAGTGTGTTGGCAGCATAATGGGTTTAATCCCTCTGCTTCCAACACAATGTAACAATCCTCCCCCTCCCCAAGGAGCTCATTACTGGAAACCTTCTTCACCGCGTAGGAACACAACACAATAAATTGTGTTATTTGGCTACGGATTTCTATAAGGTGGAGATCCTGCCCCAGTAGGGCAGCTCCAAATTCGAACGGGAAACCCGTTATGCCCTACCTCTCTTTTAATTATTAATTAATTTATATATATTAAGATGTTATTTCAAATGTATTTTACCTGTACAGGCGAATGCGTTGGTGAGAACTCTGAGCTGTACGAGTAGCACGAGGAATGGGACGCGTCGCTGTTGTTGCGGGACAGCGAGGGAGTGTAGTGCCTCGATGCGCGTGGACTTGCGGACGGACTGCTGTATACACTGAAATAAAAAAAAACGATTGAATGAAGTTATCGGGGAACCTGAACAAATCCTCATTATTATTATAAATATACCAGCTGTGCCGTGGTGGCCGAGTGGTTCGAGTAGTTGCCTGCGACACAAAGATCGCAAGTCCGACTGTACAATCTTAAGTACAGTGATAAGACACACCACGAGCTTTACCGTGAAGGAAAACATCGAGGGGAAACCTGCATACTGAGAGATGTCTAAGAAGCAATTCAAAGGCGTATGAATAGTGCTTGAGTAACGGCGATTGACTCGCCATCTGTCACTTTGGCACCTAAAAAAGGATATCTCTGGCGGAAAGTGGATGTATGGGTTATTACCTATAGAGCTCTGCCTACCTCTTCGGGAACCCTTGTGGCGTGAGAATTACTGGCTGTGCCTGTGTGTATCCAAATTTGTGTGTGTGCCAAATTTCATCTAGTTCCGTCCGTTCTGGCGTGATTGACCCTAGGTACTACACTTTAACTGTACTTTCTTTGTCAGAACTTTCGGTACAAAATTATGTGTACAGGTTTTGATGATATGTATGTATGTATGTAAAGTAGAAACTGGTCATATTCTTACCTGTGTGTATACATAGAGTGTACAGCAGAGTCTGTACTGGCACTGGACTGTACTCTAGGCAACCTTCCCAGCAGTGGAGAGCCGTGTAGCGCCCCGATCAGCTTGTCCATGCCCACTGATGGCTCGCATTTTAACTCTTAAACACGAAGTATGAACTTAGAATTAATTCGTGGCAAGCAATATGTACGCAACCTAATTATTTCTTTTCGTCTTTACTTAGGTATACCAATGTCTTGTAAATATTTATTGTAGTCGTTTAAGAGGTTTTCATTCTGGTAATCGATTAAAAAAAATAGATTTGAATGAGATTGATTCAATTAATTTGACAGCTGAGAAGAGTTTGGAATATTTTCGACTCAAAATCTTATACATATATATCGAGATAGAAGTCGTATGAAAATTTAAGTAAATTTTACACGGCAGTACTATCTACCTCTGCCTACCCCTTGTGTGGTGGCGTGTAGATATAAGTAACATCTGACAATAAATTACCTGATAATTGCGTTTCTTTCTTAATGGTAAGGTTTTGGACTTCCCCTAACGCAGTGTGTGGCATCATGGGAACAGTCGTATGGTCATTGAGTCCGAGAGACTTGGCACTGTTGGTTGGCGAAGGTGGTCGGTGTGAGAGGGTCGACGCGTCTGTTAACACGGATATCTAGAAAAAAAAAGGTCATTTATATCACCGTGATAGAATCAGATATAAACCGTAGTGCTCGAATGTTTCGAAGCAAATATTGCAAATTTGAGTGACGATTGCTCCAATGTGTTTTCGGAGCTTAAGTGCACACTACGTGCTTAAGATTGAAGAAAACCTGCATACGTTCTAATATCCGCAGGTATATTCTGTACATATATAAGTATACATATAGTCGTATAGGACTCACGTTGGCCCATAATATATCACCAGCGAAAAGAGCGTGAAACATCTGCCTACCCATTTGGGAACCCTTGATCACAATACTCTTGCGATACATTTCCGTTGAAGGAAGGAAGCTCTACAAATTTTGCGGAATTGTAGGATAATAATGATCGGAAAATTAATAAGAGATTCAGTAGAAATACTGTTAAATACCAACCCTATTCATGCTTAGACTCCTCTGGTGCTGCTGCAGAGGCGCGGTATACTTCAAGTCTAGAACCCGCTGATCATCCAGGCTCTGGAAACTCTCAGGCCGCGGTTCCGACTTTATGGTTACATTGCGGAGAGTGTCTATGGAGTCGCGAGATGATTGAAGATCTAGCGAGTTGCTGTTTTCATCTGGGAGTTAACGACAATACACCAATGAGTTTTTACACAGTGACCTATGATTTGACCGAGGTAAATAAGTGTTGAGGGTGGTGCTCTACTCTTTACCTACCATTTGACGTGATATCATGTATGTATGAATTTACCACACGAGCTTTATAGTAAAAGGGATATATATATTAATACATGTAACCTGCTTACCTTTAAAAAGGTATTGAAAGAAGTATATGTACGTTCTTGAGAAACTGACGGATTCACCATCTGACAGGTTAGCCCATTAACACTTCTGCCTACCCCTACAGGGACCGTATATATGGAACAGTATGTATTGTTATTTGACTCACCATTATTAACACTGGTATCTATGACCATCTCTGAATCGGAAAGCTCCCCCTCCCAGGACATAGGTCTCTCGTGTTCGTTGCTTTGGGAATCGCATTGCGCTCCGCTCAGCGACCGCTTTTTCTTATTTCTCATATTTACCTGGAGATGATAATTTCAGATCTCATTACAGAGAAATTACTGTGTCCATGTAGTAGATATATAATATATACTAGCTGTGGCCCGCGTGCATATAAATATATATTAAGTAATTTAAATATAGCAGCCGTGGTATCCGAGAAGATTACAATACAAAGATCGCAAGTTCGAATCTCGACTGCACCAATGAGTTCTTCCGAACTTAAATGCAGTGATTAGTTACACCACGAGCTTTACGGTGAAGGAATATCGAGCGGAAACCTGCATACGTTTGTAGAAGAAATTCAAAGCGGTATCTATATGCGTGCTCGAGTAAGGGCGATGGACTCCCCATCTGTCTTGTTGGTAGGCACTACATCCGCACCTCTGCTTACCCCTTCGGGGATCCGTGCGGGAAGACGTGAAGATATATTGTAATATTTGAGCTTTAGATTCTCCCCACGTAAGAGATAAATATGCCTTTTTATCAAACACATCATGAGCCCGCTAGCGCGTTGCTAACTTTGTACCGAAAAGAGTGACCTGGTGCCAGAACAACCGTTTCTTATGTAGTGACCTGTCTTGTGGGGTGAACCTCACTTGGATTTTTTTTTAACCACTAAGGTGACATACTAACACGCGGTCTGCCTGATAGTAAACGGTTACCGCCGCATATGAACGCTCGAAACACCTGGGTATACCAGCGCGTAGCCGCCAAAATTTTTCTTAAAGTATCAATATAAGTATCTAATAGCATCTAATATTAAACACACATTCAATCAATTAGGTATTTTACCTCATATTGATGTTGCGTAAAGTCGATTTTGGAGATTTCAGCATCAGTCGAATCTTCATCGTGCGGCTCTGAAGAGACGCTGATGCGAACACCGCTCGAACTGTACGAGAACTGGCCTGAAAATAAATACAAACGTATCATAATTCAATTGCAAATTAATTATGTTTGCATGGACAACTTGACGCTTACTCTGCCATACGTTTGACCAATGACCTTAAAAATATTCTATCCATGCAACATTTAACCTTTGTCATTATAGATAATGCTTTCCAGTGTTCAATAGTAGTATTTGGATAGTGCCATCCCCGAAGACGCGCCCCACTATTCTTCCTTACAGTTTATTAAGTGTGCAGCCTTCCACTAATGTTTGAGTAGTATCGGTACACGCTGATTAATAACACGCACACTAAAATTAATAGACTCGGGTCATACGTCCCGCATCCTCTTCGACTAGAAATTGGTGGGGCGCGTCTTCGTGGATGCCACTATCTAAACCTTTGATTATATGGATGGACTTTTCAATAATTCAATTTGGATTTTGATATTTGTATACATATATTATCCTCACGCCTTTCCACAAGGGTCCCCGAAGGAGTAGGCAGAGGTGTATAGGTAATACCCACACACCCACTTTCCGCCAGAGGTATATTCGGTGCCAACGTGACAGATGGCGAGTCCATCGCCGTTACTCAAGCACGACTATTACATACGCCTTTGAATTGCTTCTCAGACGTAGGCAGGTTTCCTCTCGATGTTTTCCTTCACCGTAAAGCTCGTGGTGTGACTAATCACTATACTTAAGTTCAGAAAAACTCATTGGTACAGTCGGGATTCGAACTTGCGACCTTTGCGTCGCAGGCAACTGCGAACTTATCAAGAGGATAAGTTTATGTAAAGAAGGTTAACTGAAACTTCCTCCCAGCAAATATGATAACGGTATGATGGCTTTGTCAGTTAGTAACTCAAAGCATGGATTGTTAGAATAACTTACGAATTATATATTCGAGTAAAAATATTATTTTATACACAATATAGACCAGATATTTGTTTATAATGTTACGTACGTATTCACGTGCCACCTTGCTGAAGGCAATCCTATCGATATTCTATTTAAAGAGTCGATCCCCTAAATAGAGTGATAAGCCAAAAAAAAAACAAAAAATATATATGAAAATGTGTTAACACCAGCGCCGGCGCCGACTGTAGTCTAAGGTCATTTGGTATGATGTTTATCAACGAGATAAAAATTTACTGATACAAATGTTGAATTTTATTACAACGGCTCGCGCCGGCTTAGCCAATTGGGAATACGTAACACAATGTCATTTGCGATTGTGTGCGTGTTGTTTCAAACGAGCGTTTTGTGAGCGTCACATATGCAGGACCATTAAGTACCTGTATATTTTTATAAGTATTTACAAAGTTATATTTATTATATCTAGATCAAATCGATCGGACGTTCAAGGACGGGAACGTCAAGAGTACTCGAAACCGACGAGCATGTATAAAGAGACTGATGAATGTCGACGAAGCGAAAGATGTATGTAAGTCTAAAGAGAACTGGCGCTCTATACTCTCTGCCTACCCCTTTAGGGAATTCGTTGAACTTAAATAAAAATACCAAGGTAAGGTAACATGAAAGGTAAATAACCAGGGACACTGCACTGTGAAATAGAGGACTCCGTATACATAATATGTTAAAATTATAATAATAATATAATAATATATCCTCACGCCTTCCCACAAGGGTCCCCGAAGGGGTAGGCAGAGGTGTATAGGTAATAGCCACACACCCACTTTCCGCCAGAGGTATATTAGGTGCCAACGTGACAGATGGCGAGTCCATCGCCGTTTCTCCAGCACGACTATACATACGCCTTTGAATTTCTTCTCAGACGTATGCAGGTTTCCTCTCGATGTTTTCCTTCACCGTTAAGCTCGTGGTGTGACTAATCACTGTACTTAAGTTCAGAAAAACTCATTGGTTATGTATATATTATTTGAGCTGACCGCAATGCAATGATGAAGTCTGAAGAGTAAAGAAGATTTCAAAAGATAAGGTACTCCTGCATTTATCTGAAATTCATGGGTATTTTGGATAAGTGCGTAAGAGTACGTTATCTTTTGAAATTTTCTTTTGAGAAGTTGTAATATCTTCTACGTGAATATTTTTATTAAACAATATAGATAATATACCTGGAAATACGTTTCAAAATCAATTATCTTGAATTTTGAAGCAGTCCCTGATTTACTGTGAGAGGAATGCATTATTGTTTTCCTATAAGAAATATTTTTGTTCTTGTAGATATGTATCCTTTGTTGTGCTAATTTAAATTTATTGTAACGCAAATTAATAAATATACAGAGGGAATTGTATGGTGGCAAACTTCTCTTTATTCAGTGGTTATCATTCGATATTATTGTGTAGTATCAGCAAATTGATTAAGCTTTCAAAGTCAATGCAAGATAACAAGTCGAATTAAACGAAAAATACCGATATTAGGGCGGTATTAGTAATTGGAATTGTCTACCAAAATATTTGTGTAAACAAAATTAGGTATTTTATAAGGACATTCAAAGGACGGTTACAACGACAATATAATTAAAGTCAATTCCATAAAATACACATACATACATACGTATTGCACAGGCGTACTACGTTATCGTATTTTATGTCCCCCGAAAAGGCAAAAACACATAAAATCATTCAAACATGACCAGGCAGTCCCCCTCGAGTTCGACGACCTGCTGATATCATTACACTTCCAATATCCATATTTATGTGTAACATTTGAAATCGTATTTATTTACCGGTACCAGATTCTACTATTTAGGAAAAGCTTGAGATAATAAAGAGAGATCCGAAATTTTCAATACAATTGAGATTACATCGATGTTAAAAACTCGATTTTTATAATAGCATTTACTTGTATATTCACGGAATGTATACTGAATAAGCAATTCTTAATGAGTAGGTAGGTACATATTGTAAAGATTACATACATACAAATCATCACGCCGAGTCCCTAACGGGGTAGGCAGAGAGTATAGAGCGCCAGTTCTCTCTAGACTTACATACCTCTTTAATTTTATTTTAAAGATTTATTTTACTAAATCAAAATTTAAATAAAATGATAATGTTTTATACTTTCTTCTACCCCGCTAGGGACTCGGCGTGATGCTATGTATGTATGTATGATAATGTTTAAATATACTTTATTAAAGAACCTTACCGTTACTAGTCTCCGATCCCGACATGCTGATAGTTGTGACAGAAACGTGCCCACCCTCCACCTTGACAGCGTCTCCTTCACTCGACATCTTTTTACCACTCACATCACCACTATATCGATATAATGTCCTATCGAAAGTCACCTCTTCACTACACTATAAAGAACCATACACAAATGTGCGTCTAATCAAAATGTTACATCCAAAAATACTGTGCGAAAATTTTCCTCAAAAATTATTTTAGCGGTTCTTCATCTATCTTTTCACATGTAGGTTTAATACAAAAATACTTCAAAAGTTATTTTCATTGATCATCTTGCATCGCTGTTCATGTTTAAGGCATCAAGGAGGTTCAGTCTTGAAATGATTCCCGCTTCACATTGCTTCGTTTTTGTGGAGAAAAATCCGTGTCTACGTGGGCAAGGACTGTTCTTCGCATGCAGATACAGTTGATGTGAATTAGGTCCCAGTGATGAAACCAGCATCTTGGGCAATCTGTGAACAAACCAAAAATTTGGGATAAGTCACGAAAACGAAACGAAGAACGAAAAAAGAAAATGTTATATTGATACTAACAAAAAAATCTAAACTCAATCAAACATTTTTAATGCCTTCAATATATATATGGAAATCCACCGAAAAGTCCGCAGGTCAATAATAAATGTGGAATGAACTGTACGCGCAGTTGTTGGTTGTGTTTGTGTACGTATGGAATGGACAGTCGCGTCGCGGCCTTGCGTTGGCCAGTGCTGCGCGATAGCGCTATCGATAACCGACCCGCGTGTCATTGGCACTGTGTTTATGAGGGCGAAGCTCGCTAGATAACGACGTCAGCCACTTCAATGAACTGACACTTATTTTGTTGTGGAAACTCTAAGTGTAATGTTTATGTCCTACCATATAACCAATACACAATACACCTAATACCAGTATACTACAAAGTCAAGGTTTTATATTCTACATGCATACATTCTACAAACATTGATATAGGTACAATATTCTTGTAGATATTCACATGTAATTTAACCAACAAGAGCTTAAAACGGCTCTGCCCTAGCGGGGAAAGCAACAAAAAATCATACCATACCATATTTAATTGAATGCCGATGACAGTCATTATTATACTCATTCTGCTTTACTACTACATTTACATTTCATTATGCAATTGTATTATGAACGATGATTTGAAAAAGGCAATTAAATGTATTAGGACTTAATACGAATTTGATTTAATAATTATCAACCTTAATATTTCACACCTTTATTTTGAGTAAAGAGGTTCAGTACTAATTAATATAAATTTAGCTCTTAGTGTTGCTAATTTAAGAATTGTTGACCACCACTAACACTGTCAAACGATTTGTTTTTGTCTGTCAGGCTATCGATAAAACACAGTCACTAGTTCTCAAACGAGGGAGGGGCGGCGTGAGCGGCCTTCACGAAGCCGGTTGTGGCGACCGGCCGCCAGCCTGCCTTTCGCGCGGACTGCTGTTCTCAATACTCATGTGAGATGAGTGTACGTACAATATTGAGCAATGTAAGAGTTCGAACACACATAGTACTTCATGATATTAATAATGTTAAGAGTGACGAAACGAGGAAAAAGGAACGTTAGACAGCCGTCTGGCAGGCCAATTAGCGTCCAATAGTCCCTTGCCCCCAGACAAACATTTGTCAGTAACCGCTATCAAACGTGCAGACAGCAGCGCAACGCAGTCGCCTTAGCAACGTCTTTAATTGACAATTACACAACATCTCGGCACTGGCTTACATTATGCGCTTACGCTTTTGTTTTGTACTAACGTAAAAAAATTCGTCATTAACTCCCAAATCAACCAAAACCTTAAGAAAACCGAATTGAATCATAACACATTGAACATTCATAAAATTATAGTTTCGATGACGTGTATATCATTCTATAATTAAATCTATTTGGTTCGACCGAACTTGATGTTCCACTTCTATCACCAGCTTGTAAAATACATGTAGGAGAGAGACAGATGTATTCGGAGTCCTAATAAAAGGAGTTCATCCGCACGCGAGGTGGCGTCATCGTGGCCTAGACAAGGCCGATCGGTCATTTGTACGGTACGCCAGACGCCTTTGTCTGTCTCTTATTTACGGATTTATTATACAGTGCTGAATTGTTTTATTTTAGTTTTGCAAATAAATCAATAAAATTATTCTTTAGTTCATATACAACTTATAGAACCCCGGATACAGTATACAAATATTAATTATAATAATGGACCTATTTAGTTGGGTTGATATCAGCTTAAAAAGTCGTTAGACGCGGAAATAAAGGGGAACATTTAATTATTTGCAATACACTTTATAGGCTTGGCAGTAATGTCCTTGCATATTGCGACACATTATCGATAACAGTAAGACGAGGCGTCGACCGATAATTATCTTAAGGTCACAGCACTATCTCGGTGACGTGAACACCATACTGATAGTGATATATGGGTACAAATACTTGTTCGATAACATTGCATTACAAAATTGCATTTGTTGACTGGGGTTCGAACTATGTGACTTGAATCAATATTTACTGAAAACAAACAAATTTTTATTAATAGCTAGCTATGAAAAAGGAAATACTTCAAGTGGTAAAGTTTGAGATATTTATTTAAGAATACAGTTCAGTTTATGTGTTCATATATGTGTGTGTGTGATTATAGTGTTTTTATTTTATATCATGGCGATGAACTCGCCATCTCTCACGTTGGCCCCTAAAATATATCTATGGCGGAAAGTGGGTGTGGGTACTACCTATAATACTACTGCCCACCTATTCGGGGACCCTTGTGACTTCTCACAACACGTGAGGATATTATTATTAATATTATTTTCACCTAAGATACGCAGGTAACACAACTTATTCAATATAACTGTTAACGTGAGCTTTGTTTATTTATACATAATAAATAAACACAGATTTAAAACGGGATTGCCAGTGGTACGAGCTTCGATATACACCTGCAAGATTACTATCTGCGTGGGAGTCTGTAAAATTGCGACAGTCACACTTAAATCTCCATAATTCAACGAAGATCGTGTCCATCCTTGACCCTCATGCGGAGGTCGTGTCTCCCCGAGTGCGACGCGCCCTGTTACCCACGCTACGGCGCACTGAAATAGACGAGGTTAATACTCTTTACCATCCCATGAACTTGGAACAAAGGACTTACGCTGCAAATTACTACACACATTCTTCTACTTTGCCTGCTTTGGAAATGTGAAACCCTAAGAGATCCTCATGGGCTAGAACGCCATTTCTATCTAGACTTACATACTCCTTTCGCTTCATAGACATTCGACAAATGTCTTCTTCTACCTCTTCTTCCAGACTTTTTACTTACTTTGTGAACCGTCACTCATCCTTTAATATATAAATTTTTACATATTCAAAACATATACCTATTTATATTTATAATAAAACTAGCTCATGCCCGCGGCTTCACCCGCGTGGAGTTCGAAAAAGTAGCTTTGGAAATTTTCCTGCTAGAATCCGTTCAGCCGCTATGCCGTGAAATAGCATCATACATTATGATATAAGAACATTGAATTTTTCAGGATTTAAAAAAAAAGTAGCCTATGTCCTATTCCTAGGTATAAGCTATCACTATTTCAACTTTCAGCCAAATCGTTTCAGCCGTTTGGCCGTGAAAGAACCGCAAACATCCAAACTTACAAACTTTCACATTTATAATATATTAGTAAGAAGTAAGATTTATAACTTACAATCGACCGGACGCTCAAGAACGGGAACGTCAAGAGTACTCGAAATCGACGAGCATGTATGAAGAGACTGATGAATGTGAACGAAGCGAAAGAGGGATGTAAGTCTAGAGAGAACTGGCGCTCTATTCTCTCTGCCCACTCCGTTAGGGACTCGTATTTATGTTTACGTAGCGTGATGATATGTATTTATGTTTATAATTCCATTGTTGTGTAAAGGTTATGGCAATATTACGCAAAGTCAAAATATAACACTGAGACATATCGCAATCCACAAATAGGTACCAAATACAAATAAAACGAGAACATCAAACAGTCTCCATCGACGGAAACTTACGAGACAGTTTCATGGATAATTTCAAGGAGAATTGCGAAACACTTGTACTACGTTTGTTTACTTCCAAACACGTGTCCCGTCAAAACACACTTACTAGGCGCTGCATATTGGTTGTATGAAAATAGAGATATGGTTTTCAAAATAAATACTACTACAGTTTTACACATTTAATTATCTAATATTGTGCAATGTAAATCAAATGGTCTGTCAATCTAAGAGGCCGTTCATTTAGTTTTATAATAAACAAACAATATATTTCCCAATGGTCCTGCACCGATAACGTTCACTTAAAGCTCCCCTGATTAAAATTAAATGTCATTAAATATATTTCACCTTCATACCCCATTTTGTCTTGTATCTTAAATCGCCAGCGAGTTTAAGTAACAGTTCAATAGAATATATGTTATTCACAGAGCTAATTCATTAAAAAGTTAATTGGAACCGTATTTATAAATCAAATGGATCGAGGAAAGGGAATTTGAATGGCAAAATATTTGTTATTGTAAAAAGGAAAAAGTTTTGTTTCTGTTTGGAGCGCTGTTTTATTTCTACAAATTGTCATTTAACGTGACATAAGCATAAGCAAATCGACGTACTACGCAATTATTCTAGCAGACGTTTAACAAACAGTACTAAGACCTTTAATAGTGTGGACATCGAAAGGATATAAAATAAATGTAAAATTCCTGATTCCTATGCAAAAGGTTTCCAGTAATGACCTCCTCGGGGAGGGGGGAAGGATTGTTATATTGTTTTGGTAACCGAGGGATTAGACCTATTATGCCGCCAACACAGTCACTCTCTGAACACAGAGCGGCAACGCGCAAGTGATACTTCGGTATCGTAAGCGTAAATAGGCTACGATAACGGTTTCCCATCAGGTGGGCCGTATGCTTGTTTGCCAATCTTGTTGTATTAGAAACAAATGTTTAATTTCGTTCAATTGGTGGGTCCTATTCATAATAGATTTGTACGACAATTTTAAGCCGGATCGTACTTTCAAATGTTTAATAATTACCAAGATAGTTTTTGCAATAAACCGGAACCAATTTAAGCCGGTGGCATTTTATAATAGTAAGCAGATTGTTATATTATCGAAAAATGTTGTGAGTTCGACATTTATTTCTAGTCGAAACCTTGAAGTATTTAAATCTAGGCCGTATGTCTATTGGTGAAATATAAAGGAGTCTGTAACCTTGGACACAATATTAAATTCAGATTCGTGAAAAGAAAGTAGTTATTTGTGTAGAAAATTCGAAATATGTTGTGGAAATGATAGAACAAAAATTCGTTCATCTTTTCCTTGATTAATTTTAAATTTAGAAGCAATTAAAACTTTCACCTGTTCTTGGAAACTGCAAAAGTCAATAAAATTATTTTTATTACGAGCAGAATTTGATAGACGCAATCCTGTCTGCCAGTGCTTTCTTATGATAACATAAATGTACATATCACCTGCTTACTTTCGTTCTAAAACAAGTTTGTCGTGTTCTGGCATAAATATTATTTGCCACTTAACAAAAGAATTAACACCATTGCATGTTTTCTGTCTTTAAAAATATCAGATAGTTTAGTAAATCTATATATTTATATAGAAATGCTATGTTGGTTTGTGTACGCTTCAAAAACTCGAAAAGTTCTGCACCGATCGAACTGATATTTTAGCATGATATCTAATCCGCATCAAGGATTGTTTTTATCTATTTTTTGCATCAGTCACATATCCACAGCGAAGCGTGGCAGGGTACAGCTAGTTTTCAATAAATTTTGGTCAAATTCATACATTACAGCGCCATCTTACTGGTGAGGAGACCAAGTGAGTGGCAAAATAATACATTTCTTTCGACAAACTTCAGTTTATTTACCAACATGATTATTATCACGCCGAGACCAAGTATTTTTTCAGTAGATTTCTTAGAAATAAAATACAACAGCACATAGCTCTTAAGAAAATATCAGTTAATTTGGAGTAACGTATATTAAGGCGATTCAAAGTAGCGGTATATTTTTACATTTTCGACACCCAGACAACAGCTGTTCAAACCCAACTACATACGCGTATGAATGTAAATATTTCATGGAAAATTAAATGCGTCATTAATCATTATGCATGTATATATACATACGTATACGTATACATAGGTACATATGTATAGTCAAAACCCTATATCATCAATCAATAGTACTTTAACCGATGGCTTTGAACAGAAACAACATTCAAAAGTATATATACAAAAAGTGCATTATCCCGTGAGCCGTCCGTGGTGGCCGAGTGGTTCGAGTAGTTGCCTGCGACACAAAGATTGCAAGTTCGAATCCCGACTGTACCAGTGAGTTTTTATGGGCTTAAGTACAGTGATTAGTCATACCACGAGCTTTACGGTGAAGGAAAACATCGTGAGGAAACCTGCATACGTCTGAGAAGAAATTCAAACGCTGCATGTATAATCGTGCTTACATCCCTTGGGACAATTCCACACAACCTGACATAGTCCCAAAAGCAAAGCTTATCCTGTGGGAGCTAGACGGCGATATATATGTTTCTACTTATTTATTTATTCGTGTTTATCACACAAATATCTGCCCTCAATCGATTCGATTCCCATAATCGAACCCGCAACTTCAAATTTTGCCAGGATCTCTGACAGACTATAGACTTGACGACTGTCAAACTAAACATTACAATTGCGATATTCCACATTCGAGTAACAAATCGATCTACCTTCGTTTATTATCTCACGAGAGAGTGGACAGTAATAAATTGGTTTGGCGTGTAATGTGAAAACCGCTTGCGGACCTCGGCAAGTTACTAGACTCGTTATCATAAACCAGTTAAGCATAAAACAAGGGTGCAGACAAGCAGGCCATTGTTCCTGGTTAGTTAACGAGGTGTTGGATAATCATGATTTGTCAATGTTTACTATTTATTGCATACACGTAAACAGATAGGCGTACAAAGATGGTCTGCCACTTAAATTTGTAGTATCTACTACAGTGATTAGTCACACCACGAGTTTTAAGGTGAAGGATAACATCGAGAGGAAAGTTGCATACGTCTGAAAAGCAATTCAAAGGCATATGTATAGTCTGGCTTGAGTAACGGCGATGGACTCGCCATCTGTTACGTTGGCACTTAAAATATATCTCTGGCGGATAGTGGATGTGTGGGTACCACCTATTACACCTCTGCTAACCCATTTGGGGACCCTTTTGGAAGGCGTGAGGATAATTTATTTATTTATATATAAAAAACAAAGTAGTAAATCTGTGTGCGTGCTGAGGAAAGATCTGAGAGAGAAAGAGAGAGAATGGAACTGGCGCTCTACTCTCTCTTCCTACCACGTGCGTACCACTCAGAGTGATGATATGTATGTTTCTATTAATTAAATATATTATCATATTTAGCCGGGCATTTCAGGTAGATTGATACATAGTGGGATAGCTGCCCCGCTTCGA
Source organism: Drepana falcataria (assembly GCA_945859725.1). Classification (NCBI taxonomy): domain Eukaryota; kingdom Metazoa; phylum Arthropoda; class Insecta; order Lepidoptera; family Drepanidae; genus Drepana; species Drepana falcataria. The sequence continues at coordinate 10,813,290 of OX243927.1, read as the reverse complement.
TACACCATTTTATCTTTGCCACAGAAGAACTGATCCTAAGTTTATGATCTTACCATTGACTGAGGCAGTTGGTAATAATTATAGATCTAAGATAACCAACTGTCCAGGTTTAAGAATTACTACTTATCCGTGTGAGTTTCCAAGTGTACTAAGTAAACAGTTAGCTAATCCGATAGCAATGTCGGCGACAAGTAAATGTTGTACACCTTGGATCGCGCACCAACGAAACCTTATTGCGCTTGCATACAGGACGCTTGCTAAAGCCGTTTCACTGAAGCCTACATCTTAATTTATCAAAAACAAACTATTTTTTTTTCCAACAAATGGCGGTAAAAAAGAACGATGCATAAACTCCGCTGGGCTCTATGGATTGGTGTCACCACTCACGTGCTGTCAAACTACAACCGACATTAGCTGTCATCGAGTGAACTGTCAAAAGCAAAGAAGCGGAATTTAATCATTCCAACACTGTTGCTTTGTATATGGAACAATTAACCTTTGCTTATGGTTGTAAAAGTGTTATATCAGCTGCTCCTAGAGTCATACATTTTGTTCATCATTTTACCTTGAATCAAGCGAAACTAAAATAGGGCTGAATAGTCTTTCTAATTTACGCATTGAATTGCTAAAGACGCTATGGCATAAACCTGCAATTTTAATTTGCAGACGACTACGTTTTTATTCAATTGTCCTGTTTGTAAGTATGTATGTATGTGTGTCCATGTGTAGATAATTTTATAGGTATACTTAATTTCCTTAAAAACATAATTCAAATGGCAACCACTAGAAAAACCATGATAATCCAGATTTTTTACAAGTGATGCCTTTGGTAATTGGCAACATTATTTAATATTTTTTATAGATTTTATTAGATATCAAGGATATTAGAATCAGGGCGTGCTTGCTATTTTATTTGATTCGTAGTTCCAAAGCCCAGCTTTCACTACACCATATGCCGCATTAAGCCCTTACGCAATTCGATTTTACTTGAACAGAACCAAAAGACGCAAACATGACTCAATACTGCATTCCTATTGAACTTTTATTTGTAAGCATAATAGTTTTTTTGAGTTTATTTTTAAACAGCGTACATACCTATGTATGAGTAATGCCCGTGGTCGCTGAACTAGTCCTGTATAGATGCTCAAGCTATTTATTCAAAGCTAATAGTGTCCGCTGTTTTGCCTACGATAAGTGTGATGCCGCTCTCGCTTGGTCAGAAGCATGATTATATAGCCAATTGCCTTCCTCAACGAACGGACCATCTAAGTAAATAATCTGTTTTTCATAAGGATTTGTAGGCAAGTCCAGAAAATAGCGCGTGCAAACAAACGCTACCTCTTTACAGCATTAGTAAAGAACCTATACTATAGATAATAATATTTTATATAATTATGAAAAAAAACTGGTGGTCAACTTGGAATAAACTAGATTGTAAATTTAATCCCAGGTTTTCTTCCATCGAAGAAGACCGTCAAACACGTATTTGACATTAGCATTTTACCTCTGAAGTAATGTGGGTGTTATTACACCACTGGTTTCAAGGAACTTGTTCCTGGGGTGCGTTTGTACCCTCCTATCGGGACGGAAGACATCATTTTTTTTTTATTATATTACTGTACTTACTTACTAATAGAATCCGATTAAGAATATTACAATGTTTCATAAACACTGTAGTTTCAACGGTTAGATTTATAAAGATAATTTATTTCCATGTAGTGAGTGTAGGCATCCATGCTGCAGCCCTTATTAAAAACAATATCAATACATAGTATGTTCCACCAGAGTGGCAAACGCTTAGCTCTTTTTACCATTCTCCATGCAAAATATGCAAATCAACTGTAATATAAGAGCTTACCGTCTGTGGAATGTTACCTGGTGTACAGTAGACACAAGAGATTGCATTAAGATATATAGTCGGTCAAATAATTGTTAATTAATCATGTAAATAGAATTAATCACATTGACAGCAACCTTGTAACTTGGAGTATGGAGAAAGGAAATTCCATTAGTTTACTTATTCCGTTACTTTGCGATCGCGATAAGTTTATTTAGCTACTTGGCAACTCAAACAATATAAGGTATGTATTAGTTTAGTACCTCTAGTGAGTTGAGTTACTCTATTTGAGTAACCATGGAGTTTTTTGCCGGTTCTTCTCCATGGAAACGACCAACCCGAAACGTGAACCTTTATCGAAGTTTTATAAGTTCCCATCTAGGCCTATGTGAAATAAAATATTTTGAAGTGAATTATTGAATACCGCGGTTTAACCCTTTCTTTTGATTGCATTGGTAGGTAGGGTTGAATACAAAATTAGTCCAATTTCGCAAAGTATTTGCAAGAACAAAACTCCTCACAAAGTTTCGTATTTATAATATCAGTGTGATGATGCTAACCACCGTATCATTAACTTTTTCTGTCGGGAATCCAAACCAAGCAGATACGTAATATTTGCTGTATCATTAGCAGATTCAAATATATGCCAAAGTATGATCATATATTAGTTCTGAATATTCGGTAATCGAGAGTACAGTATCTACATCGAACGTGGATAAAAAGTTGACATTAACGCAAACTTGTTCTCAAATTATTTATTGGACATAAAGTCCGATAACATTCCTGCATCGTAATGTTTCCAACTAATGAAACTAATCGACTAAGCATTCGAATTTTATTATCATCATCTACCTTGAAGTATGCATATATTGTTTTATAAAAGAACACGTCCCCATTTGGGTATCACTCGTTCTCCACCCGTATTCCAAATTTAAAACAAAAGCTGAAGGTTATTCTCGAACGAAAATTTCGTCAGCTAGGCGGAATTGCAGGCGAACAAGACATCGAGGGCACGCAGGACCGGTATCCACCCACCAGTGGGTGACACGAGGGCCGCGGGACGAGAGGGGAGGTACGATGGAGGGGGCATGGTAAATGGGTCGCCGCAGCCGCATTCCGCGATCGCTGATACTTCTCAGGAAGTCCATGCGAAGCTTTGCGAAGGAAACCTAATCCAAAAATAGACAAAACGACCCACTCTAATCTTAAAAACAATCTGACTCATCTGCGACAGACAATAATTCTGCATTGAGTCACAAATACGTCGACGGATAATTATTAACTTACAAATTAATGGCGAATCGCTCGTAACCGGCGAGCATGTATGCATGCAGAGACACGAATATGGACGATGGGAAACAGGTATGTAAGTCTAAAGAGAACTGGTGGTCTACTCTCTCTGCCTACCCCGTTAGGGGTACACATGTTTGTACAAATTAATACAAAGTACCCTACAGATTTCAAGATGATTACTCATCACGTACCTATTATCATGATTATTTATTTAGCTTCAACTATCAGACTTAAGCTAAGATCATATGCAAGTTTATAAGACGACTAGCTGTCCCGCCCAGCTTCGCCCGGGTGAAAAAGTAAAATTTCCTGAAACACGATCGCAGCGCCACCTATCGGGTCCAATTGTGATGTAAGCTATCCTTTCTTTTAAGTTGGATCAAACTGCATACGGTGTGCAAATTTGATTGAAATCGGTTAAGTAGTTCAGGAGCCCATCGTGGACTTGATTGCCATAAAAAAAGGTTATAATGAGTCAATCTTAAAAGATAGACATATGCTGCCGCGGACTTTTTTTCAGAACTTTTAAAGAGGAACAATTCCCGCATACATGATATTTTCGTAACTTCAACCGCTTACGCAGCGTATGCAACGGAAGCTCTCATAAAGGAATATTTTTTCCCGTTCTGGCAACATTATTCATTTATGCTTCGCTCCTATTGGTCGTAGCATGATGTTATATAGTCTAAAGCCTTCCTAGAGAAATGGACTATCCAACACAAAAAACAAATTTCAATTCCAACCAGTAGTTCCTGAGATTAGCGCGTTCAAACAAACAAACAAACAAACAAACTCTTCAGCTTTATAATATTAGTACCTATAGATATTAAATTTTGTACAATAATTTTGAAATATTATAAAGAAGCAGTTTCATTGTTGGTTTGAACGCGTTTGTCCTGGGAGCCGACAAAAAAAATTGCACGAATTAGACCATTTATGCCGAAGGTTTATGGGCTATCAAGCTCTATTATATCGCCATGCTACTATCATACTACCGAAGGAGCGGAGCAGCTATCATTATAATATATTTAAAGTTACCACGAGTGAAATCGTAATGCACAAAGTCAATAAGTGAGCTCCGTTGCCGTTCCGCAGTGTAATTGAATAAGCCCAAATACAGACTGTTTATGATTGAAGATGTCGGTGCCATTTTGTATTAATCAACCTTAATTCGGACCACGCCAAGGCCGTTGGCAATTTGCGAAACCGCAAAAGCGGCCTGAAATATGGAAATGATATTCATCGCATTTCCAAACCTTTAGCCGCAGCCTGGAGAAACAGCATGGCTCACTTACAGTGCAGTTACATAATTCGTTTTCACAATCACATTTATTAGCCTTTATAAAAAGCCTACCACCACACCACTTGCCATCGTCAGGCAATTCAGCCCCTACCTTCTAAGGTAACTAAACTAAACTGATCTAGCACGGCGCAGTTTCAAAGTAGTTTCCTTCCGCGAGCAGTCAGCCTATAGACTGAACCTCCTGTTGAGGTTTTCCCTTGATATTACAAGTATGGAGTTCTTAAAGCGTGTTATTCCTGTAGGGTCGATTGCGCGAGCGAATACTTTTGGAATTGCAAGCGTCTTGGACGACGGGAACCGTACCATCCGTAAGTATATGTTAGCTATCTTGGTTGTATAAACAAGAAATAAAAGTTGGCAATATTAATAACTTTGTAATTAGCAGGTGCACGATTGCACCATCGAGGCAATATCGCTCCTCAGAACTGTAAATGCAAATCCTAACATCAACTGTTCTGTCTGTGTAGCCATTCAACTAATATATTACCAGTCACCAAAGAAGGCCAAATCGATACCTGTGAATGTAAAAAATATCCTTCGCAACGAATGCGTCTAGTCGGACCGGTCCAACCGTCACTATGGCTGAGTTTTCCGGTGCCAAATTAAAACAATTTAATTGGCCCCAAAGATTGAAAAAAAAAGCTCCGGAAATTGCTGTGTTATGTGATCACGTAGCTTTACCGTTTATAGCAACTATTTTCGACACTCATCTAGTTCTATTGAATACAGATTCATTTGTAGGCGAAAGCCTTTTACTGGTAAAGGTACGTGCTTTGTTGAATTTAAAATTGACGTTTCCATGGTTTGGTATGATGTAATTTCTGACAATAATTATGCCACTCCGACCTCTCCTCTTTACATCTCACCCAATACATGTCCTAAAAATTTAATCGAAGCAGACATCACAAAAACATAGTTGTTCGGTGACTCAAAGTAACCTAACGCAAGGCACAAGACCTGTTCCCGTCCAGACCAGCGCTGTGACTCACGCCGTAATGGTTTCGGAGAATAATACCGAATTGAATTTAAGTCAAACGGTTGCAAAATGTACCAACAAGGATACCTTGTGATTTCAACTCATGTTTGGTGGTCTTGACACGTGGGAACTGTTAATTCAGAGAAAGTTACTGCATGAACAAAGGTGTCATTTTGTTCGCTATAAGGTAACATTGTGCTCACCAAAAAATTGCTTGGCTTTGGATATACATACTTCGCAATGTCCACGACAGAGCTCAATAATAAATCTTCGTTTTATTTGAGGTTATATTAATTTGGGGTGAATGTAACCCCTACATAGTAATGCTAGCTTTTGAATTTTTACATATGAAGCTCAAATTTCGAAAACACGCAAAAATATGTCTGCATTTTTTTACATTGCAAATTTGGGGCGAACCAGTGTAAGGAACCCTTCAAAATTGTGTTGGCCTTCGAATTTCCAATTACATTCCACACATACAAATTTCTTCCAACGGTCAAAGTCGTCGGTTGGATGGCTTTAAACCGAACGTAACAGTGTGAATATAGTTGTTACGCGTTTGCTAACAGTACACGCATATCGTACGCGGCGGCAATGCATCCTTTTACTTATGGTGTCGCAACCGGGGTCAAGACGAGATGCAACGCGAACGAATGAAATTTCAAATGTCACGGCGCTGAAACGTTCACCTGAGTGAGCGGCAATTCGTTTCGTTATTACATATTCAAATTAAGTAGCTTAAAAACGTTTGGTTTAAACTACAATATCTTTATTGTAGTTTAAACCAAACGTTTTAAAACGACAATTAGTCTTGAACGATTCCTCAATAGTCCCAAACTAACCAAGGGTTGGGAACTCTGGTTCTGGATCTCTAGCTCTGGGAACTAGGCAACGATTTAAGTCCTCACGCCTTCTATACGAGTATATAGGTAGTACCCACACACCCACTTTCCGCCTATATTTTAGATTATTTTCCAATAATCTTATCTATACTTAATATTATAAAGTTGAAGAGTTTGTTTGTTTGTTTGAACGATCTACTGGTTGGAATTGAACAATTCTTTTTGTGATGGATAGTCCATTTCTCTAGGAAGGCTTTAGGCTATATAACATCAGGTTACGACCAATAGGAGCGAAGCATAAATTAATAATGTTGCCAGAACGGGAAAAAATATTCCTTTTTGAGAGCTTCCGTTGCGTGCGCTGCGTAAACGGTTTAAGTTACGAAAACATCACGTATGAGGGAATTGTTGCTCTTTAAAAGTTCTAAAAAAAAGTCCGCGACAGCATATGTCTATCTTTTAAGATTGACTCACTATAACCTTTTTTATGGCAATCAAGTCCACGATGGGCTCATGAACTACTTAACCGATTTCAATCCAATTTGCACACCGTGTGCAGTTTGATCCAACTTAAAAGAAAGCATAGCTTACATCACAATTGGACCCGATAGGTGGCGCTACGATCGTGTTTCAGGAAATTTTACGTTTTCACCCGGGCGAAGCTAGGCGGGACAGCTAGTATAATATAAAATTGAGTAAGAAACATCTTCACAAACTTTCGCATTTATAATATTAGAAGGATACCACAAAGGTTATATATACTACTGGTGTTCTACCCTCTCTGCCTACCCCGTTAGGGACTCAGCGTGATATGTATGTATGCAAGTACAAAGGTTCGAAAGTAAAAATCCTTGAAAGAAGTGTTACATCCTGGCCGCACACAGACCTCTTTCTTTAACAAAACATACCAACCGATTTATTGGCGTCTTAGCTACAAAGCAATGCCCTGCGTCGAGCCACGGTAAGTCGGGTTATGTGGAAGCGCTAGTGAGATCAAATAGCAGAGATACATGGCGATCTATGTCAATATGGGAAACGTGTCGCGAGTTCGTACGAGGTCCACGATCTGCTCCGATAAACAAATCTCCGATTACTTAAGGTAAGTTGAGATTGCTCTTGTTTTAATCTCACATACATATACCTATATCGTCACGCCGAGTCCCTAACGGGGTAGGCAGAGAGAAATGAGCGCCAGTTCTCTCTAGACTTACATACCTCTTTCGCTTCATCCACATTCATCAGTCTCTTCATACATGCTCGTCGGTTTCGAGTACCCTGACCTGAACGTCAAGGGTACTCATAGATACTACATGTAGGTATAAATGTATATATATATATATATATATATAATTATGTAGGTATGTTTTTAGCCTTTAATAGATACCTTGCATATTTAATCACGGACACGATCGCGAACAGCACAGAAAGTTCAAACAATTTAGACGCTAATACTACCAAATAAGGTGTGTTTAAAATTCAAATTTCCATAGCATACCCTGTGGTCGGCCACACGAGGTTATTATATATTTATTTCCATATAACACGTCATGCTCGCTACTTATCAAGGCTATGCATGCTTATGACCGACCGATACAGTACGTATGGAGGTAGGAAAATATAAGTACGTATATATATATATATATCATACTAATATTATACATGCGAAAGTATGAGAGGTTGGTCAATCAATCACGCCCGTAAGGCTGAACGGAATTGGACGAAGTAATTGCAAAGTGCTAGATATATTAGCCGGAGAAACACATAGATATCCATATCTTATCTCAAAACCTAATCCAGAAAAAGAAACAAATTAATAAAATCAATTTTCTAGGTGCTCAGTTAGTTCAGTTCACTAGTGTGTAACCACGGTTCACAAAATATATGTATATAAATATAACACAAGGAGAAAAGAACATCGCCAAGGCAGGAAACCTTCAAAGGCATGCCTATATGACTCGTATGACCTCGATGACGTCATACGTTTACAACGCAAAATGGAACGTTGATATCCGAATGATTTCGAACAAAAGAATATCTATATAGGTCGCTCCCTTTTGTTTGTGTATTTTTTGAATTTCGAATTACAAATACCGCCGCGAAAACCACCGAATATGTATACACATACATCGATATATGCGATAGTTTATAAGCATTTTTGTTCCTCATTCACGCAAAAGCTACAGAACGCAATTGGATGGTATTTAGCACAGATATAGCACATATATAATAACTGGGATAGCACAAAGGATGGTTAATTAAAAAAAAAAACAATGAAATCAATATTTCTAAAGCAGTCGTACCATGTCAACCGTCCTTCTGTCTTAACGGTAAAAGTAGTAGCCGATTCTGATACGGTTTTCGCCGACAATACGATATTTTTTTTCTAGAAAGGTTCATATATATATATATATACCCACAATAAGATTTTATAACGAAAGTAGAAAAACATTTTTTTTTATTTGTTCCTTTTGAATCTCTGACGGGTTTATAATAAAATAGCATTTGCCAGCTGCTTTGTTCGATTTTACTAATCTATTCATATTACCCAAAATTAGTAAATAATAGCTCAGAGTTCTTCACGAGTACGAGTAGGTATTCAAAACTCTATAGGAGACATTTGCTCAGAGTAGTAGAGTAGATAGTCAATGGAACGTGGACTAATAGACGGTACATGCAGGTCCATGCTCCCTCGGCAGACGCGCATGACTCACACGGCCGCGCGCTTCCGCCTGATAGCAAGGTCACCGGCCGCAACGCACACAACGACACACACACACACACACACACCACAATACGTGAAAGTAGTGAGAGTACAATCGCGTCCAACGTCTTTTATTATTTTTAAACTAATTCGTCGCGCACAAAACCCCTTCGTCACCATCATATTATAACGAACTTGACCTTTGAATATCGAAGTGATAATAACAAGGCAGTGCAGTTGTGATAAGATACACGCTTAAGTTATCGCACTTTTGAACAATACGTGTTATTATCGTATTGAAACCTTTAAAATATTCTCCATAGCATTGTCTATACTAATATTATAAAGAGGAAAGATTTGTTTGTTTGTTTGTAATGAATAGGCTCCGAAACTACTGGACCGATTTCAAAAATTCTTTCACCTTTGGAAAGCTACATTATCCCCGAGTAACATAGGCTATATTAAATTGGACCCGATAGGTGGCGCTGCGATCGAGTTTTAGGAATTTTAACTTTTTCACCCGTGCGAAGCTATCCCTTTCTGTGTGTCTTAAGGTGGATTCGAGAATGGTTTAGATTTACAATTGGACCCGATAGGTGGCGCTGCGATCGTGTTACGGACAATTTAACTTTTTCACCCGAGCAAAGCTGGGCGGGACAGCTAGTTATAAATAAACAGGATAAATTATCATTAATACATTATTATCATCTTAATGTATATAAATTACGCGTCTCGTTGTTTGTCCGCAATGGACTCCTAAACTACTTAACCGATTTTAAACAAATTTGCACACCGTGTGCAGTTTGATCCAACTTGAAAGATAGGATAGTTTACATCTCAATTTATATTCGTAATATTATTTGATTGCGAGTTATTATTGGTCTATTATTTAACAGTCACAATTATCTGTTAGCTCCAAACGATTCTAGCAGATGGGTATCTGTTGACTGGATTGGATTGAGTAGTATATGTATATTTATTTAAAATGTAATATAACAAAAACCGCAGTAGTATAAAGAAGCATTCTTGTTTATTTGAATACGTTAATTGCACAGAAAAAGGATAATTAATCCGATTTGTAAAAAAACATCATTAGACACCATCAGCGAACGTGACATATTTCTTCTCAAATGTTTGCAAGTTTCTTCTTGGTGTGTCTCCTCTACTGTAAATATAGTTTTAAACGAGTTCTATACTATAGAGTAAAATTGTAAACTAATTGGTCTTCATATTAGTTTCTTCGAACCTGGGATCTTTGTGTTTCAGGCAACTCAAACCACTCGGCCACCACGGCTTTCATGTGTAGCATAACGTAGCAAACAGCTTAATCACTTTATATAAAACTAGCTGACCCGCCCAGCTTCGCATGGGTGAAAATTTACATACATACATATCATCACACCAAGTCCCTAAGGGGGTAGGCAGGTAGTATAGAGCGCCAGTTCTCTCTAGACTTTATACTTCTTTTGCTTCGTCCACATTCATCAGTCTCTTCATACATGATCGTCGGTTTCGAGTACTCTTTTCGTTCCCGTCCTTGAGCGTCCGATCGATTTGATCCAGGTAGTTGGAACGTGGCCTTCCTCTGCGTCTTCTTGCACACACTTTTGCTTTGTATATCTGTATCGTCAATCTTTCTTCACTCAACCTTACTATATGTCCAAGTCAGCGTAGCATGCCTTTCTTCATCTTTTCAATCTCGCCCTGATTCACGCCAGTTGATTTGCGAATCTCTTGATTCCGGACTCGAACTAAGATCGTTACTCCGCACGTTTTTCGCAGCTGATATCGCATCTCAGCTGCATTTAAGCTATCTTAATACTTCCTCTGACATACCCAGGGTTCGCTGCCATACAATAAAGTAGGCACAAATATCACGCTGTGGACAGCAACCGTTGCTGGCCATCAACACCGACATGGCCCCATTCACCTTAATACCGGCAGTTAGCCTTCTTTCAATATCTTTTTCATACTTTCCATGTCGTGTGAACATGCTTCCTAGATATACAACTTCATTCACTTGCTCTAGAATTTGTGAAAAGAATTTAAAATTTGGGTTTTCAAAAGAAAGTTTGAAAGTGATAATAAAGTGAGATATAGGGCTCGTTTAGTCGCTAAGGGCTCTACCCAAGTAGAAGGTGTGGACTATAAAGAAACATACTCACCTGTATTAACACACTCAACTTTGAGAATGTTATTTTCTTTAAGTGTAAAGTTAAATTTAGAAATTACTCATCTTGATGTTAACACTGCATTTTTAAATGGCTAGGTACCTTGATGAAACAGTATACATGCAAGTACCACCTAATTTAGAATGTCAGAGTAACAGTGTACTCAAACTAAAACATGCAATTTATGGACTTAAACAATCAGCAAGGCAGTGGAATAAGAGAGTAGATGATTGTTTGTTAAGCCAGGGTTATATTAAGTCTAAATTGGAACCATGTTTATATAGTAAAAGGTAAATAAGGAACAAATTTTAAAAACTGTGTTTGTTGATGATTTTTTCATATTTTCCAGTAGCAAGGCATTGACAGATGAACTGAAACATAGTTTAATGTCAAATTTCAAAACTAAAGATTCAGGGCAAGTGAAAGAATGCTTAGGTATGAGAGTAAAAGTATATAAAAATGGTTGTATATCATTAGATCAGGAGCATTTTGTCGAACATATTTTAAATAAGTTTAAGATGTCAAACTGTAATGTTGTTGATACTCCTATTGAATGTAATTTGAAGTTGGATAAGTCAGAAAATGTTTGTAAATAATATCCTTATCAGCAACTGATAGGAAGTCTTATGTATTTGTCTATACTTACACACCCAGATATCAGTTACAGTGTCAGCTATTTAAGCCAATTTAACAATTGTTTCACTGCAGTTCACTGGAAAAACGCAAAGAGAGTGTTAGAATATTTAAATAAAACAAAACCTTATGGTTTAATGTTTACAAATGATAATAAAAACTTAGAAGGATTTGTAGACTCAGATTGGACATCAAATACTATTAACAGGAGATCTTATACAGGTTTCTGTTTTAAATTGTCTGGTACTGTAATATCATATGAATGCAGAAAACAACCGACAGTGGCATTGTCCAGTCCTGAGGCTGAGTACATGGCAATGCTATTTTTTCAATGTCAAAATTTCAATGCCAACGCAATTTGCCAACTACTGAAATGCCTGCTGACTTGTTAACGAAAGGGTTAAGTAGTTTGAAACATTACTATTATGTTAAAAAGTTAGGCATTAAAAGTATTGTTTAGGTGTAGTTTATATTCATTTATTGTTACATGGATATTAGATTATTTTGATAAGAGGTGAGAATTTGCCCTAATATGCTGAAGGATGATGGCATCATTTCTTGGTTACATTACAATATCGTGAGACTCCATATTCTCCCCAATCACGATTAAGGCAACATCATTTAACATTGGTGCATTGATGCCTCTCTCATGACATGTTGTCTCCTGCAGGTCGCTTGTCTGCTGTGATCACTATTTTCTGATTGTCCGATGGCATCACATTACTTGTAAGACAGTTTTGAACAATTGGATCAACTGATTATGTTCATGCAAAAGTTGTTGTAACTGCTAAATGATATCTGCGAACAGCGTTCATTTACTTCTTCTTCAGAATTCCCCAGGAAATAAATCTGGAGAAATTTGTATTTACCATTGCCTACGCTGTTCTTCAGTCTCATTGGCTCGAAGATTGAACTGGGCTTGCGTTACACTGCGATTGAATAAGACTTGCGTTACACTGCGATCGAACTGGTGTGCGCCAACGGATATTTTGACGCCTTACGGGTGGTATTACTAATAAAATACGACGATTAATTATGAAACTCACACTAAAACACAACAAACATCTTTTTGCTTTTGTTGTTATGAAAGAAACTGTAATTTGAGGTTTGTCAAAACTACTACTTGAATGAAATGTCAGTCTAGCTATACATAGGGTGCGTTCCACTAAACGTTCACAATGATCACGCTCACGACCACAGTTTGCTTGTAAGCGTTACTGTCGTAACCTCAAATGGAATGGATTACAGAGCGTTTTGAGCGTGCAGGTAAATAATACAAACGGCGAGTTAGTAAAAAGAAAGCAAAAGATTTAAGATGTTAGTTTATAATCTGTAAGCCTTGAAAATAAACTTGATTAACTTAAACAGATTTATATTGAAAAAAAATATAATGTTTTTTTTATATTTAATATTATTGGTGTTTTAAATTAATTTACGTTCAAATGGAATTAAAATGTCTTGCGGCGACACTTGGATATTTGGTATGAGGTACAGTCGCCATTTTATATGCTTTGAGTTTTGAAAATGACGCAAATTTTCTTCGATTCAACGATCACTTCGACCCACCTTTTTAGATGGGTCGTCGTGAGCGTAAGTTATGACATTATAATTGACGTTTTCGCCGCGACCACAACGACCGCGGTCGTTATGTGGATCGATTAGGTATAGGAGAATTTTCATTGTTGTGGGCGCTTAGTGAAACGCACCTTTACCGTCAATATTTACACGTCACTCTGACAGAGTATTTGTCAATATATTGAAAACGTCTCAGAATCTTGTTGTCTGTCTCTTTCGCACACTCACTTTTCAGAGATTTTTTTAATATTAACTATTATTTATTTATATTTTATATAGCCTAAAGCCTTCCTAGAATCATGGACTATCCAACACAAAAAGAATTTTTCAATTCCAACCAGTAGTTCCTGAGATTAGCGCGTTCAAACAAACAAACAAACTCTTCAGCTTTATAATATTAGTATAGATGTATCTTTATATTGTTAAAGTGCGATGTAACTGTTAATACTAGTATGAAGCGGCATATTTGCATTGAAAGAAACTTCAAGCTCATCTGCTTAACACAAAATGCACTTGAAAAGGTTTCCAGTAATGAGCTCCTTGGGGAGGGGGGAGGATTGTTACATTGTGTTGGAAGCAGAGGGATTAAAGCCATTATGCTGCCAACACACTATATCTCTCCGAACACAGAGTGGCAACACGCAAGTGATACATCAGTTTCGTGAGCGTAAATAGGCTGCATTTCATTACTTCAAGTGCGCCTCTTATGTGTGATTAATATTCTTACTAATCACTTTACCTACTCAATTAGAGGGCTTTCTCATGCTCACATCATGTTGTATAGAAAAAAACACAGCACTGTAAAAGAAAACTAAGAGACTAACGTCTCTATATATTTGTAAATACATACTTTAAACAGAAATGTCTCCAAACTGCGCCGAAAGGGTGAACGCTGGCATTGCCACGTTGATAGCGACTAGCGACCCGCGCCGGCTTTATACAGGTCCTATGTATACATTATGTCTAGCCTGACAATTAGTAAAAGCCGCATGAAAATCGTACTAAATGCATTTTCATGGGGTTTTTCACTATGAAAATCCCCATGAAAATTTGAAGGATCGGATTTTGAAGATTTTTTAGCTTATCAGACAGACAGACGTGGGGTTAGATGTAGCGATTTAATTTTGAGTTAGATTCAAGCGTTTCGGTGTACGACCTGCGATGCTCCTTGGGGAGGGGGAGGATTGTTATATTGTGTTGGCAGCAGAGGGATTAGTCCCATTATGCTGCCAACACAGTATAACGAACACAGAGTCTGTGAGAAGTGATACTTCGGTATTGTAAGCGTAAATAGGCTACGGTAACCGTTTTTCATCTGGTGGGCCGTTTGCTTGTTTGTCACTCTTGTGGTATAATAAATTTAATGTAAATGGTATTAAAAACTTGCTAGTTACAGCTAAGTTTTAAAACAGTAACGCAGGCTCATTTACATAAAAATATCGCTATTAATAGACGTCATAAAGAAATTTCATTCTAATATTTATTTAACTCTAAGCTTGACTAACACGAATTTAGAGTAACCTATCATGGATACCGTTATGTAAATTCGAAATAATACTCATTCAGTAAATAATGTTTCGTGGTTTAAGTAATGACCTCCAAAATCTAAATAACAGATTAAAATCCCGACTGTCTGGACCAATAAGTATTTATGAACTTAAGTACACTGATTTATCATACTACGTATTTGTGAACGAGGTTAACGGTGAAGAAAAAACATCGTGAATAAATCGCGTATGTTTGGGAAGAAATTCAAAGACCTACGTAAAGTTATGGTTGAAATGACAGACTTTCCTTTAAACCTACATCTCGGCAGTGAAATGTATTTAAGTGTATATATTAGCTACATATATAAAAAGCCGTGGTGGCCGAGTGGTTCGAGTAGTGACTGGGACACAAAGATCGCAAGTTCGAATTCCGACTGTACCAATGAGTTTTTCCGAAAACATCGAGAGGAAACCTGTATACGTCTGAGAAGCAATCCAAAGGCGTATGTATAGTCGTGCTTGAGTAACGGCGATGGAATCGCCATCTGTCACGTTGGCACCTAAATATATCTCTGGCGGAAAGTGGGGAATACTAACTATACCTCTGGCTACCTCTTCGGGGACCCTTGTCCCCTCCTTCCGGGAAGGAGGATATAATATATATTTTATTTGTGTGGATTTTGCCTATTATATGTATATTATTATAGCTGCGTCATTTACCTTTTCTTCATGACGTCCCGTAGCCAAGCTGTTCATCAAGGCATATAGATTCTTCTTCAGGAATTTCAATAAAGATTAAGGATTCTGAGCGGATATCATTACCAAATGCCGAACGATTTACTGAGCAAGCTCTGTATCATTTATATCATTGTATTTATATGAATAAAGTAGATAACAGATACTTTCTAGTAATTATGTACAAAATGTTTTGAACTGATTTTTATTGATTTTCTCTAATTAAACGAGTGGCAACGTTTCTTTGCGAGCAAATAAAGATTTAATTACACAGAAATATCATCTGTATTTTTTGTGTTCGGTAGGTGTTTTTCATTAAATAATTGTAAAGAGGAAGGATTAGAGTTTTTGTTAGGTCGTTACGATTTGACTAAAAAACTACAGGATCGGTTTTAAAATTCATTCACCATTAGAAACTACATCTTTCCCGAGTAACATAGGCTATTATAGGAAAGATTAGATTTTTATTTGTTTGTTGAAATAAAACAGTACGTGAGTGAAACCGAGTGGCACAGATAGTCCATTAAAAAACGAATCAAATTCCTATATGTATGCCTATACGTAGACCAGCGTTGTACGCGGCTTTACTTTATTAACCACTGTACTTGTGTCAAAGAAAATAAAAAAATAACCGTTGTCGTGTATCGTGTACATGAATGTTTTAGTCACACCACGAGCTTTATGGTGAAGGAAAACATCGAGATGAAACCTGCATAGAAAATCAAAACCGCAGGTAAGTGTGCTTGAGAAATAGACTCGCCATCAGCCACCCTGGCACCAACATTAATTCAGGCAAAGATATGCGTTACACCTCTGCCTACCATTATGGAAAGGTTTGACGATAAGAAATAGTTACTTAGCCTTACATTAAGCGTAGAGACCACGATCAAGATTTCAATATAATAATTATAATTTAATTAATAATATTATTATAAATTTAATAATTATAAAAATTGAATATAAATAACGCAAGTGAAATGATATTGTGCTTAAAACTGACACGTGGCTATTATTACTAGCGAGATATCGCGAGTCAAGCATCTCGAATTGATATCTACCTATCACATTCGGCATTGATATGCATTTTTATCGGTATCTATTTGTGGAATATTAAAAATATATAGCTAGTTGCGCTGCATGGGGCCCGGGTGATAAGTTAATTGCAGCTCAATCAACGTCCAAGTTATTATGGCAGCAAATACCTACATAGACGTCGAGTCCCTCACGGGGTAAACAGGGGTAGAAGACCGGCAGTTCCCTCTGCACTTTAACTTTTCCTTCAACCACATTTCCAACCAGCGAAAATACAGCCATTTTTATCCTTCTAAAATTGTAAATGTGACAATAAGTGAGTATGTTTGTTCACCCAAAAACGACAGACATGATTTAACATTAGAGAGGTTACAGTTTCAGCTGGATTAACAGATACGATATGTTATATGCCAGAGAAAAACAATGAAACCAAAATGTACGCGGGTGAAACCGCGGGGAACGGCTAGCTATTATAATGTAATGTAATGTAACTATTCGACTTTTATTTGAGATATTTTAATAGGAGAAAAGTTTTGGTGGCAGCGTGGTTTGAGTAGTTGCTTGCAACACAAAGGTTGCAAGTTCGTATCACAACTGAACCAATGAGTTTTTCTGAACTTAAGTACAATGATTAGTCACACGAGCTTTACGGTGAAGGAAAACATTGAGAGGAAACCTGCATACGCTTGAGAAGAAATTCAAAGGCGTATGTATAGTCGCGCTTGAGTAACGGCGACGGACTCGCCATCTGTCACGTTGGCACCTAAAATATATCTCTGGCAGAAAGTGGGTGACTCACCTCTGCCTACCCCATTGGGTATCCTTGTGGGAAGGCGTGAGGATATATATTTTTATTTTACTAGGTACCTTGCATATTAATTCAGTGCCTAATGGATGCAGAACACCGCAATGTCGATCCAATGGTGACGAAACAGATTAATTTCGGTAGACGAAACAACAATAAAACGAAGGCGAAATGAAAAAACACTGAAAATTGCACGCAAAATACTTGGCATGTGAGGTGAAACTTGTCATTTCAGTAACTTTATTGCAACGAGACTGAAAGAATGTCGACGTGTCAATAAAATGTTTCAGGAAGCTATAAGACTGCTCGACTTAATTCGCATGTCGTGAAATTGTTACAAGCAATCGATTAATGTGGATAAGGCGAAAGGGGTATGCAAGTCTAAATGAAACAGCTCGCATATATCCATAGTAATATTATGGACTTAGAAATGCTAAGAATGGAAACGTCAGTAGTCGAAACCGGCGAACATGTATGAAGAGATTGATAAATATGGATAAATTGTAAGAGCTTTGTAAGTTCAGAGACAACATGACGACCGTCTGTCTAGTGGTTAGAGCTCCTGACTGCAAAACCTGAGGTCGCGGGTTCGAATCCCGCTGAGGGCAGATATTTGTGTGATGAACAAGAGTATTTTGTACCTTAGTCTTGGATGACCTATGTATTTATGTATATATCTATCTATATAAGTAAATATATCGTTGTCACACAAGCTTTGCTTAATTTCGGACTAGGTCAATTTGTGTGGAATTGTCCCAAGGTATTTTTTTTATTTTAGGTATTTAACTGGCGCACCAATACTCACTGCATATGCTATGAGGAATAAGTCGTAATGATATCGATACAAATTTTTTACGTTTTACGATCGCTATCACGGCTATGTTTTTTTTAAGCTTTAACCTTAGTGAAAATCATATTAGTGTAGATCTGACTGAACCAACATCTTTTTAAGCTTTAGCCTTAGTGAAAATCATATTAGTGTAGATTTTGGTTTGTTTGTAGAACTCTAAAACTGAAAACGATTTAATAACTTACTTTACGCCGCGATTTCAAAAGTACTTCCTGTTGCGTCCCAATGCTATGAAAACAGAAGTTTTTTCTCGCAGAGAAAACTTTTTATGTGAATTTTTTTTTTATTATTAACTTTTATGGAGTCGTAAATAGGGGCTATGTACATTTGGTGTTGCTAGCATCCTCACGCCTTACGCCTTCCTCAAGAGTCCCCAAGGGGGTAGGCAGAGGTGTATAGGTAGTACCCACACACCCACTTTCCGCCAGAGATATATACCATGCTAGTATCATAAGGTTATATTCGACTGGGCTGGCATGCTTACCACCTGTAAGGTGACAACTTATTGGTATAGGTCGAGCAAAGGCAATGAACATGCTATATAATTAGCTACAGATCCACGGGAGATTTCATCTGGCCCAGAGATGATAGTCGAACACACCAACTGAATGGGAGACTTCCGACATTATATAAGATATACTGCACAAACCGTTAATGTCATTGTCATGTCTACTAGGAACATTTCGCTAGTAAATGGAAAGTGTACACGGGTCTTGGTTTAGACTTTAAAGGCAGTATCCCATCAGTTCATATGTTAGCGGTTGAAATAAAAAAGAAAAAGATAATAGAACTAACATAAACATCTTAATTGGTTGTGGTTTTCTATTGTCTATTCTGTCTGTATGATTAGAGTAAGTTTTTGTTATATTGAATGTAGGTACGTAAATACCTACTACGTCTTTACGTATTTCAGCTAATTGTACTAAAAACATTAATAAAAAAAATCAAAGGCGTAGTTGTGCGTGAGTAACGGCGATGAGCTCGCCATCTATCACATTGGCACCTAAAATATATCTCTGGCGGAAAGTGGGTGCATGGGTATTACCTATTCACCTCTGCCTTCCCCTTCGGGGACCCTTGTGGGAAAGCGTGAGGATATAATAAAAAAAGATACGAAAACATTTAAGAATAAAGCCAAGTAAAGTATTCCAACTTACATTTTGAACAGAGTGTTTAGATGCAAAGCATTCAATCCTCGGTAACATAATTACAAAGCGAATTTAAATTAAAATATCAGAGAAAAAACGACTGAAAACGAATCGAATAATGAAATGTCACTTGTGTACGCGACGATGAAGTAAACATAACAGGGGCTCGAAGTGCTTGTAGTCAGAGTACGCGAGGGGCGGGGGTGGGCACCCTTCGTCACGTGACGAGCGACCTTCAGGCGGCGCACCGACCTTGAGCGGCGCTCGTCCCCGCGCGGGTCAGAGGTGAATGCACGCTGCGCCCGCCCCGCGCACCCTCCCCGTCACCCGCGGCATCGAAACCAACATAATGCCACTCACCTCGCATCTAGCTACGATACCATGGCCCCGAAGACG
Source organism: Drepana falcataria (assembly GCA_945859725.1). NCBI lineage: Eukaryota > Metazoa > Arthropoda > Insecta > Lepidoptera > Drepanidae > Drepana > Drepana falcataria. The sequence goes on along the minus strand of OX243927.1, from coordinate 10,793,506 downwards.
ACGACCCGACAACCTCGGGGGCCGTTGCAGACACTATCCCGGCCTCAAGCACCCACCCGTCTCGAACAGGTACAAGCGCGACGCGGCACACCTTTCCCATAAAATACAACCGACAAGTTTATTGACATCGAGTCTCACCAACGATTGTGCAAAAGTAACAATCTTTCGAAAAATAAAACACAAGCACAGTCCTTGTTCGAATAAGAAAGCATTTCTCTTACAATACTTATTAGTCTTATCACACGAAATTACTTTTTATATAGAAAAACATTAAACACAATACCGAACGAAACGTAAGCTAATATTATACTATGTCCTCTCACCTCCGCAAAACAAAGCGGAATAAAACAGTTGAGCGCGCCGTACGTATGAGCGAGTGAGCGTGACATCTCGCGAGTAGAGTAGTCGCGAGTAGCGATCGCGGCCGCCAAAACAAAAGGTAAATTTAATTCTATCGACACCTGGCGGCTACAAAATAAAATTTTTCGCCGACGGAGTTAAAGCGTGACGTTAATATACAGTATTTTACCACCAGATGGCACCACAGATTCGATTATTTTGAACAACAATTATCGTTCACTTTATTAATTAATATCAAAGATTACAATGTATGTATACTGTAACAATTAATATCTAAATATATCTCTAATGATGATGATGTACTGCTCCTCTGCCTTTCCCCAAAGAATTGGGACGCTAGAATCGTCAATACCAAATCCAAGGAATCTATCAGCACAGCGATACATGTATAATACTAATCTGTGGAATTTATGTAATGTATACGCTGTGCGCACTCCAATCCAATTCGTTCAATTTCAATCTCTCCTTCGCGAGTTTTTTTCAATAATCAATTTTAATCAAATCAAACAGCTGTGCTTTGTGCACAGTGGAATTCGCAGGATTAGTTTGATAAAATATAAACTACTTAAACTAACTTAAAGTAATTAGTACAAGTAGTGTTTGATGTGCAACTTTACTACAACATTCAAAGATATTTTAGTGAAGTGTTCTTTTAAATTTGTCTCCAATCCATTAGAAATAAGGCAAAACAGCCAGATTTTACGTGACGTGATTCTCAAGGCTGTAGTAACTGGAAATTAAGGCAGCGATTTGCTGTAATAATATGTGATTTAACATGGAGGATAATGATCGTGCTTACGGGAGGTCGACAATTAAAAGCACTTTGTTAAAGATTGTAATTCTTGGCGACGGAGGCGTTGGGAAATCTTGTCTGATGAGCAGGTTCATTTCCAACCATTTCGACGATCACAGTTTCCACACAATAGGTGTTGAGTTCATGAACAAAACTATTGAAGTAAATGGCAAACAGTACACATTACAGGTAAGTTTCTATCTGTACTTTTTTTTTTTTATAATCAATAAAACAACATGTGTAGGCAGAAGTTATGATAACATGAGAAAGCCAGTAAGATTTAAATCATGCTTCCTTCTCTTCTGTCAATATCAGATAACATTACCTAACTCATATTTCATAATTAAAACTTAAATTTACTCTCACACCATATTTACATTTGCAACTATACCTATCTTAGTAGCTTTTAGAGACAGCAATAGACTACCTATCTCTCACATTAATCAACCTCTGCCCTCCGGAAATGATCTTACATTTAGATCAAACACCCAAATACATACATCAACATTTTTGTGATAAACAGTCATTCTAGTATGACCTTCATGATAATGAATCATCACTTATATCCTCAACAAGCTCTAATTGGGCATAAATTCAAACTTATAGAGGTTTAGAATGTAAGTACATACAAATTTTCTTAATCAGATCATAATCTCATCATTCAATCTGGCCAAGATAATGATCTTATAGGTCTCCCAATCTCAGACTTCACTTCTCTGATCTACTTAGAATACAAAGCACAATACCTTGAAGTAATTTTTGCCTTTGTTTATATTCAATTATAATTTAAATTGCATTTCAAGTTTAAATGTATTTGGGTCTATAATATTTACTTGTGTCTTTAGTAAAGTTATTATTGTGCTGTTGCATTTTAATATATAATTTGTAACAATAATCTTTTTAATGCAATGATATTGATGAAATAACCTTGATAAAATTCTGTAGGGAAATAACTTTTTACTATGAATTTCTTGTATCATAATGTCTTGATTAAATGTCACAGGCCCTGTCTGGACTGAAGATGTCATTATTATATATCAATGAGTATTGTTATAAGAATTTAATATTTTTTAAGGCATTTTATATTAGTTTAAATAATTTATAATATATAAATACCTACCTATGAGAAAAAATTGCATGCCATATTGCAATTCTAGCTATAATGGAGTTATAGATGATACAACACATATTATACTTTTTTTATGTTCCAAGCATCCAAGGCTGCTCAATACTTGTTAATCACCTTGTTGGAATATGTAATTTGATCATTTAAATTTACCATTCTCTTCTACTGCCAATATATCTATTTCAGAATGCAAGCTAGATAATAATATGCAAAATAAATATGTTTATGAAAGTTATACCTCTAAAATTCCAATCCAATCAGAAGTATGCACTGATGACTACCATTTAATTCAAGGCTATTGACTAGATTGTCTTTTAAAGTGATCATTAGAATATTGACGAGTTTATTTTTTGTTCTTCTATTTTGGCCACCAAAATAGAACTGCTCACTTTGCTCTTTAATGCTTTACTTTATTTAATAAACTTTGCTCACTAATAGCTGTTTTCTGTCTGACTTGATTCACATCAAAATAGTTGACTAGCTTATCACATTGAGTCTCTCATAGGATAAGCAGAGAGAGTACAGCACCAGTTCTAAATGGACAGATCAGATTTCATTCATCATATCATTCTTCAGTAGCTTCATTCATGCCAGTTTCAAGTACTCTTGACCCATCCTTGAGTGTTCAATTTGTTCCAACTAAGTACCTAGATCAAAATCTAGGTAGTTGGAACTAGGTTTATTTTTATAATATGCCTTTGACTGCCTTTAGTAGTTTTTTTACTTCGACAAGTTAGTGCTGATATTTAAAACTCAAATGCAGCCTAAGCCTTAACTTGAGTATTTCCTAGTGTGTATACATTTTACTCAAGGTTATCTTGTCAAAAAGATTATAAGTTTGTTTGAACTGTAAATACAGATCATAATGATGATAATAGTGAAATGATCAGTTCAGAGACTTTTTGTTACCAAATTTTTTTAAGTAGTGTCACGCTTTTTTAACTGTATTTTCTTAGTTGACCTTGATTTTGAATAGTAGTGTTGTATTCATATGGTAAAGCTTCTATAAATGCTATGGTTACCCAATAATGTACTACAGTTATTGTAACCAAGGGATGCTAGGATGAATCTGCTGTATTGATCACTGACTGTGTACATCACACTAATGTGTATCCCTGTTGCACACTACATATTACTACCGTGGAGCCTGACAACCAGCTAAATATACTTGCATATTTCCCCATAGGGGAACAAAAAAAATCTTAATATCAATTATTATGAATACTATATTTTCAGGTATGGGATACAGCAGGACAGGAGAGGTTCAAGTCCCTCCGGACCCCATTCTACAGAGGGTCTGATATATGTATATTGGCATATGCTATTGACGACCGCAGCTCCTTCAATAATATTAAGATGTGGTTGAATGAGTTTCTACACTATGCTGGGGTTAAAAACGGCATTGAAAAGTTTCCCTTCATGATTGTTGGGACCAAGGTAAAGTATCAGAAATTTTATTTAATTGGTAGTTTTTTTATAAAATGTATCCTGTGTTAACCCAGATATCTGTGTCCCATATTTAATCCAATTACGTTAAATAGTAGTTGCGTGAATGAGATACAAATATCCTCACAAACTTTCGCATTTATAATTTATGTAGGACTAGCTGTGCCCGCGACTACGTCCGTATGGAATTAAAAAAAAACCCTTTCTAAAATAAAAGTAGCCTAAGTTACTCCTTTTTACATCAGCTATCTGCTAGTGAAAGGGCCATCAAAATCGGTCCAGCCGCTTCAGAGATTAGCCGGAAAAAACTGACAGACAAAAATAAAAATTATGGTATGTGTACCGCGTATACATCCATATGCAGTTAGTAAAAAGCGGTTATTTTAATATTACAAACAGACACTCCAATTTTATTTATCTATACTAATATTATAAAGAGGAAAGATTTGTTTGTTTGTTTGTTTGTAATGAATAGGCTCCGAAAGTACTGGACCGATTTCAAAAATTCTTTCACCTTTGGAAAGCTACATTATCCCCGAGTAACATAGGCTATATTAAATTGGACCCGATAGGTGGCGCTGCGATCGAGTTTTAGGAATTTTAACTTTTTCACCCGTGCGAAGCTATCCCTTTCTGTGTGTCTTAAGGTGGAATCGAGAATGGTTTAGATTTACAATTGGACCCGATAGGTGGCGCTGCGATCGTGTTACGGGCAATTTAACTTTTTCACCCGAGCAAAGCTGGGCGGGACAGCTAGTGTATTATATAGATATTCATAGACGGCAGAGCTAGTCTATAAGTGAAACAGCTTTGTATGGTACACAAAAACATCTAATTATAATTACCTACATTAAGATCAAAAGTAACTAGCTGCTTAAGGAACTTAAATGTAAAGTAATAAAGTAAATTATATATAAAGTAAAAAAGTAAATTTATAGAGGATAATAGTAGGTCTTAACAAAGTTCTTTATTTAATTTGTCTGATTTATTGTTACTATTAATTGTCATGTATATTCTAAGAGAGCCGTGGTGGCCGAGTGGTTCGAGCAGTTGCCTGCGACGCAAAGGTCGCAAGTTCGAATCCCGACTGTACCAATGAGTTTTTCTGAACTTAAGTACAGTGATTAGTCACACCACGAGCTTTACGGTGAAGGAAAACATCGAGAGGAAACCTGCATACGTCTGAGAAGAAATTCAAAGGCGTATGTATAGTCGTGCTGGAGTAACGGCGATGGACTCGCCATCTGTCACGTTGGCACCTAATATACCTCTGGCGGAAAGTGGGTGTGTGGGTATTACCTATACACCTCTGCCTACCCCTTCGGGGACCCTTGTGGGAAGGCGTGAGGATATATTATTTATTATATTATATTATATTCTAAGACAAGATAATAAATGTATATTTCAAGGTAATTTTCAAAGACAATCACTTTTTGCACAATTATTATATATGTATCCTATTCATTAGTGAACAGTCTTATAGCAAACTATATTTTATACAAATTGATTCTTGATGTTAGGGGTATAATGATCAAAATGCTCTTGCCATTCTAATGCAATTGCTGGTGGAAGAATGTTTTGTCAGTATGCTTGGAAGTTTTGCGGGAAAACTGGTATTGTAATTTTTTCCTATTACTTTAATAATTCGCTAAGCAGTTCAAATTTGGTAAATATGTTTTACTAGCTGTGCCCAGCTGTTTCTCCCGCGTAAAGTTCGATTAAATTGGTAGGTATATAATTTTTCTGGAATTAAAACATTTAATCATATCCGATATAGGTTTAATCCAGATTATAATCTATATCTGTGACAAATGTCATCCAAATCTGTTCAGTAATTTTCACAGTTATTATATTGCTAATATTTAAAAGTGTAATGTGGTTGTTTGATTTAAGGTTGATTTTGCAATTTCAGTCGGATATATCGTCCAAAGATCGAGAGGTGCCACACGAACAGCTGAAGCGTTGGTGTGAGGAAAACAAGATTGCTACTTACATAGAAACATCTGCTAAAAGTGATAATAATGTTGTCGAAGCATTCTCTATGGCTGTGCAAAGGTAATTATTTATTGTTTTTTTAGATTAATAGTTAATTTATGTTTCTTTGATTGGCTTAGTGTGGATTCAATTGCCTTTACTAACGTGTGGGTTTTATACATATCTTAATTTGATCTTACCACACGAGCTGCCCCAAAGGGGTAGGCAGAGGTGTATTGGTTGTGCCCCCACACCCACTTTGTGCCAGAGGTATATTTTAGGTGGCAAATGGAGTCTATCGCCGTTACTCAAGCACGACTATACATACGCATTGAATTTCTTCTCAAACGTATGCAGGTTCCCCCTCGATGTTTTCTTTCGCCGTAAAGTACATTGGTACAGTCGGTATTTGAACATGAAATCTTTGCGTTTAGGCAATTCTACCCCCTCGGTCACCGTGGATATACATATATACGTATATATTATACATATATCATTCAATAATAAATAAAAAACAAGGTGTCTCTCTCTTACTAATACAAACCTAATATGTACCCCAAATGTTAAGCACTAAGACATACATAAGACATACAGACAAGGTTTGACGACCGTCTGGTCTAGTGGTTAGAGCTCCTGACTGCGAAACTTGAGGTCGCGGGTTCGAATCCCGCTGAGGGCAGATATTTGTGTGATGAACACGAATATTTGTACCTTAGTCTTGGACGTCCTATGTATTTAAGTATATATCTATCTATATAAGTAAATATATCGTTGTCTAGTTACCATAACACAAGCTTTGCTTACTTTGGGACTAGGTCAATTTGTGTGGAATTGTCCCAGGTGTTAATTAATTTATTATAATTTATACATATCCAGGTGGGCAGAGCTCGAACAAAAAGCCGAGAAGGAACTAGGCATGATGCATCACCCAGATACAGTCACATTACACGGTTCTAGTGCAGCCTCCAGTATCCGAGCGACTTGCTGCTCTAGATTCACCGACGGATGAGACAAAATCGCTTGGCGGGTGTTGTCTCGAAGGTGACGAGACAGTTCAGATTTATTGCCTCGTTTTGTTCGCACTCTTATACAGTTGATATGCGCGAGTGAGACGGCAATACTCTACAGGACAGCTGTTATCTCCCTGATAAATAATGTGACCGAGTAAATAAGTTATGTCAATATTTAAAATGGTATTTAATTAGAATTTTATTATTTACACTTTGCGGCAATTGTCCATAGTGCTCTTCATGCAATTCATTCATTCTAATTAAATATTTATTAAAAAAATATAGATTAGATATTCAGTTTCAACTACAATTTGCCACCGATCCGCAAAATTATCCATGAACCAGATCCCATTGACATATGACATTACATTGTATGTTTAATGTCAGAAATTGTACTTTCCCTTGTATCTGACATTCTGTGATCGTTTCCTGTTGTGAAGAATGTATAATTTTATTATTTTTATTTGTGTGGAATATACTGAGGAACAGTATAAAGGGTAAAATGCATATTCTTGATTTTATTAATAGCTAGTATATAAATATATATATGTAGTATTTATTGGAGTGCAATATTTAGAAATAGCACTTGGAAGTTATTGACCAAATTTCGAAACCCCTATTTGTGAATATCTAGTATACTAGAATATTTAAAAGAGTTGTTTTAATATTGAATTAATTAGGAATTAAAAATACCCACTGAGTATATAATATATTTACTTTTAATGCACTTTTTTTTTAGTAGACTTAGCGGTTTAAATTAAGAACAGTTACTAATTAAAGCACATGGTCTTTTTTATAAGTACTGGGTTGCATGAACCATGTTTTCATAGTAACTGTGGTCTTCCTGAATATTCCTTGGATAAAAAATAATAATACTTTACATTTGCAATGCACTAACCTGTTTCGGTTGCTCAGTTGAGGTATGAAAAAGTTTAACTTAGCGTTGTTTCCATAGACAATTATTGTATACTTTGCAACTGTCATGCTGGTATAAAAAAAATATTGTTCCTTATACATATACGTGTGATGATGCCTCAGTCCTCCACATATATCAGGATTATTACTTCCTTATACCAAAAAAAAAATATTTGTCAGTTCATTAACACTACCAAAATTGTCTATGGACATTTTGTCGAGATCTCCATTTGAACATGTGTCATATCAACCAAAAACATGTTTGATACTACAGAGTTTAAATTATTATTCTTTAAATTATTTTGGTTGTGATTTTTTTCTGCCGATGTTTTTTCTAGTTTACCGTTTTCCTTGCTCTGTTTATTTAAGAAAGTATATACGTATATCATTGTGATATCTTTACTAATACGTTACCGTGAACACCAAAGAGCCTTATAATAAAATAACAGATTCAAAATTGAGATATACGTTAATATATCATAGCGCCAAGTCCTTAACGGAGTGGGCAGAGAAAGTAGAGCGCCAGTTCTCTAGACACACCTCTTGGACCTCTTTCGTTTCGTCAATATTAAAAAAAAACAGATTTCTTGTAATTCAAATTCTGACGATTCCATAGCTTCTGTCTGATTAATATGAAGTTGTTGCTGTAAAAAATAAGGGTGACCTTGGCCCTACTTCAGGGGTTCAAGTATCGTCTTGCGACGTAATAAGTCGACTGACTTAATTTCGTTGGGACAAAGTGATAGTGTCTACATCCGATTAATATTGAAATGCTAAAATCTTTCGTCCCATTCTGAATGTACACTTTGTACATCGTTCCTATTTACGATTGAGATTAGTCTTCACTCTATGTCACAAGATGTCGCCTTACAAACGCACGCTATTGTTTACTTCAATGTAGATATTAGTAGTCTTTTCCAGCTCTCTAGCTCGCGAACTATCAACTTGTAGCAGACCCGCACATTGGGTCCGCTACAAGGGTTCTTCTTTATTTGCTTAGCACATAAGCAGTGCCTGGCTTTGTTCTTGCCGTTAAGTGCGTTGATTTAAGAAGTTTCCGGAACGTTCACGCTGCGAGCTAGAGGCCATAAAATGAAAAAAAATTTTTTTTTTAAATCATTATAGTTTGAATTTGGAACGTGCATTTTTCGAATGTATTCTTTTACGCGTTGAGGCTAAACTTCGTTCTCTTTTTCCGTAACACAGTCTACATTAGATCACATGGCGACACATTCCAGTACATTCCGAAAACAATACACGAATCTCTGCATGTTAGACATATGTACTATAGTTTTAGCACGTTGTTACTAACTAATACTAATGTATAGATTGTGCCATCCACGAAGACGCTCCCCATAGTTTATAGTGTAAGTGTGCAACCTTCCACTAATTTTTGAGTATTATCGGTACACACTGAATACCTATGAGTGCCCACGCACACTACAATTAATAGAGTCGGGTCATACTCCCCGCATCCCGCTACCCTCGACTAGAAATTGGTGGGGCGGGTCTTGTGGATTGCATTATCTGTAACCGCGGGCGACAGATAGTATGAATACATATGGAACACAGAACAAGGATTGATATTACACGTCTAAAATATAATTACTAGGATATTGTGTAGTTTCACTTTAAAGGGTCGTCATTGATGCGGCGATATAATTACCACATTAGAAATGGGGATGATAATGTTTGAGGGAAGGAATAATTACCGCTTTAGTTGAAGATAGCTAGATATATAAAACATTTTAAAAAAAAACCTCTTCTACTGCTAATTATAATAAGCGAGACTGAAACAGCCGCCACGCCCTTAGGCCGCTCTCAGTCGATCAAGTATTTACTACTACTAGGTACTGTTGTTATTACATCATATTCCATAAATGTCACGTGTCACACGCTGGTTGGGTATCACAACTTTATTACGACCTCTATGACATAGTCTGGTCGTGGAGGATTGTCAAAATTGAATTTCGAATGTCAATGAAACACATGAATACAGAATCATTTATATTTAGATATTAAGTTGTCACTAAGTGCCTGGCTTGTTAAATACATGGAACATAGGTAGCTATATGTTAAGCATTTATATGTATGTACTCTGGCATCCTTACAAATGTGTATACGAATATTTACCATAAAAGTATGGTAACGATGAAGATGTCTGCAGCCTGCGGCAACTTGGTAATGAAATTGAGTTTTATTTTGTATCGATGCGATAGTATAATAAAAGTGTAAATATTTGAAGGTTTTAATATTTGTATAGTCTCAAGTCTGCAACTGTAAATCATGAGATAAATTAAAGTAAATGATATGAAATCCATTAGTTTCATTTGGAAAACGCACGTAAGTAACAATACACCAAAATCCAGCCTGAATAAATCTGAAACAAATTGAAATGAAACCAAGTATTACCCATATTTAATTTAATAATAAACAAGTAGAAATAAAACATTTTACAAAAAATCTTTGGACAGAACTACTCTATAAATGATATACATTATATTGCCCATAGGCAAATCTTTAGCTACCAATTACATACAGATCACAACATTTAATTTAAGTTAGTAACAACTTTACCCAAATATTTGACACAAGACTTCCCACTAGATGCACCACTTATATTAAAATAACGATTGATCGAGTCTTCACTGCGTGTTTAACAATAAAAAAATGTTTAGGATTGACTCAAGGATGGGAACGTTAAGATAACTCGAAACCAGCGAGCATGTATGAAGTAATGAATTTAGACGAAAGAAATCTTAAGTCGAGGGAGAACTGACGTCATACTCTCTGCCTACCCCGTTTGAAAACCTTATGAAATGTAATGATTCGTCCTTAGGAAGAATACAACTTTTTGCCACTTCTAGTAAGATTATATAAACAGTGAGGGGATATTATATTTTGAAGTAAATATAAAGAGGATATATTTGCTTACAATGTAGCAAAGAGTAAAAATTTTTCTTCACAATTTTTCCCAAGACTGCACTTTTGTGACTAGGAATCAGAACAATAGATTTAATACATTAATTAAAATGTATGATTATCATAGAAATTTTACTTGGCGCATGAACAAATAAATTATTTATTTGAGGTATACCTACATATTTATGTCCAACGTAGTCAAGATTAATTTGCAAGTGCAATTTGCAATTCTAAAATATGAAAATATCCCTTAAATTATGTTTTCATTTATTTTCGTGGTGTGGCAATTCTTAACGTCATTAAACGACTGACATATGGCGATCGTTCTCCAATAGTGCGAAAAGGACAGGTGTGTATAAGTCTCTTTCGCACTCGCAATGACGTCACGTCACAGTGAGGCCACTAAGCCTTTTGTATAATGCCTAAGCAATCCAATATAGTCCTACGAGTCATCATGGATACGACGTACACAACAAATCAAATCAAATCATTATTTCATTAAATTAAAAGACTGATGAACTAAGATAAATCTATATGATGTCTGTTAATCTGGAGAGAACTGTCATTCTCTGACTACCCCGCGAAAGACTCGGCGTGATGATATGTAAGTAAATTAGTAACCAAATACCGTGATCTAAAAGTAGCCCAACAGTTCATTTGAGTAGACAATCGCACTGAGATCATAGCGGTCTCCTAGCTTTGATCAGGTCTTCGCTGACCTCCCACAGCTTGCTCTCGACCTCCTTTTCGAAGGTATACTTGGAGTTGTACTCGGCACAGTCTCTGTAGAACCTGCCAGTCTTGCCCTCAATGCTGTAGTCGGTAGCGCAGAACACAACCGTCTCTGAACCCTAATGGAAGTAAGAAATAAAATGAAGTGAGTTTTTGGCGACCATTTTGGTCATTATTGACATAAATAAAAAAAAGATATCTACCAAACCAATGCAATCATAAATAAAAAAAAGATATCTACCAAACCAATGCAATATCGAGTGATTTATTCAGTCATACTGGGTAGTATTTTATTTTTGTTATTTTATTCAAGAAAGAATGAACTTATACGAAGGGGTAGGCATTTAACTATGTATAAACACATCGTTAAATGCCTACCCATTCGGGGACCCTTGTGGGAAGGCGTGAGGATATATTATTATTATAAATGAATATAATTTAATGGAGAATTAGTCTTCCTCTCCGTGATACATCTCCGTCATTAATCTTGGTATAGGTGGCAGGTAAGACAGATAGACTATTATAGTGATGGACCTGGGAGATATTTTGGTATTTCCGGTAAGAAATCTCGAGTGTAGGGCGCCCAGCGAATATGGCACGTTTTGTCGTCCACAACTGTGGGAGCTTAGTGTGCCTGGCGGGGACAGCGCGCACGCAATAACGTGGGAAACCGCGGGTGTGACAGGGAAACCCGTAGATTAACGATCTAGCCTAACTATACATCCGTAGTATACGAAGTAGTACTAATGGTGAGTACGTCGGTCTTTTGTACGACTGCATGCCTTTGAGACGTATGCGGAGTTCCTCAATATAATTTACTTTATTTTCCGCCAAGATAAACCATACATTTTGCAACGTCATATCTTACTAAACTAATAACAAGTGTTCGCAAGTAATCTTATCTACTAAGATATTCTGGTCACTATATAATATACGAGCAATTAAACGATTAATAAGTGGGATTAAGTTTTTAATGGACCTCAAAGTCCATTTTATGTTTTACCTATATATTAATTAACTGCTATGTTGTTTATGTGTATGTTTGCATGTATCTCATCCGACAAAGGTCCCCGAAAGGAAAGCATGGAGATCTTCAAGGTTGTGTTAATTAGCCACCTTAGTATGTGTTCTTGCTTGATTACAACAACACGTCATAGTTACGCGTACTAGACAAAACATAACTTACTTTTTTTTTTATACCACAAGAGTGGCAAACAAGCATACGGCCCACCTGCTGGGAAACGCTTACCGTAGCCTATTTACGCTCACGATACCGAAGTATCACTTGCGCGTTGCCACTCTGTGTTCGGAGAGTCATACTGTGTTGGCAGCATAATGGGACTAATCCCTCTGCTGCCAACACATTATAACAATCCTCCCCCTCCCCAAGGAGCTTATTACTGGAAACCTTATTCACCGCGTAGAAACACAACACAATAAATTGTGTTATTTGGCTACGGCCTTCTATAAGGGGGAGGTCCTGCCCCAGTCGGGCAGCTCCAAATTCGAACGGAAAATTCGTTATGCCCTACCTCCCTTGTGTTGTAACTTGTAACTGTTAACAAAGTAAGTTTGGCACTTACTTGTTTAGCTGACCTCATGAAGAGAAGCATGATCGGTGCCATGACGATGTAATGGTACCATTTAATTGAATACCTGAAAATAAATATGCGCATCTTAATTATTACATGTTTAAACTTTCTAAACCTGTTTCTCGTGATCGTAAACACAGACTTTTTTTATTGATTGCCAAATACATACGGATATAAAAAAAAATTGACGGCATGATTGCCATGATCATCAGTTAAGTTGTGACAAACTTTGGTCTGATACAACAAGTTATTTCGTATTTTTTACCCTTACCCTTTTTTTACCCTTACCACAGGGAATTCATTTTACTATTATTTTATTATTACTATTATTATTACCACAGGGAAACCTAGTTAGGGCTCCTGACTCCCACCTACAAAGCTAATTTACTACTTTATTAAACCCTTCATTTTTGTACTAGATTTTTGTATGTGGGAAGAATAAACTATTTTGAATTTCAATCCATGATTCGCCCGCTACAAAGCTTTTAGTCTGGGAAGTATTTTAAAGCCACATATCTACATACTTGTCATCACACTGAGTCCCTCACAGGGTAAGCAGAGAGTACCGTCATCTATAGACTTACAAACTATTTCGCTTCATCGACATAAGGTACATACCTGAACAAATTAGTGTAGCAAAAGCCAGGGCAACAGGCATGTACATCAATACCAGACGCCATTAGCTTATTGGCTAATGCTTTAGCAAAGTACATATTCATCAACTTTGAGTTACTATAACCGGGGTTGTGACGCCCTCCCTTGCCTCTCTTCGCTTCTTCAATTTCAGACTTTAAGTTCAGATCGTCAAAGTTGATATTCCCTCGCTCGTGGAGTGTTGATGATACAATTACTATTCTGTAAAAAAAAGGTGTCACATATAGTACCCCTATTCTTCCCTGAGACATAGGTGATGCATATAACATCATCTTCTGTATGAAAGGCATCCTTTTGTATGTCACCTGTGCACCTAGAAACTAGAAAGACTTCAAACCTAGAATCAGCTTAAGGTAGCTAGAATTATCAGCTCCTACTCAACTTACTTTTTATTTATATTTCAACATTGATTGCTTCAAGTAATTTACTTACTCTTTCTCAAATTGGAATATGCGAAAGCCAAAGATAAATCTTTAAAATAACGGAAGTCTCAGGCATTATAAAAAAATGCGGGCGGCATCGGATTACTGAAATGTTCGGATCATTGGATTGTATATCTGACTGTATAGAAAAATTTATAAGATATAAATAAAATAAAGCATTTTATAGAAAGTAAACATATATATGACATGTATGCAGGTTTCATCTTGATGTTTTCATTCATCATAAAGCTTGTGGTAATCTAACTAATCAACTAATCACTGTACTTAATTTCAGAGAAACTCACTAGTACAGTCCGGATTCGAACTTGCGATCTTTGTGCCGCAGGCAACTACTCGAACCACTCTGCCACCACGGCTTATTTGACATAAGTTGCACATAAGTGACAATTATATTTTCAAAATACAACTTGTAAATATGTGCATGCTATAGTGATAATTTTGAGGTCATACTGATGCCAGTGTGCAAGCATGGAACAAGAGTAGGGAGGGTTGAGGGAGGCCTGAGCGGATGGTCCAATAATCCGGCTATTGGATGTACCTGGCTACTGAAGTGCCCGATTAGTGAGTGAGATAGATATCCTGATAACATGGATTTATTTAAGTATGAATTTTCACATATACCTATAGCAAATTAATGGTCTTACATTCCGTGATAAGAAATGTCTGTATTTTCTGCTAAATCATTATAATAATAAATAATAATATATCCTCACGCCTTCCCACAAGGGTCCCCGAAGGGGTAGGCAGAGGTGTATAGGTAATACCCACACACCCACTTTCCGCCAGATGTATATTAGGTGCCAATGTGACAGATGGCGAGTCCATCGCCCTTACTCGAGCACGACTATACATACGCCTTTGAATTTCTTCTCAGACGTATGCAGGTTTCCTCTCGATGTTTTCCTTCACCGTTAAGCTCGTGGTGTGACTAATCACTGTACTTAAGTTCAGAAAAACTCATTGGTACAGGCGGGATTCGAACTTGCGACCTTTTGCGTCGCAGGCAACTGCTCGAACCACTCGGCCACCACGGCTTATCAATTAATTAATATAATATCAATAAATATCAATTAATCATTATCAATTAGTATATAACCTGCTCCATAAAAAAATGCTAAGTCATAATTAATTGCAACATTGTCTATATCCTGCTGGGATTATATAATTGTAGTAAATGTCCACCAGACAATACTGAGGACAAGAATTAAAACTACTGCTAGCAAAGGGGAGTTTTCTTCCTGCAGGCATATTAGACTAAAAACTAGAATTTTTTGACTACAAACTTCAGTAAGGGGTGAAAACTAGATAGGGAGGTTAACAAAATAAGTATTTAAAAATAGTTCTTATACTCTACAATTAAAATTACATACTTAATCATAATAATAATAATATATAGTCTATAATATTACCCTTGTGGGAAGGTGTGAGGATATTATTATTATTATTATTTAATATTAGCTCTGTCTTAGATTGCATAACAATATTTCATTGGTAGATTTTTATTGTGGAACAAAACACCCATGTGTAAATCTAACTCAAAACCTCTGCCAACTTTCAACAAATCCAGTAGTTTTTGCTTAAAAGAGGAAGAAAAATCCTCACAAACATTTGCTTTTATAATACAAGTAGAGTTAATAGTCTTGTCATCAGAACAGCTTACCTGCTGGGTGTAGCTCTCTTCAAAAGATCAAGTAACAAGTTGGTCAAGTAAAAGTGACCCAAGTGATTGACCCCAAAGTGTATTTCGAAGCCTTCTTTAGTCCTCTCATCCTTATTCAAAGGTACTACCACACCAGCATTGTTGATCAACACATCAATCTTGTTAAAACCAGCTTTGACTATTTCTACAAAGTTTTCAATAGACTCAAATGATGCTAGGTCTAGTTGCATTGGAATCTGAAAGTATTAATCTTTAGTATAAAGTCTTGGGCAGATCAAATTAAGACCTCAGGCTATTTAGATTAATAGTAAAAAAAAATTAACATTTTTAAATACTGATGATAATTTTGGTAGATGCCTAATACTTTAGTTTCATCTGAATTGGATAAATTGTCTATTCAAAGTCTGATGAGTTTGTATTGGATGTAATAGTTTTTTTTTATAAATCTTATAAAAATTATACAGTGGCATAGCACCTTGCGGAAATACTTTTAAATACTTGTTTCAAATATTTTTCTGTTGGATATCACTTATCTTAATTAGTGATAGTTAATTACTGACCCATGAGTTAAAAGGGCAAATGTTATATAGCTGATTATTAATTAAATAAAAATAAAAAAAATTGAGTAATAAAGGATTTGCAATTACTCTACATACCAATTCTCCCCCAGTAGGCTGTTCCTTGCGAATTTCAGCGATAGCCAATTTCGCCTTTGCGATGTCTCGGCATGCGAAAATGACGCGGGCCTTCCTCCGTATCAGGGTCTTGGCTGTCTCCAAGCCAATTCCACTATTGGCTCCGGTAATGAGGAAAGTTTTACCCCTCAAACAAGTGTTGCTCGTACACTTAGCCCAATTTCTTGCCTTCCACTTACGCATTAAACCCAGTGCGACTAATACAGAAATTGGCACTGCAGCGTATATCATGTGTGTTTGAGATATCGACACCATTGTTAAAGTTAACGTTATTAATAATATATTTTTTTTAAGTTTCTTTTAAATTAAATGCGCATGAATTATATTAACGATATTACGAACCAAAAGGAACTTCTATAATCTTTTTCGTCTAATGTCAAAAATGTCATTTGGTCAAAGGTCAAAGACTTTTTCGTTCAGGAAAGAATTTATTGTGATATTCCGTACATTACCACCGACTAATTAATGAAAGGGCTGAAAGATACTTGGTTTATGTTATATTAGTTTTTGATAATATTTCATACATTTTAAAATAATAATATCCTCACGCCTTCCCACAAGGGTCCCCGAAGGGGTAGGCAGAGGTGTATAGGTAATACCCACACACCCACTTTCCGCCAGAGGTATATTAGGTGCCAACGTGACAGATGGCGAGTCCATCGATTATATATACATTACATAGACATATTTTAAAATAAATTACTTATATATTAAAAATGTTAACAATATACATGCTCGTATAACCTAAAACGCTTTACTAACACATAACAACCTTAGAGATATTGATAAAGCACAAATGGTCGTAAGCTAACAACATTAAAACGGGTTAGCAATATCCGAAACGAACCTTCACATAAGTATCTTCGTTATTTCTTGTAAGGAATTACACGGTTTGATGTATTTTGTAAACTGTTTTTGAATTGAACTTCGTAGTCTTCAATTTCTTTGTATAAATATTGTTGTTCAAATTTCCGTAGAAATTATGGATTCTTTACTTCTTCTTAAACTATCACCAACACAATATTCGTCCATTATTTCGGACCAAGATCCAGTTCTTTCGCTAATTTCCGTGTCTGTATTAATATCTATTATATTTTGATCTAAATATGATACATCCAATACGGATTCACATCCTCGCTGTTCAGATTCATCAACAAAAGAGTCCATGTTGAAACTGACTCTTCGTTTGGTTCTCTTCAATGTCGATGTCGTTGCCGAACTGTGATCGAAATTGACCTGAATCAATTTGTTTTGCTCGAAATCTACATAATCTGGTAGATCTATATCGTCCAAATCCTTATTCTCGTTTTGTATTTCCATAAGCGAATGACTATCAGCTTTTTGTATATACTTGACAGTTGGTGGTGGAGTATTGTCTAATATACGCTGAAAGAAATCATGGGCTCTTTTATCGCTGCTTGTATTCGCCTTGTCACTATCAGGCCGTGTTTCACTATGATCCGCCGTAGAACTATTTCTTCTGGACCTGACGCTACTGAAACTTAAATTATTACTACTCGTGCTAGTTGAATTCAAATTAGTTGAGCTTTTCCTTTTTGCGTGGAATCTTTTAACACAAACTTTTGATTTCCATTCACGATGTTTCAATTTAAATCCATTCAAGCTTATAGGGCTCTCGTCTTCAGAATCGCTTCGCGGTATGTCTGGAAACTTGGCATAGTAGAAATCTCTCGATAGCGGTTTAGAAAAAAAGTCTTTAGGTTGGATATCTTCAAAAGGTTCCATCTCTTCTGTAACCCAAACTGTATCTAAACAATACCAGAATCTATTCCTCTGCAACACCTCTTCTGTGGTAAGAAGTACAACTGACACCATGGTTAATAACTTCACTTTTACTTGTTTACTGAATAAAGCTCAATACTATAATGATTGGTATTGAATTTGTAGCCTCATTTTATATACGTAATTTTTGTATGTAATTAGTTAATTATTCCCAAGCTCATTTGTTGATAATGTTTATGGTAAACAAAGGAGTTTCATAATGTATGCATCAAAACAGCCTCATTAGTAATATAATTAACAGTAAGAAAAATAAAGGGCGCATGGGAAGTCACCTTATCTTTAACTTGACCATGCTGGTAAAATTAATTAATATGTTTTGTAGATAGGTCGGTCCCTGGAGTAATTAATGAAACACAATTATAATAGCTGGGCTGTTTATTTAAATTACATAAGGGACAACTAGATACAAAATTCGTAGTATTCCAGACTATGAAAACAATACAATTGATATGGCAACATTATGTATAATTTATTTTAATTACATAGATGCATTTACATGTATTTAGTTAAAATGTTACAAGTTTTTAAGTTCAATAGTCTAAACAATGTGTTAAAGTTGAGTTTGTTTAAGTTAATGAAGTATAGAATAGCAGAACATTTTTAATGAGCGTATTTCAATCGAAAATACTATTTATCTTTCAAAGATAGTTTAATATGTTTTTAATTTAAGCACAGTTTGGTCGACAATATTATCTGTTAATATTTCATAGGATATTAACATAATTTGCACAGAATTATTAGAAAATCTTCGAAACGAGGTAAGGTTTAGGTACTTTAGTAATATTCTTTTATAGACGGTTTATTCGCGTTACATGGTATATTATAGAATATTGCATTGTTACTGAGAGCCATGGTGGCCGAGTGGTAAGCCTTGCAGAATCAAGACGGGTTCAAACCCTGGTGTTTCATGTGTACTTAGTTTTAGTACTTTGGGACATTAATTGTAGCTTCTGTCATGCCATTATTATTTTGACACATATGTGAGAGAATTAATTACCTACTATCAGCGGGATATTCATTTTCTCTAAAGAGTGTAAAATTTTAGGGTAGTGCCTTATTTATCTGCGTTGTTTATAATTCGGTAAAATGATATTAAAACCTATGGAAATCAAAAGAAGTTAATATTGTGGTACCAAATGTGTGTGCTCATTACAGCTTTTGGGAAAAAAAACGTAAAATAGATACCAATACTACGCTGCCTGTAGCCTGGTACATCAATTTACAAATAAATATGTACCTAAGAGTTCAATTTATATATTTGTGTTTTTAGATTAATTTAAAGTGTGATAGAGCGATGTACACCTTGTTGTTTCTATTTCACATTTTAATGGTCGCTTGGCACAGAGCTTTCCTAAATAACATTACAAAGGTACCTACCGAATTGATGAAAAAAATGCCATTATTATACAAAATTTTCGTAAAAACCTATGTATATATTTCATCAAACTTGTTTTTAATTAGTTAAAGTTTTTAAAACTAAAGATTTTGCAGAAAAAACGCACTTGGCAGTCTTAAAGCTTTATCGTGTCAAAACTGTCAAGTCAGTTTCATACAAATTCAACTCTCAAACTTTTTAGAATAAAGTATTTAAGTACGAAATAACACGTGATTTATTTGACAATGACCTTTTGGCATAATTAGGGAGTGTGATCTTGATAATTAGTCGAAACTGACTAAAGCGTTAATGGAATGTTTTCTTCGAATAGAACAGCATTTAATGCAAAACAAACTTACGTTTTTGTATTAATGACACAATAAAAAAAAATACTAATATATATATATTTAATTTAAGCACACTTTGTTATATATATATAACAAAGTATCAAGATAAAATCTCCACGGGACGGGCACTGCCTAGTGTGGGGGTATTTTTTATGGAATAAAGTTTACAAATATAGAAAAAAACACTAGAAATATTTCATCATAAACTCATCCCAAAAAGTCGCTTCATGATCACGCAATATTTTAGTGAGTGAAAGTTAATTTATCAAACTGAAAATCATCATCATATTGAATTTAGATTTCATCAGGGTTTTTTACAATAAGATTACATTCATACATTTTACCTAGCGTCGAGTTCAAACCATCGTTCGTATAAACATAATTAAATATATAGTTTTTAATGACATAAAATTAAGTACCGTAGTCTTCTTTTTTATCCCCGTTAAGTTCTCAGTATTTGATACATATCAAAATAGGAAAAAAAATTCAAGAGTTTAATGTTCATATTTTTTCATGTTTTAAATCACATACAAATATATATAATAAACAACAAACTTTACAACAATATATAATTAATTACTCTCATAGACAAGTTGTCTCGTAGACAAGACATAAACGAGTTTCGTTTATGTTTCGGGTTGACTCTAGAAGCTCTATGGTGAATTCATTACAAAATTAAATGTAAGTTAAACCATGCAAGAGCCTCACTTAATTCTGGCAGTAATGAGTTTGAAGAAAAACACTTAAAATTATCTGCTTGATATTAAGCATCGATGTAATTAATAAAATACTAAATATAATTTATATATACATATTAAAAAATAGATTAGTGATGCCATATTTAATAATAAAAAAATATAACATCAGTTTTTTTTTTGCCTTTTTAAGGAAAACGAGGTACTTATTACAAAATATTTGAACATGCACACAACACATATGCCTTATATATTTAAAGTAAATATTATTCATAAAGGTTTATTAAGGGCACATTGAACATTTATATTATTTTCACACACGAGATTCATAAACGGAGATTAAAATTTTTATAATAGATAATAGCATAGAAATCGAAATAACTGTATTGTATTATTTTGATTTCTATGGCGTCGTGCGATGAGGCGTCGTTACTACAAGTCTTGAACATTTGTTCTTATTTCTTTCTTTCTTTTCCTAGCCAATAATGGCATCGCTAATAAACTACATTAGATAAATGTTCCTACATGGGAGTAGACAGTTGGTGTCGCGATCTATCTATGCCAACGTCGACTGTAGATACTTTGCCATCTACCGGCGTACCACACTCCACCTCACTATCTGGCATTATAATGCACATGAACGACTTGCCACTGGTGACGTCTTTAGGGTAAATGGTCATTGGTATAAATCTGTCGCTCGTTCCGTCCACATACGCCCCCAGTCTCGAGTAAACCTCAGGGAAATGTTTCTTCATGACTACTCCTCTACTCTCCAACTCGTTCACTATGTTTCTGAAGCATATTTCTCTGAACTTATGCGCCGTGGCTGCGTTCTTTTCCCCAGCTAAGCCCATTTTGGACGTCAGAATCAACGTTTCCCTGTCCTCCGGTGTGGATTTGCTGTCTTTCCTCTGTCGTCTTCTGTTCTGCTCCTGTATGGCAACGGTCACAGGTTTGCTCAGTCGCAATTTGGCACATCTCGACACCATCTGCCTTTCCCACTTAACGGCACCTTTTGTCGGCACTTCACTGATAACACACACAGCCACGTACAATATTACCCGTGTTTCGGGGTTGTATGCCTTGCACAGTTTGACCACCTCGGTGTACAGTTCCACTCCCATCTCGTTGGGTTGGAGCGCTGTCCATTTGACGTACTCCGG
Organism: Drepana falcataria; assembly: GCA_945859725.1. NCBI lineage: Eukaryota > Metazoa > Arthropoda > Insecta > Lepidoptera > Drepanidae > Drepana > Drepana falcataria. Next base: position 10,771,801 of record OX243927.1, on the reverse strand, counting down.
CTCGCTGAGATATTGAAAGCCGTGCGTGGTGAACTTCTCGGCCGCTTCGGGACTTGTGAAGAATACTTTGACCACGCCTCTTCCTTGAGCCAGGTATCCTTTGTGGGCTATCGTGCTAATTTGATGCAAGGAATCGGCGTCTTCTTTGGCCGCTGATATTATCTGCCTGCACAGCGCACTCGCTCGGGAATGCAGACAGACTTTTCTATGTTTTTCCCAATGAGCTCTTCGGCATTCCTTCGAGCAGTACATGGTTGTGCAATTGTGGCACGTCTTGTAGTGCCTCTTGGCATCGGCTATAAGGGCTCGGGAGGAGCATTTGGGATATTTACACTTGACATAAGCGTCGTCTGTGCTGTTTTCTGTTTGGAGTGAAGCAAGGGAAGTCTTGGAATCGTGGTGGGTGAGTGTGTCAGGGGGGTGGAGAGCTGAAGCGTCGAGGCTAGTGCGGCGCGCTTGGGAGGGGCGGGGCTGGGCGAAGGGCTCACTCCGCCGCCGGGAGTGCTCAGCGTGGGCTGAGCGATGCCGCCTCGTCTCCTGCATCGCGCCAGGGGTATCAACTGTATCCATGCCTGGAAGCACCAGACCAAACCTTTATATGAACTATATCTCTTTAAATATTCAGACTCGAATAAAGTTTGAATTAAGTTTATAAGATTCAGGACCATAATGACGTCAACGCGTGAGACATACAAGCTTACCAATCATGCTACAAGTCAAGACAAAACATGCTAAAAAGCCAGCTATAGTTAAGTACCTGATAGATGATTAATGTTTCTTACATGTTCTTTATAATCTATGGTAGGCTACTTAAAAATAATGAGTAGGTATGGTTAATACTGCTTTATAAATGGGAAGGCAATTTGCAATTGCATTGTCTTAAAAAAAAACAAAAAAAAATTAAACTGCTTTTTATATACCTATCTACACTCTAGATTTTGAGTACTACCTAAGGGTACTTAAGGTAAGGTAATAAAAATTGGAACGGCTCGAACTTACATATCGTTCCTACCTGGTCGCTCGTGGTCGGGACTAGCGGTGAAGGAGCTTGGGCCCTCACTTGGGGTGCTGACGAACCTGGAAGCTGGGGAGCCACTGCTGTGACCGCTGCTTGCCAGCTGTTCGTATCGGGGACTCTGGGGAAGGCCGATGGAATGAGGCAGAATCTACCAAGGACTACAAGATCGTGGACCTTAAGCCTGTCTATTTTTGTCGTTATATTTTTTATACTACGGGCTTTTAATGCATTAAATGACGAAATGAGGTCACTGTAGAGAGTATGTTCAATGCGTGGAACTAAATGCATTGAGCGATTTTTGCAAAAAAAAATGCATTTTGACGCAAGACGTCATTAGAAAATGGCGGCGCGACAGAAATCAAATAGTACATTTATAATGCACAATACTCAATCAAATGTCATGACATAAGAGTAAAGTGCCACATTATGCACCAATCTCATTACTAATTAAAAATACAAGACTTGAGATTGACTGTCGGTGTCATTGCTGTGAAGCGACTGCATTGTGAAATTCTTTTAATTAATTACCTCGTTAATCCTCTGACGTTAGATTATACAATCAGAATGAGCGAAAGTATTTTAAACTAGATTTTTTAGTCATTTATTCGTTAGCAATACTGTACCTTGCCACCCATCAAATAATAAGGGCTCGTGGACTTCCTAGGACTTGGTTGGGGAGTGGGTAGTCTTGTCGGCTGTGAAGGCAGTCCCAACAGAGAGTCCAGTACGTCTTCCAATGTCGTCGAGCCAGGAGACGGTCTCGCAGCTCCCAGGTTCAATGACCGTTGGGAGTCTTGCCAGTCTGCAGTGTTGCCAGGAGACGATTCATTAGAATTTATAAGAAATAAAATGCATTCTGTAATTATTGTACCGGCCGTTTTTTGTACTAAAGGTATTTTTCTTTGGTTGCGTTATATCAATAGTTATTGTATCAGATAAAGCATAGTACCTACATACGGTACTTATGTTCTTAATAATAAATACATGATATTTATACAGATATATTCGATAACTGTATTATCTGTGTGAAGTTTTATGATACCTATATACATTGTGAAGTGGTTAAAATTTTTATTTGACATACCTGTACGTTTTTCTGACGAAGTATCAAAATAGGTATCGTAGAAGATATTAAAAAAGATTCGACAGACACATAAATAAAAATAAAACAAAATAATTTAAAATAAAAATGAATATATTCATTAATCATTATAATTAAAACGTAACTAAAAGTACAATGATTGAATTATGAATAATAATGGTGAAGACAGACGTATTACATTAGTCTTCATATAGTTTAACATGAAAAGGTACCGAGATTCTTAAAACATACAAATATAATGCTATATACCTATATATTTCTTAACGTAACAAGTTTTAGGTACTATTTGGATTTGGGCGAAGGTAAATATAGAGAGCTAACAGGGCTTTTATTTGTTTACACATTTATCAAAGGGCTGTAGATAATATAATTTTGACATTTAATTTTTTTTTTATAATTTCGAAGCGTTTAGTCGTTGACTAAAAACTAAATTCGTGACGTTAACTTCGGAATATTTCGGCTGTGCGAATTTTGAACGCATTCTTTATTTAAATTGTTTTCTAACCTAATCAGAACCTGTATAATTTACTTAGGGACTAATCGCAGTCCCAACATAAATTACGAGGTGATTTAAGTAGAAGGATCTTGAAATTTACTAGATTTCAGTCTCTGATGTCACTTTTCACCACCATTGAAATGGTTCTGATAACTGTTACCATATAGAATAATGGAAATGTGTAAATGGATATTCTGTTTGTGACATATTTTTTAAAGCTCCAATACACGCTCAAATGTAGAACAGATAGGTAAATTGTTAGCACCTAGAATAAAATAAAGCAACATAATATTTTATTTACAAATCTATGTATTTTCTAGCCATTAATCTAATAACTAAGGGTTTTTATAAAGATTAAACACGAAACGAAAATAATTTAATCTGTACATTGATTGGTAATTAATTCTATGATACAGCTTCTCCCACCAGATATTGAAGTTTGAGTTATGGCAATATTTATAAAACAACAATATTATATTGAATATGACTATTCCATTAACGGATGGAAATGAAATCTCTTTATGTACTGAGACGGTTGATGGAAACACTTGTATGTCATTTTTAAGCTTCCTATTCATTTTTAAAAGGACGTGACCCTTGCTCATTAAGGATCTCAACTGCACAATTCATTATATTTATTCATCAATCAATTATATATGTACTTTAATATTAAGTAATATTGTACCTTGACGGGTATTCGAAAACTGCCGTTTTTTTATTAACATGTATATTGTAATGGCAACACAAGGTACTTACTTTTTAAGACGTCAATATGGCCGTCAAGTAGAAAAAAATACGAAAAGCTGTGCTTTGTGTGACAAACATGTAATTAAAAAAAATAAGCGTACTACAAGCCAGTGCTTTATTTTCACAATGCAAAATAATACACTTTACAAAAAAATTGGGAGTCAAAGTAGTGCATAAAAGTCATAAATAAAATACATATTATTCCTTATCATGGTCCTGAATCTTACACACAATCTATAAAGCTCTATTACACATGTTTCACAAAATAAATTCATCCAATTTGCTTTCCCCAATTGATTAAATTAATTAATTCCCCAAAATACTAAATAGATAGATAAACACAGAACAGCACGAAAATTAACGCACAGAGTATTAAAAACGTAACATAAAATTAACAAAGTGTCACTGCAGGATCAGACTTGAACAATTTAAATGCAAACTGCCTTCGGGGGTGCTAGCCTCAATATAAAAATTCAGTCATAAAGCAGGCGTGATTTTAGTGGGCAGTTATGTGTACACTGGTGTGTTCGCGCGGGAATGTGAAGTTTTGTGCCTAAGCCTGCAGTGTACACGGTGGTGGTCACGCTCGCTCACCGGGCGCCGCGCGGTGATCCAGGCGCAGCGAGGACGGCGGCCGAGGGTGCGGGGGAGGCAGTGCTTCCGACACTACTAGAGGCGTCTGGGGGGACTCCACTGGCTTTGTACCTGCGGAGAGTACCAAATACACCCATTACTTTACTTGTTACAGTCAGCCATAAATGTCATTTTTATGCAATCATATTTGTGTAGTGCGAGGATCGACACTTATAACCTACTAGCTGTGCCCGCGACTTCGTCCGCGCGGAAAAGTGATATTAAGCAGCATTTAATTTTATTTTTATTTTACCCCCTTAAGGGTAATTTTTTTACAAACTTAGAATGTAATATTAATTTATATGTAATCAAGAGCCAAAAAAATAAGTTTCAAGCTTCTAGCTTCAAAAATGACGAAACTTCTATACAAACTTTCATCCCCTTACAACCCTTTTTCGCATTAGCCTATGTCCTTCCTCAATCTCTAGGCTATATCTGTACCAAATTTAATTTAAAGCGGTTCAGTAGTTTAGGCGTGAAAAGGTAACAGACAGACAGAGCTACTTTCGCATTTATAATATTAGTAGGGATAAAGCTTAATATAAGTTGAAGCTAGGTAGGAATATATTTCACGAACGATTGGCAATAGACATGACGAAATTCGTATATATTTTTTAGTCTAAGGCCTTAGTGTGGATTTAACATAACATGCCAAAGTAAACTTCCTTTAAAACAGTTTCATAGTAATGCAAGTATTGGTCCTGTCAAATGCAACTCAACTTTTAATATCGTTACTTTTGACTCACCGACGAAAGAGCTCTCGAGCCAGTACAGTTTCTGACTGGACCGGGGCGACGGTTGCCTGTCTATGTCACCATTTGCCGGCTCCAATCCTGACACATAGTGTACTATCGCTGACGTCACTTCCTTGATCGATGTCTGGATCTCTTCAGCAGCCTTCGCTGACGCCGACTGCTGTAGGAGGGACGATGCTAGCCTGCAAAAGATTTGCATGTATGTATGGTAAAAATTCGGTTCCACATAATAAAATTAATGTAGGTACTAGCAGGTCAACGTTCATTAAGAATCTCACATCTCAAGCAAGCATTTTTAAGTATGTCTTTCGTAAAGCGAATTTGTACTAGAAGAGCGTGAGTTAAACATGTAATTTTTATGAAGTTACAGTTGACCGTTCTGTATGAATGTTCAGCTCAGTAGAATTAATTTCTGTAGTAGCTTATAAATTGTTTTAATTATCTATGCTGGTGTCATGTCAGTATAATGACAGCTGTACTGACAAGATTAAAAAGAATACACAGATTATAATTGTATAAACCACGAAGTCGTATTTATTCTACGCGCATACGTTTTACGACTGCTATCGTCGTAACTTCTGACCGAATCATCGTCCAATTTATTTAGTAAATGTCTAGTCATATATATGAGGGAGCGATCTAATAAATTATGGATCAAATTTCCTATTATAGGATGTAACAGACCAACCCAGTCATATTTTGTGCGGTTAGTTGGAATTGACGTGGTATCTATCATGAATGCTAGCATTCATATCATTAGTACGTATGTATGTATATTATTACCTTTCGTGGGGTGTTCTTGGGGTGCTATTCAGACGTTCCTGACTTCTCCAGCCGAGGTAGGGTTGCCGGGCGCTGAACGAAGATCTTGTTGAAGGTGAACAAAGGGGGCTGGTACCACGTATGCTGCTGCGCGTTGAAGAGCAGGGAGAGGTCTGGGTGGAAAAGATGAGACGCTTTTAAATTTCTCGTTTAAGCCAGTAAGTTTATCTTCACTATTATAACTGCTGCATTTAATAAGTATTAAGATTATTTTCTTCTGTATAATAAAATATATACACAGTAGCTATCTATGAGCATATTAGATATCTATGACTTATGCAGTTTCTAGGAAAATTGTAAATGTGTATTTCCTACACCACACTAATTTTTGGAAACGAAAATTGGACTAGATATATAATGTTACATGCATTGTAGTAGTAGGTTTCCTACAATAAAAAGTAAAGTTACATCAATCAAACTGAAAGACGAAATCTATACTATTGACATTTACCGGATTTATTTCTTTTATTTTCAACAAATACGAGAATCATAATAAAATTATGAGTAATTACTTTATTGTTTTTCAAAGATATAAAACAGAAGTCATTTTAACTATGGCATTACCAGGGCAAATGTTCGAAAAAAAGTTAATTAGTAATGTAATAGCGCCTAGGATTACTGAATTTACAATCACTCGAAGCGTTTACTTAAAAATAAATTTCGACTAGTCACGATAGAGTTGAAGGTTGTTAATTATAAAAGTACAATAGTATGTACAACACAGCAGGGAATAAAAGACAATGCAATAATTAAATTAAGTAAACACAAAACTCTCACTCAAGACCAGGCCGTATAGTCTCAGACTTTAGCCTGTTTAGAAAGGAACGATATGAAGGAAGCACAATGACATTATGAAGCCTTACAGCTTTACGGAAACTCGATAGATGCTTTTCAAAGCTTAACTTAAGTACCATTATGAGTGACTCGGGAGTAATAATGGAACATTTTGAAGATAAAGTATTCCACAGCAATTCAGTACCTAGATAAGCATTGGGTCTTCAGAAACAATAGATTTATACATATCGACGAAACTTCTGGAGCTTATACCATTTAAAATTAGATGATGCCGTTTACAACTGATTTGTAATCGCTAGTAATGATTTACACTACCTACTTTATTGAAAATATTGCTTTCAAATGATGACAAACGAAATTTCATCCGATATTTTTATCCTTTCTTGCGTTAAAGGTTTTTCATGGAAATTAAAAATTTTAAAAATATTTTCTACTCACTTGATTAGAATTAAGCCTGCTGGTAGACCACCGTCCGAAGCTGGTGGTGTGGGGGGAGAGTTGGGGCGGCGGAGGTGGGTTAGCACCAAGGCTGCCCAGCGACGTAGTCTTCGAGTTGAGTCCGCCCCACCGCGCCGCCGATGAGGACGCGTCAGACAACCGCTTGCGTAACAGGAACCCCTCGCGCGGTGCTGGGGCGTTTTTGTACCTGACAGGCAATAATTGGATGTTCATCAAACGAAGGTTTCGTGCAAAGGATATGAGGCTTTTTACGTGGTTTGTATATATTGTAAGGATGAATGAAGAAACATTGGCACAATGAGAAAGTGTTTGGAAGAACAGACATCGGAAAATAAAGTTTCAACTGCATACATCCAATCAATCAGACACTTAATGGCGAAAAGTCAGGAGTACTGGACTGTCACCGCAGTAGAGCCTGAGTGAACCAAGCACTACTATACATACGCTTTTGAATTTCTTCTCAAACCTATGCAGGTTTCCTCTCGATGTTTTCCTTCACCGTAAAGCTCGTGGTGAGATAATTCAGAGAAACTCATCGATACAGTCGGGATTCAAACTTGCAATCTTTGTGTTGCAGGCTCGGCCACCACGGCTCTTGTGGAGTTTATTATAACTCTAAACATTGGTATAGCAAACTTCGCGTGCTTACTAATTTCAATCCAAATTTTCCTGTCAGTCATATTCAATAAAGGCATAAAGTTATTAGGCAAAGTTTAGGCATACCATTACGATCTATATCGCTCTTTATAGTTGGATGCCTAAACGGTTTATGATCCCGTCACGTCGCACGCTCGCCTAATAATGCAATTAGGACATTGTTAATTATACTCAAGTCTAATAATCCGTCAATTGATATGAGAGACTAATATCGTGTTATCCCTTCCTACATTATGGTCCTATTTCAGAATAAAAACTGTAAATCAGTATTTATGGTCTTAAATAAATATGCATCACGAAGTGGCTGTATAATAAAATTCAATTAAAATGCGTGTGACAGTTTAAAAAATGTAAAACTCCAACAGAACGCTTTTGGTCAAATAAAAAAAAAACTCACAAGTACAATCGGTTTAAGTAGTAGTTTTAGCTTGGATTTTAATCTAACCATGAACGATGAAATTCAATCCTCCACGATTCTTAGAAATACGTCCGCGTTTCATCACGATCTCGGCCACTCGTGCAAATTCGAACAATAACTTTAAAGAGTTTAGGTATTCCATTTTTAGCAAGTCATTTATCAAAATTCAAGTCTTAATACCTGAATGGTAAAGCCTAGATAATGCGGATCGAGATTTATCGACCGGCTATCCCGTTAGCCTTGACACGATCGGTCACAGAGCAGAAATAAGATTAAACCGACTTAAATTGTAACCTCTATATTTACCTACTATATAATCTTTAGCTATTGTAATATTATGTGACGGCAGTCTGGTCTAGTGGTTAGAGCTCCTGACTGCGAAACATGAGGTCGCGGGCTCGATTCTCGCAGATATTTATTCCCGATACAGATTACAGATTCCCGTGCTGAACACGAGTATTTATTTTCTACCTTAGTCTTGGATGTCCTACGTATTTATGTATATCTATCTATAGATGTAAATGTATCCTGATTTGCCTACCCTTTTGGGACCTGTGTGTGATGTGCAGATATATATTAAAGAAAGAAAATGAATTGAACTTAAGCGTTCTGATATAAATTATGGAGCTTACATTTTAAGAGAGCCGTGGTGGCCGAGTGTACACAAAGATTGTGTACGAAGTTCGAATCCCGACTGTACCAATCAGTTTTCCGAATTAATAAAATTTTTACTATGGGCAAATATTTAATTCAGCAATAAATATTGGATAAATCTAACAAGTCGTTGTCCTTATATTGTTTAACATAGAAAAATTATAAACAACTTACAAAAAATTAAACTTAAATGCAATTGTTATTTTTTTTAAATACTGTTATCAACTGTTCAACAATATAACGAGCACTAGGCTAAGCTAAGCTTTAAGCTCGGTAGTCTGAAGCGATAACTAATTATATGGGTATACAAGTTCAATTCTAGTTTGGCTGTGTTCACATGTCACGGACGAAAGTTACGGTAAAGGAAAACATTGTTAGTTAGGACAACATACATTAGAGAAGAAAGAAAGAAAGAAAACATTAAAGGAAATTATACCCGAGAGGAAGCGAAAGTCAGGCCCGGGTTTAGACATAGAGCTAGGCTTTTTAGGCACTTGATAACGGGATTAAAGGCGTCAAAGCTAATCTCGTAGCCAATTTGGAAATTTTGCAAATTAAATACACTAGTACATAATTTTAAATTTCGATTTACTTTCGTTACTTCAATTCACTTCGGAATAATTCAATATGAAAAATACTCGTGGTTTAGTAATTCTACCAAAGTTATACATTTCCAAAAAGATTTTTAATAAGGCAAGACAGATATTTGGACTTATATATTTGGGGCCTTTAGACTGAGCCTTGTAGACCTAATAATAAATGGTCGGGGATGGCGACAGCTACACCATCGCTTGCGGGAGGGAAGGGAGGCAAAGAAATATTATTTATATTGGTAACTCACCAGTCGGGCACATTGAGTTTCTGCAACGACCTCTGAACTCTTAACTCATGCTCTGACAACACGCGATCTGAATTCTTCTGCAACTCGTTTTCAGGAGGCTGCAACAATAGAGAGGAACATTTTAATTCATACACAAGCAAGAGACTGGAAACCAATGCTAAAAGCAAATGCAGTTTGCAGTTACATTAAAATGTGTTTAACCTTACAAGTCGTCTCACTGTCATACTCAAATTCCATCATAGACGATGAATCACTCATACTTTCAACCATTTTCAGGGTTTCGTGTATTTTGTAAATGGAGAATCTGGCGTATCCAATTTCTTCGTCATTTAGTGCAATGTGAGATAAGTCGAATGTTCTAACATTTGTGTAATGCGATCCGCTCACTGTAACTTCCGAAGTTGTTTCAGTTTTGAGACACTTTTGTTGAGGATTATCCGAACTTACAACATCTTGTGCATAAGGAGCTGCATTAGACTCTTCTTCTTTTACATCTAATTCTAAAATATCGTTCAACGGTGGCGGAGGAATATTTTCAATGATGCGGTTAAGAAAATCTTGTACTTTTTTGTCATTTTCTTTCTTTGATTTTACGCTTTCTTTTGGTAGCTCTGCAAATGTCACTTTCTTTGGTTTGGAAGGTGTGCAAGAAATCTTCTTTTTCATATGCCGTAAGCACGAATTCAGTTTTTTCGTCAAAAACCTTTTGATGCGAGCCTTTGAATGCCACTCATAACGTTTTACTTCGAATCCTTTGAGAGTTAAACAGTTGTCGTCTTCTGAATCGCTTCTGGTTATATCCGGATACTTCAAGTAATAAACATCACGTGAAAGTGGTTTGGAGAACATATCTTCAGGGTTCACATCTTCGAAGGGTTCTAGGTCCTCAGTTATCCAGACCTTATCCAAACTGTACCAAAAGGCGTTCTCTTCAAGAACTTGTTCAGTGGTAGGAAAAAGTGGCAACATTTTCATGGAGCACCTGATCAGTCGACGTTTTCAGATAAACTGCACTTTTAGAAATCACTGCACGTTTATTTATTTATTTAAAAAAAGTACTTATGAACATTTGTATACAATAATGTCAATTAGCTAATTATGTTTACAACAAAAGTACAGACGTAATCATTCGATGGTTTACATTCAATAACTCAGGACTAATCAATTTTGTCATAATAAGCACGTTTTACATTATCATCAGCATCAGTTACTGTGCATAATAATATCTATCCCTGACGGCAGTGCTTAAACACGCACCATATTTTTAAATATTTCCATTAGTTAATGACCTGTTTACTCGCAACACTATTTACCTCTACCTAAGAAAAATAATGAGAGCTTAATGACATATCTTCATTCTTAAGATATCGTTAGTTCAGTACACACATTTTATACGAATGCATCGGACCATCGGGTCGGAAAATCAGGGGTAATTTCAGGGTCGGATTGAGCTTTTGATATGTAACTTTTATCAAAGGGTTCGGGGTTTTTTTGAGTTTAGTGACGAACATGTTCTACACATGAGAGGTTTTCTGGGAGTTGAACTCACCCTTACGTCAGATGAGGCGAGTAGCGCGCACGGGCCCAGGAGCCCTACACTCTCCCAGCAAGTCATCGTCGCTAACTACAGTTTGAGCACTCACATCAACTGTCGCCAAGTCCTAATCTACTACTGATTGTAATATCGCATTGTGCTGCACCAGTGAGCTTACAACACCGCGTATCTCCGTTATGTAATTTCTCTTGAACTTTCGATAACATAAAATTTTTTCCTAAATACAAATACAGCGGCTACATAAAAAGCTACGAGAGCTTACGAGAGGAAGAGGAGGAAGCAAGCTGCAATATCGAAGCGGAAAGCGTTCGCCAATCAAATCAGAACAACGTTGCTTATTGAACGACAAAATCCAATTACGAGACTGAATCGGAGCGACCGCGGGGCTTCGGAGCTAAGGGTAGCTCTGCGGGCTGGAGCCGTGGGTCGAGGTGGGTCTGGCATGCGGGCTCCGTGGGTCGCGGGGCACTGCGGCGCTCTGGGCGCTTTCGGACAGCCGGCCGCGGCGCTGCCTCCCGCTACACTGAGGCGCGGCGCGTGTCCTTGGCCACGGCGCATGCTCCTTTCACACACCCTTACTATCAGCTTCTAGTGCCTTCACCATCTCAAGCCGTTCCCCTACATCTCCTCTCCGCCTTGACTCTCTGTTTATCTCGATGACTTAATTGCTGTCCGACGCGGAAGCTCTCACCATTAAATACTTACAATCTGGTTCGCTTGTTTCAGTGGCAAACGTCAACTGCCGTGAAATAGCAATATTTAAAAGTCATTTGTCAAAATAGGCCTCAGCTGTCATGAGAGTTAGATCAAGTCGAATATTTGTTGTGTATGAGGGTGTGGCATCGCGTGACATGTTCGACCCGAGGCCGGGTATCCGGCGACGTGAGCTTACCTAATTAGGTTTATAGCAATGTCAAATGTTCATATATCATTTGGTTCACGATATCAAATCGAGCTGCGTGGATATTTGTTTAGGAAAACATACAGACGCAGGAAGGTTTGGGTGGTGAAGGGAATTAGAGTCAGTATAGATTGTTTACATTTGCTATTGATAATTCAGTACGTTGTGGTAGGTGAGATGTGTAAAGGCTTGACCCAAATAGGACAAAGCAGGTTCCAATGGGACGTCCGTGGGGGACGGGAGATGTGGCTTTGACGTCATAGCACAGAGAGGCGCTGGCGAGTCTTCGAAAGAATTGGCCTACATTTTTATCCCTGCATACGTGAGCATATGAAATATTAACTGCATTTTTCAATATTTGCATCGCTACTAAGTCTACTTATCACTTACTTACTACTAAAAGAATAAGTCACTTATTTCCGAGGTGTTTCTTAAAGAGTACAATTTAGTCGTTTACATTTGAAGCGTAGCATCGTAAAGAGAATTTCACCCGATTTATGTAAATAAACCACTTGTTAAACGACAAAGGTAGCGAAGAGGCAAACGGCTCGCCTGATGGGGTCCGTAAGGGCGCTTGTTACACTCGACAGTGTCTACAATCAGCCTTTCAACCTGGGACTGTATCACGATGCGCTCTTAGAGCAAGAGCCCGCGAGGGTCAAACCTTTGTAATTTTACGATTATACATACGTATTAAAACTTCTCCTCAAAACATCAAGAGGAAACCTGCAATCGGCAGGGTTTCTCTCGATGTTTTCCTTCGCCGTCAAGTTCGTTGTGTGAGTAATCACTGCACTTAAGTTTAAGTTAAGTTTAACTTAAGGTTAAGTTAAGAAAACCTAATTGGCACAGTCGGGATAAGAACTAAAACTCGGAATTAAACAGCCGCCACGGCTCTCTCAAATATCACTATGGCTTATTGATTTCCCTGGATCGATATAAACTACTTTTGTAAGTGAAATAATGTCATCAGGGCTAGCAAATGAATAAAATTACGCAGCACGCAAGATTCACATTTCTCTTATCAGCGTTGCGTGGCTTTGTTATGTCACAATGTGGAGTCAAATCAAATCAAATCAAATGAAAAATGTTTTATCCAACATAAGGGACACAAAGGACACTCATTCAACGTCACATACTTAATATAAAATGACATTTATCACCGTTTGAAAGAAAAATAAACCTGCCAAAGAAGAAACGGTAAAACAAACTTTCCGATTTCCTTTTTTAACATTGATTTCCTTTTACGTAGGGGTAGAAAAAGATTTAAATACAACATAGTTAAAAATCTATGTATTTATGTGTGTAGCTCTGTTGTAACATAATATTTTCTGATTTCAGAGGTTACATACACGAGCTATACATACGTCTTTGAAATTTCTTATCAATGTAAGCTTTCATCTCGATGTTTCCTTTCGCCGTATGCTCGTCGCTCGTATGCAATTAATCACTCACATAATATATCCTCACGACTTCCCACAAAGGTCCCCGAAGGTGTATAGTGTATAGGCACCCACACACCCACTTTCCGCCAGATATATATTTTAGGTACCAACATGACAGATGGCGAGTCGATCGCCGTAACTCAAGCACGACTAGGTATACATACATACATATACATATAATCACGCCTCTTTCCCGTAGGGGTAGGCAGAGACCACTTCTTTCCACTTGCTACGATCCTTATATACTTCATCCATTATTCTCTTCATACATGCTCTTCGGTTTAGGGTACTCTTGACCTGACCTTTTTTCAAGACGTCCCTAATTTGGTCTAGAAACGTCCGTCTAGGTCTACCCCTTCCAACACTTTCATTCACACTCGCCTTATACACTTTTTTCGTCAATCGTTCTTCATTCATTCTCTCGACATGGCCAAACCATCTCAGCTCAGCTCAGCATACATACACTTTCAGCATACATACGCTTGTATCAGGTATACATACGCTTTCGAATTGCTTCTCAGACGTATGCAGGTTTCCTCTCAATGTTTTCCTCCACCGTAAAGCTCGTGACTAATCACTTACATAAGTTTATAAAAAACTCATTAGCACAATCAGGATTCTAGTTTGCAATTGTTGCGTGGTAGTAGACTGCTCGAATCACTGGGCAACCACGGCTTGATTCCATTTCTTGTTGGTCTTAATTCATAGTTCAAATAGGTCAAATGCAATATGTCTTTGTTGCTAGTGTTAATGGAACATACGTGTGACAATTAACACAGGAGAGTGTTAATGGGAGCAATTGGCACCTTCCTCCTGGTAATCCAATGCCCATGAAATAATTTGCAGGCAGCAAATTGCAATTATCGAGATCATATGCAGTACGGCAGTTGCGGGGTAGTTTAAAAACCTACTAAGTCAGGATTGCAGTCAAATTCCGTTGGTTCGCGCGTCTTCTATTTTCATACAAATGTGAACATCAAGAGTACATGAAGATGGAGATTATAAGTCTTATAAAGAGTGCGATGAATTTGGATGAAATGAATGAGTTCTGTAAATATAAAGAAAACTGACCCTCTAATTGTCTGCCTACCCCGTAAGGGATATGTTTGTATGTACGCTTTATCACACCACAAGCTTTAGCGGTGAAAGAAAATATACAGTGAAAAAAATTTCACTCTACCCGATAGGTAAGACAGACAGTACCAAACCAACAGTACAGGTAGTCAGTCTACCAATTTCTAGTCGAGGGGGTCGCGGTTTGCGGGGAGTATGACCCGAGTCTATTAATTGTAGTGTGCGTGTGTACTCACAGGTAACCAGTGTGTACCGACAATATTCAAACATTAGTGGAAGGTTGCACACTTACATTATAAACTGTAAGGAAGAAAAGCGGAGCGCGTCTACGTGGATGGCACTATCTATATGCTAGTTTAGATAGCAATGGCATTCTCTCCAACTACCCGGTAAGGGACTCTGTGTGATATATATGTAGAGCTACATTATTATTGATTAGCTTTTTTCTTTCTGTCTATACCATATGGTTCATAATTAAATGTAGGTAACGATCAACATAGGTACATGCATCTTAACTTTGCAAACGTAATAGGAGGCCTGGTACTACTAGTGCCATCTAGCGGGCATCTTTAAAAGTTCTCTTAGAGATAATAAAAACAAATGTTCCCCCTTTAAATGAAATCCCAGTTTTTTTAAAGGGAAATTAACACAAAAGAGCAAATTTGCCTATAATAAAATAAATAAAATAAATATGTACATTGCGAAAGGAAATATTTTAGTTTCTAATCTTTAGATAGATGGCGTTAGGAACCGCTTATAATTAAGTATGATCTTGAACTGTGCCCTGCACATAATTTATTTTTAATTCATGTTTCTTAGTTGTTTACGAGGCAATTATTATTCTATTAAATTAATAATTATTAGTGGTCAATTACGTCGCACTTTTGTAAACACCTTGGAGTCCAACTCTGATGGCTATTTGTTTGGGGATAGATGGCAGACTATCATGTCGGCATGTCTTTGGAGTATTGAGAGGCGAATGTATGAATGTTGTTTATATATTTACTTTTGAGTTGCGTATATACTTTGTACTTTATTTAGTGTAATTGGCTACTGGCCGTTCTAATATGTATTTTAGTGAATAAAAAAAAACATGGTTCGAGCTTTCGGATTTTCATTGTTTAGCAGTTTTCCAGTACCTGCTCGGATTTAACCATGCAAGCCATTGTTGACCTAATGTTCAATTATCAAATCGCAAATTAGGTTAGGTTGGCTTGATTAATTTATTAACCGAACAGTTTGGCCGGAATTAGGGTAACAAAAAATTATACATTCATAAACTTATACAGCTTTCCTCTTGATGTTTTCCTCTTTACCTCAAAGCTCGTGGTGAGATTAACTGTACATAAGTTCAGTGGTACAAGCGGGGTTCAAACTTACAACCGTAGCAAGCGACTACTCGAACCACTAGGCCGCCACGGCTCAATAACATCCAAAATTGCTCGCATGACAACTTCTTTTAAGGATATCCTACATGTATTATGTACCGGACATATTGCTTTACAGTTAACTGTAAAGTTGGAACGGAGACTAAACAATGAATTTATCTAGAAAACAACGATAAAATTCAGTGAATAAAGGATTATCAACCTCATCCATTGTGGTCTCCGAAAGTTATGCCGTGCTTATCTCGAGATACCGATTGATTAAGTTATGTCGGTCGCCGAAGCTTTAAACTAAGTTAGCGGTTAGTTGTGGCTTAATTTTCATAAGTTGATAAAGGAGTCAATCGGTTAAGTAACTGCAAAGTTATGTTATAATACTGATTAAATTAAACTAATTTCAAAGTAAGCAAAGTTTGTATTATTGAAACTAGGAAGTTATGAAACTGGACATATATAAAACATAAACACAATAGATAAAATTGTAGTGTCTGTTTGTTTAATATATATTAAAATAAACGCTATTTACCAAATACATATGGATGTACATATACCAGATTTATATAATAATATATCCTCACGCCTTCCCACAAGGGTCCCCGAAGGGGTAGGCAGAGGTGTATAGGTAATACCCACACACCCACTTTCCGCCAGAGGTATATTAGGTGCCAACGTGACAGATGGCGAGTCCATCGCCGTTACTCAAGCACGACTATACATACGCCTTTGAATTTTATTCTCAGACGTATGCAGGTTTCCTCTCGATGTTTTTGTTACTTAAGTTCAGAAAAACTCATTGGTACAGTCGGGATTCGAACTTGCGACCTTTGCGTCGCAGGCAACTGCTCGAACCACTCGGCCACCACGGCTCATATACCAGATTTATTTTTTATTTTCGTCAGTCTTTCTGTCTGTTTGTTCTTAATCTCTGAAACGACTGCACCAATTTTTGACGGGACTTTCACTGGCGGATAGCTGATGTAAAAAGGAGTAACGTAGGCTACTTTTTTTAAACTGAACAATATTTATTTTTCAAATGCCACGCGGACGAAGTCGCAAGCACAGCTAGTGTGTTCATAAGATTCCAAATTTAATTTCATTATAGCTCACCCTATATGTAAATCTAGTTAATGATCTCTGTCGAATTTCATCCAATTCTATTCTTTCTCATTTCTATCTCACAATATATTCTCAAACTATGGACAAGAGACGATAGAGAATCAGTACTAATCAGTAGTCCCAGCCTCATCAGCCTTTTAATGAATACATACATACATACATACAAAAACTGGACCATACGAACTGTTGCAATATAGAAACCACAAGAATTGCCTTGCAATAACTATTAGTTCCATACAACTTTACGTTTCAAATAGAGCCAGTAACCGCAGCGGCTATTAAAACACCACAATTCGAAATCATTATCTGAATGAAACTAATCTTATTTACTAATTGTACCGCGCGGTTTCACTTGCGATGGATTTGAATATACGCCTCGAGTTCGTTTTTTAGGGTGGTAAACAAGCAAGCAGTCCGCCAAAAATAGATAGTGCCATCCACGAAGATGCGCCCCACTATTCCTCCTTTTAATTTATAGTGTAAGTGTGCAACCTTTCATTAATGTTGAGTATAATATAATCGGTACACACTGATTACCTATGAGTGCACGCACACTACGATCAATAGACTCGGGTCATACTCCCCGCGTCCCGCGACCCCCTTAACTAGAAATTGGTGGGACGCGTCAGCGCCGGTAGGGTTAGGTACTCTCGCGCGCTGCAGGAATAAACCCTTCTTAAGGAACTCCATGCTGTGTTCTATCCCTAGGGAAAACCGCGACGTCGAGTTCATTTCTTGGCTTAACGATAGCCCTCAATAAACGGCCAATCAAATTCAAATTACGTATTTTAACGAGCTTTACAGTGAAGGCCTGAAACCAGAGGAAACCTGAAATTCGAATACGTATGTATAGTCGTGCTTTGAAAACGGCGAAGTACTGGCCATCTGTCACGTTGGAACCTAGAATATATCTCCGGCGCGAAAAGTGCGTATGTGGGTACTACATACACACCTCTACCTACCCCTTCGGGGACTTGCGAGAAGTCGTGAAGAGAGACAAGTACATTCAAACATACACTCCGCCTCTTTATTTCTAGGTATAGATTAGTTGGGTGTGTTATTGTGACCTGGATACAGAGCTTAGCAAGTGTGTAATATTTAGAACGGAAATTTAATGTATATTTGTGGCTTTAGCTATTAGCTTTAACGCAACGAAAATCTGGTCGGTTGTGTCAACACAGCCTCTTGTGTCAGGCGGATGCGCATTTGAATCCAGTTGGTACTAACATTTTTCATACATACATATCATCACACCAAGTCTACGTAGCTCTTCAGGTATAGTGATAGGTCACACCACGAGTTTTTCTTGCTAGAAGGTTGGTAAACAAGCATGCGGACAGCCTCATGGTAAACGGTAACCGCCCACTATGGACGCTAACAACACCACCCAAACACTACTGAACGGAATTGGAAGGACTAGCAGAGGGTTCGATTTATACAAAAAAAAACAACAAGTGAAATCAACATTTTACGCGAGTGAATCCGCGGGGTACAGTTAGTGGCGAATGTTGGAACGCAGCCATCGCATTCGAACGGAGAAAATGAAAATTGTTGCCGCCAGGACAGACACGACGGCTGCGATAAAAATAAAATAAACCTCCCCTTATTTAATGTTTGCGAATGGGGCTTTGTAAATACGTCTGCATTTAAGTATACGTATGCTATTACTTGGCTAGAAGGAATTAAGTTAGAGCAAGGCAGTTAAAAGATAATGTCCTAGAGGAAACGAACAGGGTTATCTTTCAAATCGAATTAAACATTTTACATTCAAAATAAACAACCACATATTTAACGCAACGAAGGGTAGGCAGAGGTATATATCTAGTACCCGCACACCCACTTTCCACCAGAGATATATTTTAGGTACCAACGTGACAGATGGTCAGTCAATCTTTTAGGCAAGTTTCTGAAGCACGACTATACATACGTATTTGAATTTCAGGTTTCCTCTGGATACTTGCCTTCACTGTTAAGCTCAAAGCAGTTAGTCAAGCACGACTATACATACTTATATAGATAATACTTCCGCCAACCCATTCGGGGACCCTTGTGGGGAGGCGTGAATATGGAAGATATAAGACCAATTACAAATACTTTCCAGCCTTATCGGGCGATAACTAGACTAGAACGTAATACCTTATCTACACCCGACGAGCCGAGTGAACGTTATAAAAGTTGCCTTTATCGCACGCAAAGCTACTGAACTATAAAAAGTACAAGGTATACTCAAAGGTAAACAGGGTATAATGAAATTACTCATTCGATCCTTTGTTTTCAGTTCAAAGTAATTTTAATGGATTCGAAAATTAAATAAAACGAAAGCGGTCCGTAAGACTAGAGAACACTGGCGCTCTACTCTCCCTGCCTACCCCGAGAGGGTCTCGGCTTGATGATATTAACTATGAAAAATAAAAAAAACCTACTAAAAAGATTGTATTTAATAGTTATAAATAATGCATCTTAGTGGGGGCTAGTTAGGAGGTACAAATATAAATACCTACCTACGGAAACATTCACATGCCACTATGTGGCTGAATACCCGAATCACTATGTACCAATTAAACATCACATTATGTGGGCCAGTAAATAAATAAATGTGAATAAATTATTACATTTCATTTCTAGTATATTACTGCCCTACCCTACAACCCCTTTCTCAAGTGCGTAAACGTAATTATTAAATAAAATAGCCAGACATGTGATAGTCCTTTTTAAAGTCCCTCAGCGACCATTCCAGAACACTATCAGCGCCTAATCCACACATATCCTGTCATCCGTACGAAGTAATGTAACTAAATTGGTATCGGGCGAAACTAAATTGGATTAAATTGACCGTCGGCTAGGGAGTCATTTGTAAACCCCTCCATCCAATATGGAGTAATGATGACTGACGCCTTTTGTACTCCAACACTAGATGCAAATTAAGACTCTAGAAAAAACCTTGGTCCCTTTAGAGATGCATTGTGAGAACTATATGCCATGTGTTAGAAAGCAGATGTTTTTAAAGTTAAGCATAATAGCGATTGTGAAATATACGGCACGCAACGTGTCAGATGGCGAGTCCATCACTTTCTCGAGTACGACTAAACATACGTGTCTGAATTTCTACTCAAGCGATTATAGGTTTCCTCTCGAAGCTTTCATTCATCGTAAAGCTCGTGGCATGACTAGTCACTGTATAGAAAAACTCTTTGCTACAGTCGTGATTCGAACTTGCAATCTTTAGGCAGCAGACGACCACCGGAACGATCCGATTGGCCGCCACTGCTCATATCGTCCAGATGGCTCCCGAAGGGTTAAGCAAAGATCAATACCAATTTTCGCCAGAGCTATATTAAGGTAATAATGTTACAGATGACGTGTCCATCGCCGATTCTCACAACTATACATTATATTTATCATCACCACGTGAAGTTTTTCTGAACTTGAATAGCTCAGAATACACTCATTAGTTCAGTGGGAGGTCAAAAGTAAAATCTTTATTTTTAAGTTGGACTATTCACGCCATAGTGCTACCGCGAACTTATTACGTTTTTGCCGAACATATTCTGCAAAGTTAACCACGACTTTCTCTAGAATTTTCTATATTTATTGGCGCCTTACTAACTGGTACAGATTCGGCCACATGGTATCGTCGGAGTGTTTATAAAAACAAACAAAGCGTGTATAGGAATTTGTTAGTGAAAAAAACCTGTTATAGAAAGACTAGAATAACTTAAAACGCAAATATTTTTCTTGGTACGTATCAAGGCGACGCGTGATCTACGGGTAATAATTTTAACGAGCTCCTCGGATCCTATTTAACATACCTCATATATCCTCACGCCTTCCCATAAGGATCCCCGAATGGGTAGGCAGAGGTGTGTAGGTAATACCCACACACCCACTTTCCACCAGAGGTATATTAGGTGCCAACGTGACAGATGGCGAGTCCATCGCCGTTACTCAGGCACGGCTATACATACGCCTTTGAAGTGCTTCTCAGAAGTATGCAGGTTTCTTCGCGATGTTTTTTTTAACTTAAGTATGTTAATAAACACTACTCTCTCTACCTACCCTGAAAGGTAATTGGTGTGTAAAATGTGTATAAGGAGTCGTGCCTGGAAGACGAAGATTAGAGTAGAGCATTTTAATTCACCGAAATTTAGATCACTTGGGACGGTAAAGAGCGAGGGAACGGAAACAATAATATTGTATACTTTCATATCTATTTTGTTTTCTGGTTATTCACATCAGTGACTAATAATTAATAGTTAACAAGAAGGTTGAAAGAAGATGTCTTCAGCATACCATTCTCCTCATATAGACATTTCGAGCAATCAATATTTATTCTGGCAGTGATACGTGCATGCGCACAGTGCAGCCAAAGCACAGTATATATATATGCTTATACGTATGTATACTGTGGCCAAAGCGACTCCAAAATAGGTACACGAAAAATCCGTTACGAAAAACTGATACCGAAATGAATCTTTAACAAAATTACTTATCCTCACGCCTTCCCACAAGCGTCCCCGGAGAGGTAGGCAGAGGTGTATAAGGTAGAAACCACACACCCACTTTCCGCCAGAGATATATTTTTGGTGCCAACGTGACAGATGGCGAGTCCATCGCCGATACTCAAGCACAACAATATATACGCCTTTGAATTAAAGTGCCGTAAAGCTCGTGGTGTGACTATTCACCGTTAGAAAAACTCATTGGTACAGTCGGGTTTCGAACTTGCGATCCGTCTGTCGCAGGCAACTTCTCTAACCACTCGGCCACCACGGCTTGTTATTAAAATTATTTATTATTTTCAATATCTCTAGTTATTAATTAACAAAATTAACATAATCTTCTTTAGATACAAAGCGTGTAATTTAAATGTTTACATAATAAAGATTTAATCTCACTTAACTTGTTCTCGAAAGTTCAACAGAGATCCTTACGAAATATGTCTTTAAAAGCAGGGATCTGTAATCATTGAGGCACCCTAATTAACTTGTTGAAATATTATCTAAACAAAGTTTAGCGTGAAGTAGATGGGTCGACTATGAAAGAGGCGCACGCGCACCAGAGTGGCGCCAGTAGCCCGTAACTACTTATGTTGTAGAAACAGTACCTTGTCATACATCCGTCACGTTATCAGAGGCCGGAGACTTTTAACAACCATTAGCATATTTTGCAAAAATGATACAGATTAAATAGGGAACCTGGGACAAGTTCCAAATCTGTATCCTGCGGCAATGTGCCAAGAAGTTTATTAGCCATTTAAAGCAGCTTAAAAGACTAGCTTACCTGTCGATTTTATTTAACAAAAAGTATTTAAGCCTTAAAGTATTTAACCTAAAAGAACGAAGGTAAAATGATGGTTAAAAAGTACCTTCTTGGCAAGCTATTGCGGAGAGAAAGACCTCTTCTGGATCAAACAAATAAACAATCTACTAGAAGTTATAAAGCGAAGCCCGTAAACTGTGGTGACATTGTCAAGTATTAAGCGAGTTGTCTCACTGGCTTACTTTGCAAGACGGATTGAAGTCCTTTGAATGCAAGCGAGGCATAAAAGCGGTGGAATGAACGTCCACTGAATAGCTAATGCTGAGCTGAAAGGACTTGTTTTCTAGTTTTTTCAGTTCTGCGGCGGTATGGTATCCTTAAGGCGATATTTTTTGGTCCTTTGGTCATCATTGAAAGATGGTACTCATGCCCATTCACTTTTTTCAATGTTTTAATCATGATATGGATACTAGTCCTTCGGTAGCATATATTTTTAGTAATATATATGTCGTCTAAACTAATAACGCGTATAATTTATTATTTTTAAAGAAACCGTTAGGACATTTTGATATACTAAATACACTAGCCAAACATATTTTTTTCTCTTTATTAGGCTAAAATTTGTGTCTAACATTTCTCTCTACAAATTACAGTATAGTACTCGTACATGAATAGAAACAGTCAAACTGAAGAATACTTTTATTACGATTCGATACAATACGACAATGTAAACAGTTAATAGAAATAAGGGTTTAACTAATCGAAATAAAGACGCTACTGTTAAATTGTACTTACGCTTGAACACAAAATTGATCTTAAATGCATAAGTGAGATTACGGCAACAAAGCAGAATTGTTTTATTTCCTAATAAGTAAGTTTTTAATTAATATAGGAAAAATGTACCTTAATAATAATAAAAAAGTGAAATCTTGAAGTGAATGTTTCATATCTTTTCCCCTAGGTGGAGCTAACAACATCGCGATATGGTTTCGTTCCACCGCGTATCGACCCCAATTTTTTAGTGTTAAAGTGCAATACAACTAATTTGAAAAGCAAGGACAGAATATGCTTTAATAATTAATGTATATCTTTCCTCGTCTCTAATGTTCTCTGAAAGTTCAAGTTCCAAACACATGCAAATCTTAATTGATTATGGTATTTTGTATGTAACTCACTGATTAAATACGGTTGTTGTCGAAGATCAATATACCTGTAACAAATAAAGAGTTTATTAATTATAACCGCGATTATATATAACATGCGATTTGCTAAGGAAAGCCACTCGAGCTCCAGCTATAGTAAAGCCCCCTCTTTAGAAAAAAACACGATCGTTTTAACGACTCGAGAAATTGATTCCTAATTGTTAAGTCCTGGAAACAAATGATAGTGCAGAGGCGGCCATGTTGTGACGTCACCCATCACGAATGCAATAGGATCTATCTAATCCCATGGAATGCGATGATAGCGACGTGGGGGTTCGGGATAACGCAAAGTTGATAAACGATAGCATGGTTGTACAGGTTGAGCGTGGATAGGATGCTAACCATTCTAAACAAAACATATATTACAGATATGTACAGTTAAGTTACGTATTCTTGCGAGTTACGTTTAGTGGGTTGACGCAAGGATAAAAATTTACTTCCGAGAATTGCACGCAAAATAAACCAACCATATTATAATTTACTTGTATCAAAAATTTTAAGACACCAATTAGAAGATTCAAATTTATTGAATAATCGAAACTAATCCTTCGATTCAAATAGTTCATATATTTATATACACAATTATGTAGAAGTGTTTAATCGCACCACGAGCTTGGTTTGGCAAACATCGAGAGGAAATCTGCATACTGCATAAACCTTTATACGTTAGAGAAGCTATTAAAAATGTACAAAGTTTATTCCAGAAAAAACATCCACTAAACTAAAATTTACGCCGGTGAAGCCGCGGGGCTTTAGGGTATATTAAGACTTTAATGAACTATTCAAACAAAAACAAAATCAGTCACTATTTATATCACAAAAGGACACATAAATCATTTTAAGCTACTGCGTATGGAGGAAGAAAGTTAACACTTCACGGCGGAAGCCACAGATGAGAGCCCACTGTTGCTTTAAATATAGCACCGGCACATGTGGGGACAACGACGTAATACACCACTATATAGGTCATAATTATATCAGAGATAATCTTTTTGAACATACATACATATATAACCGTGCCGTGGTGGCCGAGTGGTTCGAGCAGTTCCCTGCGACGCGACGCAAAGGTCGCAAGTTCGAATCCCGACTGTACCAATGAGTTTTTCTGAACTTAAGTACAGTGATTTGTCACACCACGAGCTTTACGGTGAAGGAAAACATCGAGAGGAAACCTGCATACGTCTGAGAAGAAATTCAAAGGCGTATGTATAGTCGTGCTTGAGTAACGGCGATGGACTCGCCATCTGTCACGTTGGCACCTAATATACCTCTGGCGGAAAGTGGGTGTGTGGGTATTACCTACACACCTCTGCCTACCCCTTCGGGGACCCTTGTGGGAAGGCGTGAGGATATATTATACATATATAACATAGCTGTACAGAGATATAGAAGGCGAAAGGGGACGCTTGGGGAAGGAATAGACAGAAGTGTGTACACACATCTCTTGTCCTCTTCTCGGAGAATTTTGGTGCCATCGTGACAGGACCATTATCTACAGCAGCACTCCCATTACTCGGGTTGTTCTTGGAATAATAAATACAACATTGTTAAGATGAATTCCACATTTAATAAAACTTGACAAAAATTTAATAAATAACGCTAACCACGCCGTACTAGCGCTTTGCTGCATACCCCGTGAGGGATTCGGCGTTTTACCCTATAAAGTACCTATAAAGAAAACGTTAAATTGATGTATCGATTGTGGATTAAATTGTAATCGAATTAAGCTTTTTCCTTAGTTTGGCATACGTCCTTTATTTTACTGAATTTCTATGAATACTATCTCTTGACATTTATACGTGTAACCTCGATGACCTAACTGCAAAGGCTAATAAAGAAGCTGTTATTACGTGCAAACAGTCATTACCACTGTCCAAGGCAATCTGCTCATCTGCTAAATGAATCGACTAAATAGTAGATTTTCTAAATACTCGACATCGTCAGCATTGGCTTTTGATGGCTTTTGGTCAATAAATGAAAAGGTTATCTCCATAATCATATATTTATAGAAAAGATGAGTTTATCTGCTCAATATACAATTTGATATCGTGACACATTTGAAGAACAGTATTTTTATGGATTTTTTTCATAAAAAAATTCTGTTTTAAATTATACAAAGATATAATTATAGTCATCATACATCATTCAAATCGCAATCATTCATGAATCCTAAAAATGATGACACATTTACGTTCATAGAGAAAGCATAATCGGGAACCAAATGCGATATGGAATAAAGTTACAATCGAATAGAAATTCGATTGCAGATGCCTAATAATCGCTGCTCCTTATTGTAGTTCTTCCAGTGTTACAAAAATCGAACGAAGCACTGTCAATGACGAAGTTCGGAAGCTTCGCATCGATCGTTCGACAGTAAATATTTGAACAGACCAAACACGCGAAAGCACTTTGATCAGCATCTTTGTTAACTTATAGAATTTCAGACGACTTTAAAATTCCCTTAAGGGAATTTGCTGTTTGAAATGTTATTTCTTATGAAATGCACTGTTCTTTTGTTTTATCTCAACTCGCTATGAACTTATCCATTTAAAACTATGTGTACACACATATTCTAGTTCTTACTTAAGGATACGGATTGTGATAAAGTTGGAGAACAGCGTGATCCTCTAACACAGGCTTAATTTGTTTAAAAGGCGAAATTCTTTATGATTTAATAAAGGTAATTAATAAATACATCAATTATTTCAACGGATAAATATTTATTACTTTAAGTTTCATTGTTTTTCTGAAGATGGAGAGACAACAACTAATATCTACGATAAAGTCTACGAAATAAACCAATGTATTTTTACCAGCACTGCAACAATAATTAGGTTAAGCATCAGAACAGGAAATGAATGAAACTGTTCACCAATAAACACATCGATTCTAAATTTCCAATTATGTATTTTCCCCATTGAGGTTAATTGACTTGAACTCCTCAGCTCTTACAACGGCCGTTATTCAATTCATTTCGTTGCACATGTTCCTTAGAGCTACCGACAAACCAAGCCGCCGCTTGCATTACAAACCGACCGAAGCTTTCTCTGCAAATAAACTTTGAACAATGAGTTTGCTTAATGGAAGTGACAATAAGGGAACTACGTTTTTAATGACTACTTCCGTTTCTGAAATAGAAGAGAGAGCAGTAGAAAAGCGCTCATTAAGAATTATGTATCATCCTAGATGAACAAATGATAAATAGTGTGATAAGTTTGGGAAAGGATGAGTGAAAGAAAATTTAATTGAGTTATTTTTGCAGTAAGCCATAGCTAAAGAGCCAGAAGAGAACAGCCTCTGGCTTGCCTCTAGCTTTTGCCTCTGGTTTCTTTCTTAGAGGTTTGATTGAAAGCGCCTTTATCCGGCGGAAGTGTTGAAGAAGCCAGAAAAAATTATATGGTTCGTAACGCATGCCAAATAAAAGTCTGGTCGAAAAAACGGCCGTCTGGTCTAGTGGTTAGAGCTACTGACTGCGAAACTTGAGGTCGCGGGTTCGAATCCCGCTGAGGGCAGATATTTGTGTGATGAACACGAGTATTTGTACCTTAGTCTTGGATATCCTATGTATTTATGTATATATCTATCTTTATAAGTGAATATATAGTCTACCTTCATGGGAAAACTATCCAAGTATCTTTAAACTTGCTATGGGGTGTATACCCTATTTCACAAAACACTATACTAATCCCCTATATACCACATCTAGCAAATTTAGATCCCATTCGCAAACATCAATGAACTTCACGCATGTGTAGCTATTACCACCATCGGCTATAATACGAACCAGCCACTAAGCATGACCATCGTATGCTCCTGCCATTATGGCGACCTTATCCGTCACATCTCCCATCTATATTCTAGATGGCACTGAATTTTCAGTTCCTCAAAACACTAAAGCGTTTATTTTGCTAGCTACCTATATCAGACTATTGCTGAGCAAAGACCTCACTCTCCATCCTCCCCGATCTATTCTCTAGTATGTCCAGTTATCGTCATCCTTTTGTAATTCCAGGTTCGCGCTTTATTTATGTTATCTTTGAACATCCTTCTCCTTCCTTCATCCTTTATTTTATTTATTTAATATTTATGCAATTTTCAAGATTTTCAAGAGAGGTAGGGCATAACGGGTTTCCCGTTCGAATTCGGAGCTGCCCGACTGGGGCAGGACCTCCACCTTACAGAAGTCCGTAGCCAAATAACACAATTTTTTGTGTTGTGTTCCTACGCGGTGAATAAGGTTTCCAGTAATGAGCTCCTTGGGGAGGGGGGAGGATTGTTACATTGTGTTGGAAGCAGAGGGATTAAACCCATTATGCTGCCAACACACTATAACTCTCCGAACACAGAGTGGCAACGCGCAAGTGATACTTTAGTATCGTGAGCGTTAATAGGCTACGGTAACCGTTTCCCATCAGGTGGGCCATATGATTGTCTGCCACTCTTATTGTATAAAAAAAAATGCACAATTAAAGTACATTGGTGGACTTAATGTTAAAGCATTTTCTACCAGTCAACCACCCTTGACAGGGGAAACATTGAATCCTTCCTCTTTCAAAGAGAGTTCTTATGATAAACCACCATATTATTTCGCGTATTTAGATCATTCCTGCAAGTTGCCCGATAAAGTAGCTGGCAGCATCCCGAACGCAATTTCGTTTAAAAGAAGTCCTCTCATTTAATGTAACCTATAATTTTCTTCAAGAATGGGACGAGGCTATCAGACCCACAAATCGGTTTTCAAATCCGATTGGACATTATGCGTTTAAACAAACAAATCCTTAAATTGAATATATTGCGACTGGAAGTATAATGTAGGTATTTTATAATATTTTACGAACGATCATCGTGTTTCCAAGCAGAATCATCATACTTTACAACCAACAGCCTTCTATTTCCAACAAAGACCAAGCTCATTAATGACGGCTAAATCCAAGCACAGATGATAAACAAATCCGGCTGCCATCAAAAGCGTCTTACTGTAAAATTACAGCTTCCGCACTGGCGGAGTTGCAAGTAACGAAATTCTAAACTGGGCCAAACAAGAAGGCTAGGGTATCTTTAAAAAGGTTCCTATTCATTGCCCATAACTGTTAGCTCACGTTCCAGCTAATACGGAGAGCAAACGGAGATGGAATGCGGACGATCCCGCATTCAAACTATTTCTGGACACACGGAACTGCTTGCGGCGAGCATGGAATCTATCTGACCATTTGTTTGTTTTGGAATACCGATATTGATATAATTTGAACGGATTTAGACCTTTATTGAACATGTGAGAACAGCAGAAATGGTTAGAAAATTTAGAGATTTCTGTTATTATATCATGACGAGGCTATCCGTGACCCGCGTTCAATCACATGAATATTATAAATGCGACAGTATGTAGGGACGTTTGTTCCTCTTACGTCGTGGTTAGAGCTCCTGACGGCAAAACTTGAGGTCTCCTCCGCGGGTTCGAATCCCGCTGAGGGCAGATATTTGTGTGATGAACACGAGTATTTGTACCTTAGTCTTGAATATCCTATGTATTTATGTATATATCTATCTATATAAGTAAATATATCGTTGTCTAGTTACCATAACACACGCTTTGCTTACTTTGGGACTAGGTCAATTTGTGTGGAATGTCCCGAAGTCCCAAAAAAAACCCACTCTTTATGAAGAAATAAAGTAGACTATGATAACATGCAAACATACAAATATTACTTTTAATATGTATTAACACTCCGGAGTATATTCCACTCACGCATTCCAAAACAAAGCAAATCAAATTACACGGCGATGCTAAATTACAGGCACGATGTAGTCTAGACAATGTATGAATACTTGTCACTATAACATTATTTTGCTATCACTATTTAGGAGTGCGAAAGGGACCGATATACGGTTTCATATACATGTATCTCTCTCGCACTTTTGAGTAATTATGACAGTAGCATGTATGGGTAAGGGTCGTGTACAAATTACACATTAAGGGTGAGAGAGTATTCATTATCTAGCACTTGTTTTACTGCAAATTAGTTTGTCTTATCGGTATCTAATTATTATAGTGCAACATTGTTTTTTGTGAGGCTGTCTCCATCGTTTTCCTCATCATCATAAATTTAAGAGCTGGCAATTCGTTCCATTCTCTCTTGTCTAGCGCAATCTCTTTGACCTCCCTTCATGTCATGCGAGATACTTTTTCATAAAGGATTAGTTAGTTAAGGCATGTTTCGCTGGTTTAGACATATAGAAAGGATGAGTGAAGAAAGATTAACGAATCAGATATACAAAGCAAAAGTGTGTGCAAGAAGAGGCAGAGGAAGACCACGATCCAACTACCTGAATCAAATCGATTCGGACGCTCAAGGACGGGAACGTCAAGAGTACTCGAAACCGACGAGCATGTATGAAGAGACAGATGAATGTGGACGAAGCAAAAGAGGTATGTAAGTCTAGAGAGAACTGGCGCTGTATACTCCCTGCCTACCCCGTAAGGGACTCGGCGTGATGATATGATGATGAATTAAGTAAATTAAAAAAAAAATCACTTTAAGTGGTAATGACGTTCTATCCCCTATATATATAACAGTTACTCTTTATGACTTGGCAAATAATGAAATTGGATCCAATTACTAGTGGGTTTAACGCCTACATTCCGTTAATAAGCGTAAGTTGATACACGGGCCCATTGTCGCATTTGCAACTCGGACGGACCTCAATTGGATAATATCTTAAGATACATCCTTTGTTATGCAAACAAAGTCGCAAAGATATTGTGTTAAGGGTCATTTTTGCAGATTTGCATAACCTGACTCATAGTCGGATAGGATCATGAAAGATGTGCAAGTTCGTCAAGCAAATTAGAGACTATTCATCATCCTGAGACTAATTATATTAGTCTATTTGAAGTATTTTAAATTATTCGTTTCCGCAGAGCCTTGGTGGCCGAGTTGTTCGAGCCTGAAATGTTAAGATTACAAGTTCAAGCCGAATACCGATGAGTTATTTCTGAGCTTAAGTGCAGCCACGAATGGTGCCACGAACTTTGTGGTGAACGAAAATATCGAGAGAAAAATCAAAGACCTATGTAAATACGAGTATGTATGGTTAAGGTAAACATGGTACAAGGTAAAAATGAGTATATATATTTTTTATACAACAAGAGTGGCAAACAAGCTTACGGCCCACCAAATGGACAACGGTTACCGCAGCCTATTTACGCTTACAATACCGAAGTACCACTTGCGCGTTGCCACTCTGTGTTCGGAGAGTTATAATGTGTTGGCAGCATAATGGGATTAATCTCTCTGCTGCCAACACAATATAACAATCCTCCTCCTTCCCCAAGGAGCTCTTATTCAGCAAGTAGGAACACAGACAAAAAAAAGGCTACGGACTTATATAAAGTTGAGGTCCTGCCCCAGTCGGGCAGCTCCAAATTACATACATAAGTGTCATACAACTACTTTACTACTAATACATTTCTAACTATGCATCAAAAGGGCTCTTTTAACTCAGCATTCAATATCAGTGAAATTTAATTCAAATATAGACCTTGTGTGTATTTAGATTTGGTTTGATATTGCAGGCTTCTATACGGTATAAGATTCCTTTAATATCTCCTCCATCCATAAATTTCGTTCGAAAGGTAGCTATTGCTCAACAGACGCGTATGGAATTCAAATGTCATAGATATATAATTATGTTAGTATTCGTAGATCGTCCATGTCTGGATACGTTGTTGGGCCAAATTTAAACACGCTTCCGCCAACGATGCCCAGTATGGCGGACCGCGTGCCTTTTACTTATGGTATGATGAGTCGGAAGGTAAAATTAAAAATTATACAATAAAAGTTATTTAAAGTTCTTCCAAAGACAAACTTTAGGAAATACATACATTTCGATAATATATAAAGTAGATGTTCAGTAGGTCTTGTGTCATGATATAGCAAAATGTTTTTTTTAATCTCTACTCCCATGTGAATTAAACCTATTTCACATAGGCCCAGGTGGGCAATTATAAAACGTCGAAAAAGAAGCCCGGTTCGGGTTGGTCGCTTCCATGGAAAAGAACCGGCAAGAAACTCCAAGGTTACTCTTTTCAAATCTTTAGGCATATACCCCACCTATATATATATATATATATTACGTACAGCGGGAGAGAGCAACTAAATGGCGTTTTAAGACTTATCCTCACGCCTTCCCATAAGGGGCCCCGATAGGGCAGGCAGAGGTGTATAGGTAGTACCCACACACCCACTTTCCACCTGAGATATATTTGAGGTGCCAACGTGACCGATAGAAGACTTATACGATAGGGCACGCATTCCGAAATCATGACGTTTTAATCACCAACTTAATTGAGAAATTCATTAATCTTAATATGTAAATAAAATGGGTAAAATAACTATAATAATTATTATTCATATATTATTCTATCACACAAACCACGAAAATTTTTTTTTATTTATTTATTTATTCATTTACACACACATAAACATCCTTACAGTAGGTATACCAATATGATGTTAAAAGAAAATAATAATAATAATAACATTATAAACTAATTTACAATATAACAAAATACACTTTAAAAACTTATATATTATCAAATAGTTTCTAAGGAACATAGGAACACTATTGACAAATTAAAGGAAAATATAGCAAAACTATTTGCTGTTCTGTCGGAAAAGAAAAAGATAGTTCGGTAATAGTTATGCAGATACTTCAAAAAGGTTGAATATTAACTTAATAAGCGAAATCCCCTCGCCTAACGAAAACCAATTTCACAGTGGCTTAGACGCATTATGGAAATGAGATCCAAAATCGGCGCGACTACAGGAAATTAGCCCGACTTCCTTTTGACGTGACAAACCGTTTCCCTCCATCAAAACACTATTAGCTGTCAGTTAGCACGTCACAAAAAGTTTTTTTTTTTAGAATAGACCCATGAATGACATGGATACTAGTTCTTCAGTCGCAGATATTTTGTAATTAATTTATTGATGTAGGTACGTATGTCATAGAAATGCTAAATTTCAACTTTTTCTTAGAATTACCTTAAGTTAGCATCAAGGTCAAATTTTTTTTATATTGATCCTTTTTTTCACGCCTTCCCATAAGGCCCCCGAAGGAGTAGGCAGAGGTGTATAGGTAGTACCCACACACCGACTTTCCGCCAGAGATATATTTTAGGTGCTATTATTTTCTCTCTAAAATTGAAACAAGGCTTTATGGTCTTACACAAACTCAAAAGCTTCATGGAAACTGCATTTTCATCTCGATTGAAAATCATATAATAGATAGATCTTTGGGAAAAGTTTTCGTAATCATTTCCCACGACAATTGACACGATTGAGGTAACCTTATAAAGATACCGGCACTTAAGCCTTTTAAGGCATGATTACTGAATGGTACTAAATCTTCGTTGGAGGCGAGAAAGTGTTAATTGATTTTATTGTTAATCTATTTATAATTATGTTGAATGGCTCGATCATAAATTAAAGTCTTATTTTCAGTTTTGTCTGTCGTTCTTATCTCAGTTGTTAATTAGCTGGACACAAATGTTTTTTTTATGATGTTGATGTGGTATTATACTCGTTACCTACCCTCGGCCATTTTTATATACCAATGTTATTAAATAGTAAATGTTATATGTATATAAATAAATCTGATTGAAACATTATTACCGTAAAGTTTAAAGGATCTTAAACTGGTGGTTCTTGTATTAAATTAATCCAGTGTAACTATGTGTAGGCTGCTACACCTACGTACACCCGGTGATTGGCAATAGAATAGCAAATTCAACACTTACATCTGACACTTTACGCAACTGTCAGACGTTATATCCGCAGATCTATATGAATGGAAATTAACGTTGCTTTGGTTTGGACAAATATAAAATGAGCGAAGCGAGATAGACGAAATAGATGTGCGTAAGTTTGTGGGAGAAGAGGCAAAAGATGACAACATTTAGACTACCTAGAACAAAACTTAATGAAATTCAAACTTGGGAACGTCAAGAGAAGGTACTCAAAACCTGCGAACGTGTATGAAGAGCATTTACGTATGTAGTGTAAGTTGGGAGGGTCTGTAAGACAAATGAGAACTGTTGCTTTACTATGTCTGCCTACCCCGTGAGAGACGGTTTTTTTATTAAACGCTTAAAATCCAAGTTCACCACGATTTTCTTGACCTTCATCTCGCGCTGTGTTAAACAACTATACCTACCTGTACCAACGTGGGTTTGAACCTACGATTTTGACTTTACAGATGCCTACTCAATCCACGCGTCCGCTACGGCTCTGTTCTACTAGCAATCGACGAGACAAACAACGAATTAAGGTTACAATACTTACAATCCAAACACAAACGACCAAATCACAATTCAATCAACAGCATTTGAGTCTACAAAAGAGCCGACCTACTGCCATTAAAAAGCAAATTAAAAAAGGTAGGCTACACATTGTTCTATCTATCAATATATACTATCTTGTGTTGTATATCGTAACGGATGACCGGCTCATAGGATCGCCCGGATAAGCCTGTTCTATATTGGAAAGTAGGCCGCCGATACCCGGCATTATATAAAGGTGATGCAAATAAAGGTCGGTCAACTCTGAAATATTATAAAGTATACTGAGCAATAAATAAAACGGCGCCACATAATAATAGAATAAACAACAAACCAAAACAAAACCAAGTTGAAAATAAAACTCGCTAACAAAGTCTCTGACCACAATATCAGAGGTATAAATTGTGGACAATGTTGGCAGAGACGCCTGTATCAAATCGAAGGGTCTTTGTCAAAATCACTAAAAAAAAAAGAAAAAAAAACTGCAATATGGGTAGTGCCAGAAAAAGTGGATAGACAAAAGTATTACTTCTCAAAGCAGGACTTAGTAACAGAGGAATTCAAAGGTAAGGTTTTCGATACGATTGAATTGAATGAGTAAATGGACGATTTCTCTGCACTGGATATATAAAAAGGCTTGAAGCCACTGATACCAACTTCGTAACGAAATCCCTTTTACATTGTATAGAACAAAGTCGCTTCGGCCGTCCTGTACGCTTAGATTTAGTAACGCAACGGATTTTAATGCGGTTTCATCAATACATATATAGTGATATATAGTGATTCAATGTATTTAGTTTATAATAATTGTACGAACCAAAATAATGTGAAAGTTGAATGGAATTGGAAGAAATTTGACAAAGATATAGATGATTAGAGATATTACAGAACCGACGAGCATGTATGAAGAGACTGATGAATGTGGACGAACTGAAAGAGGCATGTAAGTCTAGAGAGAACTGGCGCTCTATACTCTCGGTTAGGGACTCTGCGTGATGATATGTATGTATTTAAGTACAGAGCTTGACCTAGATATACAGCTCTTTGCGGTTAAAACAATCTTGAACAGATGAGACAATTCATGCTTGTCTGTAAATATTGTTCCTTGACATTTTATGAGCCACAACTGAAGACTAAGGAATATCCAATTTAGGAACT
This sequence comes from Drepana falcataria, assembly GCA_945859725.1. NCBI lineage: Eukaryota > Metazoa > Arthropoda > Insecta > Lepidoptera > Drepanidae > Drepana > Drepana falcataria. Next base: position 10,736,970 of record OX243927.1, on the reverse strand, counting down.
GAACGACTTCGTTGTTGCATTTTATGGCGATACTTAGAACGAACTATTTATAAATAGTCCGATATGATGCTTTACTGAATGCTTATACACATGACAATTACATATTAACTACTTTATCTTAAGTAAATTACCAGAACGGTGCAATATAATATGTAAAAGATATGTATAAAAGACGCAGTGTTGGATTTACCACTAGGCTGAGTAGCCTAAAGCTTAGAGAGGCAGACATTAAGGGCAGAAAATATGAGGGCAAAGTTTGTTGGTCATCTTTCTTTATGTAGTTTTAAATGGATTCGAGAATGGTTTAGATGTATAATTGGACCCGATAGGTGGTGCTGCGATCGTGTTTCAGGAACATGATTCCCTTCACCCAAGCAAAGGTGGGCGAGACAGCTAAGTATCTACTATAGTTTTTGGTATAACTCTAAGGAGGCGCAAGCAAGCACTCGGCCTGCCTTATAGCGGTTACCGCTTGGACACTACACACCAGCGACTCTAGGCAAAGTACTTCTGTCTAAGGATCAAGATCCCCGCAGCTAATGTCACACTTGCAAGTTCAGATAGATATCAAATAGCGTGAAAGCAAGCTGGATTCTGTTTAGAGCCGATAAGTTCGCGCGACCAAACTCTGTATCTATTTCAATTGCATACACAAAAAACCTCGTATTGTGTACGAGCAGACCGAAATCTGAATACCTTTTTAGCTGTCATATACACGTGACAGTTACATTTAAATAGGAAGGGGTTGTGATGCAGTTCTTTCCTTTGGGGATTTCAATGACAGTTCAAACTAATCCCCTAGATATTTCCAATGTGCGTGATCATAATACATATCTATGACACTAAAAGCACCTTCTAATGATTATGTAATTGTCGTGTTATGACAACAGGGTAAAAGAGGCCATTGAAGTTTGAAGGCAGAGGTGTAATAAATCCCACTTTACGCTGATATATGTTTGTAAATTAAGTTTTAGTGTGAGTCAACTTAACATAAATTTCTTAGATTTTATCTCAAAAGGTTTCCTCACGATGGTTTCCTATGGCATTCCTTCACCTCTTAATTTGTGAAATCACTGTACTCAAGTTAAAGAAATACATCGGTACTGACTGCCGGAGTTCGAACTTGCAATATTGAGTTTGCAGGTGACTTAACCACTCGGGCCTCACGGTTAATATAAATGTTATATATACCTCTTATTCATATCATGTTTGTTTGTTTATGTGATGTGTTAGCGAGAATACTAATATATGTTTAAGGTCGCACGATGTCGTGATTAATAAATACTGCTTTGTTATTTACATTATTGCGTTCTAACACTACTTTTCTGTGATGGGTACTCGGAGGGAGCCAGATACGCAATAACCTAAGGTATTTTTAAGTGCCCACGTGACAGATGGGGAGTCCATCGCCGTTTCTCAAGGACGACTATATCTACATACGTCTTGGAATTCCTCCTCAATTGTAGCCAAGTTTCTTCTCGATTACCGTAAAGCTGTTTTAAATTAAGTTTAGAAAACGTGGTACAGGATCTTGCTAAATTGTATAGTAAATGAAATATATCTTATGTGTTATTCCAGTCAGTAATCTGCCAATCTTTGTGCCAAATTTCATCAGTTCAATAACGTTCAGTTGTTCTTGCTGGTTTTGGTTTTGAAGGAGGAACAAACATCCACAAATACTTTCGCTTTCATAATATTATTAGGAGCGAGATTATTGAACCTCAAATAGCTTCAGAAACAACGTAGGGCTCTTCAGGATGACAAGGCCCCACTTAATGCACAGAACTCTTATACTTTTTACCACTAGATTCTTCTTTATTGAACTTTGACACACCTCGACAACTATAGCAAATGACGAAAGGGTATGACTAATTCAACACTAGTTATTCAACCTCGCGTAAACAATACGTTTATTCATTCGTAATTAATTATTCATATTATTGTATATCCATGTATGGCTATGAACATTGTCGTAGTTTTTACTGACCTAAACTCTGATGGATATTCTCTGAAACGATCCGAAAACACCAGAGTAATAATAAAATTAAATAATTAATCCTCTCGCCTTCCAACAAGGGGATACCCTTGTTGGAAGGGGTAGGCAGAGGTACACACACACACACTTTCCGCCAGAGATATAATTTAGGTACCCACACCTAGAAACACGCCGATTTCGATTTGATTCGAGCCTTCCTGCACATTTTGGAACCAAATGAAATCAAAAATCTTCAATTCAATATAAGTGACACAGGCAACACTTATTGATTGTTACATATTATAAAAATATCGTATCGTTACCACTGTTATCAAGTAAGAAACTATGCCAGGAGAAGAAACGACACAAACGCCCCGGTTTTAATTTTTAACATTGGTTCCCTTATTTATGCCTGGGCAGAGAAATATTTTATTACGTGAACATGTATTTTCTTTTTTACAATGTTTTTATATTTTTATTATTATATAGCTAAACTTCCTGTTGCGACTGTATATCAATGCATGCTGGGGTCTCCTGTAACCTGTAATAAATAAATGTCCAGGGGTGGATTTAGGAGATCTTGTACTCATGAATCTAAAGTAACTAAAGGTCGACCTGCATACCCCAGTAGTACTAGCAAACGCAGAGTTTAAAATGAAGAGATTGTGACGCCAATGTCTTACAGAACTGAGTTATGCCGCAGCCAAGCCTCGCGCAATACTGCCCACTAGCTTTGTCTCCTATTGGTCGCCTCTTGTGACAGTTAAGGGATAATATTTATATCCAACTTGAAAGGGTATTTATTGGTAAGGAAGTATCCAAGCAAATCCTACGCGAGCAAAGTAATACCAAGCAATACCTTGATCGATTTTGCAAGGCACTTATCGCTATTGAGACCCCGAGGTCAAAGTTAACGAATGCGGTCAAGCCGGCAAGGCCAGGGCATATTTCTTGTCATGAATGAGCCTAAAAATCACGAGTCCTCGCTCTAGAAATGTCTTTAATGGCACGACATAACGCAGCTTATATTGATAATGTTGTCAGATATTTAGGAGCGAAGATCCAATATACCATCATGTAAAATATGAGACGTAAAATTAAAAAAAACTCGTTGGCTCTGAATGAAACAAGGAGTTTTACATACTAAGTGCAGTTATTGGTTACTCTATGGGCTTTACTGCAGAGGCTTGCATCGAGCCGCGCGAGGGAACCGGCATAATTTTGTGCCTGGACATAGGCGGATTCGTCATTTAAGTATAAAAAGAACCAAATTGAATTAAGAAAGGGAGCTTGTTACGCCGTTTCTTCTGCTGATAGGCCTTATATTATGTAAAATTATATTAATTGTATTAATTGTAATATGACGTTCCATAAGGGTTCCGTGTTTGTTTGTTGTCGATAAGATCTGTCACGTTGGCATCTCAATGTACGTTCGCAAGTTTGTCAGACTGGATTCCTAGGGTTTGCTGGGATATTCCTAGACATATACTTTACGATTTCGGTTGATACTTTACACCAAATGTATGCCACGTTAGTTGATCGTATCTTTTACTAGTTTCTTCTCAAAATATGCTAGGTAAGGTATATAGTCCACGTGATTTGAATGCAACATCAATCACTTATGACAAGTGAAGTTCTGTATGTTAATAAGAGAAAAGACAGTCAGGTCAATTGAAAAGGAAAGTTTATTTACGGCTAGCTGCGCCCCGCGGCGTTACCCGCAGTTTAGCAGCGAAAGTTGCGATAATTCGGTTATATTTTTAGGGATAAATTGCATCCTTTGTCCTTTACTTGTAATCCCTAACACTAAGTGCTTTGTAAAATTGTGTGATCGGTTTTGAAGGAAAATAAATTACTATTCAAATCATAGTTTTGCCTGGTGTGACATCATGCCGTTCTTGATTGTGCTTGCTTAATACTTGTGCATACTATTTGTAAGTACCTACCTAATACGTTTTCCAACAATGACTTCATATACGTCTTATAAGGGAGACGATTTTAACACAGTGTCTTATATGACGATGAGTTGTCAAGGTTTGAGAAAAACGTGAGAACATAATTTCAATTGTTTTGACATGACGTTAATTTGTTTCTGTTTTTCTAAACATTTCTCACGTCGTCAACCTTGTAGCGTCCTGCTATTGTAAAGATCTTAATATCTGTTTTATAACCTGTTGGTCAAGTAAATAGTGAGATATATATTCAATCTTATGGGTTTGTGACATCTCATATTCAAAGCTATATTATCTTAAAAATTCATGAGCTTGCAAATCTTTATATATATAATTCTTCTGTGAGTGTGTATGTCACTGAACTCCTCCTAAACGGCTGGACCGATTTTGGTGAAATTTTCTGTGTGTGTTCAAGGGGATCTGGGAATGGTTTAGATTCACAATTGGACCCGATAGGTGGCGCCACCATCTTTTTTTTTCCACCCGAGCGAAGCTGGGCGGGACCACTAGTTCCTTATATAAATTTAGAATTTTCATGTCTGTAGGAATTATGTGCAATGTAAAATTTCAATTGCCGAGTAGTGGAATGCAATCGATATCAATGTATGTACAATATGTTAACTATAAAGCAACGCCCACGGCTGATTGCGGCGAATATGGTGCCAACATTCATAACTCTAGAACAGATGTGGTCACTTTCACTGCCTGTCGCTCTTGCTGCATATCGGTACGAGGCCCGTTCCCTCGGGATACACACTGACACCGCAGTAACTGACGCTCGTGCAGTATCCTCATTAACTCACGCCTAGCATTAACTACCTACCTACGCTACTTTAAATAAATCAATATATACCTACTATTACGCACAAAGTATGTCAGTCATATACGTGTTGAAATTCTAACTTTCCCAGCTAGTGTTTGACGATAGATGCGAAAAGCGAATGCAAATACCGGCCGGCATATGGCGTCCATCGTGCTGTTTGTAAACATGGATCGGCCGCCGCGGCCTAGTGTGTCGCGCATTGCATTGATGCTTAGGGACCAGAGCACGAGGTGTGATATATGGTAAGAGGTATTGGGACTGACCTGTATAGTTTGCGCGCTGTCCTTGTCCAGCAGGAACTCCATCGACTTGTGCGGGCGCGGCGCGCGCAGCTCGGGGGGCGCGAGCGCGAGCAGGGAGCGCGCGTGCAGCACGGTGCGCTGCGTGTCCACGTCCGTCTCCAGCACGCCGGGCGCCGGGGCGGGCGGCGGGCGCGGCCGCGGAGGCTTGTGCGCCACGCCGCCCGCCGCCGGGGGCGACACACCCTCCTCCTTCAGCGGGATACGCACGAACTGCGGCGCGCCGCCCGCCGCGCGCACTGGCGGGCCCGCATCTGCCGCGGCGGGGCCCGCCACGCCGACTCGCCCGTTCGCGCCTGCGCCCCGGGATTTTTTATCCTTTCTTCCCGAAAATCGGAAGTTAGCGAATCGCGAGAGGAAGCCGGCGATCCGGCTGCGCGGCGCACGCGCGGCCGCTTCCGTCATTGCGGCGGCGCGCTCTGAGGCCTGCGCGCGCGCCGCCTCGCCGCCGCCCCCCACCTCGACCACCTCCGCGTCGGCCGCGTCGTCGCTCGCGGTCGTCTCGCTCGCCGTGCTACTCGCGCTCGTCTCTCGCCAGCTGACTTCCGCCACCACCGGCGAGAACGTGACGCCCTTCGAGCCCGCGGACACGGACCGCATGGGCGGCGCGGCCCCGGGGGGCGGCGGCGCCACTAGCTGCAGCGACGCCCGCAGCTCCTCGGGCGTCTCGCGGTGAGGGGTCGCACGCGCTCGTAGCTCGGGGGTGGATCTCACCCGCGCGTCGCAAGATGATCTCAGGGGTGTTGAGGTAAATGGTGGTGGTTCCCTGATCGGGTCCGGGGAGGGAGTCCGCGGGGGCGAGGGCGACGCGGACGAAGGCTCCATCCGTCGCCGTAGTTCGTCAAGTACGTCGTCCCACACGCCCCAGGAGTCGCGGAGACGGCGCGCGGTCAGCACCGATAGCTCGCGGTCGTAGTCCCCACTGTCGGCGAGCGCTCGTCGCGCAGATTCGTCGAGTCGTCGCGCCGTCGCTTCCATCTCCTGAGCGAAGGCTTGCTCCGACTCGGTGGTCGAGTCGCTACCGGCACTCGGTTCCCGGGCTGGAGATTCGGTGGGTTGCCGCACGAGTATCTGGACTGGTGGTGGCGGCGGGTGAGGAACCCGAGGAGCGCGAGGGGGCGGCGGCGGCGGGGGCAGTCGCGGCCGCCGCGGTGCCCCCCGGTAGTCCAGGGCGGTGAGGTCGGCCACGCTGACCGTGAGGCGATCGCTCACTTCGAAGCTCTGGCGAAAGGCAGCGCGGTGCGCGGGAGGGCGGCGCGGCTCCGCGCACACGTCCAGCTCGGCGGGCAGGGACAGCGTGCGCACGGCGCGGCTCACCCGCCTCTCGGCACTGGGAGAGGGGGAATCTGCAAGGCAAGGCGCACTGCCCGCGGCGGCTGAGCACTGCGCTATTTCGGGCGGGCGGCGCGGCGGTGGAGGCGGGCGGCGCGAGCGCTCGCTGTAGCCGCTGTCCTCACTGAGGTTCTCTGCGGAGAGGTGGGTGCGGGGCGGAGGAGCACGCGTAGGCGGCGGCGAGGCGGGCGGGGACTCCAGCGAGTCGGGCGACAGGCTGGGCGAAGCCGGCGCTGCACACGAGCGCTCCAGCGACTCGAACTGTGCGAGGCTGGAGGAGCGCGAGAGCGAGCCGGTGCTGGTGGGCGAGGCGGCCCGCTCGCGGCGCCTGCGCTTGGCCGGGCAGGCCCACTCGCGCTCAGACTCACTGTCGCACTCGGAACCTGCACAGATCACCAGTAAGGCTTCCAACACTCTCAGCAAGGGACGACGCAATACGTGGCGCTGTCCAGACGTCGACAATGACAATGACACGAATGCGTATTCATTACTTAGACTTGGATGGAGTCCAAAAGATTCGTAGAATGAAATACACGAATAAATACTTTGCCAAAATCTGGTAGTCATACATAAGGATTGTAATAAAAAACTAATTGATTATCTACATTGAACATACCTACCCAGATTCAAACATTAGCACATTTGCCTCATAGTACAATTGTAATATCGTTTAAAAAAAGGCATTGAAAGCTCTTTTTTTGTATGAGGTTCTAAGGATAATCTAACTTTCTATGCACCTACGTTTTCAACTGCGTGAATAAAAATTTAATAAAAACAGCGCCATCTCTGGTTGTCTCAAGAAACTAATTGGACGTGTAATCTATGTGAGTTAGTTTTGTGATGTGCTTTCAACAGTTACAGGATTTGCTACTAGATGGCGCTGTCATAAAAATACATCATCTGACCACACTATCTGTATATTTCATACATCATAGACAAGTTGGTGAATAAAATTGTACCTGCCGCCCCTCGCACATGTATGACGGAGTCTGCATCTGAGTCGGAGAGCCATGTGGCGGCCGACGAGCGTTCGGAGCGCAAATCATCGCTCGTCTCCTCGACTATCGTTTCGAGGTACAAAGCGTGAGTGCTACCACTGTCTCCTGCGAACAATCACTATGTTAAAATGCTAAATACGACTTTTTAAATTTATATAAGGGACACTTATTGTGAAAGTGATTAAATTATTTTAATTTCGAATTTAAATTGAATAACACAAAATGACAACTTCCAATTAAAAAGTAAATTACATAGTTCCATTCTTTTCGAAGCTTTATGATAGATGGCGCCCTATAACAATATCGTAATATTGAAGTTGCACAACTCTCCCAGGTGGGGAGTGAGTGACTCAGCGTAGAATTAATTAAAGTAGTAAACAATCTTAGTACATGACGGCAACAATGGACTTTCTCCATTCTTGTCTACACTGACTGACGTAATTTCTAAACAACTTCAGCGTATTATACACTCCTCTACTATCTAAATAAAAATCAATGTAAGTATATTTGTCATCGTTGACTCCTAAAATATTCATTCACGTGGATTCTTTGATAATTAGATATTTTTCCGCATCCGACAGCGAAGGGACCTACACAAAAAAAAAACGCTAGATGGCGTTAGCGTTATTTAAAAACATACTTATTATACAAACAATAGAGCAAATGAAATTTGCTTGGCATTGCAAATGAGCACAGTATACTATTTAATCGCCCATCAAATGTTTAGGTTAATGAACTATCTCCATACAAAATGTTATACAAATACAGCGCGAAGTTACAAACGTTTCACACACACAACCACAAACTATAAAATATACATTAGTGATATCTCATACCTCTAACTCTAATAGAGTGCGGTTTTACTATACGTCAGTTGTCAACCTGCATGACTGTCAGTCTATAGTCGCGTACGAAACTTTAAACGAAATTGGCAATTTGGTACATTACAAACTGGATTAACAGTTAGGTTAGGTTTATTACAGGTAAATTAAACAATGAAATATAATTTTACGCGGATGAAACTGCAAACAGCTTGTATAATATTAAAGTATTGCCAATGCAGTTTCTTACTCTAGGTACTTCTCCAATCTATCTGTGTATAACAATTCACACAATTCGAAAGTACGAATATATATTTGTATACTCCTAAGGTGGCGAACAGGCATGTGACCAGCTTGATGGTAAGCGGTTACCGACGATAATAGACACTTGCAACACCAAAGATATCGCACGCTCTCTGCCGCCCCAGCGGGAATCTAATCACTCCCTTCTTTTAGAATTCTATGGTGTTCTTTCCGAGGAAGTGCGATACCTGTTTGGTTCTAAGGTATGGGTATACATTTCCGTCTATGGCGAGAGGTGCAGTGGGAGAGGGTAGCGGAACATCATGTCGAACAATTCGTCAGAACACTCCGTTAATACAAGCGGTAGAACACACACAGAGAAGCAAACTTAATGGATGGTTACTCATTCACAGCTATTGGCCTAATGTTGGCAGCATATAGACATCGAAGTACACACGTATTCCAATGTTTGTGCCAACAGTTGGTCGCATATTTCATTACGTAGCAATTACGAGTGACATTTATACGCAGCATCGCTTTAATATTTATAAACACAAATTGTCTATGGGTCAATGCCACAGATATTTATAATTTTATTTTTACTACGGACCCCGGTCTGCACTAATGAAGTTACAGAGAGAAAACATACCACAAAAATTGGAATCCAATTTTTATTGTAACATTTTTAACGTAATACTCAAGGATGGGAACGTCATGAATACTCGAAATCGGCGAGCATGTATGAAGAGTCTTATGAATGTGGACAAAGCAAACGAGGTATGTAAGTCTAGAGAGAACTGGCACTCTCTTCCTGGCCCGTCAGGGATATAATAATTATTATTATTATATCATCACGCCGCCCCAACACAGTTCCACCACAGATCTACAGTAATAGAAAGTGAACTATTTACGATACCAGCGCAGGCAAAGCAAAACATAGGCATTTTGTTTTAGGTTATAATTGCTCGATCTAATTTAATGATATTGTAATTTAATTGTATTTTATATGTAGTGCCATTTTATTATAGGTCAAGTGTCTGAATTTTTATATTTTTTACACATTACTTTGATGATGATTTGATTATGACATCACCAATTTGCAAAAGTTTACAATTCACTATAAACTAAACGTAAACTAAATATGTATTCATAAGAGGACACATTGGTACAGTCAAACCATGGATCTTAGTTTTTATATAATACATATGTCCATACATATCATCACGCAGAGTCCCTAGCGGGGTAGGCAGAGAGTGTAGAGCGCCAGTTCTATTACTATTTGTGGCATGGTTGAATGTAAAGCTACTTTAACGCGTCGTAGAGCGAGCAAAACATTATGTACAACCCGAAGACACGACGTGTATAGAATCGGAACCCTATCCGGCTAGGACCGTTAGTACATGTGTCGACAGCTGACCGCCTTCGCGCTGCCCACTGTGCGAACTGAATGCTGATGGGAGACGGACTTGCCTCCTAACGGGACGTTTATGGGTCAGGATCACGGATAATTAACAACTTGCCGTATCCCGCGATTACGCCTGCCTTCAATACGATTATACATAATATACACACATTCACACAGCCGTGGTGGCCGAGTAGTTCGAGCAGTTGCGTGCGACGCAAAGGTCGCAAGTTCGAATCCCGACTGTACCAATGAGTTCTTCTGAACTTAACTAGGTACAGTGATTAGTCACACCACGAGCTTAACGGTGAAGGAAACATCGAGAGGAAACCTGCATACGTCTGAGAAGAAATTCAAAGGCGTATGTATAGTCGTGCTTGAGTAACGGCGACGGATTCGCCATCTGTCACGTTGGCACCTAAAATATATCTCTGGCGGAAAGTGGGTGTGTGGGTTACCTATACACCTCTGCCTACCCCTTCGGGGACCCTTGTGGGAAGGCGTATATATATATATATATATATCCTCTCTCTCTGAATGTGTGTATTTATTATTTATATATATATATATATATATATATATATATACACACATTCAGAGAGAGAGAGAACTGGCGCTCTACTCCCCCAGCCTACCCCGTTAGGGGTCAGGCGTGATGATATGCATGTATGAAATATATGTATAGGAATAATAAAAGTACCTTGTAACTCCTTAGAGTCGTGGTGGCCGAGTGCCTCGGGTAGTGCTTGTAATACAAACATTGCAAGTTTGAATCCCAACTGTACCGATGCGTTTTTCTGATCTTAAGTACAGTGAATAGTCACACAACGAGCTTTGCGGTGGAGGAAATATCGATAGGAAACCTGCATACGCTGGAAAAGAAATTCAATTAAGCGTGTATGGTTCTCCTTGAACAACGGATGGACTCGCCATCTGTCACGTTGGCACCTAAAATTACTACTACTACTACACATCTCTGCCTACGTCTTCGGACCCTTTCAGAGATCCTTGTCGGACAGCATGAAAATATAAAACATTGAACTCTTGTAAATTCCATTAAGACGCTGTTAGACGTTGGTCTAGTGGTTACAGCTCCTTAATTCGAAACTTGCGGTCGCGCTTCGATTCCCGCTGAGGCCAGATATTTGTGTGATAAGCACGAGTATTTGTGCCTTGGTCTTGGATAATGTATGTACATATTTATCTATACTTCTATACTAATATTATAAAGAGGAACGATTTGTATGTAAGTATGTATGTTTGTATTGAAGGCCCCGAAACTACTGGACCGTTTAAAAAAATTCTTTCACCATTCGAAAGCTACATTCACCCAGAATGACATAGGCTATTTTTTTATAAAAAATCTTATATTCACCCGTGCGAAGCCGGGACGGACCGCTAGTGTATGTTTACAAGTATCTATATAAGTAAATATATAGTTACCTAGTTCCTACAATACAAGCTTTGCTTAATTTAGGGCTATGTCAACTTGTGTGGAATTGTCCCAAGGTATTTATTATTTATTTATTTAAGTGTCCGTAAATTAGCGTATATATTTACACTTAACTGCGTGCCGTGTATAATACAGACGTGTACGGAACGTATAATACCTTGATTTGCCGCGAACACCTGTTCTGATCGATGTCAACATTGCAATTACAATTAAATACGCGCATAACTCAATACTTAACTGTTTAAATACTTTTTTGTACAGTAGTCTAGTGTGTGATGAATAATACTTCAAATATAAGTATAATATTATAAAAAAGCAGTGTTGGCGACAAAAACATTGCAAGTTCGAAGTCCGACTGTACCAATGAGTTTCTCTGAACTTAAGCACGGTGATTAGTCACACCACGAGGTTTGCGGTGAAGGAAAACATCGAGAGGGAACCTGCATATGTTTGAGATGCATGCCAAATAACGTATAAATATATAGTCGTGCTTTAGTAACAGCGATGGTCTCGCCTCCTGCCACGTTAGCACCTAAAACATCTCTTGGAGTCATCATTCCTGCCGGAAAGTGGGTGTGTGGGTACTACCTAAAGACCTTTGCCTACCCCTTCGGGGTCCCTTATGGGAAGACATGATGATATCATACTAATATTATAAAGCTGATGTATAACACCACGCTACGACTAATAGGAGCGAAGCATACATGTAAAATGTTGCAAGAACGGGAAAAATTATTCGTTTTTGAGAGCTTCCGTTGCGTGCGCTGCGTAAACGGTTTAAGTAAATTATCATGTATGAGGGAATTGTTCTTCTTTAAAAGTTCTAAAAAAAAGTCCGCGACAGCATATGTCTATCTTTTAAGATTGACTCACTATAACCTTTTTTTTGGCAATTAAGTCCGCGATGGGCTCCTAAACAACTTAACCGATTTCAATCAAATTTGCACACCGTGTGCAGTTTGATCCAACTTAAAAGATAGGATAGCTTACATCACAATTGGACGGCGCTGCCATCGTGTTTCAGGAAATTTTACTTTTTCACCCGGGCGAAGCTGGGCGGGACAGCTAGTATTATTTAAAGATAGATAGATAGAAAGGTTCTGGGTACTGACCATTCGTTCCATTGACGTCAGCCATGACCACACGCGGACGTCCGCATTCGCATCATATTATTATGACCACCGGATCATTGATGTGATATTATGTTTTACATCGAAGGGACCGGGGAAGGGAAGGGAAGGGAAGGGCCGTGTTAGTGCATATATTATTTACTGCAAAAGGAACAGATTTCTCTGTCATATACATCGGTCACTTTCGCACATGGATGGCAATGGCAAGTCGTATTTAAGCTCAAGTCAAACTTTATGGTCGAGTAGCTGTGAAGAGTAAGAAAGTTAATGGACATATTGTACATGCATTAGGGCCTTGGTAGCGTGATACCAAACTCGTGGATCGGGTAGTTGCTTGCAACACAAAGGTAACATTTTCGAACCACGACTATGCCAATGAGTTTTTCGAACAGTGATTAGTCACACCACGAGCGTTACGGTGAAGAAAAAAAAAACATAGAGAAGAAACCTGCATACGTGCTTGAGTTACGGCAATGGACTCGACACGTTGGCACCTAAAATATATCTCAGGCGGAAAGTGGGTGTGTGGGTACTACCTATCCCTTCGGGGACCCTTGTGGGAAGGTATGGGGATAGTAGTGTTTTGTTTCCCCTCAATCTTTCCTTTTAAGATATTCCTAAAGAAGCTGTCATGAGTCAAAGTTACATATCTTTTCAATTAAGATTCACAAACAGGACGCGAGTTCCGTGATCATCTAAATATGTCTACGTACGTACTTATAAAATTATAAAAAGGGTTGCATCATGTTGGTCCAATGTATCATGTCAACGAAATAGTAAATTTTAATTGATGCCCGTCCAATATTTCGTTTCACGCTATAAATTGTATTGCACCATCAGAAAAAAACATTCATAGTTATTTTTATGATCAAATCCGTCGTAGAGTCAAGGCTGGGTACATCAAGAGAATACGAAACCGGCAAGCATGTATTAAGAGACCGATGAATGTGGATGAAGCGAAAGAGGTATGTAAGTCTAGAGAACTGGCGCTCTACTCTCCCTGTCCTGATGGACTGCGTGATCGTATGGTAAAATTATTTAGCGAAATGCGCCCGATTGTTCGCGGAAGGGACTTTTAGGTAAGCTGTGTCCGTTGAGAACCTCAATCCCTGGAGAGTACAGCATGGAGTTCTTCGAGAAAGGTGTCAAAAGATTCCTGCAGGGTCGGCAGCGCACGAGCCACACCCCTTGTGTCGCAAGCGTCCATAGGCGGCGGTAACCGCTTACCATCAGGCGGACCGCAAGCTCTTTTGCCACATTGTGGTATAAAAAGTAAGATTGACGATATACAGCAAAGGAGCGGGCAGTGTATGGTGGTCGGTTAAAGCACACACCTGCAAAGTCAAGATGACCAGTTCGAACCTCGGCGGTCAATAAACTGTAGTTAAATCATTAAAATATTATTTTGGGTAAAAAAAATCAAATAAAAACATTAATACTTAAATAAAATCTTTTTTCAGCACAGCACGTGTACCGAACGTCCAAAGCTTCAATTGTATAGAAGTTGACTGGAGATTCGGGTAAATGGTTATAAAAATAACAGCTAATGAAAGTAATCTTATGAAGTCCAGTAATAGTTACCCGTTATGAGAAAGTGACTTAATTTCGAGTGGCAGTATTTTAGCGCGACTGTTACCACAGATTGCTAATAGTTCCCCGTTACCCGGTCACGGTCTGGAGATGCAACGGTAACGCGGATAACAGCCAGATCAGTTACGTGATGTGATTACGGTAAGGTTATACCACAGATTTACAATATTTATTAGTTTATCCGTCACTATTATTTTCTTCACCGTAAAAGCTCGTCGTGTGACTTATCACTGTACCTACTACAGATCAGAAAAACTTATTGATGTGAAACATCTATAGCCGCACGTAAAACCGATTTCTGGCGCGAACTTCAGTTACCATCCACCAGTTGTCACAGTAATACCGTCCTCAGAGGAAACATCGAATATAACTATTACCGAAGTCGACGACGTTACGAATTAAGTAGTTACGATTTGAAATAAATTCGTAAATTTTTGTATTTAATGAAAATAAATGTTTATTCAATAAAAAGTCATCGTTATCTAGAAAAAAAAACGTAATATTTTATTTTATCATTATGACATATTTAGTTCCTATCACAATCTGTTCTTTTCTGCATATTACTTTTACAAAATAATGTCAATGTTTCACATCTGCCAGGCGTCCCGTGACGGCTCACATTTTTTTTAGTTCAATTCAAACTTACAATCTTTGTGACGCAGGCAACTACTCGAACCACTCGAGCCACTACGGCTTAATCTACCAATTTTACGCGGTTGAAACCTTGGGGTGTGTGCTAGCTACATACATATGTATAAGCGATCAAATGGATTCAGTCATATATCGAAGAGACATGATCACGTGGCTTCGAATTGTATTCACCTTGAGCTGATCAAGCCAATCGTCTGATCGTAGAATGCGTCAAACAATTTAATTGCCGATTGCCTGTACCGATTTGTTCAGCTCTAATTCGATTTGAAACAAAAACTAAATGTGAGTTTTTCACGTTATTGTTGCATTGATGTCAATAACCTAAATAATAATAGCTAAAAGTTGGAGAGATGTTGTAACAGAGGTTATTATGATATCCCTGAGAGGTTATTATAGCGACGAATCGTAGTTATTTGACTATACAGAGGATCGCAGACTAATGGCACTGCTACTAGGAGTGTTGTGTTCCTGCAGTGAGTATGGCTCGCAGCAATACACATTGTGTTGGAAGGAGAAGTTCTCTGATGTTGGCACTGTCAATCTTGGGCTTATTGGCAGATCCTACGTAACCATAAGCGGCAAGCGGCCGCGTGTCAAGAGCAAGGCTCGACTGTTTGTGTACTGTCCACCGCACTAATGGTCTATTATTGTAAAAAATATATAATATAAATATAAATAATGGCGAGTCCATCGCCGTTACTCAAGCACGACTTTACATACGCCTTTGAATTACTTCTCAGATGTATGCAGGTTTCCTCTCGATGTTTTCCGTCACCGTAAAGCTCGTGGTGTGACTAATCACTGTACTAAGTTCAGAAAAAACTCATTGGTACAGTCGGGATTCGAACTTGCGACCTTTGCGTCGCAGGCAACTGCTCGAACCACTCGGCCACCACGGGTCTATTATTACTGAGGTAATAATTATGAAAATATTTGATGGAGTTTCGACCAACGTCTAAAGAGGCTCTCGTTAGATGGCTAGATCAAGGACCGTGCTCATCGATACGGCACGTTTAAATAAATACCTTGGGACAATTCCACTCAAATAAACCTAGTACTAATCTAAGCAAAGCTTGTACTATGGAAACTAGACAACGATATCCATACTTATGTAGATAGATACATAGACAATCCAAGACAAGTACTCGTGTTCATCACAAAAATATTTGCCCTCAGCAGGAATCGAACCCGCGACCTCAAACTTCGCAGTCAGGAACTGTACCGATAAGGCCGTCATATCGTGAGAAGGTTCCTTTATATGGGACCCTAGCGACCAGCTTGAACCCTGATCCCGATACCAGTGAGTTCAATTTTTATATACATATTTAATAATAACATCCGGCGATCTACCTCTCTCTGCCTTTACCATGGGGGACTCAGCGTGATTATATGTATGTATGTCAAAATTGTATTTGTATTGAATTTTGAATTGTATTGAATAAACAAAACAAATATTACACAGTAAGTAGATATGCTATATCTATACTTAATATTATAAAGAGGAAAGATTTGTATGTAAGTATGTTTGTATTGAATAGGCTCCGAAACTACTGGACCGATTTGAAAAATTATTTCACCATTGGAAAGCTAAATTCACCCTGAGTGTCTTATAGGCTATATTTTGTTTTATAAAAAAATCTTATGTCCACCCGTGCGAAGCCGGGACGGACCGCTAGTATTAGATAATTGTTAATTATAAACCTTTTAAATTACTATTAACACCAACCTAAACTTTACACTTCACGAAATCTTGTGTATGTTTAAAGTGACTGGTGATAATGGATGAAGCGAAGTCTGCAAGTCTAGACAACTGGCGCTCTACTCTACCTGTCGTCTAACCTAACCGTACAAGACACTCGACGTGATACACACACACACCCACTTTCCGCCAGAGGTGTATTAGGTGCCAACGTGACAGATGGCGAGTCCATAGCTGTTACTCAAGCACCTAATAACTAATCACTGTACTTAAGTTTTGAAAAACTCATTGTTACAGTCGGTATTCGAACTTGCGATCTTTGTATCGCAGGCAACTGCTCGAACCACTCGGCCACCACGGCTCTTTAAAGATTTGAATTTCCATACAAGGCTCGCAGCTGCCGTGTTGATGCAATCGGCAGGAAGCTTGCGTACACCACGTGATCTGACCTCTAGATAGCTCCACCTCAACGCATCTCTGCGTCTGATAATAATACGCATTCTACAATATCAACATCTAATGGGATTTTCACCACGAATTATGAAAACAGTTACCCAATTGACAGGAAGTGTATCTCAACACACTTCCTTTCAATTAACTGCTCACCTTTCAAACATTGCTTTGTTAGTCTGTAGACTATAGATTCTCAACTTTGTGTCTTCCAGGGAGCAGACATTTTCAATATTTATAGTTTTTTCGGCAAGTTCAAGGTTGGTGGCAACGTTTTTATTAATAGGATGAAATAACGCTAATACATTCGTATATTTTTGCTCCTTAAATAAATAAATAAATAAAAAAAATCTCTTGGGTTCTACGAAGCGGAAACATTTCTATAGTGTGTGCGCGCGCGTGTAAAGTCATGCATATCATGTAACAGTATCCTGCATCCGTGTTCTTGTCACGGTTCATGTATCTGAACTTGACGCAGCCTTTTGTTTAAAAAAACATCGTTAACTAAAAGCCTTAGTTGCTAGTAAAATAGCAACTTACAAAAAAGGCGGTACGATTTGAAAATCGAACGCTTATACCGACCAATCAAGGATGACGATTGCGTTGCAACTGCGTTCAGGAATCCGTTGAGAAATCGTTGCGGCTTGAATAATTTATAATTTACCCGTCAGACGTCAATTCAGTACGAACGTAGGTTCATTGAGCAGTATCGTATTATATCGTGAACAATGTTTTATATTTAGAGTTAGAACTGTTTTAGCAGTAAGTTGTTGAAAATTGTTCCTATTAGCGTTATTTCAATACGACAAAAGGATTGATAGATAACACATGAAATAACTTAAAAATAGAGAATAAAATTAAAATCGGTCGCAAACGTAAAACCGCACGTGAATTCCAAAAGTAAATGTATTTGGTATACAATAAATAAACAAAAGGCACGGCCTTAAAGGATGTGGAACCGGTTCGTAATATAATGGCAACTGACTCGTGATACTGGCTGGCACGCGAGGAATGCCGCCGGCTGCGCTCGCTGCCATTACGATTAGAAAAGATAATACTTACAATGTGACTGCATTCCTAGATACTAATTCCTCTTCTAACTGATTCACTCGATAACTCCTAATTAGGAATCAAAATCTGGAATTTATTTTTTATATATATTATTATTACGGAATTATTCACGGTTGGTTGCAAATCAAACGGCGTAGGAAATAATAGTTTGCCTTTAATTTATTATTGGAACGAATTTGATTCAATTAATAATATCTATTTTATTTCCAAATTTGAAAGTTTGTATTGTTAAAATTCATTAATACTTGCCCAATCGTCGCCGACTCGACATTTACGCACATAACACTCACATCACTAGTACGATTAAGCACGCGACTCTATTGGGGCACATGGTGTTCGTTTTTTGAATTATTTCCATCGATAAATCGAATTTCGAAACATAATCGAGACAAAGGACGAGTGTTCCATGTCATATCTCGCGTTCGACTCATAAGTGTTGGAAGTAAAGTGATGTGAATCACTCAGTGGTCTATTAATATGCGCGGCAAGTGACCGCGTGTCAAGAGCAAGGCTCGACTGTTTGTGTACGATCCGTCCACCGCACTAATGGTCTATTATGTAAATCTTAGGAGGCCAGGAACATTATTAGGTGACACTAACATTATGCAGCGAAAAAGTAATATTTGGACCACAGCCAAATTGTCCCAGCCCTATGCTCGGATAGGGCACTTCCCTAACGTCGGAATAAAAAGTACGCGGACATTTTAGTTTAAAAATATTTACGTATAATCAATGTATCAATGGTACTGTGTAATGGTGTAATGGTACAATGTATCAATGTATCAATCAATGGTAGCACATCTCTAAACTTTCACTCGAAGAGATCTTTTAAGTACTAAAAGCTTAAGATTCGAGAAGTCGTCTGCAGTGCAAAGGTTGCAAGTTCGCATCCTGGCTGTAACAATGAGTTCTTCTGTTTACTTAAAGTTTATGCACAATTACAGTACAATTGGTGGACTTAATGCTGAAACATTTTCTATCAGCCAACCACCCTTGACAGGAGTAATATGCAAGGGCGCACAGAAAAAAACCCTTGATTTATGTAGATACTTATTATATTACTATTCTATAAAGTACAGAATACATAATAGATAAAAAAAAACCATACAATATTTTCCCCACTACCACTTTCAATCAAGGAACTACTAGCTGCTGCTAGGATTAGATAGCGTTTTAGATGAAAACTTCAAGGCACACACCCACTTTCCGCCAGATATATATTTTAGGTGCGGATATTAATAATAAGTTCATTGACCCCAAGCTATGGTCAGCGTTACTGAAATTCAGGCTAACGTTCATTCACTTCTCAACATTAACTTTTAGCGTTACTTAAAAGCATTTCCCTTATATTATAATATTTATTATTACATCTGACATCACAATTTTTGAACGAACTTTCTCTTTACTTATAATAGGAGAGTTGGGTGCGTTCTGAATAACATTAAAATGTATAATATCGTAACCAACTCGTGAGTTACTGAACGCATCATTAACTATGTAATTTCCTTTTTGATTGATGCCACTGGGAGTGTTGTGATATAGGAAACCTGCAATAATATTGAGTTTCGTAATAAAATTGTAAGAACAGATCCGAAGTGTATCATTAGTGGGCTATAAAAAGGTAATACGGTAGATAGAGATAAGTTTTCTGAGATAATTCATGTAGGGAGCCATGTTGTAACAATCAATATAATTTTAAAACGCTTATTTTTAACTAATCAAAGCCAAGATGCAGATTCTAAGATCTATTGGGGCGAAACTTTCGAACGTGAATGAAGAGACGAGAGAGTGAGGTGAATGTTTAGGCAGCGAAAAGGTCTGTAAGTTCAAAGAGTACTAGCGAACTAGACCCTCTCTGCCAACCGTCCGAGGTTTATAATACCTTAAAAAATTTACAGTACCCTATTATTTTAATTATTTGATGCGTCGACGCCAAGTAATTCGAATAGTCGCCTGCAACACAAGGATTGCAAGTTGGAATCCCTATTGAACCAATGAGTATAGAGATATATAGATAGAGTATAGAGAGCAATGAGAACTAACTAACGTACGTTGATTAGTCATCACGAGCTTTACGCTGAAGGTAAGAGCAAATAGGATCATAAAGAACAAACTTAAACACAGCCAAATTGAGAGCATCGTCGTATAGAAGCAGACTTATCAAGCATCATAATTTTTTGTCATACAACAGAATCATTTAAGTAGTTATAGGCTCCAACTAGTCCTCCCACACGGGTCTTTAAATGGCAACGTAGCGGTGTTATATCCACAATACTCTTAGTAGGCTCCTCATGGGTTGGAATTCATTCTCATAACCAAAAGAATTTGTAATTTTTTATCCTCACTTGCGCCCACTAGCTCGTTAGCGAACAATACTTCTGAGGTAAACAATCGCCAAGCACTACGTGCATTTCCTACTAGTAGCGAGAGATAGCTGACGATCGTCTAGTCTGGTGGAATATGCTCCCGATTGCTGGTGGCGGATATTCGTATGATGAACACGAATGTACATTAAAGTTCCCATTGGTCAACCTTGGCTTAACTGGAGACTAGGTGAATTTGAGTCGAATCAAAAATCTTTTATTCAACGTGAGGGACACAGGGAACACTTATTGAACGTCACGTACTAAATATAAAACTACAGCTACCTTTGTACCAAAATACCAATATAGTCAAGTATTCTCCCCCGTTAGAGCTTGCAGAAAATACGCGGTGGACTGGGCAGAGGTGTAGCGAGAAACTCTATATTTTTTTAATTGTATACTAATGTTTGTTGAGTTTTTCTGAACTTAAGTACAGTGATTAGTCACACCACGAGCTTAACGGTGAAGGAAAACATCGAGAGGAAACCTGCATACGTCTGAGAAGAAATTCAAAGGCGTATGTATAGTCGTGCTGGAGTAACGGCGATGGACTCGCCATCTGTCACGTTGGCACCTAATATACCTCTGGCGGAAAGTGGGTGTGTGGGTATTACCTATACACCTCTGCCTACCCCTTCGGGGACCCTTGTGGGAAGGCGTGAGGATATATTATTATTTTATTATATTATTATATATACTAATGAACTTTTATTATTTATATAATCTTGAACGTCAAGAGTAGGTACTCGAAATTGACGAGCATGTATGAAGAGACTGATGAACGTGGACGAAGCGAAATAAGTATGTAAGTCTAAAGAGAACTGGCGCTCTATTCTCTCTGCCTACCCTCTGTTTGTACGTATAATCTTGATTTCTACACGTGTATCACCTAACTCCTCCTAAGTGGCTAGACCTATTTGGTAGACCAAGTAGACCAAGCGAAGCTAGGCGGGACAGCAATACTCTTTTAAAAAAAATTTAAGATGCGTGAGAGAACTCTCACTGAATACAGACCAGATACCGGTTTGTGTAATAGTGTACTAGCAAACCGGATGAAGCAAAAGCTCCGTATAAATTAAATAACCTTAGATTTGATTATCGGTTAAATGATTTGGTGACATTACGGAATGTCATGGCCGATGGACGACAGATCTAAAATAAATAAAAAAAAAACGAATCAACCAATCACAGTTTTGGGAATTTCATTTGAAAGTTTGCGATGAACGTGATAGCGAAGAAAGTCTGACAAGTTCCTTTGATGCCGAGCCTCATACGACCACTCAATGTCTGTGGGAATTCACGCAACCTTGCACACAATGCTGGAAGCCTGGGAAACCATAGACGCTTAATCTCCATCAACGGGACACAAAGGGGCAAGTCCAACCATTACAACACACTCTTAGCGATTCATCTCTCGCCTCGAAGCACAATTTATATTAATTTCTTTTTTATATGAATTTAATATAATTTAATAGCAATTAGTCAAATCACGCAGAGTCCCTCACGGGGCAGACAGAGGGAGTAGACCGGCAGTTCTCTGAAGGCAGTTCTCTCTCGCTTCGTCCACATTTCTCTGCTTTCCATGACCATTGACTTTCCTGACCACATTTCGGCGCTCATGCTTGCACTACTCAACATGCTCTGGTTAAATAGTTCCCATGATGAGATATTACATCAGTCAGCACTCAACCCGTCAAATTCTACAACCGTATACCGAAGGTCATTTGACGTGTCCTTGTATTCGTGTTGATCTTGTGTCGGGTATATTTTCTATCACAAGAACCCCATGCAGGTTCTACCTCCTAACTCATGAGAATATTGTCAATGTTGTCACATTGACAATTGTTGTCCAATTGGTTTCCAATTGTTGACATTAAATTACACCCAGACACACAAATCTGGCGCCTATGGAGGCTCCTCTTAGTGTTCATTAAGCTAATGATCACTTGCCGAATTTCATCCAATTCTGCTCAGACGTACTGGCGTGATTGATTAACATTCTCACAAACTTTTTTCATCAGCATCATCATATCATCACGCCGAGTCCCTAACGGGGTAGGCAGAGAGTATAGAGTGCCAGTTCTCTCTAGACTTACAATACTTTTTTTATGGTAGTATATTAGTAGGATGTTGGCGTTATAACTATTAATACGTACATATCATCACGCCAAGTCCCTTACGGGGTAGGCAGTACTAGTTATAGTAACTAATTATATAATATAATAATGTTTACTGTTCCAATTAATTCTTAAATTCTTGTTTGATATAATAATGACGAAATAGCTAACTATCCTTTACAACCTAGCGGTAATACTAGTTAACATGCAATAGAAACCAGGCTTTGAAACATGTTAATAAGTATTCGCAAACACTTATAACCGGTCGTAAGAGTCTAGTTTGTGCTAGTATCCAAGTGCTCTCGCCTAATAGCCGGATATATTGACACTTAGCCGTACGCCGCGGTTTCACCCGCGCGATACGTTAATTAATAATACGTACCTACATACATATCATCACGTGGAGTCCCTTACTGGGTAGGCAGAGAGTATAGAGCGCCAGTTCTCTCTAGACTTACAAACCTCTTTCGCTTCGTAAATTATTAAATAATAATAATAAATAATTTCATTTGGAGTAATCGTTCTTCGCGGAAATTATATACCCTTTGTCTAGATAGTCTGTCTATCTAGATAATAATGTATCTTTGTCCAATTCAGACTGACTGTAACTGACTGAAAAAGTAAATAATATTTAAATAAGGCGTGCTTGAGTAACGGCGATGGACTCGCCATCTGTCACGTTGGCACCTAAAGTATATCTCTGGCGGAAAGTGGGTGATTGGGTACTAGCTATACACCTTTACCTACCCCTTCGGGGACCCTTCTGGGAAGGCTTGAGGAAATACATAATATTTAAATAATGTTGAATTTTATATTAATAGCAAATGATTTTTTATACCACATTAATGATTACTGATGGTAAGCGGCTACCATTTAACTTATAAATAAATAGGTAAATTCTTACAAATGTACCTGCTGATAACATCTAATTAAGTAGGTACTTATTTTATGTTGAAAATTTTATTCACTGAAATAACATAATAATTTAAAAGTAACTAAAACACAGGTTAAGAAGGCATACTTTATGCTTTTCACTACACTGTTTTGACATCGCTCTACTATTTGAAATGGGCAATTTAAAATGAGGCCATAATCACTAGTTTATTTTTTTAAGACGTGCTAACATATAGCTAATCGACCCTTTAGCTAAACACAAAAGCTTTGTTTGATCTGTAACAAAGTACATATACAGTCTACGCAAATGGTACAGGTAATTAAATGAAAGTAGGTTAGTAAAGCTAAATGCAGTAGATATGTATATATTTACGTACCGTTTAGAAAACCACATTAGCGTTGTAAAAAAGAAATTTGTGCGTGGGCGTGAAATAACACGAAACGTTAATGAACTGCTAAGTTCATTCTTGGTCTTTTGTAAGTATTTATTTACATTTATGCATACCTACATTTTATTTATCGTGACTTATTATGTATCCCGTAACGGCAATTTATCCGGATAAGCAATATCATGTTATATATCTGGGCATTTTTCGTGATTCACAAAAAAACCGGATTTGGCTTTCATTTTAGCTACTACCTATTCAAATATTCAAAATATAATTATTGTACAGTGTCATTAATATTAATAAAAATCTATCTAAGATTGGACTCGACAATTATCTCGCGAAACTATTTCTCAAGTAAACACGCGTGAAATGAGCTTTCACGGTGTCGATTGTGTTCCATTGCATTCGACGTAAAAATAGACCGGTCATTTGTTCGGTTATTTATGCTTTGCTTAAAATTAAGTAATTTACGATATAATTATCGTGTTTCTTATCAAAGCATTTTTTTATTTAGATTAAATTACTAATACTTTCCGCGTAGTATGACTAAAAAACTTGTATCCATGACTGGAAATGTAAAAAATATTTTTTTAGCATGGTAATATTTTAACTAATATCATATAATCTGTAGTGATTGAAGCAACTACTAGCTGTCATTCTACATAAATATTTTGTCAAAAACGAACTGTCAGACGTATCTGGTCTTGTGCCGCCCGTGAGCGAGACTGCATCGCACGCGCACAAGGTACGTAAGATTAAAAAAATTGCCAACGGACGTCTTTGGCGTATTGTACGAACAACCAAACCAAATTTATTGAATATATAATATTCTAGATTTTAATCGAGGCTGTCCAATCTGCTGCTATTGCTGGGGGAGGATAGCGCACTTCGCAAATTTAATAAAAAACAATTAGCTATGAAAGTAAAGGTGGAACAAGGCTGGTTGGAGGGAGAGGTCCTTGACCTCGTGACAGGAGGTGGCCTATATTACAGCTTTAAGGGTATACCATATGCTGCGCCACCTTTGGGGAAGCTCCGGTTTAAGGTATGGAAGCTTAGTTCGTTCATATATAAAAAGCCATCATTCAAGGATGGGAACGTCAATGGTACTCGAACCTGCGAATGTGTGAAGCCACTGATGATTATGAATGAAGCGAAACAGGTCTGTAAATAGATAACTGGCACTCTACTCCCTCTACCTAATTCGTGTGAGGGGCTAGGCCTGATGATGTTTGTACCATGTGTACATACACCATCACACGTTGTACAAACATATATGTTTTTACCCGATTACCTATTATAAGAAGGGTTATGAATTTCACTTTTTTTAAATATGCTATCCCGTACAGCCTCACACAACCAATTTAATCACAAGAGGTGTTCTCGAACGTCTTGATTACGTCAGAAGAAATCTAAACAATATCAGACGGACAATATTTAATTAATTTATCTTTTATACTAGCTGAACCCGCATAAAACTTGATTGCATTGCTAGATTTAATTAGTTTTCACTGTTTTTCTTTTATAAAACAACCTGTGTTAGTCAAGGACTAGGCGTAAGGATATGTATTATATGTACATATGTATGGACGCATAATTACTTAAGTTGCCGTGGTAACGTAGTGTGATGGGTTTAAGTCATGTACAAAGTCAAGATTCTAGATGTAAATACCGTCTATTTTTACCAATAACTCCTGAAGTGTGTCTTCCCCTATTAACGAACTTTGCGTTGACGAAATACCCATCTTAAAAAAAATTCAAAGACGTTCTGTATTGACACGTATTTAAAATGTCTAGGCGAAATGTTGGTGCTATTGTAATGTTATACATACATCTATCTCTGTCTAAGCATATGGGAACGCGTGAGAAAGTGTTACGTTACAGTTTGTTTATTTGAAAGCGCTAATCTCAGGACCTTCTATTTCATCCGATTTAAAAAATATAAGATAGCCCGTTCTTTGCAAGAGTCATACACGAGGCACATTTAGTGTTTCACTTGAATAACGGCACGTTTGTAAATAAAAAATATAATATTAATGTACGTATAGAAAGAGGACGATGGATGTGGATAAAGCGAAAGAGGTCTGTAAGTCTAGACAGAACTGGCGCTTTACTCTAGCTGCCTATCTCACGAGTGATTCTGCGTGATATGATAATTTAATAATTATTTGTTAGGCTCCTCAACCGACTCTCCCCTGGGAAGGAGTGAAATCAACCAAAGCGCATGGTCCAGTCAGCATACACTTTAGCACAACGAAACAATTCATAAAAGGAAGCGAGGATTGTCTCTATCTCAATGTATATTCTCCAGATATCAAACCTCCTTCTCCTCTCCCCGTCATGGTATTCATCCACGGTGGAGGGTACAACAGTGGTTCAGGGAACGTGGACACATACGGGCCAGACTTTCTCATAGAACATGGAGTAGTTCTCGTTACCATTAACTACAGACTCGATGTCTTGGGTTTCCTTTGCCTAGATACTGAAGAAGTGCCTGGCAATGCTGGGCTTAAAGACCAGCTGGCAGCCCTCAAGTGGGTGAACGCTAATATCGCAAACTTTGGTGGAGATTCTAACAATGTAACTATTTTCGGAGAAAGCGCTGGAGGTGCTTCCGTTATGTATCATGTCATTTCACCTTTGAGTAAAGGTTTATTTAAGCGAGCCATAACTATGAGTGGAGTACCTTCTTGTGACTGGTCTTTGGCCTATAAACCTGTTAAAAGAGCATTTATCCTCGGCAAAATGTTGGGGAAAGAGACAAATGATCCTGAAGAACTTCTGGAATTTCTGCAAACTGTTCCAGCGGAAGAATTGGTAAACAGAAATGTTACAGTGCTAGGATTGGAGGAGATTTTAAGTAACATCACCAAGCTACTTATCTTTACACCGGTGATAGAAAAAGATTTTGGAAAAGGGAATAATGTTATAATAGAGGACCCAGCGGAATATTTAAAGAAACGTATAAATAATGACGTGGATATATTGATTGGTAACACTAATGAAGAGATGTTGATCATGGCTAATGGCATAGAAAGTTTGCTGAAGACTTATAACAGATACCCAGAAATGGTAGTGCCAAGAGAGATTTTGATCAAAAGTAAGCCAGATACGTGTCTGGAGGTTTCTGAGAAAATTCTCGATCACTATTTTGGTAATCGTCCCATCAGGAAGGACACGTTAAGGGAGTTTATGACTTATTTCAATCATGCCAGTTTTGTCTACGATATCCTTAGAGTTGCAGATAAGTTGCCCAAAATTTGCAAGTCCAAGATATTTTTGTATCGATTCTCTTGTGTATCTGAGAGGAATTACTACGGCAATGAAGGTGCTAAGTACGGATTGAGTGGAGCAGCCCATTGTGATGATTTAATGTACTTGTTTGACCCAAAGGCGTTCAATATAAAGGTTGATAAGAACAGCAAGGGATATGAGATGGTCCAACTGACTTGTAAATTGTTTACCAACTTCGCTAAGTATGGGTAAGACAATCGTTTTCGTTTTATCAGTATAGTCATACCGGTACGGTATGATCCGAAAGAATAGTAATCAAAAAACGTACATATGTCTTTATGTAGCCTTGGTAACGTGGCGTGAAAGCATAACAAACCACCAAACAACTTTACGCATTTTCCTTCTAAATTATATCCTCATTTTATCACGCACTGTAACAAAATTTCATTGATTCTCTATGGCTCGTATTCCATAGATATTTTTTTTTTTATACACCAAGAGTGGCAAACAAGCATACGTCCCACCTGATGGGAAACGGTTACCGTAGCCTATTTACGCTCACGATACCGAAGTTTCACTTGCGCGTTGCCACTCTGTCTTCGGAGAGTTACAGTGTTGGCAGCATAATGGGTTTAATCCCTCTGCTTCCAACACAATGTAACAATCCTCCCCCTCCCCAAGGAGCTCATTTCTGGAAACCTTATTCACCGCGTAGGAACACAACACAAAAAAATGTGTTATTTGGCTACGGACTTCTATAAGGTGGAGGTCCTGCCCCAGTCGGGCAGCTCCAAATTCGAACGGGAAACCCGTTATGCCCTACCTCTCTTATCTTATCTTATCTTAGGATCTATTTGAAATAAAAAACTACCTCTTATCAACGTTGTTAGTCATATCTATGACATTAATAGGTGCTATTGGTTTGGTAAAGTTTGGCTTTATCCCAAATAGAGTGGTGGTGAGCTATTTAAAAATACCAGTTTTAATACATTTACGCTTTCAGAAATCCGACACCAGACGCCACACTTGGGGTGTCCTGGCCTGAGTATAATGACGTCACCAGACTTTACGGCGACATAAGTGATGTCGTAACAATAAAAAATAATCCAGAAGGCAATGCTTCAGAATTTTGGAAGAACATTTACGAATACGCTGGACTGGAATTTTAGACCTGCTGACTATTATCTCAGTTATCTAATAATAAAATATAAAAGCGTCTAACTGTTTTATTATTGTACAATTGGCAATGTTTCAGCAGATTTATAGAGATTAATGTCTATTGTAATCCGGTTTGATCCGGTCCACACACAAAGCTCAATTTATTACCGTTCTAAGGTCAATAGTGACGAGTAACACACTGTATATCCGTATCACATATCCCAAACTTACTTTGTTAGAAACTTATATTTCTACCCTCATTGGATAGGCAATGCTGAACATAAATTTTTGGATACAGACGTCTATGGTTCCATCAGTCGGGTGAGACAGACAACAAAAAGGCCAAATGTATGTCTATGCTTTAAATGGTGTATGAAACCGACTAGAGTAGACACGACTTGTCCTCTAAGTAACTGTCGTCAATTTAAAGTACACAATGACCCGTCCATGCAAACACGATAATGCACTATTGAGTCGCAAGCTTTAGATATGTACGTTAATTAATGAGGCTGATTGTATCCTCATATACTTGACATGACAAGGTTCGTCCGAAGGTCAGTGCTATCTGCAGACTTATTGTGTTGTAAAGTTGGCGACTGTTGTAAATTTATTGTTAGTCTGTGATTAATGACAGACACAAAAGAAAATTACTGCCTTACAAACAATTCATGTATTTGTACGTAATGCCGTCAGTAGTCAAGAGCCTGACCGAAAGGGACGTGTTGATAAACGTCATAGATTCCTGTCACTGTCCGTTACTGAAGTAAATTTGGAGTATTCCTTCAATCTTACTGCAGTATTCAGCGCTTTATGCTCTTAATTGGTCTTTCAACCATGGTCACGATGGCTGACTGATTAACTACTGATAACGTAATAGAAGTAGTTTTTGTCATCCAGTTTAATCCATGGTCAAATGTAATTTCTAGATCTGTGTCGACTAAACAAAATTGTATGTGTACCGGCTATTTTCAGATAAGCTCTCAAGCGTTTTTTTTACTGTATGAGCATCACTATTGCTTTGACAGCCGGAAATTGTGTAAATCAATTAGATTTTTTAATATTTGCGATTGAGAAACCAATCATTGGCATGATTGTGAACTGGCAGTGAGGAGTAAGAATGGACTCGCATCACTTATATCAACTTCGTAAGTCCTCCGTGGCTTTCGTCTACACCTGTAGCCGTGTAGAAGAATAAGACTATTGCTTCACAAGGAATTATTTAAGGAGCTTAGTCATCACGCAGTCATTATAAACAATGAAGTCACTGACCCAAAACGACAAAGAATCAAGGTAAGCTGACACGTTTAAAGAAAAACTGAATCTGGAACTAGCTTCTGTATAATCTCCTTACAACGCATCTGTTGGAATTCGATATGACCAGGAAAACAGCGAATGGGTAAGATGGTAAAATTGTATGTCAAAATAGCTTTCATGACATAGAAAGATATTTTCCGCACCCTATGTAACAATGACTGTGTTCGAACCCATTGTATCTGTTTTGAAGCAAACACGCCAAACTGAGTCTCGATTTTGGTTGAACTTTGTGCCCAAGTACAACCAAAAGGGTCATAAGGGTCACAAATAGGGTCCGCTCTGCATAGAGTAAGTAAGTCACTTGATTATTGTCTTACACATTTCTTTATAAGGTTTTATTGTCATTATTATTCAAGATGGTCCCTTTGTGGAATAGCACTTTATGGAGAGATTTTAAACGTAGGCTAAGCATTGTTAAGCAGCACGCAATCTCCAATAGTTATTTATATCCTATTCATTCTTGGCAAGGGTTTGTTAGGGTTATTGCAATTTAAGTATCGCCAAAATAGCACAATGTCAATCAAGGACCCACCCAACCTTGCTGCTATCCGGCTTAATAACAACATAGTCTACTAAAATGCCACAATGTTCACACGGTTTGTAATTAATTTGAACATGAAGTTGACGTAGTGTATGTCCTTCAAACAATGCTACCTAACTTGGTCGGTCGCTGGAACGCCGTGTCGTTAATGCATAACCGGGTAAGTTGCCTAGGTACCACTTACTGTTGTTGTTGCATCACAGTTACATGTCGAGTAAATTTGTCCGAGTTATAATTTCCTATTTCATCTCCAGTAATGAGCGGTTCATATAATTTGGTTGTATTATAAACACCAGCTTGAACCAATTCACTACCGGTTTGCTTCTGAGAACGAATGTCTGACTCATTATTACCTAATGTAATGCACGTGTCATCACAATTTACGCAATAGTCATAGAGAGGGCGCGCTTAGTGCAACTTTCAATAAGTAAAATTATAATTAGTGCCGGGTACCTAACTTTCAACTGCTGTTTGAAACACCACGACGTTAACTCGTCAATATATTGTTCTGTTTAAAAACTAATTCGTTTCTTTAGGTAACTTTTTTTATAAGGTCGCCTGCAAAGATTGAGATATAGCCCTTGCTTTTCAACGCAGATATTTTTTGCTTACGTGACAGATGACGTCCCTCGCCTTGATTTTGCAACTACTTAAACCACTTGGCCACAACAGTTCTATATTTAATTCATGTTCACGTAACTATACAACCCAAGACCCGCGGCAAATACAGAATTGTGCACCCTTTACGTGAAAAAATATGACATCTGCAGTATATTTTAAGTAACTTAAGTCAATACATATGTTTACTAATATATTCGTGCGAACTCTTTAAATTTTGGTAGAAGAAAAGAAACCCCTGTGCTTACGTTTTCGAACCTTGTGACCCTCAATCGCCCTATAGTTATGCCGGAATATGTGTTAATATATTATAATTTCATACATATAATATAGGTACATATGAAAGTCATAGTGGTATGTTAATAAATGCAAACTTACTTGATTTAATTTTATTGTTATAATCCGAAACTAATTTGCATCAATTATTTTCACCTTAGTTTGAAACGAACACGTCATGCTCATAACATTTGCTATCCATTTTTATGACAAAATTGGTTAGTACTGTATTGTTTATCAGCTTGCACGCTCGCAGGCATTGAGTAGTGTCAAGGTTAAACGTTGCATTATCAATTACGATAATAATGAGCAGGGAATTACGTTATGTGAATAATAATATTACTTACAATGTATTTTAAAACATTGTGTGGACAGTGCCTTTACCGGTAATATATTCTAATATTATAATCTGGCCAAGCTGAACTAAGTTTTATCCAGTGACCTCATTGCCTTCTTATTGAATCCCATGGAGTCCAAGGCCTTCCGAAGGTCTTTAGACACATATATTAATTATCTACCTACCCTATCAGGCTGGAGGCCTTGGTCTCGCCATTGCCCGGTTAAGCAAAAGTTCCCGGAACTCACAGTACGAGAGGCAACACAAAAAAATACCCTATCAATTAAATTGATGAGTTTTACATGAATGTAAATACTGGGATTGCAGAATTTTCAAGCAAATAAAGTTCAATGGAAAAATATATATTATTTGTACGCTTTTCTTGACAATGTCAAACGATAACCGATTATCGTTATGACGTAAAGTTTAATGAACCTTTACATCGTCAATGTAGTTTGATCTTAGGAATAATAAAAAAAAATATAGTAAGTGCAGTAAGTACAAAAAAAAATGATATTTGGATACCTATTAAAAAAAAATCTAAGTATTTATCTGAATAAATTGTATTTAAATACAAATGGTTGAAATTGTCATGCCTAGTCCCTATTTATAAAATACATTTTAATATATTCATTCATACCTTCCCACGAAGATCCGCAAAGCGGTAGGCAGAGGAGTAATCCAACCATCCATATTGTTTTTTAAACCACTGGAATGGTAGGTAAACAAGCACGCGGTCCGCCTGATGGAAAGCGGTTACCGCTATGAACTCTTGCAATACCAGGCGTATCACTCATGTGCTACCGACCCGCAGAAATCTTTTCGCACCCTTCTTGAAGAACCCCATGCTGTACTCTTTAGGGAAATCCTCGACGGAGTTCATTCCACAGCTTGAACGTACGCGGAAAGAAAAACTACTTTCTAAACGGCGTATTGCGAGACTTTTGTGGTTCCAAGATATGGGGAATGAATTGCCTGTCTATAGCGAGAGATGCGAAGGTAGAAGGTAACTTTCTTGTACCCATAAATCAACAATAACGTTAGTACTTATTTAAATATTGAACGTCAGAAAGGATTATTTCATGACACAGGGGAAAATTTCCGTGACGATGTGGTGTTAATATATTTACATAATTACGTATAAAGAAATAATATGACTCAAACAATATATCAATACTTTTGCTAAATTTATATCTGTGTGTACTTATTATAATATAAGAATAAAGTCATCAGGCACTATCATTGTTCGTCGTCCATTCGCGATTTATTTACAACTAGTGACCCGACCCGGCTTCGCACGGGTGCGATACTAATATGTAAAAGATAAAAATGGTTACTGTGGGTTATCCTTTACAGATAAATATATATACCATTGCAGACTATTTCTTGATCTTTTAAGATATTTCTTTAGTACCTACATTCATTTGATGTATCTGTTGCGGTTCAGCCAGCGTTTGCGATTTAAGAACACAAAAATATTTTTGTTTCGATATCTCAGTACAAATCTTTGAATTTTACGGCTTTTCTATACCATAATATATATGTATTTATACATAAACAATCCTCTTGAATCACTCTATGCTGAAAACTGCATTTAAATAAGTTGTATAGTTTTAAAGATCTAAACGAACAGACAGCCGGAGCGACTTCATTTCATACTATGATAAAGATACAGGTTAATTAATGCTAGCTGCGGCTGTACAATAGCTATACTATAATACCAAGTATTTTCATGATAAAATTTAGTCGAGGTTTAATCCTGTACCCCTGTCAACATGCAAAGTTTCATACTGATGGTAGAGAAGACGACGTGAAAGCGTAACACACATAGTCGCATTAAGATTGATACTATTCCAAGCCGTGATCCGAGGTTCAAGTTAATTTTTATTCCATCTAATAATCTTGATAGATTATATAAGTTTGGCACAGTGATCTGTGCCAAACTTCATCCAATTCCGTTCAGCCGTTCTGGCGTGATTGAGTAACATGTATCTTCACAAACTTTTACTTTTACACTTATAACATTTAATAGTAGGATGACTGTTATTGGTTATTGTTGAATTTGCAAAAGAACAGCCAAATCATATCAGATAGATAAGGTAAAAACATCACACCACTTGGGTATATACATAATACGTCATTATCAACATTCACCTAATATTATAACAGCGAATGTTGATGAGGTGTTAGTAACTGTTTCTCAAAGAAACCATTGCAAAGCTCTACCAATATTCAAATTTGGGGTGAAACTGCGAGGCATAGCTAGTGAGTCTAAAAACAAAGTCCTCCCGCCGCGTCTGTCTATCTGAACGCGAAGAACACAAAATCTACACAACGAATTCAGATATGGTGTTCACCGTAAGTTTGATATTTTTCAAGGAAGTCCTTATTACGTATAATAAATACATAATATATCCTCACGCCTTCCAATAAGGGTCCCCGAAGGGTTAGAGGTGTGTTGGTAGTAACCACGTACCCAATTTCCGCCAGTGATATATTTTAGGTGCCAACGTGACAGATGTCGAGTCCATCGTCGTTACTCAAGCAGGGCTATACATACGCCATTGAATTACTTCTCAAACGTATGCAGGTACAGTACTCAAAGGTGATGTTACTACTTACTGTACTTAAGTTTAGAAAAACTCATTTGTACGGTCGGGATTCGAAATTGCAATTTTTGAGTTGCAGGTAACTTGCACGGACCACTCGGCCACCACCGCTCTATTATAGGATGTATATTAAAGTAGCCCCAAAACGCACACGCACGCACTGAGATTGCCCTGAAAGAAATCAAAGGTTGTTTGCGACCTCACTTTCGTTATAAGTGCGTAAAATGCTCTGGAGAGCAATTACTTTAAATTTTTATGGTTAATTAATTTGGTTTATAGCCTCTCACGAAATTTTAATTGCTGTCACGTACCAAACGTGACCCCTGGCGATGGCGCAATGTGCCCGTTTTAGTAAGGTATGCCATTCTACACGCAAAGTATTTAACTTATTTACCCCATTGGGTAAGTGCAAACACATCTCGTGTTTACACTCGTTCAATTAAAGATAACACATGTGTTTGAAAATTATTAGTCGCATTGGTTTTCAAGAGATCTATAGAGGAATCCGTTTTTTTTGGTTGATTCGTGAAAATTGATAGGATTTTTTATAGAAAGAAATTGCGTTATTTGACGTGTAGAGTGTAATTATGATATATTTTGCCATATGTACCTACTTTACTATATCATTCACTTGGTAATAATTTCGTTTAAAGTAGGTGAGTGAGTTGGTACTACTATACACCTCTGCCTACCCCTTCAGGGACCCTTCTGGGAAGTCGTGAGTCTTACCATGATGGTCATATTGCAAGCATAATTAATTAATGTGTAGCGGATGACTTTGACGTCTATAATTCTGTCACTATTACACTCACAGAACTATTACCCGGCCGAGTGAAATACGACTTGATATAAGAGCACTCCTGTCATCCGTCAACGGCTAGGTACATCAGCCGCATTATCGGCTTATGTTATCTCGTGTCAAACAAGAGGAGACATTTGAAGGACTCCGTTTATCTCAGTTAAGGCTGATCAAAGTGGATTGGTAACAGGGGGACACGAATACCTATTTAAATACATACGTGTTAGGACAATGTATCAATATTTACAAAGTGTGTTATTATTTTTTTCTAAACCACGTCGCGTCACCTTGGTTTTACAATTGTGGGCAATTAAATAATGATGCTAGTACAGATTGGCTTTTCACTTTGGCACCTAAATATATGTCAAATACCTTTGGTTTCTCACATAAATATAAACTGTATTTCTCATTAGAAAGAAATATATGAGACCTTAATTATAAAACAAATACATCTCTTCTATCCAAAAAGTTCCAAAATATGATAAATAAAATTGATTACACTACACTCTATCAAGGGTCGGCAACGCGGGAGGGATACTTCTGGGGTTACAAGCTTCCAAAGCGGTGGTGACCGCTTACCAACATGCTTGCCTCAGTGGTAAAAAGTTACAAACCCGACCCGGCTGTCAACCCGAAGTGGATTCTTAGCATTTTATGATGCATAGGTGTCGCCGACGGATATGCAGTGACCTTAAAGGGCGGAGACTGGTTGGACCGCTTCGTTCCTCGCTCTCGCCGGCGGCGCGACCTGGCAGGAATGTATTAATACCGAAGCCGTACGTGTTACAATCAGCAGTACATAATACCGACACTACGTTACAATCACAGCTTCTTCTTTTTTCTTTTCAATGTAAATTTCTTACTAAAACAATACTATGATATCGTCACGCACAGGGTAGGCAAAGAGAGTACAGCGCCAGCTCCCTGTAGACATTCATACCTCGTACTCTTGATACATTCGCCTCTGAGAATTCTTGACGTTCCCATCCTTAAGTGTGCGACCAATTTGATCCCAGCCTTAAGTTCGATGGGCGTTTTTCTTTCAGCTGTGTATTTCAGACTGGTGAACGCTAAAGAGGTCTATAAGTCTAGAGAGTACTGGCGCTCTCTCTGCTTACTGCGACGTCATGATAGGTATGTGCGTATTCCAAATAGTTGCGATTTCTCACCAGTTAGTGTAGGTACTTGCATAGCACTGGAAACACTGCCAAAGACTACATCCATGTGTGTGTTCAAAATAATAATACGTTTATTTCAATAATATAGAGAGCCGTGGTGGCCGAGTGGTTCGAGCAGTTGCCTGCAACACAAAGATCGCAAGTTCGAATCCCGACTCTACCAATGAGTTTTTCTGATCTTAAGTACAGTGATTAGTCACACCACGAGCTTTACGGTGAAGGAAAAAATCGTGAGGAAACCTACATACGTCTGAGAAGAAATTCAAAGTATAGTTGTGCTTGAGTAGAAGGCGTGAGTATATATTACTATTATATTATTCAATAATATATTTTGAGAACATGCACGATATACATTGGTATAATATAGTAGTTATATATTATGCGCTGAGTTAAGCCTGTACTTAAGGTTACAGGGTCTCTTGCCTGGCTGATCAAAATGGCAAATGAAGTTAAAACCACACACGTAAATATTATTTCGGCATTTATTCATTTCATCTCAGGTCCTCAGTATTTCAAGGTAAGGCCCGTTAATATTACAATGTAGAATTATACTATTGCATACTATATTTTCACCGTCAATCGAACCATTCATTAATTTCATTTGGCTGGGAACATGCGCACACGCAATAAAGCTTTACATCTCAAGGGTATCAAGATTAACTCTGGGTGAAGCAAATTTTAAATATTTATACCCTACTTAAGATCAGAAATACATAATGTGATAGTCGACATACGAATTTACAATCTTTGTGTTGCAGATGACACATGTCATTCAATTCCTTTTAGTTCTGTCTTGATTCAAAACATGCATCCTTGCATCCAAACTTTCACACATCATAAAAAAATTATAAAAATGTGAAAGTTTTTGTAGGTTTTTGTTCCTTTTTTCACGAGCAAACAAGTTATTGGAATTGTATGAAATAAGACACAGATGTCAGTTAATTGGGTGGATTAACAAATAGGATATGTTTTGTAACACAAAAAAAAAAGCCAAATGTCACATATTACGCGGGCGAAACCGCAGGGCGTAGCAAGTTAATGACAATTGACATATTTAAGTACACAAAAGTATACGTCAACTGTCACTCGAAAAAAACCCATAGAGCAACATAAACTAGGATAGGTAACGATTGTGACAAGCGGCTACAGTCAATGAGGTTTTATCTATAGAGACGTTATACTCCTTGAATATGAAGTATAAACATGGCAAATTGTATGCTATACCTACATATAGCTACAATACACAAGTCACACAAAGGCATTAAGCACACTGATGAGATTAAAAGAACACGAAGTATATGAATCCTAGTTGTCAGAAAGGGATAACAGCACAGCCACGTGCCAATATGTCGAGCTCTAATCGTTCTCTTTCGCTCTTAAACGTAACGCGCTACTTGTCTCGTTCGCGCGAGTGGCGCAGTGGCATCGTCGCAGGAGTTAATTCAGATTAAAATTAAATGTTAAATTTTCGTATTTTTGATAGATAAAACAAATTTACATTACTTACAAATGAAAAGACACATCCTTCTTGTTTTTTTACACTCGTCTAGTATATGTTCTGCAGTTTCTAAGCACCTAAGAAGGCATTTTTCCTAAATGCTGAATAAGTGCTACGTCGTTGCCAGTCAAGCTGCGACTAAGTTGACTCAAGCCAATTAGCTTGTGTTGAGTTAGCCAAGCCGAGCGCGGTAAGACGTATCTATTCTTTTTTACATCAATGGCTACAGTTCACTTTTCAAGCAGACGAACCAAGAATGACATAAACATTTTTGCCGGCACATGAAGTGAAACGTGATCATTGGAAAGTGTGGCTGACAATGCGCACTAATCTCATTGCTTATGGATACTTCTGAGCATGCTTCATAAGGTCAATGAACTCGGAATACACCTTTACATGCCAGACTATCGTTGGGATTACCTAATCTTTTTACATTATATGTATACAAAGCTGTATCCCGCGGTGTCATCCAAATAGCGACAGTTCTCTGTGGATTTATATGCCTCTTTCGCTTCGTCCACGTTCATACATATAATCACACCTCTTTTCCCGCCAGAGACCACTTCTTTCTACTTGCTACGATCCTTACATACTTGTTTCGCTTCGTCCACTTTTAGGGGTCCACGTGTTTAGGGTACTTTTGACCTGGCCTTTTCACATTCACCAGTAAATACCTGAGACCTGGTATTTACTGGTGAATGTGAAAAGTCTCTTCATACATGCTCGCCGGTTTCGAGTATTTAGTTTCGATTTGATCTAGGTAGTTGGAACGTGGTCTTCCTCTGCCTCTCTTTCGCATTGTATATCTTTCTTATACATGATCATAATGTAATTATAGTCTATATTTCGAACGTCAAATAAATCGTTACATATACATATGTATATCATATTAGATTACTAATTATATACTTTCACTCTTACAGTTTTCTCTCGACACAAGAAATAGAGCTGTAAATAGAAGCGTATTTTATTATCGCGAATGATTTTAGTTTTTATTGTGAGCAAGATTAATATGTTCTGCTTTAAAGTCTACATTTGCTAGATTTTTGTCTATTCTCTAAATTACAGAGCTGTTTTAATTCAAATTCCAATTTCAAAACCGATTTAATCGTAAAGAACAATCTCAATCGTACGTAATCTACGACCAGCCTTAGTGGCCAAGTATTTCGAAGAGTCTGCAACACAAAGATTGCATATTTGGATCCCGACTGTACTGAGTTGACAGGTACACCACTTTCGCTCCATCCACATTTATCAGTCTCTTCATCATACATGATCGCCGGTTTTGAGTACTCTTGACGTTCCCATCTTTGAGTGTCCGATCGATTTGATCTGGGTACTTGGAACGTGGTCTTCCTCTATCCCTTCTTGCATACACACACACATTCTATTTGTTCCGTCAATCTTGGTGACAAATGAACCTCTATTAATCTAAGATACTTAATAAGAAGCATGCAATTGAGTTACCAACCTGCGTGACAGCAAAGGTTTTCGTATCAACAAAGCAGTATTAAATGTTCAGAAGTTAGGTATCTACATTACCTACTTATACAAGTCGAATGCAATGACATTCCAAAATCAAATTAAACATGTTTGACAGGCTGTTCGGCACGTTGATAGCGGTTCTGCCTTGAATGAAAATGGTCACGGGTTCGTTTACCCGGCCGAAGCAAACATTTGCAATTTGTACTTTTGTAATTACTGTGTAGTAATATCTTAATGAAGTTTACATTAGATATGTATTTATATAATTGATATCAATAGTCTATATCCTTTAATCCAGGCTGTTTTCTAGTCTCGGGTTAGTAGACATTGTGTAGTAGTGAATGTGTATACCTACTTTGTATACATAATTCATTAATTATAAAAACAGAAATTGTTTAATCAACTTTACAGATTAGACTCGAAAAGATTGTTTCCAGGTCAGTAGGTGCAGTTAGACTATAAACAAATTGATCGAAATAGGTAGCTTGTACCTGTTTCATATTCGCTATCTATTTCAGTAAAATATTTAACGGAGGAAAATATTGAAGCGGTTTACGATGCGATGCTAAAGCGCGACCCGAGTGCTCACCCTTAATAACGAAATCTTGTGTCAAAGAACTCTGCTTAGCAGATGACGTCACAATTTCTTGTCAGGTAGATTTTTATTTACCTTATTCAGTTTGTGGCATTATTTTCGGCCAGTTCTATTAATTACGCCCAGAAACAACGTTTATCAAACTAATTGCGGTGTTTCTCAGACAACAAAGGCGTGTTAAAGATGATACCTACCTGTTTAATTAAGCTTAAAAATCTTTGCAGCGAAGCGTATTCGAACTTCATTTTCGCGCGATCATTTTGGGTATTTGAATTATGAGTATTTATTTTGGTACCAGCTTCCGCGACTATAATAAAATGTCAATAATTGCTACCTTCCTAACTTATTACTCATTAATTCCAAGCGAAAAACGGAAGAATCCAATACCAGTCCAAGATTCACGAGAAGTAGAGTCAGAGGTCGCTCCCACACTGAACAATATTTGCCGTTACACAGACATTTTTACGTGATGTGACTATATATTATAAAACTGGCTGAAATTCTCACGATCTTGCGTAGTTTGCTCACGGTTTGTTTTCAAGTTTTACTTTAAAAGAAAAAAACAATTTAATGATGGAATGCACGGTACGCCTAAACAAGCAAGATTATTTTGGAACTCTTTGTCACATTCAAACAAAGGTTGAGTTTTACGTTAAATATAAAGGACAAAGGTATCTTACATTCGTAGGTAATCAACAATCTAAATCGTGTAGAGTAGTGTAGAGGTCAAATCAGATCGGTACCATTCAAGCTGGTGCCGGCATAGCAAAATATATAAGATATCCACAGTAAACAGAGAAACTAATGGCTTTGAATTCTTTCATGTCGGTTTCCAAATAGTCGACAGTTATATATAGGTAAAAATATTTTTTTGAAGTTATTATTAAGGGTAGTTCGGTGCCTAAGTACCTACATACGCGTTCTTTCAAGCTCCCAATGTGATTGATATCAAAATCAAATTGGTATTAATTAATCTATACTTTTACCTAAAGAAATCATTCGATAAAGACTGATGTCTGTCCCTTTTTAATAAATTTATGTAAGCATATCAGTCACAGAAATATGCAGTACTGTCATAACAACAGATGCAATTTCAAATTGAGATTTGGGTAAATCTTAGCCACGCAACAACAAACAGGCAAAGCTACGTTGACATTCCATACAGCCTGTTTCATCACATCACAGTGTCGAACACCAAGCTTTAGACAGCACAACATCTCAGCAGCACATTACACTTTGCCGTCTGGTCCTACATGCAGATAGAATAGAAATCCAAGCCACAATGAGCGGCACTCACCGTTAGTGCCAAAATAGTCATCCTTATCCAATAAATCATGCTGGAAACCATAAGCAGGGAGCCATGCATGGGAGCCAGGGGGCTCGGGCCAATCCGAAATGCGGACCTCTTCCATTTCGACATTAACACAACACTGCACTCCACTATATTAGCACATGCATGGACTACCTTTTCGTTCGTCCATTAGGTGGTCATTTGGGGCGATAACGGTCGATGTTTCGGTGGGGCCAATACTGGCAGGTGCACGGGACACGATGCGCGTTTAAACCTTTCACCACGAGACACACGCACGAGGCGGGGAGCGGCGAACGACTGGCGTGGCGCTGGCGCGGGCGGGCCGGCCGCCACGGCGCGCGCGCTGCGATCTCTCCAACGAACCGAATGTCTATTGCAAAAAAAAAATACACAAGACGCCATGCTATCACGCCCGCACCTCTGCTTTTACTGCATTTCACAGTTTGCTACAACGGAAACTGTATCGACCTCCAAACGAGAATTACCAGGTCCGGATCAGCAACAAACTTGTTAACTTCATTTGGCAACAAATATAAGCTTGATTGGTAGGTTTGTGCGAAGAAACAGGATTGGATGGAAATGAGTGGAGCTGAACACGAATATTTTGCAATTCATTGGAGTTTCTTTTTGCGTGTGAATCGTATAGTTTAGGATTCTACATTTCAAATACTAGTTTAGTACGTACTACCTACTTATGTAAAACATCTTCAAAATGATCCGTGGAACGGTACTTTTTACCTCCAAAAGCAACTAACAAGAAAAGGCGATACGCGAATGAATGTACAACATTCTCCTCGATCCATTTTTGGCGATTAGTGGGCAAGTCATTACAAAGCAGATCACGATTACCTTACTTACGCGCAGTTACAACACTTTCGAATAATATTAGGTGAAAGTTGACACTTACACCGATGTTGAGCGACTACGAAACCTTATGACCGAAATTTGTAATGAACACAGGAATTCTGTAGCTCTATTGGGAGGTAGCTACTTCGTTGGCTTCGCTAACATAATGATAACATTTGGGATGAATATCACAAGGTTTATAATACTGGAACAGCTGTCTCTTTTGACTTGTCATCTGTTACGCTGGCATCTATGGAGGTATTCCTTTAGAAAGTGTATGTTTCACGGATTCCGGGACTCTGGTGGCCGAGTTATTGTAGTCGACTGCAACGCAAAGCTTATAAGATCGAACTCCACCACAAAACTGAATTTCAGTAGCTATCAGTCAATTGTTCGCCCTACGAGCTTTAATAGGCAAGAAAAACATCATGAGAAAACCTGCATGATTAGTTTTGGAAGAAATTCAAAGGAAAAGACACATGTCACGTTTGCACCTAAATAGATGTACGTACCTAATTTAAAAAGTGGGTGTTTATACACCCGTGCCGATCCCCTCGGAGACACCTGTGGGAATGCATGAAGATATAATATAACCGAGCTATTTTTAAGTAGAAGTCTTAACCATAGAACACCATTAACATATAAACGTTTAAGAGATGCTTCCGCATACCTTTCGGTTGCATCAAATCGGATGTAGGGCGAGCACACACGAGTCTAGAAGTTAAACACATTCCTCACAATTAATCAAGAACTTTGTAGTAGCTGGATGAACAAGCTCATCACATCATCATCATGGGTGGCAAACGGGGTAGGCAGAAAGTATATTGCGCCAGTTCTCTCTAGACTTACATACCTCTTTCGCTTCGTCCACATTCATCAGTGTCTTCTTACTTGCTTGTCGGTTTCGAGTACTCTTGACGTTCCCGTCCTTGAGCGTCCGATCGATTTGATCCAGGTAGTTGGAACGTGGTCTTCCTCTGCCTCTTCTTTCACAAGCTAGTTACCTAAATAACCGGGAGAATTGCTATAATTCAACGTACCGTAAGATATTATGTGGCTACACAATTACAATCATAATAAAACTGTGAAAGTCTTTAAGACATAGAATAATTATTTCGTATTTACATGAAAGGAATATAGCATCGCTTGAGCATGCAAAAATATGAACAATGCGATTGTGTGTAGAGAAGATACAGAGTATGACTACGTTCCAGCTATCTAGATCAGATCGAATAGACGCCCAAGGATGGTCACGACGAGAGTACTCGAAACCGACGAGCATATCACTTTTATAATATTACTCGCTGATTTCGAGTTGATTTATGTATATGAAGCGAAAGATATCACAGTAAGTTAAAAGACACCTGGAGTTCTACTCTCAAACCCGTTAATTATTGGCAATGTTAAAGTTCAGGGCTTATACCATAACGCGTAATTGTAATCATTATTTAAGAGTTAGAGATAGATTTCCAAAGGTCGTATAAAGTCTGTACCTTGAGCAATCCTGAATAACATTCTTACTTAAGAAACCTTTTAAGAAAAAACATAAAACAGTAATGTTCTTAAAACGTCGTTGCTTATTCATTCACATTGTAAAAGTTAATGTACAAATAATGCCGGAACTTGCGTGTTACTTTCTGTTACAACTGCGGTGAGTCTGAATGGATTACTTTATAATTGGAGTTGATAAACTTTGACCTTTCGTGATCAAATCTGAGAACTGTTTGCGGCTTGTGCGCACTTGACAAAGCATTTGATGTTTATCATCAAGCCGAGTCCTTAACGCGGTAAGCAAAGAGAGTAGAGTTCTCTCTAGACATATAAACCTCTTTTGCTTTATCCTCATTCATCTGCGACCTGCTTGCGTTCAACCACAACGCTTGTTTTCGCAATATTCTTTCGTTATTATATTAATTGTTTTGTCCTCACGCCTTCCCACAAGGGTCCCCGAAGGGGTAGACAGAGGTGTATAGGTTATACCCACACACCCACTTTCCGCCAGAGGTATATTAGGTGCCAACGTGACAGATGGCGAGTCCATCGCCGTTACTCAAGCACGACTATACATACGCCTTTGAATTTCTTCTCAGACGTATGCAGTTTTCCTCACGATGTTTTCCTTCACCGTAAAGCTCGTGGTGTGACTAATCACTGTACTTAAGTTCAGAAAAACTCATTGGTACAGTCGGGATTCGAACTTGCGACCTTTGCGTCGCAGACAACTGCTCGAACCACTCGGCCACCACGGCTCTCTCTAATTGTTTTGTAATTAATAATATTTTCCTTTCTTTCTTTTCGGAGTGTTTAATATAAGTCTGTTGTCTCTAAGAAAAAGAACAGATTTACAATTGATTAAA
The DNA here is from genome assembly GCA_945859725.1 of Drepana falcataria. Taxonomy (NCBI): domain Eukaryota; kingdom Metazoa; phylum Arthropoda; class Insecta; order Lepidoptera; family Drepanidae; genus Drepana; species Drepana falcataria. Next base: position 10,693,161 of record OX243927.1, on the reverse strand, counting down.
ACTCTGTGTTGACATGAATTGACGTGAGACGCCAAAAAGAAATAGCGGGACGAATTTGATGAATCGACTCGAAATCGATCGCAAAAAAACGGGGAAAATAGCAGAGAACCTTCGCCCAACAATGGATCAGATCACCTGAAATACTTTTCTAATTCTCTTACTTCAAAACTAGCCGAAAATAAACGTCACTATTCTACAAAATTAAATAACAAATGAAACACGTAGCTAATACGAATTCATAATATGATCTCATTGTTTACAATAAAATCTAAATCGATGTTCTGTTTAATTCCCATGTATCCCATTTGCGATTCAGAAACGTACAATAAAGTTTGGGAAAACAAACAGGAGGTGCTCTGTCAGTCAATCAAACCCTCAGTCAAACCAGCTGTTTTACAAAATTGATTTTCAAAATCGTTGTACATCGTTCATTAAAAAAATTTAACGCTTGGCTATTCTGTCAAACTTTCTTCTGTAGCTGTCAAATAAATTTTTTTGACAGCTGAGTAATACCTAGCAGTAGAGTCGGTGTTACATATTAAATAGCTGGTCATGATACAGTTAATATCAAAACTAAAATCATCTTTATCGTCAGCCAGTGGACGACTACTACGTGGTCTTAATCCCAGAATCTCTCTTCCCCAACGGTTATCGGTTTTGCGAGCGATGCGGCCTGCCCGTTGCACTTCAACCTGCAAATTTTGAGAGCTATGTCAGTTACTCGAATTCATCTGCGAATCACTTTATTGCGGATTTTGTCACAAAGAGAAACCTTAGCTTAGCATAGCTCTCTCTAACTCTGTCTCCCCAACTACAATGATGCCCGTTACCAGTTTACCAGAACGTTTACGTTATTGAAATGATAACCATATATGTAGGTACTCAGTGCCATTTGGGTTATTTACATCTGCCTATCCCTTCGGGGACTCTTGTGGGAAGGCGTGAGGATATATAGATATCATCCAATGGGCTTTACAAACGAAGTAGTTTGTCGAAGACTTGTGGGAATGTGTAAAGTTATAATAAAATTAGTACTATAACTACTAACATATGTTTTAACAGTATCTCAATGTCAATCGTACACAATTTTTAATCTATTGGAGATTGTACAGTTACTAATCTGTATCTCACCATTATTTACTGCGATTATGTTGAGCCACGTATAACCACAGTCAGCGTCAAAAGGTCAATAAGATTAGTAAATCTCACAGAAATAAATTACGACACCCCATTATTATGATGCATTTCACGTTCCCACGCAGTAAGCAATGTAGCCGAACAATTTGGCTCTTGTCCAGCGCTGAACAAAGTTATCAGAAGTATGTCATTATGCTTTTCAAACAACCAACGCACGTGTGTTGTAAGAAACGTTAACTATTGCTTGTGATAAGCGAGCAATTGTTCGTATTAATAATAGCCTCGCCGGTCGGTCTTATACCTGTTAGAACACCGTTGATTAACATTTTTTTTTTATGCAGTCTTATTAATTATACCTATATAAAATATAGTATATCACGCTTTCCCACAATCTTTTTGTCGGTCAAAATCAGCCAAATTTTCTAATATTCTAAGTTGAGAATAAAATTACATCACCGTATAAACCACCGAGAATCGAACCAAATTCTTAATTTTGCTGGCAACTACTTCAATCACTCGACCGGCCGTTTTCTTTAAATGCATTGAGGTGAACCATTGTTTACGACGTCACAACAAACAATGCGAAAAGGCAAATTACGGACCATTTACTGGAATTGATGGAAGTGTTACGCTGTAATCACGGGCTAAAGTAGGTATGGAAGATTGAGCTTACTTAGCGGTGTTGCCAGTGAGTGCTTCTGCAACCGCGAAAATGCACTTCAGCCTCAATTACATGGCTTGACAAAGGAAAAGGATTGCGAAAGGAAACATCAAGTAAGGTCCTCAACTTATTTTCCTTCTTCATAAATTGGTGAAACGAGAGGAAGATACTTACAGAATTCTTCTTGAAATATGTTATTTTTTTGTGAAAACGGCTCACAAACAAATATTTCCTCTTCTTCATATATTTGAGCCACCAATTTTTGTAGTAGTCTTTAAATATTTATCGCTTACCTTCTTTGGGACAATTCCAAACAAATTGTCATAGTCCCAAATTAAGCAAAACTTGTACTGTAGGGACTAGACAACGATATATATTTTAGTTGGAAAATTGCATCTCGCTACCTCTCTCTCTTGTTTAAACATTTTGTAACTGCCGATAACAATAAACAAACGTTTTATCAGCGATTTTGTGATAAGCCCTTCTATTTATGTCTTATTCTTCTATCTTTGATTCAAACAGAAGTGGATGTAGCGCTCTAATCTAGTGACTAGCATCGTAGGCTCCCCTTTGGTAGCCATATATTCCTTTGAATCAGTATGCTAGGACACGTGAACCCGTAACAACATAAGTGCGAAAGAATAATAAAATCAGGGCAAGAGTTAGAGAATGTAGAAATAGTTATGTACAAGTATTTTTCTTTGAAAAATGCGCGCGCCTCTTATCGCGCAGGCTAGTTAGCCTTAAGGAAAATGCACTGAATTTTAAGTATATATGTGTTGGTTCCTTCAAGTCGTTAGAAAATTATTGGCAAGTCTGCTAATGCCCACAACGTGGTACGCCGAAGCATTTAAGTTATGTCGTAAGGTTTCCGACCGCTACAAAAACTTAAAGGAAAATGAGGAAACTATTCTACTTTCATTTACGTACTCCAAATACGTAGCTAGTTGGGTAACTAGGTACAGATACGGTGAGACGCTTGAGTGGTTACGTTTAATACTCGGACTTTAGTCTTATCTTGCTGACACAAGATGTCGCTTTATAAAATTAGCACGCGCTATGATTTTCTTCTGTCTAGTTATTACTATTACTACCTTTAAGTTTGCCCATATTGTCTTTGTTATTCGCTCCAATCTCTCCATTCAAAATTTCAAATTGTCAAATATGAATGGAGTTTTCATAACATGAATTTGAATTTAGAGCGTTTCATTTTTGGCTTTTGGCTCGAAGGACCATGAAAAAAGTTAAGATTGAAAGTACAAGCCCGGCGGTAGGTAAAAATACCACACAACTATTCGGAATGTATTTATCAGTGATTTATCACACCCCGAGCTTAAGGAAGAAGGAAAACATCGTCGAGAAACCAGCACGCGTAAGAGAAGGAATTTAAAAATGCCTGATTTGATATGTACGTCCATTCACACAAAATCTTAGAATAGCTTTTTTAGTGGCCAAACCGCCTGTATGTATTTGCCAGAAGTAAAATTACTTTCACCTAATCCCTCCAACAGGCTAGTGTATCGACGACATTGATAGAGAGAAACGCGACTAATCTTTTAAGCAGAAGCATGTGGACGGAGAGAAAGACTTGTCAAAATAATATTTAAAATAACACAGCCTATCTCGTACGAAGTGACAGCTGTCACCAGATACTACGAAGACAATACTGGCTGGAAATACCACTTATCTTGATGTTCTGATAAAAGTGGTTTACTCTTACACCGTTACAAAATATATACAATATATTTGAACGGGTCAGTGCAACGAATTTTCTGGTTTTCCGAACGAAAGGTTTTCTGGTTTCTAAACCAACTGAATCTATTAAGCAAGAAAGTATCAGTAGCTTCACACGCGAGCTATTGGTACCAACTTTAGTATACGGTAGCCAATCCAGGATAAATCCACTAAAACAATCTTAACGCGTTACCTTCCTTACAAAAATGATTTCTTCTAAATTCTTAATATATGAAAGATTGATTATTAAATATTATTATGAGATATTTCTTTGTCTGTTGTTCAGTTTAAACTCAGAAACAGCTCGACCGATTTTGACGGGACTACTGGCAAATATTTAATGTTACAAGGAGGTATTCTCGAATATATGGTGTTCAGGCATAACTGAACCAACCGACGTCGCCTTAACAGAATTTGTGCCTACAAGATGGCTTCCCCTTAAAATTCGAATTTGCCGCCAAATGCTAGTTTGACATTACACATTTTTTCACTTCTTCGCGCCTTTTGTATTGTAACACACAACATTAAATTAGTATATTCGCATAATGCTGGATTTCATTTCTCACGCATAATAAAGTGAAGTTCAGTTAATATACTAACGCCTCATTAAAAAGGATCCACACGAATTGGTCTTACAAATCAAAAACTCAAGAGGTAATCCCGCCAAGCCAGATCACGCAAACACAACTTGGTACCACGAAGCTGGATTACCTGAACATAATTTAGTGTTCAGAGCCGCATAATCTGTACATAATTTGGTCCTTCGGAGCCGAACACTAGAACAAAATCGACCTTCAGCGCATTTCAAAGACGTAAAGCAGCTTTTGCAGAAAGGAAGCCAAGGAGAAGTTGAAGTTTTATCCAAGACAAATCGAAGATTGTGAAGGAAGCTGTGCTACCATATCAAGAAACGCGCATTATAGATACGGCCGGCCAGCTATTCCCGCTAATTCAACTATATCTCCACTTCCTCTGTGTTTAGTACCGTGCTTTACATACCTTACTATTGTTTCAGTCACAAGTTTCTATCTAAATATATATCAGAGCGTAACCAACTACGCTGCCAGCCGTCTTCGCTGTTAACAATCACACGTGAGTACCCTAACATCTTTACTCTCCACCAAAATGAGCGTGCGACCACGAGATAAAACCCCCTGCAGGCCTAATACAAGTGATATCACTAACATCACTAATGAGTTGGTGAAAAAGCGCGGGATTGTAAAGGGTAGATTATCTAAGTTCGCAAACTATTTGTCTACTATTAAAGATGTAGATTTGAATAGTCAGATATGCATTAATCTTAAATTGCGCATACAAGGAGCCAGCACATTGTTTAGGGAGTTTAATGACATACAAACTAAGCTCGAGGAACAAGTCTCTGACGTGGATGAGCAGTTAACGCAAAGAGAACTATTCGAAGATAGTTACTACAGCAATATAGCGCAGGCTGAGGATATTTTAAATGCAAATCAAGTCACTAGCACTTCCAATAAATGTAGCCACCAAAGGAATTCCGTCAAATTACCTACCATCGCGATGCCCACGTTTGACGGTTCGTATGAGCAGTGGTTAGAGTTTAGGGATACTTTTCTATCTTTAGTACACAACTCTAATGATCTCAGTCAGATAGAAAAATATCACTACCTAAAATCATCCCTCAAGGGGAGCGCAGAGTTAGTCATTGATTCCGTAGAGTTTTCTAGTGATAATTACTTAATTGCTTGGGAATTACTTCTGAATCGATATAACAACAGCAGATTATTAGTTCATAATCATATTAAATCACTTTTTACTATGCAGAGTGTCAACAAAGAGTCCCCCGTTTTGATTAGAAAACTTATAGATACAGTGTTAAAGAATTTACGCGCTTTGAAAATACTCGGTGAGCCTACTGATTCATGGGACACACTCATTAACTATTTAGTTGTTTCTAAATTAGATCCCACTACTGAACGTGAATGGGAACAAAGCAAAGGCACTTTATTTTCTAGAAATAGTCATATACAAACGCAACCTAGCTTTGATGACTTAGTAAAATTCCTCAAAGATCGAGCTGATATGTTAGAAACAATTGCAATTATCGCACAGTAAGGGAAGTTACCCACAGATACCACACAAGGTTCATTGCAATGTTGTCACAGATAAACCACAAAATCGTATTTCACGTAATTTTACTAGAAAGCTCTGTATATTGTGTAACGCAGATCACGCATTATATTCTTGTCAGAAATTTCTTGATTACACGCTTGATTCTAAACTTAAATTTATTGAAGATAAGAAGTTATGTATTAATTGTTTACGTGCAGGTCACACTTTGGATAATTGTAGGTTAGGACCGTGTCGTATGTGTAATCAGAAACACAACTCGTTGGTTCATCCAGCAAGCACCTTATGTGATTCCACTCAAAGCGTAACACCGCACTCTTCCCATTCGAATGTGAGTATTGCCAGTGCGCAGCCGGTGGTCAATGCTGCCGCCATAGGTATGCAACCGTCGATAGCACCGTGCTCGTCCTGCGCTTACTCTATGCATATTCCTTCAGTTCAAGCTTACAATGCTCATTGCACGCAATCAAATGTCAAGCCTGTTTTATTATCTACCGCGTTAGTCTACATCGCTGACAAACATAACAACTATCATCTAATACGCGCACTTTTAGATAATGGTAGTCAGCGATGTTTTATCACAAAGTCACAATGCGATTTCTTACAAACGCCAACAATACAGTCCACTCACGATGTTATAGGTGTTGGTAACTCGGTCACTACAACCACGCAATTATGTGATGTCGAGATCAAATCGCGCACCAACCCTTATCAAACGCATTTACAATGTTTCGTATTACCTAACATTACGTCGACGTTGCCTGCGATGTCATTACAATACGCACAATTAACATCACATATACCTGCACATATCGAACTGGCAGATCCTCAGTTTTATGAGTCTCAAGATATTTAACTGCTCATAGGTGCAGATATTTTCTGGGACTTGATAGGAACCGATAAGATCAGACTACCTAACGGGCCGATGTTAGTTAACACAAAGTTAGGTTGGATTATTTCGGGATCTATTAATTATCCATCGTATCAGAATAAGCATATTCAATGTAACTTCTCCCAGTCAATTAATGCGCAGTTAAGGCAATTCCGAGAACCGGAGGAGCTACCGTTTCGATACACATATACCGATGAAAAGCGAACACATAAACAATATTCTGGAAGTACAAGCAACATTGACTGTCGGTCCTGTGTTCGCATCCCATTCAAAGTGTCTTCTAACACATTAGGTCAGACAAGACGTCGATTTATATAAGTACTATAAAACAATTAGATTACTCTCAATACGCAGTTTTACTATACAATCAATACAAACAGTTTTGTCCCATCAATCGTTTAGAATATATACGCATCCATTGGGGCTATAAAACTATGACCATACACATAATTAATAGGAATAGTTTAAGTCCTGTTTTATAATATAACGATAGAAATCGTTACTTGGTAGTCTAACACGACACGACTCCGAACCCGCATCCGGAGCATGTGTGTATATACACACACAAACACATCGTTTTCTTCACGACTAAACGATACGCTTCTTTTCACGTTCATACTTCATTTAGAAGTAATTGCATTAATTTATTATCGCGACATAAAATGCATAGCTCACTTCTAAACGCTTCTTTCTATGCAGTCACAATGCATATGTTACCGTTATAATTACGTTTTATCTATCATACTCGCAGAATAATTGGTATCCTCAAGGGAAACCTTGAACACGCAACGCTAGTTAGGTCAGGTTAGGTATAGCATCAAGGGTCGTTTCCGGGGGAATATTAGTATAGAAGGTAGGAGTAACTTAGACAAACGCACTGTAGGCACTTACATATCTATATGACTTGTGCTCGATTCAGAGGTAAAGCCTTTTCGCCATTGATGGGCAACCTACTACAAGAACGAATCACTCCTAGCTATCTATTTTGCGATACGGTGTAGCTTACACTAGGCCAGTGCTCATGGTGAACCGGAAGGGCAGGGGCTCGCTTCTTATTAGAGTAACATATATGAACTTGCAAACGACCTATCTTCTGCTCTTTCTGCTCGCGTAAAAGAGATTTATTGCTCGACGTAGTACCTAAACCTTCTGACATTGTTTCGGGTAACAGTAGGAACTGTGTTAGTCTTGCTAATGAATTTACAATTTACAATTTTTTATCTCTTTGTTCTTATGATATGTCTAATACGCATCTATTCAAGACATACGTTTCTCTTTAATTCCACTTTATGCGCTTCATTTTGGTGGATTGTGGGAGGCTAGGGTAAGATCGTGCAAGCTTCACTTGCTACGAGTAGTTGAGAACGCACACTTAACTTTTAAAGAGCTCAGCACGATGCTGCCACAGATTGAACCTATCCTTAATTCACCTCCAATAAGTCCTATGTTCACCGATCCATATGATCTGATTCCTTTTTGTCCAGCTCATTTCCTGGTTGGTCAGCTACTTACAGCGCCAGCACCAGAACGAATGACTGATACTCTTGTCAATCGTTTAACACGCTATCAAAGGCTGGAACAAATTCGACAGCACTTTTGGAAAGATGGAAGAATGACAACACTCCGCCACTAATATGGAACCTGGGACGCATCCTGTCATCATCTCCAGGAGAAGAAGGGATGGAGTTGCTGATATACAGACGGCGACGGGAAACATCAGATGCTCATTTGACCGAAATGTCCTCCATTTGAATATATTGGACGCCGCTGCTTCCAAGGCCGGGGGCATGTTCAGGCATAACTGAACCAACCGACGTCGCCTTAACAGAATTTGTGCCTACAAGATGGCTTCCCCTTAACATTCGAATTTGCCGCCAAATGCTAGTTTGACATTACACATTTTTTCACTTCTTCGCGCCTTTTGTATTGTAACACACAACATTAAATTAGTATATTCGCATAATGCTGGATTTCATTTCTCACGCATAATAAAGTGAAGTTCAGTTAATATACTAACGCCTCATTAAAAAGGATCCACACGAATTGGTCTTACAAATCAAAAACTCAAGAGGTAATCCCGCCAAGCCAGATCACGCAAACACAACTTGGTACCACGAAGCTGGATTACCTGAACATAATTTAGTGTTCAGAGCCGCATAATCTGTACATATGGATTTAACGCAAGTGAAACCGCGGATCATCGTAAGTTAAAAGTACAGATTAAACCCTTGGTTTTTTGTTCCATATCGGTGTCATATTGAAATTTGAAAGCGACTGTTACATAAGTCGATTTCTAATCACAATTAACCGGTAACCCGAAGACAAAAGAATTGTTTCTTTTATTTTATTGCATTTGAAAGTAAACATAAAGATATTTTAATCGTCGCCATCTCAGATGCATTGAATTTTGAAAGTATTTCTTGAGATCAGAAATCTATTGTGTGATAGAAAAAAGCAAATGTATTGAACTGCAGTACAACATATTGTAATAGTATTAATCCTAATTACATAATTACAGTACCGTGGTGGGTATGTGCTTTGAGTAGTTGCCTGCGAATTCAAGATAACAAATTCAAACCCGCGCAGTCCAATACTATTATTGTAGATTAGATTAGATAGATGTAGTTATGTATTATTGTACAAGAGGATGCCTCCAAACACGTGATGGAGGGCGCCATACTCGCCACCTGCCGCGTTGGTACCTAAAAGTATCTACTGCAAAATACGGGTGTTATTGCTGCTGAGTAAAATGCATATGAATGAGATATACTAAGACATTTAGAGTTGTGATAAAGTTACAATTGATAACCGCTTTACTTTAGCAAATAAAGAACAATCATCGTTATCTTATCGAGAATATCGAATAGTCATGAAACGTGAAGTGTCAATTCCAATCTTTTGATATTTATATCGATGCTCTCATTCAGGCAGGTGACCAATGCACATAATTTTCGGTTTGTATACTATCCGATCGCCGATAAGACTGGCTCACTTTGAAGAAGCCTTTTTTACCTGTACAGGGGTTCTTGCAGAATAGCTAACAAAAATAAAACTATTTAATCTCGCTATAAAATCAAAGAAAACATACTCACACTAAATTAAAAATGATTACACTATTTTGTTTTATGTTACTAACATTACTACTTTTTAAACCTGAATCTCTGGCCTGGCTGAACTCTATATTTTTTTCAGATTTTTTTATTATTATTATACTAGTTTTTTTTATTATTATATTAGTTCCTGGGAGCAGACAGAGAATAAGCTACCCATGGCATGTGAAAGAGAATAAATATAATTCATATCGTACAAAAAGGTTACGGACACCGCTCTGCCCTCCTGACAAAATTCCTTTCTGTTCACGCTCACGGCAATGACATTAGTTGCAGAAGAAGTTATGACATTGCCATACAATGTACAGCTTAAGAAAGAGCTTTATCTGAGAGTGCTGGACATAGTAAAATGGACGGACCTTCAGCAGTTGCACCGACAAAAGAGTCTTATACATACTTAAATTCATTAAGATGATCTGTCCCAAGCGGGATCGAATCCGCGACCTTAAGCGTCACAAGCCATTTAGCAAAAAAGTACCTAACTCGAACAATGGCGCATTCGTGACGAAATTATCTCAGTCGCAGGTCGTACCTGACACGTTGTACTTGTTGTACTGTCGTAATGTTCAAGGTACTCAGACTATCCATTTGTATGACTGCAGAGGTAACGAAATAATTTTCTGATTTTGATATACATGCTATGTGCATATCATCCAACGCCAGTTCTAGACTCGTTCACTTCATCCACATCCATTAGACTCTTGATTCACGCTCGACGGTTTTGGGTACGCTTGACGTTCCGATCCTTGTCCAATTGATTTGATCATCCTAGTTCATAGGTTTGAAACTTTGAACGTATTCTTAATCTGCCTCTTCCACACACTTTTACATTTCATATTTCGTCAACCTTTCTGCACTCATCCTCTCCTTAATCTGTATGTCCCCTTACCCCCTTTTCATCTTTACAATCACAACCTCCTTCACGCCAGTTGCTTTGCAAATCTCTTCATTCGATTTTATATTGTTACGCAGAGAACCTATGTATACTATGGTCTTATTCCTTCTGCAATGACCAGGATTCGCTGCCGGATAAGTTGGAATCGATTCGCTCTTTATGATCGTATAAAAATACTTTTTCATTGTAATCGATACTGTATCTAGCTTCACAGGCCGTTCATCGTGTTAATGACTCCCTACCTATTGGAGCCCTATTAGCGTGTGTGAAAAAGGTGAGTGGCCGTTCAACCGAGTTCCAGTTATTTTGTTTTCAATCGATTTGCCCACTCATTGTCGAGCACCGATGACCCGTGACAGTCCACTGACCGACTTGCGACACTTCCCTGACGCAATCTCGGACCTATGGAAAATTGTATTGTTTGCACTTCCGGTAAAATCAACAACCGCAAATTGGTTCATTCATAACTGCGGTTTTATAGATTTGTTAACGCAACTTTCATATTGTGGGTACTGTTCATTGTCTTTACATTCAAATTCTTTCGTGCCTTGAAAATTATGTTTCCTGTGGTCTTTGTTGACAAATTTTCTGTTATCTGTTAGATAATGCTAGTACATAAATTCCACAGCTAGACCGACATATGTAGGAGATATTAAAGGTCTATGTATTTATGTAAATGGTGAAGTGTTGATACTGCTAGGTGTTTCAATGCAATATATACCTAAATATAATGTTACAATTTCAAAATTTTATGTACAAAAAGACTAGTATCCATATCTCACAAAATAACGATACATTTGATTTTTTTTTTTCGGTTTCGAAAAGGGATAGTAGTGGCGTGTGTCAGCTATGGTTTGTATAACAAAAGATCGTACTGCCATTATGTGAAGCGCGTACAGCTCATTTATAAAACAACTCGCAAATAAATGTATGTATTAATAGCAGTTTCAGCAGAACACAAAGTATCTATCGGTATATTGAAAAGCCGTAAACATTGAAGACGCTTGGCTCTGTACCAAAACTCTAGCCAGAGGACTAGCGATTTTGCCAACAATTTTACTTATCCGAGTGGTTATCCACTCGGATATAATTAATAGATAAGATATAATAATAATAGATAAGATATAAGATTATTCTTATGATATAATTAATATATACTCATAATATCAATAAATGCCGTAGGAAGAGAGTTTTAGACACAAATGAATATGTCGTCTATAAATTATACCCTTTCATAAGCTTGAATAATAATGTCAGTAGGACGTCTTATACCGAAGGCAATTTTTCCATTCACCGATCGTTTAGAACTATAGTTTGCTGTTAGCTTGTGTACAGCTATACAATACAGACAGGCAATATATATCAATTTACATGGATTTTCAGCAATTCTACATCGATAAGGACTTTGGCATCGTAGGTGTCGTCACTTCTGTATGAACCGCTTTGTTACAAAAGCACTAACCCCTTAGATGTATAGCAGTCTACCCCAATTGACACTTGCCATGTTTGTAAAGCAAACTACAGATTATGTCACTGCTGAAACGCCATTGTTATCTATACAATACTACACTACAATAACAATACAGTTTCTAGCCGACATGTAGAACACAAAATATCGAAGCTTTTTTACACGCTTTATATTAGCTTCACCTGTATGTATGTATGTATGTATGTATGTAACCGACTTCTTTGAGCTCGATTTTGACCCACTTTAAACGGCCAGATTTCGTTCAAACTTTGTAGACTTATCGAGGACCGATGACAATACACTAATAACTAAAAAGTAGAAAATAAATAATAGTTAAAAAAAACTAAAAAACACGCTTTTTATAGAAAACCGAACTAAAAAATAGAAAATAAATTTCGATAATATCTTAAAAAGCGTGGGGTGCTTTTTAAGATATTACCGAAATGATAATCACTCTACTAATATCTGTCAATAAAATATTTATAACTATTGACACCATGCACCCCACGCTTTTTAAGATATTATCGAAATTTATTTTCTATTTTTTAGTTCGGTTTTCTATAAAAAGCGTGTTTTTTAGTTTTTTTTAACTATTATTTTTATTTGTAATTTCACAATGATATATAATATATCCTCACGCCTTCCCACAAGGGTCCCCAAGGGGTAGGCAGAGGTGTATAGGTAGTACCCACACACCCACTTTCCGCCGTAAAGCTCGTGGTGTGACTAATCACTGTACTTAAGTTCCGAGATTCGAACTTGCGATCTATGTGTCGCAGGCAACTGCTTGAACCACTCGACCACCACGGCTTTTTACACGCTTTATATTAGCCTCACGTGTATGTTTGTATGTTTGTAACAGACTTCTTTGGGCGCGATTTTGACCAACTTTAAATGGCCAGATTTCGTTCAAACTTTGTAGATTTATCGAGGACCGATGACAATATTATGTGCACTAATATGATAAAAAAATATTTTATTTAAAAAAAAGCGTGGGGTGCTTTTTAAGATATTATCGAAATGATAATCACTCTACTCATATCTGTCAATAAAATATTTATAACTATTGACACCATGCACCCCACACTTTTTAAGATAAAATAGTTTTTTTTAATTCACACTTTTATAAATTTATATTATTATTAATATTTATTTTCCATTTTTTAGTTCGGTTTTCTATAAAAAGCGTGTTTTTTAGTTTTTTTAAACTATTATTTTTCCATGAGATTGACATTAATGGCGTCGCTGCGTCGGTAGGTGAGAGACTACGTCGGTAGGTGAGAGACTACGTCATCTGTCACGATACACCTAAATATCGACCTCCAGCAAAACGCAGGCAGATAGAGACTGAACAAAAGATAAGAACAACTTTGATGACAGGACAAGATAAACTATAACTGTTCACACACAAAGTATCTAAAGTACTTTCTAATATAACAGCTAGGTATCGCACAATGTAATGTGCAGTAATTAGTTTACATTGTGCATTGAATAGTAAGAAGTGACATTGTTAGCACACACCGCCTCCATTGTATGGGCGCCTGGTAACTCTCTTGGAGTCAAATATTTTCTTTTGGTAATTAACAAAAGCAATAATAATAATAATATAATATATCCTCACGCCTTCCCGCAAGGGTCCCCGAAGGGGTAGGCAGAGGTGTAAAGGTAATATACCCACACACCCACTTTCCGCCAGAGGTATATTAGGTGCCAATGTGACAGATGGCGAGTCCATCGCCGTTACTCAAGCACGACTATACATACGCCTTTGAATTTCTTCTCCGACGTATGCAGGTTTCCTCTCGATGTTTTCCTTCACCGTAAAGCTCGTGGTGTGACTAATCACTGTACTAAAGTTCAGAAAAACTCATTGGTACAGTCGGGATTCAAACTTGCGACCTTTGCGTCGCAGGCAACTGCTCGATCCACTCGGCCACCACGGCAAAAGCAACAAGACTTATTAAATATTGAAAAAAAAGGTCAAGTCAAGAGTACCTGAAACCGAAGAGGATGTATGAAGAGAATAATGAAAGTGGACGAAGCGAAATAAGTATGCAAGGATCGTAGCAAGTGGAAAGAAGTGGTCTCTGCCTACCCCTACGGGAAAGAGGCGTGATTATATGTATGTATGTATGCAATTAAGGTATGGGATTTATTAAAATACAGAATTATAAAAGTTCTAAAGGTATGGATATTTAGAAATTTTATATTAGAAGTAACATTACAAAGATACCTCTCTTTAGAACTACTAACCAAACATGACCAGCAACCTTAAAGTAGACCGTGAGACCTCGTATAACTCGATTTTCTACTAGCTTTCCAAGCAGCTAAGACCAGCCGCTCCACACTGTCCTTTGACCTCGCAGTGAACAAAAAGCGACATGTATATTGTAAGTTCTACTGTGTGAACAGACATAATATATCGTTGGTGAAATGGTAACAGCGGACGTTGTAGCATTGTTTCCAACACAGGAAGAAGCGACCGCTGTCTATTGTCTGCGCGCCTGGTACTCGCTCTCGCAAAACAACGTTTTTACATGTTGTGGGAACACAAACAGTAACATTAGCAACAAGCAACATTATTGATTTATAAGTTGGAAAGAAGACAACAGAATATATTTATTCTTATACGACCATATACAAACCACATTCTATTTCGCTGAATGCAAAGTCTGTGTTATAATAGGCCATTATATGAGAAAAATACCTGGTTACTGGTTATATTTTTAAATGTATTATCATTAGCATACGCACGTGGCACGTTACACGCAGTTTCTTTTCCTGACGGTGTTACTTTTTTTTTTCTATCCTATATCCTAAGGGGTAGGCACAGGTGTATAGGTGTAGTGTAGCTTTCTAATGGTGAAAGAATTTTCGTCGGGAATTTTTTTAGTCGGGAAGATTTTTAGTTAAATCGTAACAAAAAAACAAACCTCTCCTCTTTTTAATGTTAGCATTATATTGCGGACCACATATGTATTTAATTGCTTCCCAAATATTATTATGCAAATTGATATCTGGCTGACATTGTAACTATTTGATCCGGAAATGTGATCGATTTATATAATTCATGCAAACAAATTCGTATAGTAAAGACACGTAAATGCTATTTGTAAATCTGCATTGCATCAACTGTTTACCTTCCAAATACGTTCAGGGTGTCATTCCATTTTACAAATCGTTTTAATATCGATAATATCACGTTATATTCTCGGAAGGTCAGGCAGTAGTAATCGATTCTCCACGTGTGTTGTACCGGGAATCGGTCCCGTAAAGGTGGAAATACACAAGCCATATGTAACATGCTCAGGTTTATGGGATCGCTTAGATTCGAAATATTACCTAATTATCACAAAAAGCAGCATATAAGTGCAGATTGTTAAACAATATTATTAAAACAAGGTACCTACCTATAATGATCATAATAACATTTAAGGTGGGAACAGAAACAGAATTTTCACTGAAAACAAAAGAAAAGTATTGTGTTCTACTTTTAAAAATACAAAATGCGGAATGTACGTTGCTACTTGCTAACAGTTACCAAACGACATGAATGAATTAAGCTTAGAATAACTTATTGTTATCATTAGGCTACATGAAGATTCGCGAGAGGAGATTGGAGTTCAAGGATGGAAACGTCAAGAGTTCTCGAAACCGGCCAGTATATATGAAGAGACTGATGAAATGAGATGAGGCGAAAGAGATCTGTGAGTCTAGAGAGAACTGACACTTTACTCTCTATGCCAAACCCGTGCGGGACTCGGCGTGATGATGTGATATTTGTTAGCTCAGCTCGAATCAAATTCAGCGTATCTACTCGAAATCTTAAGATTGTGCGTCACCTCTGTAGTTCCACCATAAGATTGAAAGGCGAGATCGCGGGTCATTTGTCTTGGAATAACATAAACATTGATAACTATTCTTTATCGCCTCCGAATCAAATTTCAACTAACTCGTAACGGCATTCGTAACTCTACCTATTGTTATTGGAAATATCACAAGAAAGTATGTAGTGTAACGAATTTTAATTTTGCGCCATTTATAACCGTTGAAAATCGTAGCAACCAAAACAATCTTATGATCATTAGTAGCACATAAGAAATTCGTAATGTTTATACTCTGACTACCTAAGTATTAAGTTTGCCTCAGCAATTGATCAGCATTCCCCTTTTGGGATATAAGGCTTGCCTACTAACGCCAGCCTGGACTTCAGTCATTATTAATTTTGAAATGTAAATCTAATTAAGAGCAGTAAATTGACTTGTTCCAGAGGTCATCAGCAAAGTTATTGTTGATAGCAGGTTCAAACTTTGGCTATAGCAATGATTTTTTTATAACTTAACCGAAAGGGAAGGAAAACTTCGTTAAGATATGTTTGTGAACAAATTCAAGGAAGAAGAAAATAGTTAAGGTCAAAAATAACGACCATGCCTTTGATGGAGATAGTCTTCGACAGTCACGTTGTAGCTTGGATATGTGTCCGGAGA
The DNA here is from genome assembly GCA_945859725.1 of Drepana falcataria. NCBI lineage: Eukaryota > Metazoa > Arthropoda > Insecta > Lepidoptera > Drepanidae > Drepana > Drepana falcataria. The sequence continues at coordinate 10,676,671 of OX243927.1, read as the reverse complement.
AATAACACTTTATATATACCGCTGCCAGGGTCCCAGGGTCACCAGTACTAAATTAAATCACACGAGTATTTGCATATATTTTTTACTAATTTTTCAACGAAAACGCTGGTGAAAAATTAAAAAAAACATTCCCAAGCTAGTGACAATGTTTGTGACGACCGATTTTATAGAACACCGTCGACAAGTCAATGGACAATAAAATTCGTAATCATTGTCTCTGGCATGACATTAATTGCGACTTTCTTCTGTATTGATACCACTATTTAGCTGTTACTCTTCGACGATCACAATCAAAGAGCTCATAGAAGCTGATGTTCAAAGTAGACATGAAACTTGTCCATATTGCGATGGTCTTGGACAACGGCATCACGTACGCTGCGCACGCGCATAGATAATCGCTGATTGATACGTCAAGGCACAAATTGCTCTTATTTAAACTGGACTCGCCCGGACACGATCTCATGATCTTTGTTATATGCAGTCAATGTCGTGGTACAATGTCACACTACATTTTACAGCTATCGGAACAATGATTGGCATTTTCAGACTTGTGTTATTATTTTCTTAATGGCTTTCCACAGGGGTCTATTATAGAGTAGGCAAAGGTTTGTACACCATATTTTCTCAGGTGGTATTCAGATGGGAATCTGAATCTGGTGAGCTTCTCAAACACTAAATATACATACGTCCTTGAATTTCTTCCCAAACGTATGGAGGTTCCCTCGCGATGTTTTCCTACACCTTAAAACTCGTCTTGTGATGAATCACTGCAGTTAAGTTTAGGAACAAATTTTGGGAGAGATCAGTTCATTTTCCTTTCGCAGGCCACTACTCTAACCACTTGGCCATCACGGTACGAAATAAATAATAATTTATTGCAAAATGTTTCGCACGTACTGTATTAGGAACATATCTAAGCTTCCCCATTTATCAGCTTAACTGTAACAAGTTGCAAGAAAAATGCGGCATGTACAAACGATAAACTGAAATTACTCTCACACGCGCGTTTTTTATGGGTACTCGCGTGTTACTTTAAATGTCAACTTTGTACAACGCAATATCGTGCCAAAGGAAACGCGCCTTTAAACTTAGGCGAATAAAGATCATATATATATTGGTAAGCTGGCTGTAAGGCATTATTATGAGGAATATCATGATCACGCTCACGACGCCGGCGGGCACGAATGGCAACCGTGAAATGTCTCATGATAACGACGTCATAGCGATGCATGTTAGCAAAAATACGTATTTATATCTTGTAAGCATATCTTCACGTCTTGCCACAAGGGATCACGAAGGGGTGAGCTGAGCTGTTTAAGTGGTACCCACACAATCACTTTCCGCGCCGCAGAGAGGTGTCAACGAGGCAGATGGCGAGTCCATAGCCGTTTCTCAAACAAGACAGACATACTCCTTTGAATTTCTTCTCAGACGTATGCAGGTTTCCTCTCGATGTTTTCCTTCACCGTAAAGCTCATGGTGTCCTTAATCATTGTACTTAAGTTCAGAAAATCTCATTGGTATTCGGGGTTCGAACAAGCAATATTTTGTGGGCGATCCACTCGGCCCCTACCGTAGAGCCGAGGTGGCCGAGTGGTTCGAGCAGTTCGAATTTATGTTTGGCTAAATAAATTACACATATACATACATATCATCATGCCGAACCCCCCACAGGGTAGGTAGTGGGAGAAGCGCCTGAAGTGGGAGAAGTGTTCGATAGATTATCGATTTGGGTAGCTGAAACGTGGTCTTCCTGCTTCTTCTGCCTCTTTTTCCAGACACTTCTGCACCTCCGCTTTCGGGAGTCATTGAAGAGATGCGGCTTACTGTTCAAATAAAATTAGTTATAATCCAATCTTTCGACATTCAAATTATCCCGAATCTGGTCACATCACATCAGGGTCAATATGTCCAGCTTTAAAATTGAATTGACTGTACAATGGATGAATTAATTACGTAGGAAGGTAATAACTAAGCTTTAGGCTCTGCATTGTCTTTGATTTAATTATGATGTTACTAGTTCCGCTCTACATTTCGATTGTTAAGCTCTCAATGCGTCGTGCTCTGATTTGGGACTAGGTCAATTTGTGTGGAATTGTCCCAGGTATTTATTATTATTATTATTATTATTGTAATTAAGAACTACTAATGATTCCAAGCCTAATACAGCAGAAGGGTCAAAACGCAGTTGAAATTAATGCCATTAGGTTTTTGCTCGCCCTGTACAAAAAAGTAACACGAATGTTTTACACAAATAAATAAAATTAGAGTGCCTGTTTGTAATATTATCATAATCGCTTTTTTATTTTTGTTCAGTTTGTCTGTCTGCTTGTTCCAGCTTATCTCTGAAACGGCTGGACCGAGTTTGACGGGACTAGCTGATTTTTGAGGGAGATAGCTGATGTCAAAAGGAGTAACTAAGGCTATTTTTATTTTAGAAACCTAACAATAACTTTTTTGTTAAATTCCACGCGGACAAAGTCGCGCGTGCAGCTAGTTTTTTTTAATAAACCAAGAGAGTTATAGCTATGTAATTTTCGACAGTTACATGTTTTACCCTTATTTTTTTTTATTATCACTGCCAGTCTGATGCTGGTCTAGTAGTCTACTGAGGTCTATTTCAAATGTTTCCTGGCTAACATAGATTGAGAAAAATATGACAAGATTGACGCTATAAGACGTAGTATTGATGAACAGTTATTAGTATTTGGTATTCTCCAATAATTGCAAAATGTAATTAGAATTGAAATACCAAGACATTTTACAATCTCAGGATTTACTGCCAGTTGTATGAATGGCTGTGGGTATGTGAGTGCAATTTGCATTCGACGCATTCAATGCATTTCACATTTGATATTTCTACCGTATATAGGTACATAGGTACTATAAAGTGCGATATGCAATGGAATGCGAAACCGATGGAATAAGTGTCGATTCCTTTGGAAGTCCACATTTGCTTACAAATGTGCATTACATTCGTATCTCTGTCTCACACATACATTCTGTAAGCGTAGGAAGAGGATAACGGATCAATATTCCAAAGTTGCTCGTACGTAGGTGGTTTTGCGAGTATTGAGGCTAATTGCCCTATGCAAACTGCCGTATGGAGCAATGGTGCTAGTTGCCTCCAAACGTACGTCATCATCATCATTTTTCGAGAATCAATAATCGACATTTTACTAACGATAAAAATGATAAAATGTAATAAATTAAATAAATAATATATCCTCACGCCTTCCCACAAGGGTCCCCGAAGGGGTCGGCAGAGGTGTATAGGTGAAACCCACACACCCACTTTCCGCCACAGGTATATTAGGTGCCAACGTGACAGATGGCGAGTCCATCGCCGTTACTCAAGCACGACTATACATACGCGTTTGAATTTCTTCTCAGACGTATGCAGGTTTCCTTCACCGTAAAGCTCATGGTGTGACTTATCACTGTACTTAAGTTCAGAAAAACTCATTGGTACAGTCGGGATTCGAACTTGCGACCTTTTCGTCGCAGGCAACTGCTCGAACCTCTCGGCCACCACGGCACGGCTAAATTAAATAATTCTTAAAATTATATAAAAGTACATCAATCGCAGTAGGTATATTTTTTCGACGCGACGTAATAAAATTTGATTTTTATACATATGTATCTATCTACCATCATCATGCAAAGCAATAAGAGAGTAGAACAGCCAGTCCTCCCCAGGTAAGGTACAAGGTAAGGCCTTCCTCATCGCTTCTTCACTCGCTTTGCCAACGTTTCTTCACACATCCTTTCTGTATAAAACAAACCAACGTAGCATGTATTTTTTCAATCGCTAATAACGCTTTTCGCGAATTAATATTTTCCTTTATCGTAAAGCTTTTGGTGTGATGGAACTCTGTACTTACTCCCGGATTCGAGCTTGCACTCTATTTTTCGCAGGCGACTACTCAAATCACTCGACCAACAAGACTATTCTTTCTCTCTTTGATTGACTGAAAAAATAAGCAAATTTACATTCCCCGCCTGGCGCCACCGAAGTTACATTTATTTCGGGAATGATATGGCGTCTCATACAAATAAAAGAATAAATATGAGTCTGTCGCGCCGAGCTATTCCTGATTTTGCCTTAAAAAGTAATGTAAGATATTCAAAGGAAACCAAGAACAGGTCTCCTTTGTAGTTCTCAAGTAGTTCACAGATTCATGCTGGTTTATTGGTACGAAATAGGATCTTCCGTATTAGGTCGCTTCGGTTCGTTTTATTGCATTGTTTTAATGGACCAGCCCATCTAAATCTAAATAAAATCTCTTTCAGTTCTCGCACACGCTATCCCATGTATATAATTGCAGGAAAAGTTTTCCACAGGTAATATTAATGCCAAAAGATAAAAGATAGCGTGATTATACTATTCCTTATCTAATCTACTTCGCTTAGATACTAAATTATATATACATCTTAGGTACTATGCAAATAAAGAGAGATAGGTCACAACGTATCTCCCGTTAAAAGTTAAAGAAACCCAATACAATAAATTACAGATCGCATACAAATACACTACTTCTGTATAGGTAAGAGCTTCCACATAGAATGGCTTGCATTTTCACCCAAAAATAACATCAGCACGTTAGTAACGGTATTACTTATGCCCATAAGCTATGGTATGCGTTTACCCTCAGGCAATTTACCACCTTTAAAATGCAAAGGTAGTGGATATTTAATTGATATAGCTAGCATATTACTTACGAAACCAACAAAACGTTTATGTAAAAAGCTACTGTGACCATCAGACACTTCAATAAAGCGCTACAAACATCAACTTAATTGGATAATTGTCTGAAGACAAATCACGATAGCTCGTGAGAAAGAGAAACTCGTTACATAACCAGGATTTTATTGGACAATTAAATGTTTTATTATAATAAGTAAACTTCAAACCGTGATGTGTGGTGAGAAGTGAGAAAGTCGCATAATAATGGCAGTGTCGCTTGTACATTTCACTTGAAGATCGTGTGAAGTCGTGGAGAGAACTTTGTCCCGAACTTATGTACGTATTTACAAGGTCATTTGGATTAGTTGTCAGAGCTCCTGGTTGCGAAGTTTAGTTTTACGGGGATAACTCCTGCTGGGGGCGGATATTTGTGTGAAGTAAGTACCTACCTATATATATTCTTACATCACTCCGAGTCCCTCACTCACTAGACGTAAATATCTCTTTCGCTTCATCCACATTCATCAGTCAGATATACATAAATATGTATATCTATTTGACTCGATACCTTTAGATACTATATAGGTGGCAGGTGGCGAGCTTACTGCCAATTATTTTGACACAACTTTAGCCTATATGTAGTTTTTCTGGTTTGGTTTCTTGTATATGTATAGTTTTTAACGGTGTCTTGTCAGACACAAGACAGTCTAAACACAGACGTAAAAAATATAAATTTGTACTCCGATTTAAATAGGTTACATATATTTTGAAGTTTCATTTACGAATTCAAACGTGATTCTACCGATTTTCTACTATTCCTTGACTACTGTATTGCGATACAGTTTTCCTTTGTCTATGAACATTCATAAAGCGTCACACCACATGCAATTCACCTAGAACACCCTTATAACTTTTTTCCTTATGTTCCGCACCCCGGAATGAACGACTTCCGTTCCCACGGACTTTAATTGGGGGCGTTTTGCCACTGCACTCTTCACGAAGGTTTACATCTGCTATAGACATTTACTGTAAAGCAGGTGTGTTTTTTTTATACCAATATTGTGGCATGGCCGCTTGCAACACTGGGGGGGGGGGGGGGTATCGCTCGCGCGCTGCCTACCCAACAGGAATCTTTTCACACCCTTCTTGAAGAACTCCATACTGGGGAAATAAACGTCATTACAATATAAAATTTGTTTTTTCCCTAATCATATTTTATACCTAAGGCTATTTAGTTAATAGAGGGAGCGATTAGGTACTTACATCTAGAAAAACGTATACCTACATGTTTATCTGTACATAAGTTCAGAAAGAACGGGGTCAAACTTGTAATTTTTCCGTGTCTAGTGACTTCTAAACTACTCAACACTACTTACTTCTGCTAAAACGTATACAAGTTTATCAGTACTTGAGTTCAAAAAAATACAGACAGTCGAGGTCGAACTTGCAATTTTGACTTGACTTACTAACTAACTACTCAACATAGCTCTTTTTAAACGATTATTAACCTTAAATACAATTTAAAGCACATACTGCGAAACAATAGTATTTTTCAATTCGCACACACAAGCCACGGCACAAAATATATTTCTGCATTATTGAACTTACCTATTGCTAGCACACTATAATATTGACAGATAGTGCCATCCATGAAAACGCGCCCCACCAATTTCAAGTCGAGGGGGTCGCGGGATGCGGGGAGTATGAACCGAGTCTATTAATTGTAGTGTGCGTGTGCACTCATAGGTAATCAGTGTGTACCGACAATTATACTCATCATTAGTGGAAGGTTGCACACTTACACTATAAACTATAGGGAAGAATAGTGGTCCACGTCTTCGTGGATGGCGATATCTATAGCATGAAGTCAATAATAGAAGTTTTGCGTCACGTCGACACGCCGGCTAGCGCAAATGCGTAGGTTTTACGCCCGTTACGCTACGTTTGACTGTCCAATAATAACCCAAGTAGATACTTCATAATAACAATCATGTAACACGATAATACATATTTTTTTAAACGAAAGCGATTCCTGGGCATTTCAGTGAAAGCATGAAAATAGTTAAAATTCGTTTGGGATGCGTATCGAAAAACGTACCTGATAGTGATGTACCGAATAACGACGAGATTCGCAAAGCGCGTGGCGTGATTGACGGTCTATAAAGGAGAAATAAGGCACGTTTTGGACATATAGAATGCACGAGTGAAAAATTTTTGATGAAACAGATTTGCTATAAGCTTCTGGAAGGAGAGGCAGAGGAAGATGACATTTAGTATGACTGTACTTACACTAGTGTATTAAGTAATATACACGGGCCACGAGAATGTCTTTTTTTTTGTATTGTCTCTCGTAGCGTGAGTTCCGGGAACTTTTGCTAATTAACTGGTCAATGGCGAGACCTAGGCCTCCAGCCAGTCGAGGATGTCCATATGGTTGACTATTTTAACGTACACCTATGGAAAATGTTCTATTGGAGTTCCTTCTACAACTTTTATGGCCATGAACTACGTACCATTCTAAATTCACATACATATACATACACATCATCACACCGATCCAGGCTAGGCGGACATAACTCTGCATGTACTTAGGTACCTATCTTCACGCCGAGTCCCTAATAGACAGCGGGAATTTCTCGCGGGAGTTCTTAAAATTAAATGTCTTAAGAAAGTCATACTTGCATCAGGACATCGGGGCGACAGTGAAATCACAAAAGATTTTGTAAAATGTTTATTACTATAAATAGCGACTAAAACAATTTTTTCAGCGATTACAACTCACTCTATATACTCCACGTACTACTAATGATCCAGAGTGTAAGACTATACATGATAACAGTTACAATACAAACGTTGTTGCTACTCACTACGATAGCGGATAAGCTAAATGTGTATCAAATTAGATTATTTATTTAGTTAACATATTATTGAGGGTAAGTAACCCTAGTAATAATGTCTTCACTTCTTCCCATAAGAATCCTCAAAGGGGTAGGCAGAGGTGTAACAACAACCTCTGTTCGCAGGAGATATGCCAACGTGACAGATGTTCGTCGCAGATTCCTCGTATGCAGGTTTCCTCTTGATATTTTCCTTTAGCGAAAAGCTCGTGGTACATTAATCACAGCACTTGTTTTAAAAAACTCAAGTACAGTCTGGAATCTAACGTACAATCTTTATTTTTAATAATACCAATAATTAGCAACACGCCCGGATTAATACTGTTTATTTTGACGATTGGTATGAGGTGAACCCTCGGTACGTTATTAGTAGAAGCGATTTTTGCATGGCATTGGATCGACTTCGTAACGAAATTAATTGAGTACATTGAGTAAAATATGTTACTTGAAATCCAAATGTATATATGATTAGGAAAAATTTAAATTATACACCAATCAATATTTATTTTAAAATGATCTTAAAGCTAAAAAAACATTAAGATTTATGCTGTATTTAAATCTACACATTCACAAAATATTATTGTTATCTACCACTGACGTTCACAGTGGCCAGTTCTATTAACAAAGAAATCATGAATTAAAAACAAAAGAAATTAATAAATAAGTACAAATATTTGCCGAATTGTAATAAATACTACAGAGAGATCAATTTATGTAAAGTGACAACAATGCGAGGGTTGAAATAATAACGTATAAATATAATTTAAAACATAATAAATAGTTTTACAATGCACATAGTGCTTGTTGAGATGTTAGGGCAAAAGCCAAAGCTTAGTTTATAAGTAAACTAAGCTTTGGCTTAGTGTATAGGGTATTACCCATACACCTCTGCCTACCCCTTCGGGGACCCTTGTGGGAAGGTGTGAGGATATTATATTACTTAGTTGAACAATATGTGAAAATCTGTATCGAGGTCCCTATCGAATATATAATAATAATAATATATCCTCACGCCTTCCCACAAGGGTCCCCGAAGGGGTAGGCAGAGGTGTATAGGTAATACCCACACACCCACTTTCCGCCAGAGGTATATTAGGTGCCAACGTGACAGATGGCGAGTCCATCGCCGTTACTCGAGCACGACTATACATACGCCTTTGAATTTCTTCTCAGACGCATGCAGGTTTCCTCTCGATGTTTTCCTTCACCGTTCAGCTCGTGGTGTGACTAATCACTGTACTTAAGTTCAGAAAAAAACTCATTGGTACAGTCGGGATTCGAACTTGCGACCTTTGCGTCGCAGGCAACTGCTCGAACCACTCGGCCACCACGGCTTTTTCGAATATAATCGAATATATCAGACGATAATATTAAATTATTCCTATTGGTTGCAGGACGAATCCGATCCACAAGGCAGAGTTTCAACCCGCGACATCTGAATCTACATTTTGTGTCCAAACCTATCTAAGCCCCAGCGTTCTCTATAAGCAGTGTACACAGAATTCAATAATGTTTTGATTGCCATACGACTATTGATGAAAACAGACAGTTTCCCCAGTTCCATACATAATGTCATTAATGGCGACCACAGGAAGTAAAGACGTCAGAATGAAGAAGGTAAATAACCTAATTTCATTATGTTATGTTAGCTCTTGGTATACAAAAAACCAGTTGGAATGTCTGAATCAAATCCGAAATCTTAACAGAGGGGTATTTATCACATTCAAACAACAAACATACCAGGAACGGCCCACCCATGTACATACACCATCCACAATTATTGTCTACTCAGTGATAAATATTGATATGGTATATACTAATATACATATCAGCCAGGGATTGGCCAGAGCGAGACGATTCCGAGATCTATTAGAGTACATATAAACACACACGTATCATCGCGCCGAATCCTTAACGGGGTTGGCAGAGAAGGTAGAGTAAATAGCATAATTTTGTTATATGTATAGGCAGAGGTGTGTATGAATGAAGTATACACATGTTTCGCCCTATTCACGCCGTTGACATATTAACGTGCAACATGATAGATGGCGAGTCCAGTGCTGTTGCTCAAGCGCAACATTAACCGCCGGTTTCTGGTACAATTTTAGCACGATGAATTAGTCAACACTTTGTCACAATAACAATTTGTTAACAATCTGTCATCGAGCTTTGAGTTTCTAGAACGCAAATCATCGAAAAATTAACTAATCTACTGTTGACAGCCGAATTATTTTTTAAAGTATATCTATTTCCCTCTAGCTTATAGCTTCGTCTTTGTCTTGCAATGTCAAAGTATTCCCGCCGGGAGCTGAAGTTTCGTTAGTTGGACAAAAGTTTGATTTGTTGTTGTTTATCTTGTTTGTTTAGGTACTTCAGTTATCGTGTGATAAACAAGTGTAAAGAATATAAATAAATAAAGTGTAAATGTTAAAATGCCGCCGCTGTCGCGTAAAAATTACACAGAACGCGATCTATCTACTTATATTTTATTCTAATATTTATATTATATAATTTATAGTAATTCAACATATAGGTAGGTTCCCGACAGGGCTGATGATGATGATTTGAAACTTGCCAATTTCTAATATTTTTGCTATTATTAAAAGATTATTTCGATTTCTGTAACTTTACACACTTATGTCTTAGGGTTTGTCTAAAGAGATTCATATTAAAAAAATATCAGATTAAAAATCAAATAAAATTATATGAATAAAAATATAACCAATTCAAAACTAAAAATCAAAGGCAATGTTCTATTAATATTTCAACGTAAGGAATTAGGAAACCAAATAGCATTATTGATAGAAATTAAGTTTTATATTAATATTGCTATAAAAAAACGAAAAATTAAAATCGATTATTTTGTAACATCCCTATATCCTATTAAATCCGCTTAGAAATTGGAGTTCAAATCGGAATACTTGCGTTAACACGTCGATAATTCCTCGATAATCTACAATTAAAAATTGTATGTCAACAATATGTTAACAAAGAGAAAATGCGTTCAGAAACTCAAAATGGCTCCAATCGGCAATTGATTTGGGATTTGACATACCGTTGACAAACTGCCAACAGTTTGTCAGTTGAAGCTTCTAGCAACCCAAACTACGTCTAATTAGAGATTAACAATCTGTCACGTAATTTGATGGATAGAAATGCGTACGAGAAACCGGCTGTAAGTCTTCGAATCGTTTTGTTAATTAACTTTAAGCACTGAACTCACGTCAAAACAATATTCATTTATTTATATGTTATTTTTATTTGATATTTGTTTATACATGTAACGTTCTGAAACTGCGCACGTAAATTACGTCAAAACCGCAAAAAAATACGCCAAAAAAATAATCAGGACGATGGTGTCTCAGTGTCTCGCTCTTGCTTATGCTTTCTCATCGCTTACCTAGTATATATTAAATCTATGATGATAAGCGTTACATAACGCGCCGTAGAGAGCCTAACAACTAATAATATAATATAGAAAATTAAATTAAACACATAAGACAATTACCAGTGTACATATTAATAAAATAAGAATTCAGTCAGTCCAAAATACATTCTTATAAAAGTGCCGTGAGACGCGCAAATATCTCCGTCTCTGTTACTCCAGTTCACTCAAACCTGAAGTAAGTAACTTTGTTATAGATAGTGCAATCCACAAAGACGCGCCCACTATTCTTCCTCATAGTCTATAGTGTAAGTGTGCAACCTTCCACTAATGTTCGAGTATTATCCCATTACAATTAATAGACTCGGGTCATACTCCACGCATCCCGCACCCCCTCGACTAGATATTGGTGGGGCGCGTCTTCGTGGATAGCACTATCTATACTCTAGTTTACTCAAACACGAAGTAGGTAATCGTATTTAGACAAGGAAAGCCTTTTTCGGGAAGTCTTTCGAGACGTTCGACAAGTTAATTAATACGGAGATTTTTTTTGGGGTAAAATAAAAAAGAATTATTCACCCCTGAAGTCTATATAAAGATTCCTGCAGGGTCGGCAGCGCGCGAGTGATACCCCTGGTTTTGCAAGCGTCCATAGGCGGCGGTAACCGCTTACCATCCGGCGGACCGCATGCTTGTTTGCCACCCATGTGGTATAAAAAAAAAAGAAAAAATATAAAGTATAGCTAGTCAGATTTCTATGTCAGATTTCAGTAAAATTTTAAGGGGTCTTTAAGAAACGCTGCACGAAACTTCGGGACAGTTCTAATAGTTTTTTACATGTGTATTGATCTATATATGTATGTTGGTATAATTAATGACAGACTGCATCATGTAATAATTGATGAAAATGTATGCGGTAAGAGGCTGAGTGTATTACTTTAACTTATGTTTTAAATGTCAAAGCTTCAGAATGCCAACGTTCAGTTATTTACATAACATTATTAGACATTAAATATATTGCTGAAGTATATAACTCTTACTTGTAATCAAATAAGGTTGGTTTTTATTCGAACGGCAATAAGCTCTCGTGCATCTAACATCTATAAAACACGGGTTTGAAAGTTCCATTCGCAGCACATACATAGTGCGTAAATGCTCTTTTAATCGATATATTTCTATAATTTATATTCGTTACTCCCACTTATCGATAATCCAATTACATCACTAATAAATAATTATAGTATGGAGTGATGTTTTTTCATAATATAATATCAATAAAATCTAGTGCATACATAATTTTCATATAAATTTTAATTAACGGGAATTCTCATGCATAATAATAAATATCAGGTTTCATAATAAGAATAATAGTTCTTTAGGTTTCACGTTCATAATACCAAGTTACGTTCATAAGCCTTTTGACATACCGATTCATATACGTCTAATACAATGTAAATTAGACCTTAACAGTATGACAATAAAATTCACATGGAATATTTTTAGTCCTAGGAAATAAAAAGTACTATTGTACTTTTTATTTCCTAGGACTATCGAGGGAATCAATTAATATCATACAACCGTATAACCTAAACAAAATCGAAAGGCACTCGCTGTATGGCATACAATTTCAGTTTGCAATCAAAATGCATATACATAAGGTTCATTTTACATTGTGAAAACATGGCTTATATGTTTTCAGACTCATATTAAAGATATCTAATTGTGAAATATAAACAGAATGACATTTCAAATATTTCTGACTCTTTCTAACGTCAAAACATAGGAAGAGGCAGCAACATTTCAAAGCTATTAATCACTTTCTTCGCACTGATCAAAATCTGTTCTAACAATTTTTTAAAACATTATTATCATTAAACTTCAAAATGATATCGGGTACTGGCAATTGAGGAACGATATTAAACATGTCTTTGTTAATATATTATATACTTTCAGAAACCATTATATAATGTGCTCGAATATATTACATTATCTGACTAGTGTTACAGTTATGTGCACTTATACAAATATATATGTATTTACTACACCAAAAGGAACATCCAAAAAATCTTTATTTAATGCGGTGTACATGGCAAAAGACAGGATATCATCAAACTTCTTTAAACAATTTAATTTAACCGTCAAAATATTCCAGTTTGAAACGATCAGATTTTTAGCATCACTTTTGGCGTAGCATATCCCTACTACCATACACGTACAAAACCAGCGCTTCTAACAAACTCAATTCATAACAAACTCAGATTAACCAGTGACATCTGACAGTCTGGATGACGTCAACCCATCGATAGGTTCTTGACGATAGTGACGTCATGACTCCGTCGGTTGATTTCCTTAGCTTCCTTTGTGAGTGTAGACTCCACGAGCATGGAGTGCCTCTTAGCGTTGAGATCCTTTTTCCTCCTGACTACATCAGGGCTGTAGGGGTCAGAGACCCGTCTCTCAAGGTTGGCGTGGCCTTGAGAGCCGGATAAGGACCCATGCCTCTGCATCGGCACCTGTTGATCTTGGGTCATGTTCGGAAGGTAGGTCTGGAACGATGGTCGGTTCTGTGCGGCTTCCATGATGGAACCTTCGAATGAGAGAACAGTGTAAGTGACACCTAAGTAGCGTTTGAAACTTTAAATCTTGCTAGTTAGGGCACAATTTACTTTAGCACACGTAAAGCACACAGGGTCGAATATAAATAAAGTGTTCATATTAGTATTAACAAAAACACAACAACTACAACAAACCGTCACCAAGACCAATTAAAGCGTAAACACCATAAATGTTAGTGCAACCCTAATCCATAAATAGTGCATTTTTACAATATTTAATAGCGTCCAATGAAATAATAACTTAAAAAATCAATGCCGAATAATAAATGGGTAATTGTAAAATTCATGATTGGTTTCCAACATTCTTCATAGTACTATATTCGAAGGGGATAATCTACTGATAGAGTCAGACGGGGGGGTAAGGAAACCATATATGTATACACCTGCCCACATGGGTCCACGAAAAGGGCCGCCCATTTTAATGACAAGGTGATAGATGGCGAGGCCAACGCCCTTTCTCCAGCGCGACGACATACGACTTTAATTTTGTTCTAAGCATATGCTAAGCTTGATCTCCATTCCTTTAATTGCAATCAAGCGCGTAGTAAGATAAAACACTGTACCAACATTCTGATAAAACTATTTGAGTGATACCACTGGGGTTCGAATCTTGATATTGCTGCTAGTAACCTAAACCACAGGTGAAGGTGGATAATGGTAAGTGAAGTGTAATAAATACAAAAAATAATAAGCGTGAGACAACATGTACAAAATAGTGAAATATTTCAATCACCTCCGCACTGGTGACTTGGTACGTCTGGTTAATGACCTACAATGGAGTAAACAGGAGATGTTAACGTTTGTTAAATCAATTTAAAAGAGGAATGATAAATCTCGCATGCATTCGAGGATTCATGTCAATATTTATATTATAAGTAGTAATTGATTGATGATTGATTATAGTAATTATTCAATATAAAAAGAAAGTTCAGAACTCTCTTAACACATACTTTCTTATAGGTAATTGATTTTATAAGTAAGCAAACCGAACTAACGCAAGATAACTTTCGTCAAACAGACACCTAGATTATAAATAATTGACTATCTTCTCATACAACAAATGTCCTTTCACGCTCACGCTATACATTGTATGGCAATGACATAACTTTGTCTAGGGGTTTGTGAAAATAAAACTGTCACAAATAATAAAAAACAAATGCAAATCACCAAAGGTTTTTCAAGTGCAAGCTATAGAAAAGGGGGCAATGCTTAAAGTCACAGGATCGCAAATCATATAACGGACACGCACAGTGCGGCTGCGTGCGCTACAAGCTGCGTGCTCATTGGTCCATAAACACTTGTGAAGGTTGAGTCATAACCTCTTATTGGACCACAAAAGCGAAAAGACGTGCATATATTTAAAACTATTCCTATAAAATATTTAAATTAGGATAGAAATGATTAAATTGGTAGGTTTCTGATCTGAGCATAATAGAAAAGAAGAATACAGAAATACTACTATCTTCAGAAAGAGGAATTTAGAATTATATTGAAATGAACGTTCATATATAGTTTTTCCTTTTTTTAGAAAGTTTACAGAAATTCAGACAAATTTTAATAATGGTTTCGATTCTAACAACTTTACATGAGAACATTCATTTGTTTTATTAATATCGACAGAAAATAAAAAACGAAAAACAATATTTGAACGTACAAGTGTAATTCTTTAGGGATAATAAAACTTAAGAGAGCGATATACATATAAGGGAGTATTTTGCTCACCGAGTGTACGAACCAGCCAAGGAGCTACGGATTGCTTTTGGTTCATTGCTGCTTGCACCTCATTCAGTGCAGAGTTCAGCTGGTGACTCAGCTCCTGTGTTTAAAATGTCTTAACGTGCAATTTGAATTCAGTTGTAAGCAAATGCCTACTATATATACCTAATATACCTCTGGCGGAAAGTGGGTGTGTGGGTATTACCTATACACCTCTGCCTACCCCTTCGGGGACCCTTGTGGGAAGGCGTGAAATGCATAAAGTGTATTAAATGAAACATTTTCAACCACGACTTTAGATATAATAGTTAATTTCTACTTCAACGTTTGGAGGTTTCCTTGCGATGTTTTCCTTCACCGAAATGGACATGGTGTGATCAATCACTGCACTTAAGTTTAGATAACACTAATTCCAGCCGATTTGAATAACCAGGAATAAAACATCCTATGTGTTAATCCAGCTAATATCTATCTATCACTGTGCTAAATTTCATCTAATTCCGTTTAGCCATTCTGGTCTGATCGAGTAACAAACATCCTCACAAACTTGCACATTTATATAGATAGCGCCATTCACGAAGACGCGCCCCACTATTCTTCCCTATAGTTTAAAGTGTAAGTGTGCAACTTTCTACTTATGTTCGAGGATTTACACACTGATTACCTATGAGTGCACACGCATACTACGCTTAATAGTCGGTTCATAATCTCGGCATCCCGCGACCCCTTCACCTAGAAATTGGTGGGACGCGTCTTGGTAGATGGCACTATGTCTAACATTCGTAATTATTATTATAATTTACCTGGTTGCTGCACTGCGCCTGCACATGTGCCAGCTTGACCTGCGCCAGCTCCAGTTCCAGGTCCCGCACGCGTTGCCTGAGACGTGCTTCGGGCTCGCTGGACCCTTCCTCTCTCTCCGACCCTTGCTGCTCCAATTCTACAACACGCCGTTTTAAAAAGCAGATGTTCGATGAATACATATGTGCAACAATTACTTCTCCTCTCGTCTTTGCATGCCTTTACTTAAGCTATTGTTAATTACGCATATATTGTTTGCGATTATTCGTTGTGTATAGCGATTCTACTATGGAGTTCAAATATTTACTTGATATCCCATGCCTAGTACCTATACATTGGCGAGAGATTCATATCTAGCATCTTAATGCTAGAAAAATGCCTGTTTGAATCCAATTTGTTGAATCCAGTCCACATTTAATGATTTCCGCAACATCCTTTTTATATTATTTAAAAAGCAATAAATACATTTAAATGATTGAATAGAATGCCTGAACCCAATAGAAAAATCAATGACACTTCGGGTTCAAAAATTTTTATTATCAAATCTCTTTACCGTCTTTATTGTCCTTTTGCGCTAACTTCACACTACAGTTAACACAGTCTTTGACGTTATCCTGAAAAACAAAATGCATTACATAATATAATATAATAACTTTCATTTATTTTATTTTTATTATAATACAATACATCATATGTACATGGATACTAACATACAAGCTAAAAACGCCCTAGAAAAACGCAACCATGGGGCTGGGGCGGTATTTTATATAACGAGCTATGTTTAACCGTGGTGGCCGAGTGGTTCGAGTAGTTGCCTGCGACACAAGTATCGCAAGTTCGAATCCCGACTGTGCCAATGAGTTTTTCTGAACTTAAGTACAGTGATTAGTCTCATCACGAGCTTTATGGTGAAGGAAAACATCGAGAGGAAACCTGCATACGTCTGAGAACCAATTCAAATGCGTAAGTATAGTCGTGCTTGAGTAACGGCGATGGACTCGCCATCTCTTACGTTGACACGTAAAAATATATTTCGGGCGAAAAGTGGGCGGGTGGGGACCCTCGTGGAAAGATTGATATTGATTGATATAAACGTTTATTGATGAAGGCTACATGTCACTGCGACTACCTAAGGGAGCGGAGCACTAATGAAATATATACGCTTTTGCATACATTTCATAAATCGTGTCTCTCACAGAGTAGGCAGAGAGAATAGAGCGACAGTTGTCTCACACACTCTTCCATTTCATCCACATGCATCCCTTCATACATGCTCGCCGGTTTCGAGTACTCGACGTTCTCATTCTTTGAGTGTCCGATGGATTTGATCTAGGTAATTGCAAACTGGTTTTCCTCTGCCTCTTCTCGCACACATTTTAAAGAAATGTTTAGAATACTAGCGGTCGGTCCCGGCTTCGCAAGGGTGGACATAAGATTTTTTTATCAAAGAAAATATAGCCTATGCCACTCAGGGTAAGTGTAGCTTTCCAATGGTGAAAGATTTTTTCAAATCTAGTAGTAAATTCTAGTCTAGTAGTTTCGGAGCTTATTCAATACAAGCATAGTTACATACAAATCTTTCCTCTTTATAATATTACTAGCTGTCCCGCCCAGCTTCGCCCGGGTGAAAAAGTTAAACTTCCTGAAACACGATCGCAGCGCCACTTGGTCCAATTGAGATGTAAGCTATCCTGCACACGATGTGCAAATTTGGTTGGAATCGGTTGAGTAGTTTAGGAGTCCATCGCGGACAAACAACGTGACACGTAATTTATATATATTAAGAAGATTTGTATATTAGTATAGAATAAACATTATACTGGAGGCCTACCTGCATCTGATGCACCTGTCTGTCCAGCCGCGCGCATATCTCGCGATAGTCGCGTGCCACTGCCGCGTGGTGGCTCGCTTCCTTCTGCTGCTCCTCCGCCAACGACCGCGCCTGTTATAACCACAGCTTTATACAGGGTGTGTTACAATAATAAATATTGCCACACAAATAGGTCTTATATATTAACCTATTACAGGTTACACAACACTTAATAAATTAAGTATATCTTGTTTTTACTAATTTGTATTTATCATTTATATATTATGTTTAAATTCGGTATATACTAGCGGTCCCGCCCAGCTTCGCTTGGGTGAAAAACGAACAATCGCAGCGCCCTAGGGTCTATATGGGCACCTATAAGGGTCAATTGTGAATCTGAACCATTCCCGAATCCATCGGAAGATACACCAAAAATTACATGATAAATGGTCCAGCCGTTTCAGTGACAAACACACATAAAGAAGAAATATATATATATTTAAAGATACCTATTTTATTTTTCCAATAAAAATACTCAAAAAGCGCTCGATGCGAGAACATGTAAACACCCTCTTTTTGCCATATGTCACATTGGCACCGAAATATATTCCATCTCTGCCCAACCCTCTTAGACATCGTTAACATCGGACGTCGGAACGTCATAATATACGTCTTTACTCACATCTGTCAACTGATGTTCGAGCAACTCTTTCTCTTGTTGTAACTGCGTGTTGATCCCTTTCAGTCTTTCCAACTCCACGTTTATTTTCTCTTTCTCGGCCGTTTCTGCCAGAGTTAAGCAATCACTTAGTTGATGTAATTTTCAATAAAACTAAAGCCAGAATATTGCAAAGCAAATGCAATATTCAGGCTTTAGGCTATCTCTTTTTCTCCATTCATTATTAAAATTATTTGATTAGAAGGGATGATTTATGTTAATTATAAAAAAGCACTCAATTACCTTTGATAAACTTTTCATATTCCTGTTGGTACTTTTGCAGCCTTTTCACTTTGATACTGCAGGCGAGTTTAATAATTTGGCGGGACGACTCCTCGGCGCGACATTTCTTTGGCAGAGTGACTCTAGGGACCAAAGCATAAAATAAATTATATGTAAATCTTCACGGCTTCTCACAAGAGTCCCGACGTGCACGTTTCCATATGATGTTTACTTCACCATAAAGCTCGTAGTGTGATGGAATAATAATAATAAAATATTCCGTGTAGTAAGTAGTGTGATTAATCACTATATTTGCTCAGAAATAGTCATTGATTGTCAGGGCTCGAACGTCGCTATTTGCATTTGCAGCTTTTTTTAAAGACAGTAACTAATACAATACGTTACTTTCCTCGATCACTAATAATAAATTATTAGAGATCGATGGTTACTTTCCAAGAATATGAATGCTTACCTGAAATATTTCAGCACACCTTCAAAGTCGTGCTGCAACAAGTCTTTCCGGCAGCGAGAGAGCAAAGCGAGCGCCACTTGGAATAGCGTGTCGGTGCCTTGGAGCAGGAACACGTCTAATATATGGTACACCTGTTGAAGGGAGACCATAACATAGATATATTATTTATCGACAAGGTACAGGGCTCTCGGCTCGGCTCGGAAAAAGATGGTCCAAATCGCGGGTTTGATTTCCATTGAGAACAGAAATTTGACGAAACAACACGTATATTTTACAGTCTCTGCGTACTTATATTATTACATATATTTGATATGCCTCCTTTTTTTAATATATAGTGTTTCCTCATTGATTATTTCGTACAATATAAATCACCAGACAGATCTTTATAGCAAAGTATACGATAAAATTTATTTTTTTCAATGTCTAAGTATTTTAAGAATACCTAGAAAGGAATTATGCAAAATATAATTGTGACAAAATTGTGACACTTACAAGGGGCAATGGGAATCTTGCTGTGAATACTGTCAGGAACCACTGCGACGCGAACATGTGTGGCTCCACGCCCAACTCTTGAAAGTGCGCTCGCAAATCTGTCAGTTGTTCCTGTAATATCAATTTAACACATATAAATATGCACCTTTCCTCACATAATCTGAGGATCGAGAATTGCTTGGTGAGCAAGCGATTCTCGATCCTCAGATTAAGATTATGTGTCGCAGAGTCAGGAACACTTGGCTAAAGGTCGGGCTTGAAAGGCAACAAACATGTATTCAAATCTGGGCCTTATTATAATTAATACATAACAACATACATACATAAAGCACATACCTCCATCAACCTATCCAGCTGGTGCAGCCGCATGTAGAGTGCTTCAAACCCGTCTTTGTACAGCTCTCGGAGGCCGTAGCCGTACATCAGGCGGACTAACAAACAGAATGCTTGTTCCTCTGGCATCTATTGATAGACAAACATAAATATTATACATGTGAAAGTTTGTGAGAATCTGTGTTCTTCTTTCACGCTTAAACTACTTAACGGAATCGGATGAAATTGACCACAGAGATAGACTTGTGATCTTATCATATGGGTTATAATCGTATCCAGAAAATAAATTGATAACTTACTATAATTTAATACCACTAATGGACTTTAACTATAAATAAGCCTTACTATACTACAATACACAAACTATCCATCGATTCAAAAAATATTACTGTCCGATTTTAAAAGTTTGCCAATTATTTTTAATCTTACTGTTAACTAGCTCATAGACAAACTACAAATATGTATACACAAATATGTACAACTACAAATATGTGCGTGTATGTGTGTGTGTGTGTGTGTGTGTGTGTATGTGTGCGTGCGTGGGTACTGACGTGCAGCAGCAGCGTGGCGGCGAGGAAGCTGAGCCCCTGGCAGTAGCCGACCTCGTGGTCCAGCACGGCGTAGGCGCGCGCCATGCGCAGCAGCGAGTCCTGCCCGAGCCCGCCCGCCGACCGGAAGAAGTCGTGCGCCGGAAACGTGCGCGCTATGTCCCGCTGGATCACCGCCTCGAACGGACACTCCTGTGTAATACATACATATATACCGTACACATACAGGCTCAGGTGTCTCAGAATACGAGAGTTGCTTTAATATACATTGAGGAACTATTAATGGAAGCTAATAAAAAAAACAAAAAACATTGCCGTGAATGTTGTAATTTTTTTGTTACTATATTATAGTATAAACATCTGCTAGAATGTTCAAGTTATACATCATACCCATCAAAACCATAATATCATGTTTCAGATTGAATATTACCCGCCTTCAATAATGTTGTAATTTTGCTGTCTGACAACTTCGACAACGACTGTTTTATTTTCTGAGACAGTCGGCAACGCCGAGTCACACACGGGTTCTTGAATAGTCAATTTGGTAATCAATCATCAGCCCACACTAGTCCACTGCTGGACATAGGCCTGCCCTAATGAGCGCCATAGCGCCCTGTCTTCAGCCTGCCGCATCCAGCATCTGCCAGCAGTCATCCCACCTGGTCGGAGGGCGTCCTACACTACGTTTGCTGAGTGTAGGAAGATTTGGTAAGTCACTGGTAAATGCAAATTATCAATGGTCTTTAGTATTCAGTTCCAGGTGCTGCCTACCTTACTGATCAGAGTCCTGTAGGTTTCCATGAGCTTGTCGTTCTGGTCCACGCCAGCCAGCCGCAGCCACACCTCCCCGCGCAAGGCTTCAGGCACGCCCACTCGCACGAGGTGATTCAACGCGCGCGGCCTAGGGCCTGTCCAACTACGGAAACGACATTTTTTTTTATACTACAAGAGTGGCAAACAAGCATACGGCCAACCCGATGGAAAACGGTTACCACAGCCTATTTACGCTTACAATGCCGAAGTTTCACTTGCCAACACAATATAACAATCCTCCCCCCTCCCCAAGGAGCTCATTACTGGGAACCTTATTCACCGCGTAGGAACACAATAAACTACTTATTAACTCGTTATGCCCTACCTCTCTTAATACTCTCTTTGATAACGCCATGGAATTAAGATTCACACCAACAAATATACACGTAACCATGCCGCCCCCCCCCCCCTTATAGGATAGGCAGGGAAGAGAACCTCTTTACAATTACAAACACCTTTTGATTCATTCACATTAATCTGAATCTTAATAGATGATTTGTCAAACTTTCGTCCCATATACTTTCATAATATTATATGTCTCTTATCTTTAGAATAACACCTTTCTTCCCACCAGTTAAATCTATTTATATATATATATATATATATATATATATATATATATTTTAATAACAATAAAAATGCAAATAGAGCCGTGGTGGCCGAGTGGTTCGAACAGTTGCCTGCGACGCAAAGGTCGCAAGTTCGAATCCCGACTGTACCAATGAGTTTTTCTGAACTTAAGTACAGTGATAAGTCACACCACGAGCTTTACGGCGAAGGAAAACATCGAGAGGAAACCTGTATACGTCTGAGAAAGAATTCAAAGGCGTATGTATAGTCGTGCATGAGTAACGGCGATGGACTCGCCATCTGTCACGTTGGCACCTAATATACCTCTGGCGGAAAGTAGGTGTGTGGGTATTACCTATACACCTCTGCCTACCCCTTCGGGGACCCTTGTGGGAAGACGTGAGGATATATTATTTTATAAAATGCATATATAAATATATATTTATATAGAGAGTTATATAGAGTGGTTCGAGTAGTCGCTGGCAACACAGAGATTGCATATTCAAATATTTCAAATCACCAACTGCACCATTGATTTTTTCTGAACTTAAGTACAGTCACACCACGACAATAAATGTATTCTATATTCCTTTCGAACTGAGATCGTAACATTAACGATTGAGGTTATTATAGAAAAAAAATCTTAAACATAATCACTGACCTCCTGAGCACTTGAGCCCAATTGACGAGCACATCTTCACCGCAATCCTTTGATACTTCACCAGTTCCACTCAAGAGTGGTTCGTCTCCATCTGCAATAAGCATATTTATTTATATATAAATTACGTGTCACGTTGTTTGTCCGCGATGGACTCCTAAACTGCTAAACCGATTTTAATAAAAGTTGCACACCGTGTGCAGTTTGATCCAACTTAAAAGATAGGATAGCTTACATCACAACTGGATCCGATAGGTGGCGCTGCAATCGTGTTTCAGGAAGTTTAACTATTTCACCCGGGCGAAGCTGGGCGGGACAGCTAGTTTATTTATATATTAGCGGCTCAACGATTTTGGATCGAATCTCTTCGCTGATTGTAAAGATGAAGAAAGTTTGGACGTATAGAAATTATAAGTGAAAAAATATTGGCGAAACAAATATACAATGCGAAAGTGTGTGGAATATATATATATATATATGCATACTTTATTATTATTTAATAAACCACCATTAGAAAGAAACTATAACAACATGTTAAAAATGTCATCAATTAAACTTTATTTTTTTATTTTAAGTACAATTTACATAAAATAGCAAACTTTACTTGGTAGTAGTATATTTTAAAAGTGCGTATTTTACCTGAATCCGGTTCAGAGGGAGAAGGCGGCGCGGGCGCAGTGGACAGCGGCGAGGGAAGGAGACTCGAAAGAGACAGCGGCAAGTTCAATCTGGATTTATCCAGTTCCCCAGACGTCTCCAAGCTGGCCACTTCGTATTGCAATTGGGCTGCCGCATCTACCGACTGCATTTAATATGAAGACTGCATTATTATATGAGTATACTTATCGATCGAGTTTTAAGCAGAAATATGCCTTGATATTGGATAGAAATATCACCAGAAAAAACATATATATACATCAATATATATATATACTAGTGGTCCCGCCCAGCTTCGCTCGGGTGGAAAAAAAAGATGGTGGCGCCACCTATCGGGTCCAATTGTGAATCTAAACCATTCCCAGATCCCCTTGAACACACACAAAAAATTTCATCAAAATCGGTCCAGTCGTTTGAGAGGAGTTCAGTGACATACACACTCACAGAAGAATTATATATATAAAGATATATATATATATATAATATATCCTCACGCCTTCCCATAAGGGTCCCCGAAGGGGTAGGGGTAGGCAGAGGAGTATAGCTAATACCCACACACCCACTTTCCGCCAGAGATATATTAGGCGCCAGCGTGACACATGGCGAGTCCATCGCCGTTAATAATAATAAGAAAATATATCAAATTTACATAAAATCACACTGGATAAGAGTAGAATAGAATCTTAATATTTTTGCGAGGGCACGATACAAGAAGAACAAGAAAATAATTTTAATGGAAAACGAAGAAGGCTTATGAACCAATACTGCGGGTGTTGCCCTACTGCAAAAGGCTGGGACTCGGGTACAGCCTAGCGCGGGGTTAGATCAAGCCTACGGAGCAGTTTACAACAATATTGTTGTTATAAATAAAATAAATAATAATATCTTCACGCCTTCCCACAAGGGTCCCCGAATGGGTAGGCAGAGGTGTATAGGTAATACCCACACACCCACTTTCCGCCAGAGGTATATTAGGTGCTAACGTGACAGATGGCGAGTCCATCGCCGTTACTCAAGGCCTACTATACATACGCCTTTGAATTCTTTCTCAGACGTATGCAGGTTTCCTCTCGATGTTTTCCTTCACCGTAAAGCTCGTGGTGTGACTAATCACTGTACTTAAGTTCAGAAAAACTCATTGGTACAGTCGGGATTCGAACTTGCGACCTTTGCGTCGCAGGCAACTGCTCGAACCACTCGGCCACCACAGCTGTTATAAATAAAATTGTTAATTACCTCTTTTAGATTTATGTAGAACTGTTGCACCAGCGGCCTTTTGGAATAGTACCAAAAACGTTCAGTGGGGGGAAATATTTTCACTGGAGTCTCGATGACCAATCTGAAAAAAAAAATCAAATTTAATATTGACCACACTACAGCTTGATCTCTGCAGACATAATAGTTAAATCCACACGCCGAATCGATGGACCGAATCGAGACTGCATATGTTTGAATTGAAATTCAAAGTCGTATGTATACTCTTGCTTGTGTACTGACGATGGACTTGCCATCTGTCAAGTTGGCACTTAAAATGCGTGTGTGGGTACACCTGTACCTATCCCTTCGGGGACCCATGTAGGACGACGTGAGGTCATATCATAATACATGCTTATAGAATATTTACTTTTCGAGATGATCTCCAAAGGTTTCGCACAGATCCTTATTTATACAAGGATTTTAATAGGCCCTATTTGAAACTCAAGTTTTATTTTGAAACCATGGTAAGGTAATATTCGTACGTGTCCGTGCGTTTATGTAGGTACGTGGAGCCTCACCTGAGTGGATCAGGGATGCCCCTTATGACCAGATCCAGTGCTAGGGACATGTACGCCGGCGCCCCATCGCCGCTGGCCACGTTGAAGGCGGCCAGGGCCGACTCCCCCGCGTTCCACAGCGCGCACACCGAGCAACCCGACCCGCCCGATGAACCACTCACCTTATTAACACAAACATTTAGAGTTCTAGTTCGAATCCAGACTGTCCCAGTAATAGTTTATTAACGTAAGTAATTAAACACATTACGAGCTTTATGGATAAGAGCAACATCGAAAGGAAACCTGCATTTGCTTAAGAAGTAATAAAAATACTTATAAATAGTCGTGCTTGCTCTCTAGACTTACACACATCTTGCGCTTCGTCCAGATTCATGTTATTTGTTATTTATTACAGATGAATGTGATTTAAATGTACGGTCATTTAAATCACTATTTTAAAATGGATAGGTGACACATATGAGTCACCCACAAGAGTAGACATTCATCATTTTAAATGGAGACCAAGGACCCTGCGATTGGTCACGTTTGAAATTGGAAGGCTTTCATTAACGGTTTAATTGAAATACCATCATACGTGACATAACAATTCTTATTTTGAATGTAAAAAAAAAATGTACTCACCATTTCAAGCAATCTCATATCAGAATGCTTCACGCTTCTTCCCGGCGCGAGTAAAATACCGAAACATCGTTCAATGTACAATCCACCAGTGTAACTCGTCTGGAAAAAGGTTTGCATTAAAATCACAGAGTAATTTGGCACTTAACGCATAAAAGTTACGGTCTAGATTACCTGCGGATCATCAGACTCTGCGTGTACGTTATTGGTCACTTGCTGTACATTAATTGTGACTTGTTTATCGATTCCGCCCCGAAGTTTGAATCCGAGACGCTCCTTCGGAACGTGACTGAACGTGCCCTGTTGACAACATTATTGTCTTATTTAGTCAAGAAATGCACTGACAATAGTGATGAATGCGTATAAAGCAAACGAATCTGGAAAATTGACTCTCCACTCTCTCAAATTATCCTGCGAGGCCATATGATGAGTAGAAGCATAGCTAGTTAACTAGCTGTGTCCCATGAGTTTACTTGCGTCACACTCAGCCTCTTAGTAAGCTTGTTCTCGTGTATAAAATCAATTGCCGTTTGTTAAAAAGTAATGACATCAAAAGTCGAGAGTGGCAAGACCGATTTTGATGAAATCTCCTGTTTATTTTTTTAATTTATACCACACGGATGGTAAGCGGCTACCGCCACCTATGGACGCTTGGAACACCAGGGGTATTGTTCGCGCGCTGCTGAACTTCTTTGACAACCCTTCTTGAACAACTCCATGCTGTACTCTCCAGGGAAAACCTTAACGGGGAGCAAATTCCACAGCCTGAGTGATCTGCGGTTTACATTCACAATTGGACCTGATTCTTCACCCATTTCACACCCATATGAAGGTACAAAGCTAGTATTAAATATTACCTTGGCATCGGTTTCCTTAATATCGATAGTACATTCGAGAACGTGCATCAGCTGCATGGGGGGCGCGGTGGGGCCCTGGCTCTCGGTGAGCGAGCCCGTCATTGAGGGCGCCGCGCTCAGCTCGCCCACCAGCGACGAGGCCATGGAGCGAGGGATCCTTTCAAACGCCTTGGCAAAACAACCTGCAGCGACCAATAATACTACATTGGACATCTCACAAATACTGACCTTAAACTAAGCTTGTTCCAAAGGTAACAACAGACAGATTTAAACATATCAAATCCTTACTTACTTAGCATCAAATAACAAAACATTAAATTAAATACACGCTAAATCTTAATATATATAAATTACGTGCCACGTTGTTTGTCCGCGATGGACTCAAACTACTTAACCGATTTCAATCAAATTTGCATACCATGTACAGTTTGATCCAATTTAAAAGGTAGGATAGCTTACATCACAAGAAAGAACCCCCTACTTTTATGACAAAACTAATTCAGTATCCGGCCATTTAATAAAACTATATAAAAACAACATTTATATCGAAGCTTATATTAGCATTCGTTATTTGACAATAACTATTAAGGATTTGTAGGACAAACGAAACAACAGTGGGCGGATACATGTTTTTTATCAAGCAAAAAACACTCCTAACACGAATACACAAAACTGATATTTAATTAAAGCAAATCACATACATTGCAATGAAAATCAAGATACACCTATTGAACAATACGACACAGAATACGTACCTTACAGATGGAAAACACACAGGAAATGCAATGCCGCACCTTTTACTGTGACAAAGTACTCACTGACCCCTAATAAGCGTTATCAAACATGACATGTGACCGCACGCTAACAGAGTGGCGGAGGTAATGAAAACACCAACAAAATGTATCGAGATAATAGTACTATTCTGTTAAACACGCGCGGTTTAGATACGACATCGTCACTATATTGTTTTGACTCATTTCACGCTGCAGTTGATTAGGATGTATTTGTAGTTACATTTATGACTGTATCGTTAATGAGAAACATACACTTTTGTAAATAAATAGATTAGTTCAGATAGTCTGTTCCCAGTATATATCCTCACGCCTTCCCACAAGGGTCCCCGAAGGGGTAGGCAGAGGTGTATAGGTAATACCCACACACCCACTTTCCGCCAGAGGTATATTAGGTGCCAACGTGACAGATGGCGAGTCCATCGCCGTTACTCAAGCACGACTATACATACGCCTTTGAATTTCTTCTCAGACGTATGCAGGTTTCCTCTCGATGTTTTCCTTCACCGTAAAGCTCGTGGTGTGACTAATCACTGTACTTAAGTTCAGAAAAACTCATTGGTACAGTCGGGATTCGAACTTGCGATCTTTGTGTCGCAGGCAACTACTCGAACCACTCGGCCACCACGGCTCTTCCCAAAGGATTTTATCCGAAAAAAAAATGGATTTAATATTAAAACTAAGGCGTATGAAATTTATTTCGTGAATATGATAAACGTCATTATCACAACGTAAATACTATATATCACCGGTAGATAAAGTTGACTAATACCACTGACCTACGAGCACACAATGTGGATATCATTGAACTAGTTAGTAGGTACCGACTGCATATCACACAGTACATAGTTAATAATGGGTACACACACACATAATAGTTTGACGAATCAATTCGGAGATCACGCGAGACCGGTCACATATTGCGTAACAAAGAGGACACACATTACATAAATGTTTTCAGCAAATTGTTTTACTAAAATTACAGTATAAAAAAAATATTGAAAAAGGTCCGTATGTTAGGTTAGGTAAGGATCGACTTGCCATTCTCTACGCTTAACCTGTAAGGGACGTATGTGGGTAATTGTATATTTATTTATTTATACCAGTTAAAATATTGAAACAAAATTAAAAGTCTATGAAGAGACTAGAATAGACTAGACTAGCAGAATCTAATTCTACATTTTTTTTTATACAACAAGAGTGGCAAACAATCATACGGCCCACCTGGGAAACGGTTACCGTAGCCTATTTACGCTCACGATACCGAAGTATCACTTGCGAGTTGCCACTCTGTGTTCGGAGAGTTATAGTGTGTTGGCAGCATAAGGTTTAATCCCTCTGCTTCCAACAATTTTCATCATGATTTTAATAGTGCCAAATAAAAACACCCAGATGGTTTGGAAAATATTTCATATAACTCTAGTCTTATTCATTCCAATATTGAGAATATTATCATAATGCACGTGTTATAAATTTTGTGGACTTTGTAACGATTTCAATTGGTCAATACAATTCACTTGGCGAATGAATAATTTTCTGCCAATCATCCAGTGCAAGGTTGAACAAAACTAACTCCGATGACTTTTAAATAGTTATTTACCGAGTAGATCTCGTGTCCTATGTAAGTAAAGTAAGTAAAAAAAAAGTAAAGTAAAGATTATTCTTCACAAGAGCAGTGTGAGAAAAAAACCTTAGTTAACCTACTTCTAAAACACGCCTGTTACGTTGGCATGTAAATCCTAAGCTCTGCGAAGACTCTTGAGGAAAGGCAGAATATATATTTTACACATAGACATTAGAAATAACACATCAAGCATAAACTTGACTGAAGGAAAGCTGATATCTGCGAGAAGATGCTAGAGATGTAATAAGCTTTTTCTTTAAATAAGGTTTTTCACCTTATTCTGGATGGGTGGGTGTGCTAGCACAAAAGGGTTGGGCGTGAGTTGGGAAATAAGGGAAGCATACCCATTAAGCGAAATTAAAATGCTTTCTATCCTTCTTTGATACTGTTCATTTTAAAACGTCAACTTACTTGACACTTGGTTGACAGCTTCGGCGATGTGACAGCGGAAGACATGACACCTGTACACGGCGGACTCTTTGGTCTCGCCATGGGACCAAGTGAAGGCGAAGCACGATGCGACGGGCGAGCCGGCCGCGCCGCGAGCGTAGAACGATATACGATTCACAGCGTAACGCGTCATTACGCTGTTTGTGTCTGCTTGGTAGAGGCTGCACAAAAATTAAACTTTATGAATAATTTAGTTTAGCGCGCGATGGACTCGCCTTCCTACAAGGCAGAGGCACACATGGGTAGGCCGAGGTGTGTAGATAGTAACCCACACACCCACTTACTATGTATTATGACTCTCATTCTCATACTCATAACCACATAAGTCTGAAATAACAGGTGTTATCTGTATGAAACATGCATCAATTATTCAACAGGAAATCAACAACCAGTAAGGAGGGAAGTCCCAAATACTAATTTTGCACTTGTAGACCAATAATATTTTTCATATTGTGCACCTTATTGTGCCTGAATTAAGGACTCTTTCTGTACGTACGTAGATATCTTGAGACGATATGTGTCTCGGGTAACTCTCAAACGCAATTCATTTGTTACTGTCAGTTTTACAGCAAGTTGTATGAGGTACATATAAGCATACTAACTCACATACATATAACCTCTATATTTTAGATAACATCCACGCTAGGTGTGTTCCCATAATTTCTATCGCATTAAAGCAAGAAGTATCGATAAGGCATGTTATTGTTTGTACAAGATGTATACTTACACCACTAGCCCCTGCGAGCAGACGGGTATCGATATCGATACAGCGATGCCGTCTCGGCTCTCCGGCATGGAAGATAGCTCCTTCATAATGCGCTGTATATCGCTCTCAGACTTAGGGTCGGATATATTCTGCGCGCCCAGGTAGCTAACGCCACTGAACACTGTGCACTCTTGGTCTACGTCTGAAACTAAAGATTTATTATTCAATTTATATATAATATATCCTCACGTCTTCCCATAAGGGTCCCCGAACGGGTAGGCAGAGGTGTATAGGTAATATACCCACACACCCACTTTCCACCAGAGGTGCCAACGTGATAGATAGCCAGTCCATCGCCGTTACTCAAGCACGACTATACATACATACGCCTTTGAATTTCTTCTCATACGTATGCAGGTTTCCTCTTCACGGTAAAGCTCATTGTGTGACTAATCACTTTACTTAAGTTCAGAAAAACTCATTGGTACAGTCGGGATTCGAAGTTGCGATCTTTGTGTCGCAGGCAACTGCTCGAACCACTCGGCCACAACGGCTCTATTCAATTTATTACTTTTTTATTAATACTAGAACTGTATAACAATTATAATAGGGAAGCACAATAAGACACTTTGAAATTGATTAATCGCGCTCTCTCAAGCCCTAATTTCGCGTGCTACAACCAATTGTAGATTTTATATGTATAGAAAAATACTAAAAGAAATATATGCGCAACAATCGATTTCATTAGTATATTTTTATCTGGATTTATTTTCGGAACAAAATCATCCTTTTTGTTAATCCAGCTATCTCTGTGCCAAATTTCATTCAATTCCGTTAAGCCGCTCTGGCGTGTTTGAGTAACAAACATCCATACATTACACATATTCACATCTATAATATTAGTAGGATAGGGAAATATCGAGAGGAAACCCCCTTTACGTTTGAGAAGAAATTCAAAGACGTACGTATAGTGCTTGAGAAACAGCAATAGACTCGCCGTCTGTCAAGTTGGCACCTAAAATATTTCAGTCGAAAAGACACTTTTCTGTTACATACCCCTACGTTTTTTTAGCAATTTTCCAGAAGGGTCCTCAAAGGTGGAATTGTAATAACATCCTCATGTCGGATATAACCAACCATAAATAGTGCCATTCACGAAGACGCGCCCTTGCAATTTCTAGTCGAAGGAGATGCGGGGAATATGATTAGAGTCTATTAACTGTAGTGTGTGTGTGCACTCATAGGTAGTCAGTGTGTACCGACAATACTCAAACATTAGTGGAAGGTTGCACACTTACACTATAAACTATGGGGAAGAATAGTGGGGCGCGTCTTCGTGGATGGCACTATATAAATATATATGTGCGGAACAGATAGCCAGTCTTTTTCGACGTATACATGTTTCCCAGCGAACTTTCGTTCTTCGCTTATTTAAGCCCAGCAAACCATTTTGGTACAGACTACTGGTAACCTGCCTTTAGAACTTGGCCAATTGACATTGCTGAATAAAGATCTACCTTCATCGTCACTATCAATCGGTTTCATATGATCTTGTTTCTCCGTAGGTGACGGGGTAGAAACATCCGCGGATGCTGAGCCGTCCATCATCTCGTAGAACTTGGATCCGCCGACCAGCCGACAGGAATCCTGCAACGAGACGTTACAAATAAATAACTCAATCCTTTCTCAACCATTATGATGGTAAATAAAAATAAGATATGCACGCACTTCAACAGACACATATTGCCATCTGTTGGAAATTCAGATAGAATGATAAATTACATTCCCTCAAAATCAGGCAGATTAGAATAAAAGGGATAACGAGTACAATCGACCAATACCTTAACCAGATGGCGCTACTAGTAAACATCTACAAGTACATATAATTTAATTTGTTCTGTTCCGCTTATTTTCCTGTATGCACAGTCTAACGGATCGAGACGAATTAAGGACATTTAAATAGATACAATTGTTTCGGTGGTTTAGGTTTAGGAGGGAACATAGCTAACGAACAGGTATTTTTTACTACATTAAAACGGGTTGACTCTCTTGTACCTACTAATATGAAAAAAAACACGCTTTTTATAGAAAACCGAACTAAAAAATAGAAAATAAATTTCGATAATATCTTAAAAAGCGTGGGGTGCATGGTGTCAATAGTTATAAATATTTTATTGACAGATATTAGTAGAGTGATTATCATTTCGGTAATATCTTAAAAAGCACCCCACGCTTTTTAAGATATTATCGAAATTTATTTTCTATTTTTTAGTTCGGTTTTCTATAAAAAGCGTGTTTTTTTCATATTAGTAGGTTTTTTTTAACTACTATTTATTTTCTACTTTTTAGTTATTAGTGTATTGTCATCGGTCCTCGATAAGTCTACAAAGTTTGAACGAAATCTGGCCGTTTAAAGTGGGTCAAAATCGAGCTCAAAGAAGTCGGTTACATACATACATACATACAGGTGAAGCTAATATAAAGCGTGTAAAAAAAAAACATGATGATTTCTTTATTTTATATAAACTTACAGATAGAGCCTACGCGTTAATAAATTTGGTACTTACATATAAAACAAGATAATACATAAATTAAGAAAAAATAACTATAAATAAATACTCTCAAACAAATAACAAAGAGGCAGAGAGTTTACGAATACGTCAGAATGTTGGATCCTGGCAAAATCGTTGAGACAACTTAGCACGCAAGGAATGCGATTGTTTTGGCGTGACAAGTGCGTAAAGCTGGAGTCGGAAACAGTGAATGTCTTCGGCGACCACCACCTCGGCGACCCATACAATTTGGTGGAACAGGACCTAATGCGCTCTGTGATTTGTGGATTGACAATTTTGTTGGACAGAAGCAAGCAATAATGAATGCCTAAGAGCAGTTTCCGCCTAAAATATATATTTGTACATAGTATATATAAAATATGTAAAGTAGGTATTAGTGCAATATTGTTACGCATCATTGTGACGTGCTCTAGATTTCCACAAATGTTGAATAGTAAAGTTCACAGGTGAGAAAATGTATTGACATTTGCTCACCGTATGAACTTTAGAAGCAATTGTGCTTCTTCGACCATTGTTAGCAAATGCCACTCTACTCAAATAATTTTTATAGGGTGTTTAGGGTTTGAAATGTTACTAGGAAGATTGTCCGTTATTTCAACTATTTTGAATAATCAAGAAACGTTAAGAGTACTCGTAACCGAAGTGCCAGACGAATATTGATGGAGCGAAAGAAGTCAGTCTAGAGAAAACTGGCGCTGTGCTTTCTGCCTTACCAGTGAAGGACTCGGCGTGCTGATATGTACACACATACATACATGCCATCACGTAGATAGAGTATCTCATAGGATGATATGTATCTATGTATTTTATTTACAGGGCGAGTAAATGTGATAGTTGTAAGATATTGCTAAGTTGTCATCTAAAAATACCTTCGGCGAAAATATGTTATTACCTCTGCCAACCCCTTCGGGGACCCTCGTGGCACACGATGTATGGCGTCACGATAAATGATTGGCTTTATCGTAACATGATACATATATGAACGTAGAAATATAAAATATAAAGTAACTGGGGCCTAATACTTATTAGGTCCGTTTATTTTAACTGAACAGTTATAATCACTTGATAAGAATAAGTATTGGTTAACAACAGCCTTGCTGATGTTAGCAAAATGTTTTAGAATATTTCTCGTTGGCACCTAAAATATATTTCTGGCGTAAATTGGTTGTGTGGGTAATACCTATACACCTCCGCCTACCCCTTCGGAGATCCTTGTGAGAAGGCGTGAGGATATTTACACTTGATATAAAGTTTATTGAAGGACGCTGTAGTTTTTTATCATAATAGGGGACGAATATTTAACGCGGATGAAATCGCACACACACTACACTACAAACTATACAATTTACGAACCTTTATCAATATTTGCGAATGCTTTCCATATGTCATTTTTTACACTGTTATTTGAGCTTATATAACACTACAATAAACAACAATTGTGTATTATCCTGTCGAAAAGACGCGACTTTCATGGGCGTTCGCATCAATAACACTGCAAGGATACTGTTGAATCACACTCCAGTGTCATACTTATGGCCTGCCATGTCATAAAATGTAGGTAGGTACGGTTAATATTGTGACTCGCACCAACTTCACAACGAATCGATAAGCATGTGCAAATATTTTTTATATATAATAAAAATTTAAAATATCCTCACGCCTTCACAAGGGTCCCCGAAGGGGTAGTCAAAGGTGTATAGGTAGTACTCACACCTACATTTCGCCAGATACCTGCATATATTTTTTTATGAATTATGGAATTATCGCCGTGTGTCACGTTGGCACCTAAAATATATCTCTGGCGGAAAGTGGGTACCTACTATACACCTATACACCTCTGCCTGCCTAAATCTTCGGGAACCCTTATGGGAAGGCGTGAGGATATTCATATATTAATTATTGATTCGAGTGGTCCTGTCTGCCTAGCAGTCGGTCTACGAACGCGATTTTGAACACTATGGGAACATATTAGTGTTATGAATTCGAGAAGTTCCGTCTTGGTCTTGTATGATTTAACGCCTTCCCATATAGGAATTCAAAGAGGTAGGCAAAGGAGTGTATGTAGTACCCACCCACTTTCCGCCGGAGATATATTTTAGATTTAAGTCTATCGCCGAACTCAAACACGACTATACATAATACGTCTTAGAATTTCTCCTCAATCCTCTCCTCCGTTGTGTTTGCCTGTAATTAGTTGTGCATTAAGCTAATAATTATAAGTGCATTGTAAATTAATTAACATGTTCTAATGTAATAACTGTTGGTAGACCTAAATCAATAAACTAAAAAAAAAAATCACTGTACTTAATTAAGTTCAGAATAACTCATTGGTACGGGCTTTGCTTGGTTTGCTATGCCACTTCTTAAATATTTTATTATTGTCTCGCATTTACATGGATTTATGTGTCGCATTCTTATTTTTATATACATGGTGGAGGAAAAACGTGCAAAAGTCGTATGTATAGTAGTGCTTGAGAGACAGCGATGTACCTACTCGCCATCTGTCATATTGGCACTTCTCCCAATATATCCGTCGAAAAGGGAATAACAAAGGATAAAGGAAAAGAGGCGTAAGAATAAGCTTATATTAAAATCGTAGAGCAAAGTATACCTACTATGATCTCGTCACACTTGATCATGCAATCGAGATAATTGCATTAAATTGGTTAATTTGTAAGATACGAAGATTCAATGTAGGTACCTAGGTTCTCCTTCAGAACGCTTATAATCTGAAGTATATTTAAGACTATATAAGACTTATTAAGTTGAATTTTACTGATACCTAAGTGTATATATATATATATATATATATATATATATATATGTATGCAAGTAAACCATGTACCAGATAAGTACAAGACGTGTATATATATAATATTAATATTATTCCTTTACAAGATTTTTTTAAATGTCTGTATGATTTGATGATTGTCTATTTCTGAACTTTCACTGACAGATAGCTGACGTTATAGGAAATGAAAAAAAGTATTAGGGCATCTCGCAAAATAATGAAACAACAACCCAACAATTTATAATCCGAAACACACACAGCTGGTAGCATAATATATGAAAACATTACCTTCCCACTCATTATGACGACTGCGGTCATGAGGACCTCACTAATTAGGATACGAAACACATTCCTTTAAAGATCACCGTATTTCAAGGTCATTAACACGCACACCAAACTATTCTCATTATAATTATGTTGGTATTCGAAAACCACTAGGGTTCCCCGTGTATTTGGCAAAAAAAATCGAGTTCCAAGGCTATTGCAAGGCAGGAAAGGTGACCGCTCGGGCGGCCGCAACAAGCTTTAATGGTCGAACAATGAGCCGAAAGCATAACAAACCGACTGAATCAAATGATCGTTCGCCGATTGTTACGCACACAACACATTAATATCGATAACCTTATGTCGAGTTGCAAGAAGAGATTCTTGGCTGTAATATCTTGTATTTGCATACTTGTGCGACAGTTGTGTACACACGACGCCAAGTGCTATGCTTAATCACATAACTAGTTGGTGAAATGAAAACATGCACATAGCTATCAGAAGAGACAATATTTTACACTCCCCGAAAGAGCCAGAGGAGTGACTGTCACTTCTAGCCAGGGATGTATTTAGGTGCAAAAATGATGGGTCTCTCGCCCTCCCTCTCGGGTAAGTTTTAAAATCTTACCGTCACGGGGGCCGTTCGCTGGAATAAATAGAATACAATAATTTTTATTTATATACTAGTTGTCCCGCCCAGCTTCGCTTGGATGAAAAATTTAATTTCCTGAAACACGATCGCAGCGCCACCTATCGGGTCCAATTGCGAATCTAAACCATTCCCAGATCCCCTTGAACACACACAAAAAATTTCATCAAAATCGGTCCAGTCGTTTGAGAGAAGTTCAGTGACATACACACTCACAGAAGAATTATATATATAAAGACTAGTTGTCCCGCCCAGCTTCGCCCGGGTGAAAAAGTTAATATTTCCTGAAACACGATCGCAGCGCCACCTATCGGGTCCAATTGTGAATCTAAACCATTCCCAGATCCCCTTGAACACACACCAAAAATTTCATCAAAATCGGTCCAGTCGTTTGAGAGAAGTTCAGTGACATACACACTCACAGAAGAATTATATATATGAAGATTATCTATACTAATATTTGAAGCTAAATAGTTCGCTTGTTTGGTTGCGCGCCCCTATTAGTAGTATAAAAATACTGGAACTACAGTTCCGAATTCAAACAATATTTTTGTATTGGATAGGCCAAGGCTATGGCTGGGTATATACATATTTGTCGGTAAGAATCGTCGATTGAACAACCCTTATACTGCCCGAGTTAAACAATTATGACATCGACAGACCTTAAGGGTTTCTTCGTATATTATATTTCGCACTGGAACCCCAAAATAAAACTCATTAAACTATCACATTAAATACAATTGTACATGTCTGTCTATGGATACCCATAGACTTGAAATTCCCATACGATGTGTTAATCAATGCCTGCTCTACATTACAACGGCTATGATTGGGTCATTACGTAATGGAACGACTGTAACCGCCGGTTTCTGGTACAATTTTAGCACGATGAATTAGTCAACACTTTGTCACAATAACAATTTGTTAACAATCTGTCATCGAGCTTTGAGTTTCTAGAACGCAAATCATCGAAAAATTAACTAATCTACTGTTGGCAGCCGAATTATTTTTCAAAGTATATCTATTTCCCTCTAGCTTATAGCTTCGTCTTTGTCTTGCAATGTCAAAGTATTCCCGCCGGGAGCTGAAGTTTCGTTAGTTGGACAAAAGTTTGATTTTTTGTTGTTTATCTTGTTTGTTTAGGTACTTCAGTTATCGTGTGATAAACAAGTGTAAAGAATATAA
This sequence comes from Drepana falcataria, assembly GCA_945859725.1. Taxonomy (NCBI): domain Eukaryota; kingdom Metazoa; phylum Arthropoda; class Insecta; order Lepidoptera; family Drepanidae; genus Drepana; species Drepana falcataria. The sequence continues at coordinate 10,638,994 of OX243927.1, read as the reverse complement.
ATAAATAAAGTGTAAATGTTAAAATGCCGTCGCTGTCGCGTAAAAATTACACAGAACGCGATCTATCTACTTATATTTTATTCTAATATTTATATTATATAATTTATAGTATGTAATTCAACATATAGGTAGGTTCCCGACAGGGCTGATGATGATGATTTGAAACTTGCCAATTTCTAATATTTTTGCTATTATTAAAAGATTATTTCGATTTCTGTAACTTTACAAACTTATGTCTTAGGGTTTGTCTAAAGAGATTCATATTAAAAAAATATCAGATTAAAAATCAATTAAAATTATATGAATAAAAATATAACCAATTCAAAACTAAAAATCAAAGGCAATGTTCTATTAATATTTCAACGTAAGGAATTAGGAAACCAAATAGCATTATTGATAGAAATTAAGTTTTATATTAATATTGCTATAAAAAACGAAAAATTAAAATCGATTATTTTGTAACATCCCTATATCCTATTAAATCCGCTTAGAAATTGGAGTTCAAATCGGAATACTTGCGTTAACACGTCGATAATTTCTCGATAATCTACAATTAAAAATTGTATGTCAACAATATGTTAACAAAGAGAAAATGCGTTCAGAAACTCAAAATGGCTCCAATCGGCAATTGATTTGGGATTTGACATACCGTTGACAAACTGCCAACAGTTTGTCAGTTGAAGCTTCTAGCAACCCAAACTACGTCTAATTAGAGATTAACAATCTGTCACGTAATTTGATGGATAGAAATGCGTACGAGAAACCGGCTGTAAGAGTGCTAAAAACTATTATTGAATGGGCAATAAAAAAAATATAATTTTATTGTTCCAATTTGTGACTTTTACGCGCAATTTATTATAAAAAAAGGTTGCTAGACGTGCCAGATACATTTTCCTAGGTGTCAGCGTGACAGATGGCGAGTCTGTCGCAGTCTCGTCATTACTTAACTCGTGGCCTCGAATTTCTTCTCAGGTGAAGAATCGTAAGTGAAAAAGTTATTGGTACCGACTAAAGAGGATTGAACCTGCAAACACGAAATAGCAGATAACCAAATGCATACATACCACTACGATTTTTATTTCGTTATTAGGTATTACAACGTGTTACAAGTTTTCTAAACGGATGTTTATATGTTGTTCATCTTCGTAGACCTTAAACAGGAAAGTTGCTTATCCTAAGCTACAAAACTATTTCCGTTATAAGGAAATACTTAGGAGGCAATCCAATATATTGTCATATAGGTGAGTAGACCTTATACTATAACCTAGTCGCTATTCATTTTAGAAATAAAACAATACATTGAGGCAATACCACACGAATTGCATAATCGTGTTGATCACATTATTATCCTCCCGAAACGAGACTCGAACCCATTGGAACCACAAAGGTCTCGCACTGCGCGGCTCCAAAGGAGTTTCCTTCCGCGAACACAGGCTATGGAATGAGCCCCCCATTGAGGTTGAGGAAAGTACAGCATGGAGTTCTTCAAGAAGGGTGTGAAAGGATTCTTGCACGGGTCTGATGTTGCAAGCGTCCATAGGCGGCATAACCGCTTACCATCAGGCGGACCGCATGCTTGTTTGCCACACGTGTGGTATAAAAAACCCATGACCTCCAGCTTTGCAATAACAGACTAGACCAGCAGGTCTAAATTAATGAGCTAGGTCACGTCACGCGAACAATAAGCTTCAACTCCGGGCAGCTTGTGTTAAACCAATTTGTTGCTGGAATTGGTGTTCTAATTTCGCTCTTTACGGGCCAAATGTACTGAAACGGCCCGAGTTACGACCACTATGGCAATGTTTGATGTTCACTCATTGATTTTTACAAGCCTACGTCAATGACCTTCGATTAATTTTGAAGGCTGTAATAATCTACAATGCAGAACTCATACAAAACAGGCTTTAGTACTCATACATTCATACAGTTAGCGATTCTACTCTAGATTTACAGACTCTCTCTTCATCTACATCAGTCACATGCTCGCCGTATTAGAGAACCTACTCTGAGATACATGAGATTTAGATCGTCTTCCTATGCCTCTACCGAAAAATTAACTCGCTTACTCTATTGCATATACAGAATTTAAATAACTTCGGTTTGAAATTGAAATAGGCAACTAAAGTTTAAAATTTTACGCTTACATACTACCGATAACACCAAAGAAATATTTCCTACGTGATTATAGTCGCAAATATAAAACAAGTTTTATATTTTGCTAGCGACGCGCCACACCTTCGCTCGGGTGCAAATAAAGAAAAAACTTTAAAATAATATATTTTGTAATAAACGTGCCCCGCAATTTTACCCGCGTAAAATTTGATTACAATGGTATATGTTTACCTGGAATAAAATATACTTATGGTAACATATAGATATATATCTATCTCTGTGCGAATCTTCATCCAATTCCAAAAGATTCGATTTTGCGTGAAAGAGGAAGAACTTCATGACCTTTCGCGTTTATAATATTAGTCGGAAGTAGAATATTCCTAAATAAGAATATGTGACTGATGGTTACAATCGCTTAAAAATCCGTTAATTTTTTTTTTTAGTTTATTGCGTTCAGATAGAGACGTGGCGGAGTGATTTAGTTTTATCCTAGTATAAAGAAGAGGGAGTAGGCTATCTCCGGCCCAATTCGCGATATAATTGCCTACTGTCTTAGGGTTGTCACTTTTAGTTAAATATTAGGCGCGGCTGTTCGCGCTTCGCTAGCAACCGCATGAACAGCGGCAATTAGGTATCTAGAATAAAAAATGAATAAAGTGAATGAAATATTATCATTAAAAGAAATAAAAACTACATTAAAAACTAACGACTGTCTCTTGGACTATAATCGAATTTGTTGTTATGATTCGAACTTTGTTTTATATGTATTTTTAGTCAATTAGGTACTCGTACATACTTATTTTGAATTACGATTTTCTGTAAGTAGGTAGGTACTTAGTTACTATACCTACAATACTGAGGCTGAGAAATCGGCATAACTAAACGTAAACAAAGAAATAGCGGCAAACCAATTGCCAGATCAAAAGTACCTAATACATTCTAGTAGGAAATTAGGCCTACCTACCTACTTCCTGTGTGATAGAAAACTAATCCAAAAACAAAAAATATGTAAGTACGTAGGTATCTCATCATCAAGTAAAATTATATTATGCTAGAATAAGTGACTAACTTACCTTTCCTGTTCAATAGGTAATCTGAACAGAGACAGGTCTGGAATCGATGAATTATTAAGACACCCAAACACACAGCAATACGTTCTTCTGCGATTATCTGACATTTTGATGATGATATTGATGAACAAATCATTTGGCGGTGCCGAAAAGCCGTGACGCGCGCGCGAACCTTGTGCAGTGTTAGCCCCGACTGGCGCACTGAGAAACGGGTCGAGATTTTGTTAAAGTGTGCGTGCGTCGACACATAGATACGATAGCGCACACATACAAGCCGCGCGCGGTGCGTTTGTATGAAGATAACCTACTTCTCTTCTTTATACTATGGTTTTATAATACGAAGCGTTATGTTACCATAATAACTTATGAAATACATTTGCAACAAGAAAGACCAATGATGTCATATCATTAGATTCTATGAGTAAAGTTGTCAATGTATCCCTTTGCTATACAATGTAAGAACATATCTATATATATATAAAATAATGTTTGTCTGTACGTCCTATATAGAATCGTAAACGACTGCTGGATTTTTAATAAAATTTTCTGTGTGTCTTTAGGTGGATTCGAGAATCGTTTTGATTCACAATTGGACCCGGTAGGTGCGCTGCCATCATGTTTCGGGATTTTTTTTTACCCAAGCGAAGCTGAGCGGGACAGCTAGTGTATAATATAAAAAAGTTTGCCTCTCAAACCATTGCCTCTTCAAAAGCCTCAACTTTTTGGGATAAATTAAAGCAGGACAAACAGCAAGGCACTTATTATCAGGAATTGCGTGGAGGCACTGGTTTCAAGATTGAAGTAACCTTACATGAAATTATACTGCTAACACTGCAACTAGTAACCTTCTTCTCGCTCGAGATATATTTAGGTGTCAACGTGGCAGATGGCGAGTCCATCGCCGTTTTTCAAGCACGTCTTTGAATTCCTGCCCAAACATATATAGCAGGTTTTCTCACGATGTTTTCCTTCACCGCCAAACCTTGTGGTGTGATTGATCACTGTACATATCAGAAAACACTAAAGGGTAAAGTCGAGATTCGAACTGGTAACTTTGCATTGTAGGCGACTAATTTGACATTTTGAAGATACAAAAGGCTTTTCAATTGGGATCTTACTCATCCACATATTTTGGGCTTGATAGACGTACAGATATACAGATGGAACCTTATCACACCTAATTGTGATTTTAAGCAGATAAGTACTTATACTTATCATCTGACTGATATCTCAGTCAGCGGTCAGTGACCTATTTTATCAATCAACCTACTTCCAATACATACACAATTAATTACCTGTTATTATAATCTACTATAAATATCCTTGTGCATAGAAATATACAGAAAATAGAAAAAACACTAATCAGTTATCTCTATCTTATCTGTATTATATAAGCCACAGAACTATAAGCTGTGATAATTATAGATAACAAATAAGACAAGAATAGCTGTATGCAGTTAAATTTAGATTTTATTGCTAGATATTTTTCGGGATTTCCTTTCTCAAATAAAACATATTTCAAGAGAGGTAAGGCATAACAGGTTTTACCGATCGAATTTGGAACTGCCCCATTGGGGCAGGACTTCCACCTTATAGACGTCCGTGGCCAATCACATTGTTGAATGAATTATGAATTAGTTTTCCAATAAGATCCTTGGGGAGGCGATAGGTTTGTTACTCTCTGCCTACCCCGTTAGGGTCTCGGCGTCATGATGCGTATGTATGTTTGTACATTAATCAAGGATTTAGTGTCAGTTGAAGTCTGTTGTTTGAGTCCTTAAGCTACTATTTCTGTGATCTCTATCAATGCAAGCAAGGCTGTACATAGTGCATAAGTACATCAACTTTAAATATACCACTAGCATGGCAAACAAGTGTGCAATTGCCTGATGGTAAGAACCCACTGTTATATGGACACACAACACTAACCATGGTAGATCTCTGCATTCATTACACTCTTTGAGGAAAACCTCAATTGGCATTTCATAACAATAGTCTGAGTAAGCTAATTTGAATCCTTGACGAACATTCAATGGGCCACATGCTTATCTCAATAATACATACATAAAATCAAGCCTCTTTCTCGTAAGGGTAGGCAGAGACCACTTCTTTCCACTTGCTCCAATCCTTGTGATATTGTTTCGCTTCATCCATTTTAATTATTCCCTTAATACATGCTCATCGATTTAGGGTACTCCTTATATCTCAATAATACTTTAGTAATGTTATTTCCCAGTGCATATACATAATTACAATATAAAAATTGTGATTTACATACTAATTACTAGGCAAACAATCTTTAAACCATAAGTAATTATTGATCTTTGACAAGGCTTACTGTCTCCATGTACAGTTGGCATAGAGCATATTCATTGAGTAATATTATGATGATAAGTCTGCATTAAAGACAGTAAAGTTATCATTAGAATATCTATGGCAATAAGTCCTAGCAAATTGAAAAGTATTTATCACACAAGTATATATAAGGTATGATATAAGAGTTTTTATCTTACTTATTTACTAACATGCCAATCAAGAACAAATAAGGTGTACTAAAATTTGTTAACTAACCTTATCTTTCAATGTCTGATTCTGTACTGAGGCACCATCAACATCACCCATCTTAAGCTCAGAGTCGCTGTCAATTTCAAATATTATGTTGTACAGGTCAAGGCCCTCAGGGACGTTCGATTCAATGTTTGCTTCCGGTCTGATTGTGAGCTCCTGATTGATAAGCTGGCTTCTACTCACTCGAAGAGATCCGTGAAGAGTCTCTGATATTGCCTAGAATAATGTAGGGATGTACTAGACAAAATTGTAGTTGCCTGCAAGACATTGTAAATTTTTACAGGAACCATATATGAATCTAAAACAATTAGGTACATTAAATATACAAAAGATACAGGCAGTCTCTTCTCCTTCCATGCAGTAAATACTATTTTTTATTTGAATTATTCTATCTAATGTTTATAATTATTTCCTTGAGACATTAAATAATATATTTATGAATGCAAACAAAAGCTCTACAAATACATAGCTAAATTGTACACAGAATAGTACAATAATAATTAGTGTTATTTTGTGGTCAGTGCCACAAAATACATGAAGTAATAGAACACACTATATTTACAACAAATCATTAAACACTTTGTAGTTATTGTCAATACTTACGTCGCTCAAAATGTCCTCCAAATCACAACATACATTAGTAGTAAGAACTGGCGACGGGCTCGGTGTGCGAGATCGATCCGAATAAAATTCTATATCTACCGGGGCCAATACCTCCTTTGTTTGATATTCATTGAACTCCATCACTGTATGCTGTTGAAAAAAACGATCAAGTAATGTATTTCACAAATACAGTTGCATTTTCCGACAAGATTCATCTTAAATAAGAATTTAAAATTTGCGGCCCTTACCCATTGATGATCAGGTTCTCTTGCGAGAACAAAACATTGTGGCAGCCTTTTTTGGAGTTAAATATGTAACTAATTTAAATTAATGAATCAAGAATGTAAAAAAGAGATTGTGGATAGTAAACACTATTCATATAGAATTGATTTTATCGGTATCTCCTTTGATAAAGCGACCAACGAGCAAACAATATGTCAAAATTTATTTGTCAACTTTGTCATTTGTCAGCCCAACAACACCGAACGAACGATGGATAACCGACTGATGAATGTCATGAACATTCACATTCAGCCGAACTGATCGACCGGGCTTAACAGTATTTTTTATTGGTTTTCATTAAAATAATAAACATTTGCATAATAATTATATAACCACAAGGGAAGGGTAGGCAGAGGTGTATAGGAAATACCTGCACACCCACTACCCGAGACCCAGAGATATATGTGCAAACGTGACAGATGGCGAGTCCATCTCCGAGCACAACTAAACATATACCTATAATAGTTTACCCGCATCAAATTATAGTATAATTTTTTGATTAAAGTAAAATTTATAATAAGACATAATTTTACATAAAGTGTTATCCAACATGTATGTTCTCTTGTATCATAAAATATGTCTTTGAAAGACTAGTATTCATGTCATAATTTTAATACACATATCATCGTGTCTTTATGATATTCTGTGGTCTTTATTGTTATTGTTAATGGTAACATTGAAAAAGCTATCGTTGTAACGTCATTTTGTGTTTTTGAAATTGTTTTGGTGTTTGTTTGGTTTGATATTGGGAAAAATATTAATCAAGAAAGTAACTGTGAAGGGATTAACAATGGAGAACTCCCTGAGTGAAACAGAAGTGCATCAATCTTTTCGATCGCCACCACGGCGTAGACGATCTACGTTCTTCGAACGGAGGGATTCCATAGGTTACTCAGCGTCTCTGTTATATTTCCTAATACCCTGTAAAAATATCTGAACAACAATTATATGCTTAATTATTTTCAGTTCCACAACCACTATCAGAAAATGTAGATCTAAATGTGTGTAAAGTACCGGAATCGAATGAAAAACACGTAAAAGACTTGGCACTGTGAGTTGTTTTCTATTATATTACTGGGTGAAATTTTGGTATACTGTCTCATTAAACTGTGCTCTTATGTCCAGGTATTACGATAAACTTTTAGCTGAGAAGGAACAGTGGAAAAGAGAAGTCAATAACAGGCGGAATAAATATCATGATCTGAGACAGTAAGTACATAACATAACACTATACAATATACATAATATATTATGCTAAAACTTAAATTAAAATAATATCCTAGTCCGTCGCCGTTACTCGAGCAGACAGAGGATAACCGATACATACATACATATAAACACACCTCTTTCCCGTAGGGGTAGGCAGTGACCACTTCTTTCCACTTGCTACGATCGATAACCGATACATACATCATTAAATTATCTCTCGATGTTTTCCTTCACCGTAACTGCCTTCACCGCTTGTGGTGTGACTAACCACTGTACTAAAGTTCAGGAAAACTAATTGGTACAGTCGGGATTCAAACTTGCAATCTTTGTTTCGCAGGCAACAACTCAAACCACTTGGCCACCACAGCTCTGGAACTTAAACAATAAGTTTCATGTGTACATGTATTTTCTTTCAGACAATATCAAATGAATACAAAGGCACCTAGTAGATCAAGAATAAGCTTCTCTTCTTTATCAAATGAAGACATAGAATTTCTGAAAGCAAAACCAAACTTATCTAAGCTTGTTGAAACACAACAAAAACTACACAAGTCCGTGAAGGAAGCGCAAGCATTGTACAGGAGGGTGAATGAACTTGACAATGTAATATTAAGTTATTGTGAAGAAAAAGTCGATAGAATTACAGAGCACATACTTGAAAACAGCACAGTTGAACCTATGGAGTCATAATCAAATATATAATATGTAAATAGCACATATATATCATCACACCTAGTCCCTCATGTCAGTCATGAGATAGGTAGCTAGAGGAGATTTCCATGCCAGTTCTAGCCAGACTTACAGACCTGTTTTTCGTTTTGTCCTAATTCAGCTGTGTTTTCATACATGCATAAATGTAATTTAAACAGTTATAATACATACACACTTACAAACAAACAGATATTTCGATTTTTTTTTCACATGTGTATAGTTATAGTCTATTTCTAAAAGGCCAGTGTATATAAATGTATTATAAATTCATTAGTTATGTAGAGACATGTATACTAAGTATAATGGCTTGTTTTTAAAAGACCATTGAGCTGGTTTAAAACTTAAAAGTTGTTGTTACACAGTTTATCTTCTGTGGAAAAATTAGGTTTGTAGATTATGGACTGTGTTACTCAAGATCAATGTCCAAGTTGATGGAAATTAGATTTAACCACTTGATTTCATTAATAAAATAACTAATTATTTTAACAAAACTAAAATGGTGTGATGATGTGTTTAAAATGATTATGAAGGCATTGAGTGCCTTCTGGATAGTTTTATTTAAAAGACATAATATTATTTCATTATGAATTATCTGTAAATGTAACATATATTACGTGCATATTAAAACGAACAATAAATTATGTGAATAGTTATATATTTTATTGAATCACCTGTCCCACTATTTCCTTTGAGTAGATCAAATTTAAAATATCCATACATATTGAATACACACACACACACATATCATCACGACGAGACCCTAACGGGGTAGGCAGAGAGAATAGAGCGTCATTTCTCTCTAGACTTGCATACCTCTGTCGCTTCGTCCACATTCATCAGTCACTTCATAAATGCTCGCCGGTTTCGATTACTCTTGAAGTTCCCGTCTTAAGTGTCCGTTCGATTTGATCTAGGTAGTTGGAACGTGGTCTTCCTCTGCCGCGTCTTCTCACACTTTCGCTTTGTATATCTGCTTCGTCAATCTTTCTTCACCCATCTTCTCCAATCTGAGGATGGATGAATACACTAGGTAATACACTTATTTATTAAAAAATTTTTTTAGACTGTTACCTTATTTATTCCACGTCTACTATTACGGGTTATATATATATAATAGTGCAGCACAAATAACAAATTTTATTCTACGATATAAATAATGTAGCCTTTGTGAACTGGCTCTGGGAACATCTTCCCACAAAGGTCCTGGAGGTCCTGGTACCTATATATTCGCCAGGGATTTAAATCAAATAAAAATGAAAAAATAACATACCAGACACATTTTTATTGAATATCAATTTTTTCATCACAATGTACAAATCATTTGCAAACATACAATTAATACTTACAAATAATTAATTCATAATAACAGAATCACAATAAATTAATTTATTAATAAAATATAATTTAATTTTAACACCTTAAAATTGCATTGCTGACATCCATAATACATTGTGAGAAATATAATATTTTTAAACTTGATAAAATGTTCTTCTGTATAAACAAATTCAGTAGTTGCAGTAAGTAGTTGATTATTAACGATAAATCAACAATGAGTTCTTAGTTAATTATTACTACAGTATAATATCATTACTAATATAGTAATCACATTGGATTATCACATCTATTAAAAGGTGTGTAAATGGTAAAATATCTTGAGCTATAGAGGGCAGTGTAGACTGAATTTAGACTCTAAATGCAGTTTTATTACAATAGGAATACGGTTGAGATTACCACTTACATAATGCTGAGATGTACATTCTGCAACTTGAATATTTGTTGCAAAATTTACTTAAAATATAAAACAAAATAAGTTATAGCAACTTAAATACATCATACAACTTCAATTATATGCACACATACAACAATTTCATTCAATGTCTTAATTCTAAATACAAAATTATTAAAATTCAACTGTAAATCTGTGTTTTAAGTTCTGCAATAAATTTGCATTTTATACGTAAAAAATCTACAAAGGGAAGCCTTTTATAGTCTGTATTTGTATATTCATTTAATATATCGATATTGCATTATGTTGTTAGATACAATGTAATATATGTTTAAGCCTGAATTAGTATAGAAGCCATTTTATTGAAATAAAATCAATTCGATCATGCTGCCGTATTCAAAGTTCGCGCTATTTATACCTGGAGTGATGTACCTACCATAAATCTATTCACAGCGAAGATTTATTTATAATATCGGAACAGCATGATAAATCTCAATTATAAACCTTATGTCAACCAGTATAAAGTCGATATTTGGAATTGTAAAGAACTATCGACTTAATACTTCCTTATAAAGGAATTATGGTATCGATTTTAAATTTATTAATTGGCAGGACGTCACTTTGTATTAAGGCAGCTTGAATTTTTTTTCTCATTTTGATTTGTATCTAACCAAACACATCAAATGGCTTATTAACTCAAGTTCTTAACTTTTTTAACGTAGACTAGAACAGTAAGATATTTACAACGAATTATATCAATTTATATACAAATTCATTACATAGGATAATTCATTATTTAATCATTACTTTGCACTGTATAATTTATTGGAGTGAATTTATTAAATAAAATTTAATGAAAACAAAATACATACGATAACCAATAGCACTTATTTTATGTTTGGTGTATTTTTCATAAAGTATTGCAATCAACTGCAATACTTTGTGAAATAATTGTTACAATATCTTAAGGAGAATATATATTATTTTTTATGTATTGCATTGCGTGAGTGTGGCTTAAGGAACTTTAATGTGTAACAAATAACAATATTATACTACATAACAGTCTTACGGGATCAACTCGTGTGTTTGTTTGTGTGAAAGCTTCGTCTAGTTTGCAGTTTTTTCTCCTTGGCAGTCTTGTACTCACGTCGGCATGGACTGTTTCTTAAATCTAATATAGCGTTTACCTTCTCCACGATTTCCCTTGCTGTTTCGTTTTCACATTCAAAATCGTGGAATTTGTATGATGCGTTGGGATAAAATAAATTTGGATTACCTGAAATAATGCAAAGGTGTTATACTTTACAAATTTCGATTCTTCAGGACAACATACTCAACCTATTTTAACACCTACCACAACCACATAAAGATGATATTACAGCTTTGAATTGCGCTTGTGGAAGTGAGAACAGTTACTTCCTTATAGTGCTGTACAGGGCTTTGAATTACCATGCAACTCGACTATTGACTAAAGTATGTTACAAATAAGGTATATTTTAGTTTTGTTATTGAGCTTTTAAATGTTACCTGTGCTATTTTTGTCGTTGTGATTAGAACTGGCCAGAGGCAGGTATACTATTCTAAATGTGGTCCGGCTCCCTTTAGTTTCTAGCACCTGACACCACGCCACCGTGTCGATGCTGTGCAGGAAGTACTTTGATCGTGACTGAAAGAAACACTTAATAAAAGTAAGGCACAAAGCATTGATTCAAGCGGGAATGTTCGAAGGTGGGTTTTATAGAAAGACAAATGTGGCCGCATTTGTCACTTTTGTGGTTTCTTTTTTAATGTCTACTGCCTATAGCCGCTTGTAACACCAGATATTGCGCGTAGTGGATCCTACACAACCTCTTCGAATTTCGGAAAACTCTATGCTGTGTCCTGTTTAACTTATTTGACATTGTCATTGAGACACCTGAAAAGTTGTCTAAATCTGTTACAGACAAACTGTTATGAATATTTCATGATGATTCTCACCCAAAATGTATTTTTATGCGGGACCAAGGGCTCCATTTCGATCCTGTTGAGAGTTATTATCAACTGCACTGGAGTGTTCATCCTCACTTTTCTTAACAACTGTACTTTGTATGCTTTGTACTGCGGTGCTTCAGTTGCTATTATGTGAGAATGAATTTTATTGAACTTTGCATCATTGGCTGCTTTCTTGTCTATAAATGTGTACAAGTAATAATGATTAATAAATATCATACAAGCTCCTCTTTTCTTTCTCAAATACTTCTTTTCTACTTGATCAACCTTGTATTGAGTACTAGCGACCCGTCACGGCTTCGTCACGGCTTCGCACGGGTGGACATTTATTTTTTAAACATTTTGGAATATTTTTTTTTTCTTCTAATTAAATTCAGTGATATTATAGCATTCAAATGATGAAAGAATTTTTAAAATCGGACCAGTACTTTTTGAGCCAATTCCTTACAAACATACTTACATAAAAATCTTTCCTCTTTATAATATGTATTAGTATACTGATTGGATTTGGGCAAGGTACTTTAGCTCCACTTTACACAACCCGTGGCTTGAGGGCACTCTAAGGTAATGTTGTTGGTGCAATAAGGTAACTTAAGGAAGGGAATATTAATAACTAATTTATCCTGTCTCAGTAAGTATCAAAGAGAATACCTTCATTAACCGCTATTATGGCCTTTATAACAGCTTCTGATGTTGAGCTATCCCCCGTGTGGTTCTTAGAGGTCTGATGGCTCTGGCCAGAGTCAGCAGCTTTAGGGAACACATGAAACGGTCCACTCATAACCACATCTTCCGATATTGGTATAGGAGTAGAATTGTAATCAGGTTTCTTCTTCAACTCCACCAGACCAAGACATTGGAACCCAAACTTTGAGCAGGGCTCATTGGCATCCAGGCATGGAAATCCTAGGTCCACTTCTCCATCATCATCTGCTATACAGAGCCCATATTCATTAACAGAGCCAAGAGATATATCTGGATATTGAATGCTGAAACAATTTATTGGCTGTATTTTTGCGGGCTTGAAAGTGTGATGCTTATGAAGTGAAAGAGGTCTGTAAATTTAATAAATTTAATGAGAGCTGGCACTCTAGTCACCCTGCCTACCCTGCAAGGTCATTGGCGTGATCATCTTTATATCTTCCCACAATTGTGTCTGAAGGGGTAGACAGAGTTGTGTGGTTAGTAGTACAAACTCAAACACTTAATGCCAGAGATATATTTTAGGTGCCAACATGACAGATGGCGACTCTTTTGCCATAACTTAAGCACAACTATGCATATGCCTTTGAATTTGTATTCAAACATATGAAGGTTTCCTCTGCATGTTTTCCTTCACCGTAAAGCTTGTGGTACTTTAGTTCAGAGAAACTCATGGGACAGTTGAAATTCAAACGTGCAATCTTAGTGTTGTAGGCGACTACTCAAACCACTCAGCCACCAAGGCTCTCAAGTATTATATTATATACTTGGAATTATATATTTTATTTCATATTACCTGTATTTATAGCATGTGAAACCAATCAAATCCTTTATCTTGGCATTAGCAATGACACAGACAACTAGGGGATAATTCTGTAGTTTTTCAGGCAACATAGTCATAAAGATCTTGAATAATTTTGTGGGCATGCCCAGTTGTGCTGTGCCATCATACTTGGCATACTCCAAATATTGACGGTGAGGTAGATTTGGGCAGTTCTCTAGCTGTTCAGCTAACATTGACTTAACTTTTTCGGGCTTATTTATGTCTATTTTTGAGAACATTTCTGCAACTTGGTCTGTGGTTAGAGATGTGGACGGATCCTCCCACTTAATCACCTTAATTTTAGCTGCCTTTTTTAAAGCTTGTTCTTTTTTATCCAACCACTGTGGAGTGTTGGGCCTCTGTCTGTAATATAACAATAATAAAAAAACTATTGTTTATTAGCAAAATACAATGTTATAACTAAGTTCCATAAACAAGTAGAATTACTACAGTAACCTACTTTAATTTACCGTGGCCTTTTTTATCATTAGCCTTTTCCCAAATATTGTGACCTCATTCTTATGCAAACAATTACTGGGTGAAGGTTTTATTTTCAAATCATTGCTGTATTCTATTGCAGCTAAAGTATACACACACTGATTGCGGGTAATTGAGTGAGAATGTTACCTGTGGCGTGAAGATATGAAGATATATTAATGTTACCTGTGGCCCCCGATCCCCTCGTAGCGGACGTAGCTGCCGCACATGGGGTCATCATCTTCGCTATCATCCATGTCAGGATAAGGATCGAACTGTGTTACAATCTCTCGCTCACACTCCTCCTCCTCCGATATTTCCCCTATTATTTCTTTACCTTTACTCGTCCCCGGCTGGCTCAACCTACCTTCTCTTATCCTTTTTTTCTCCTCAATAGCTTTATGCTGGAATAATTTCGAGAAGTCTTCTCCGGCCATAACAATTTCACACAAACCCGTATCGTCCGTAGCAATGAATGCATCACGTATATTTTTTAGGAGCCAAATTTTATTATCATATGTAGCCATGTTTAGTAATTCAGGATGCTCACATATATGAGTTCATTGAGACCAACAATTTTATACTTTCCTGGAGATAAATAATAAAATCACATCAATAATACTTCATGTCTCGTCCACAGAACACATAGATAGGTAGGTAATCTAAAGAGGTCCCTTCCCTCATGCACGACTACAGAACTATGGATGGATGTTACAACGAACCACAGAATATTAACAATTACCACTTCCTACGACGACTACTACGACTTCCTTAAAATATTTACAAATTACGTAGCATAGTCTACTGGCTCCTCGTTTCTTTAACAAAGTTTAATAGTCATTAGACTCATACATTCCATGAAATCAAAAATCCACTTAACTAGTCAGACTAGTGTACCGATTGGAGATAACTCAACTGTCTACAAATGTTCGCGTTCATTTTATTATGTTATTGTCCTATGGTACCCCGGAGGTGCAGAGGGCCTTCATAAGATTGCGCCACTCCTTTCTATCCTCAGCTATTTCCTTGGCTTCGCTCCAGCTCAGTCCGACGGCTTTTAATATATATAATATGTAATATATATAATAATTATGTAATAACTGATAAATAAAACAGATCTGAGCATTTCAGACTCAAACGGACAAGTAGGAAATTTATACTACAAAAGTGTTGATTGTTTTGTGTTGAAGCTTCCAAAAACAAGTACGAAATGTCGACTTATTTAGAATTCCGAGCATTGTTCAAACCACCAGTCAAGACCAGCACCCTTGATCGCGATCCAGCAACGCCCTAAGCCGTGGTTCGTTCCCCACAGCCCACAGGGGATGCCCTTAGCTGTGTTGCTTAGAATTAAAGTGCCTGGCTGGAGGACTAGGTCTCGCCATTGTCCGGTTAAGTAGCAAAAGTTCCCGGAGCTCACGCTACGAGAGACAATACAAAAAAAAATGTTTAAACCATAGACTTTTGAAAGACAAAATGAAAGATGTCCTAAAAAAAGTAACGTTCGCTTAATAGTAGTAGTTGTTAGCAAGTTCAGCTACATCTGGTCTACTTTTGTCACTTGTTTAGATTTATAGCTAAAGCTTTTAGACCCTTTACAGAATAATTGGGATTATGCCGGTTTTATCCTAGTCTATTCCGAAATACAGATAGCAAAAACTCGGCGACAGTGACAGTCCGCCCAGCGCTCTCTTTCAGTTGTCATAACAACGGCTACTTGTTTGTTTGTTTTGATTATTACCGATTTGTGAGTATCCTAATTATTTTCACTTCTATTCATGGCATATAGGCCTCACTTAAAAGTACTTTTGATATAATCGAAAGTAGTTAACCTTAATCAATAATATCTGATGAGACTATTATTTGTTAATAGGCAATAGAGGTTAAGTATAGGTCGGACTGTATTTTACAAAAATGCCCTGATAGTAGTAATAATAATATCCTCATGATTTCCCACAAGGGTCCCAGAAGGGGTAGGCAGTCTGTAACAAGCTAGTTTAAGCCCTACTAAAGATAATTTATTATTGGTAGTGGGACAGTAGTAGTGATTATATATAATTTTTATATGGAAGTATTAGTTGATTAACTGTAATTTTATCTCCTGCATACTCATCGAGTCTTTTAAAATTGGTGGTATAAAACAAATGTGAGAGATAATAATTTTATTGAACAAGTTCAAGTATAATTTAATTCAACAGTAATTAATGTAATTATTTTGTTATGATAAGAATGCATATATGTAGGTTAATACAACAACAAAATGTAAGAGTTATAAATAGACACATTTTAACACTTGAAAAGATAAAAACAAACCCATTATAGATCTTTCAATGTAAGTAATTGTTATCAGTTACAAAAATCACTATACAATACTATAGTTGCCAAGAGCCAACATACAGCGTCGCAAGTCTTGAACACATTCATAATAAGAACGATATGGAGGCATCAGTGTAGCGTCATAGAGTTTCAGCACTTCAATAAACTTCTTCATTGCTTCTCCATACTTGCCCTCTTCCATAGCTGCACGCCCGAGACGGTGCATCATTTCAGTGTCCTATAAAATATTTTAGTATTATTTTATCTTCATGCTGTTCCTCAAAGATCATTATGGACCCTTGAATACAGGTTAGAACTTGCAACCTAGTTTTTGCAAGCAACTACTCCAACCACTTAACCACCACATGCTATTACTTAGAGTCATATATATACTAGACATATATATATATATATATATATACTAGAGTCCTGTGTTGTTGTACTTGACCAATGTGTTTTTCTGAACGTAAGTTCAGTGATAGTCACCACTTTATGGTGAAGGAAAGCAACGAGAAGAAACCGTTGCATACATTGTTTGAAACGAAATCTTAGTTCTTCTATGAAGACATAAACTTACAAACTACAACTTTATATTAGTGTAGATCTACATCATATTGCAAATATTCACTTAAGATATGGATATATACCAACATGATCTTTAAAAGCAAGTAAATTAAACAGCTATCTCTCCCCACTCGAGTGCGGTAGTCTATGGCCTGATATGTATTAACATTTTTTTACGTTTCAGGTAGAGCACTGAATGAAGTGTAATACTGAAACAAAATGGCTGATGATGAAGATGGTATTACACTTTAATTTCTTTATTCTGTTAATGTATTCATGTCTCTACTAATAACTAATTAACTTAAGAACCCCTAATACCTTCCATGCAAAGTATATCTGATGTGACAGATGGTGGCCTGTCTCCGTTTCTCATGCATAATTCAACATACATTTTTGAATTTCTTAATAGACATGGCCTAGATGGTGCCTTTAGCTCGCCCAAGATGCACTGACTTAAATTCGAAAAGGCAGATATGCAAAAATACGATCGTAATTTTGATGTCGGGAAAGATTGATACGAATTTTGCCAGAAATTGCGGACATTAGCTATAAGACAGAAAAGGATGAAATGTACGTTTTGCTCCACACGTATTTGTGACTGACTGTCACCACTTGCGTGGGGTTTAACATGTTGATATATATAGAAAGTGCCATCCACGAAGACGCACCCCACCAATTTCTAGTCGAGGGGTCGCGGGACGCGGGGATTATGACCCGACTATTAATTGTAGTGTGCGTGTGTACTCAATAGTGGAAGGCTGCACACTTACACTATAAACTATGAGGAAGAATAGTGGGGGGGTCTTCGTGGATGGCACTATCTATACTCTCATTAGTAAGTCTAAATAAACAAGCAAACTGCCTCTTTATTAGTATTGATTAGTTAACGATATTATTTCCAGTTATAGAAGAAGAGGCAGCAGAAGTAGCACCCACCAGTGAGACTGAGATTAGCCCTGTCGAAACAGAGAAACCCTTGGCACCGCCCAAGTATGAAGTGCGACCTGGTCTTGGTGAAAAGTAATTTATTTTATCATTTGATATCCCTAATGACCTAATGTTTTTCTTAACAACAGTGTTAATTGCTGCGATTGCATTATGCTGCCAGTACACTGTAATTTTTTGTGGAGTTCTCTCTCTGGTCTGTTATTAATCTTTATTGCCAATACTACGCAAGTGCAGTGCAACCTCATCTTCGGTATCTTGGACAGTCACACATTCCAACCTACCTCTCTTTATAATAATACAGTTAGGACAGTCTTAGCCACGGGGACGCAGCGAACAGTTGTCCTGGTGATCGCGGATTCTTTTATCCTCGCGTCTGAGTCTATCGTGTCCATAACGTATATCCTGAGGCATAACTCATCACGTTATATTCATCTCGAATCAGAATCTTGCGAATGCTGTATTATACTTATAACATTAATTACCTATACCTATAATAAAAAATATATCCTCACGCCTTCCCACAAGGGACCTAGAAGGGGTAGGCAGAGGTGTATAGGTAATGCCCACACACCCACTTTCCGCCAGAGTTATATTTTAGGCGCCAACGTGACTGGATGCGAGTCCATCGCCGTTACTCAATCACGACTATGCGCCTTCGAATTGCTTCTCAGACGTATGCAGGTTTCCTCTAGATGTTTACCTTCACCATTAAGCTCGTGGTGTGACTTATAACTGTACTTAAGACTGTAATCAATTTATTACTTACTATACTTAGGTATAATAACAGCTAGAGTGGTAATAACTCATCGGATTTTGTCTCCCCAACATTACGTATGTAATCTGTGTTAATTATCCCCAATAATATGCATAGAATTAAACGCAATTGTTATAATCCAGGTTTCAATCCCAAAACGTACGGGACATTATCCTGTCAACTATGCAAGAGCAACTCATGGGGCGACAGTACCGCGCGGACCAAGCGCCAAGGTGGGCTAAGGTCATTGCTAACTGTGTCCGGCAGAGGGTTCAAGAGCTTGATATGAAGAGGTAAGCTCTCATGGTAGCCTTATACAAACTCGTAGAGATTGATTCATGTGGATGAAGAGAACGAGCTGTGTAAGTCCAAACAACTGGAGCTACTCTCTCTGCCTACTCCGTGAGGAATTCGGTGTGATTAAATGTATGTGTGTATGTATTCTCATACAAAGCCGATCTAGCCCATAAATTTGAATACCTTCACGTCTTTTCACAAAGGTCTCCGTAGGTGTAGGCGGAGGTGTAACAACACCCTCTCCACTGGATATATTTAGGTGTCAACGTGACAGATGGCGAGTCCATAGCCGTTGCTCAAGCACTGCTTATATTCGTGGTTAAATATCTTTGATATTTCCTGACTTTGTAAAATCCAACTGCCCCTTAAGAGAATTAAAAAAAAGTTATCCGACTTTACTACTCGACCCTATCGATCGAACTCTATGGTTCGAATCTTTATGTACCTTAAAGGTATACGAAATAGTTTGAGCACAAACCAATAAATGGCGCCTTCTCGAAACGCTTAGAAAAGGTTTCGGTCTCCGCTCAACTCTACAATCGATTATAAAAATACCATGTATGTAATTTATTTCAGATACAAAATAATAGCGCAGTCAACTATAATAGAAATGAAAGGTGCCGGAGTGAAATGTGCCCAGAGATGTATTTGGGATCCCGAGACCGATGAATACGCTTACGACCTTTATAGGAACGACACTATATACTGTTATACCATATGCTACGGCGTTTATATGTATTGATTATGGAATAGGATACAGTTTAATGAATATTTGTATATTTTAGCACGAAAATCCCTCCCTGTTTTGTGGGTAAGATTTTCTCACCTATGTACCTAATGTATTAAAACAACCGACATTAAACATGATTGCTATGTAATATTTACTTAGAATAGACGTTTGCTTACGCTTTGTTTTAAAAGCAAGTGTGTTATTAACGGCAATTTAATTTCAATAATATAGTATTTTTATTATTATGAGGTTAATTTCAATATTATTACAGCATTGTATCGGGAAATATTATGTACGAAACATATATACATTATTTATATAGAGTCCCGAGCACTCTTGGAGTTCCCATTCTTGAATTTTCAATCGATTTGATCTAGGTTTTAAACACATCTCTTGTCTCATGGTGAACAGGTGTCTCAGATAATATGAGAGTTAGTCAAATATCTAGGCAGGCAGAGGTGTATACCCACACACCCACTTTCCGCCGGAGATGTATGTTAGTGAGTTGTTTTATGTTATTAATCACAAATGTTGTTTCGCACACTTAAACATTGTTTTTTTATGACCAGTTCCAACTTTCAGTCAAACGCGTGTGAAAACATATGCATTTGATCATTAAAGAGTGAATGAATAGGTGAACGACTGAAGGATGATATAGCTAGGAACTAAGTGAATGAGATGAGGGTGAATATAGACAAATATAGTTCTAAAAATCGAGCCCACGCACGCGTTTCACAAGCTGAGCTATGCGATAATATTGGGCAATGAAACTGCTAAATATCGGAATCCTCAAGCCTTCCCACAAGGGTCCCCGAAGGTTTAGGCAGAGGTGTATAGGTAATACCCACACACCCACTTTCCGCCAGAGGTATATTAGGTGCCAACGTGACAGATGGCGAGTCCATCGCCGTTATTCAAGCACAACTATACATACGCCTTTGAATTTCTTTTCAGACGTATGCAGGTTTCCTCTCGATGACGAGCTTTACGGTGAAGGAAAACTTCACCGTAAAGCTCGCGGTGTGACTAATAACTGTACTTAAGTTCAGAAAATCTCATTGGTACAGTCGGGATTCGAACTTGCGATCTTTATGTCGCAGGCAACTGCTCGGACCACTCGGCCACCACGGCTTTTGTTAATAAATTCCTGCAAATTCAGAATGAATTCAGAATACTAATAAGGTGTAGTCAATATTTTTTAAGCAAGATGAACAAGAATACATATAGATAAGCAAGAAAAAATTCACACGTAGTAATTGATACTACGTGTGAATTTATACAACATTATACAATTTCAGGCACTGTTAGTGTTGAGTAAAGAATAAAACGCTAGGGAAGTCGTTATTTGTTGATGCAAGTTTACGAAATACGCATCATATAAGGTATTTATGTATCGCTGGCACGCAATGCATGCGCCCTGATGGTAAGCTGTCACCGATGATTGGTGTTTGCTAAAGTAAGGGTGGCAAGTGCCAACTAGAAGAGCTTTTCTTGAAGAAATCCAACTCTTACCCTCCAGGGGGAACCGCAACGGAAACGTTTACTTAACTAGCAGGTGGAGAAAGAGACATAATAGATCTTCTGTAAGTTGGAAATTCCGGATGTAAATAAATAAATAAATAAAAAAAATGTCTACGTTAGTGGTCTTAGGAAACTTAAAAGAGAGAGTCTGTTCTATTAGTTGTGGAGATTGTATACCTACATAAAATATGTAGGTGTTTAATGTATTTCATCACGCCGAGTCCTTCACGGGGTAGGCATACTCTGCCTGCCCCGTGAGGGTTGCGCCAGTGTAGAGCGCCGCTCTGATTTTTAGGTTCATACCTCTTCGGCTTCGTCCACATTACCATGCATATAGTAGGGAGGCTGAAATTACGTTTCGAATAAAATATTACCTGCTTATTATGTCGCATATGTGATAATGAATTATTTAGAAAAATACTTGACGTACCAATCATAATATCTTTAACATACACGGATACTATGTAAGTGCTAATATAAACTAAATTATTGTTACAGACAGACATGATAATAGGGGCATGTATACTTTTTATACTAAACATAATATTATGCTGTAGGTAACCAGATATGTTACATTTTAACAGATCATATTTTGTTGTTGCGTGAAAGAGGAACAAATTCTCGCATTTTTAATATCTGTAGGACGCAGAAAAGCTGAAAAGCATGTTGGATCAAACCCAAGTTCGCGTGGGAACATCAAGAGTACTCGAAACCAAAGAGCATATATGAAGAGATTGATGAATGTGAATGAAGCAAGAGAGGTCTGCAGTCTAGAAAGAACCTACCGGCGCTCTATTCTCTTTGCTTGCTCCTCTAGGGTCCCGACTTTATGTATGTATTGTATACTTACCCTTTTAAGGTGAAATAATATGTGTGATGTTTTAAACGATAAATAGAAACCAAGTAATAAATCATCTAAGCTAACAGCGTGCAGATAATTAATAAGTTTTTTATGTTGGTTCGTTGTTTAGCTGTGGCATGGATACAGCTATTTAGTTATCTGTGTAAACAAAATTTTGACATTAGATGACGTGATCTAGTGACACATCTAGAATCTAGTCTTCTTCACAGATGTTGTTCATCCATGGATGGGGCGTGGGCGCTTATGAGTTCATTGTTGAGATGATAGTAATAAAAGTCAACGTTAAATAAACCTAACCTCAAGTCTTATGACAAATTAATGTATTCATAATATGTGAATCTTTCAGAATATGTTCTATCTAAATAATCTGAAATCTGAATATGTTCTGAATATGTTTCAATACATACGAAACTGTCTTAATATTGTTTTCCTTTACTGAACAAGGGCAAAAGCCCATACCGCCGCATGTCTGTCTGAGCGCGATAAGCAAAAACTACTAATGATCTTCATGCAGCCTATGTATACAGTATTAACAGCGGTAGATGGCGCTGCGATCGTTTTCTAAGATTATGTTCTCCTCCAAGCGAAGTCGGACAGCTAGCTTGCAATATAATTTAGAGAAAAAAAGACGCTGTCGCTTCAACTATTTTGAATTATGATTCTACTATGAGCATATTAAGGCCAGGGTCCTGTACCTACGCCTTACATTAGTTTGTCTACCATAAACTCAAAAATATATACAGGGTTAGTTTTATGTACATTTTGCTTATTGCAATGCAAAGCTCTTTAAGGATTTTGGACAATTCACTGCATTTTTCGCGACTATCCATGCAAAATAATGGTAATGTTATAGAACTTACCTGCAATGACTTCAAGCCCTTTAGTATGTTCGTGTACTGCTGGCACAGACCACATTGGACCATGAACTCTTGGCAATCATAGGGTACCGCAACCACGTTCGGGCATGGACGGTCGGAGTCACACCTAATAATATAGGTATATATTTATACATACAAAAACATGATGTGATAATATATATAACGCAATGATATGTTTATTAATATTTATATAATAATATAATATAATAAAAATAACAAAATAATATAATATATGCACTTAAGTACAGTGATTAGTCACACCACGAGCTGACCGGTGAAGGAAAACATCGAGAGGAAACCTGCATACGTCTGAGAAGAAATTCAAAGGCGTATGTATAGTCGTGCTGGAGTAACGGCGATGGACTCGCCATCTGTCACGTTGGCACCTAATATACCTCTGGCGGAAAGTGGGTGTGTGGGTATTACCTATACACCTCTGCCTACCCCTTCGGGGACCCTTGTGGGAAGGCGTGAGGATATATTATATTAATATTTATAGTTAATAATAATATGTTTGCCATCGCACAGAGTCAACTGACTTTAAACATATATGTATATCTTCACGCCTTCCCACAAGCGTCTATGAAGGGGTAGGCAGAGGTGTATAGGTAATACCCACACACCCACTTTCCGCCAGAGGTATATTAGGTGCCAACGTGACAGATGGCGAGTCCATCGCCGTTACTCCAGCACGACTATACATACGCCTTTGAATTTCTTCTCAGACGTATGCAGGTTTCCTCTCGATGTTTTCCCACACACATGTAGGCACACCCACTTTCCGACGGAGATGTATTTTATTTGCCAACGCAGCAGATGGTGAATTGCCGTTACTCAAGCACGATTATACACACTTACGTGTTTGAATTTCTTTTCAAAGGTATGCAGGTTTTCTCTCGATCTTTTTCTTTTCCGTAATGATCGGGTGTGTTGCAGGCAACGAACCACTCAGCGACCATGGCTTACAAAAACATACCTTTGATATCAGCGACCGATGAATATCATTGTCTAGAACCTAGATAAATATTACACCTGGACAAACATCAAGCAGATATACTCATCAAACAAATGCTTGGCTAGTCAAATTTAGTTGGAATGCGATAAAACAACTGTTGGCCACTATAAAACAAAAGATTCATGAATATTTTGTTGTCAGGAAGACTGTCTCCAGATAATATCTTTGTTAAAAACTACATGTTCGTTTATGAACAGCTCATTATAGATTAAAATAATATTTCCTACAGGAAAGCAATAAATACTGCACACGTCCTTACTTAAATCGCATGTAATTCTCCGTCATTTCTTCATACGAAGGCCAGTTCTGATCGCACGGTATGCACTTGCAGTCGAACCAGTATCGCTCTTTAAGTTCCGCCTGCCTCTTCACTTTAGGAACCGTTGTGAAGATGGGGCCATAGTTTTCGCAGACTTCGGCCCCTTTGTTAATATTTTTCACTGCACGCACCACTATGTGGGGACCGCAGAAGTATCTGGAAGTTTAATTATTATCGGGATTAGGCCAAAGTTGCGAATGCCGCCGAGCTGATATTATAAACAGATGAACAAAAATGCTTGCAATAAAATTATTATTTTCATATCTCACCTCACGACGCTAGGATCACAAGAATGATTAAAAAGTGCAAGCGTAGGAAACACGGCACCTGCTAAAAATACAGATTTTCCTTCATGCTTTATAATATTTTTACCGACTTTCGGCTTTGCACACTGCAGCTCAAATACTTCGTGAGCGTTGAACTGCAGCACTTCTAGATTTTTCAGTATGAGGCTTCCAATAGCAGTTGCGTCTTCTGCATACTTCTCATTCACTGCCATCGATTTTAGGTCTTCCATTTCAACTGAGCTAACTCTAGGCTTGCCATCGAAGTATCCACAAATCTCCAAGAGCTTTAGTAAGAAAATTGTCATTTGTGTTCTATGAAGGAAATCCTGCTTAGTTCTTTTATCTTCGTGTGCAACTAAATGGTAAATATTTTTGTAATCATTAGTTTTATATGGACGTGTTGGCTCCGAATCTAGTTCTTTGATGATGTCTGTAAAGTACTCCTTTTTCTTCTCCGTGAATATTCTCAAAGCTATACGGCAAGTAATTGAACAACCGGAATTCCATAATAATGGGATAATTGAACATTCATACGCGTGGTAAGTTTTCTGTGCTATTTCTAAGCACTTATCGCCGCAGAAAACAACATTCGGACAATTTGGACACGCTAATGGAATCGGGCATCTGGAAGAAATGCACTTTAAACGTTGTGTGCTAAATATAAATAATATTGAGATTGAGATAAATACTTAAACATAAATACTTACTTATTGAAGCAGTTCTGGCAATGCGTTTTGGCGAACTCTTTTAATAGAACACCACTATACGGTTTCTCGGTAAGCAAAATTTCGCCCGCTTCTATATCTCGAGTTGCAGTGGCAAATCTGCCTCTGACGTCATCCTGATCTATCTGAATGGCTTCGGAAGCAGCGGGGTATTGGGGATTGTGTTTCCCGGGTAATTTCGGCTTAGGTGGTGTCTTTTGGAGAGGTACTGGGTCTTTTGCATTGCCGGCGAGGACAAGACCCTTGTTTAGTATTTCTAGCATTAGTTTCGAGTCCGTCCTCATTTTTTGCCTTTTTTCTTTATCGAGCTTATTGGCTTCATCTAGTGCACTTATCGTATCCCTGAAACACATTTCATTATACAAATATTTTTATATTGGGTACTTATCCATATTTGTTTTTCAAACTGTATGACGTTACTCACTGAAAAGCTCTAATAGCCTCTTGATTTCTCTTCAAAATTAGAAGAATCCTGGCTCGTCTTTCATATACCTTATACCTCAAATGACGAGGATATCCGAGAGATAGTGCTCGCTGTATATCTGCTAACGCATCTTCATACTGTTCAAGATGGTTCAATGCAGCTGAGCGATTGGCTAGTACGATGGACATTTCTTCAGCTAAAATAATGTTGTTTCACTAATATAGTTGGCAAACAACAATTATTTCTTTACTAATAAAGAAAAGCTTGTGACTTTTTAGACATAGAGGGACATTAATTTTCTTTGGATGTTGACATTGGGTCATTGACTTGTATTACTTTGAACTAAGAGTGTTAAGGGTGAGACTGCCTATGTGGTGAGCGCTACCACCACACAGAAGTAGGTAACTTCTTAATTCATCAATTCTCAATTCAGCCTGATCTATTTCATTTTCTAATAACGCTTGTTGATTGAATGCTTGTGCTGCAGGGTCATCTTAATTTGGGTTTTGTCAGATTACATACATGAAGCTCTATAATCTATTATTAATCGCATTGAGAATAAAACAAACTTACTTCTGTATAATACAACTAAATAAATGTAAATTCCAAAAATAATTAAAGGCGATATTTTTTCTCATTAGTCTATGATCTATCAATTTATCTTCTCTTTACCGAATGAATTGCTACTTACTTAAGATGAATCTGTTACGTTTTGTTAATTAATTAAATAAATCGTTATCGTGCTGTTTCTCATTAGGTATATGAATGATATAAACTTATCTATTTGCCTCCTGTTTCCTCTATCTTATTGTCTATCATTATATTTCGCGGTACATTCAAATACTGTGTGTCACTTAACTTACTTTCTTTCCGTGGCATAAGAATTGTGCTTTGGCTGTAAAGCTGCAAAGCTTTCGCCCAATCACCTTTCTGCACTGCTTTATTCCCTTCATCTTTCAACTGTTTCGCTTTATCAAAATCTTTTTTCACTGGAAGTTCGCCATTTGTCTGACATTTCAACACTTCACTGCTGAAATCATAATTTTTCACGCCAGGAATACTGCACAAATAGGACACGCGCTTCGCATTTGTCTCTAGATTAGCGAAATTTTTCCTCGTTACGTCGTCTAGTGAATTGTTAATGGTTTCGTGGAACTTTTTAAAGAAACCCTCGTTTTCCTCTGACATTTTCACTGATAACTCATGGAAATTTGTGTAAGGTTAATCACCGAACGTGAAAGTATGCGTTGAGCGGCGTCTATTTTTACTCTCTGCAATCGTGCCGCGTTCTGTTGATTACTTCAGAGATGACGTACCAACTAGAACTTGTATTAGAATTACGACTTTATGGAGAGTTTTTTTCACTAAAGCGCTTCAATTCCTCTTTTATATCGACACCTTCAAAACGACATCCAATTTTACAATTCTAAGAAAAGAGCATCATAAAAAGTTTGTAACTAGAGCTAATGTAAAAAAAAATAATGTAATTTTGAATGTAATGTTCGGAAGTCAATGATCTCTACGCAGTGGCTCGAAAGCTCTAGCATAATCCAAGGTTGAAAGATAATAATATAAATGCATCTGAATGACGCAATTTGGTTGAATCATACTACGAAACATGATCATGGGGTTTTAAAACTTTTTGGATCGAAAAATAACGTCGGTTCTTATAAGTTATCAATCTTTATATATATAATTCTTCTGTGAGTGTGTATGTCACTGAACTCCTCTCAAACGACTGGACCGATTTTGATGAAATTTTTTGTGTGTTTTCAAGGGGATCTGGGAATGGTTTAGATTCACAATTGGACCCGATAGGTGGCGCCACCATCTTTTTTTTTTTCCACCCGAGCGAAGCTGGGCGGGACCACTAGTATTTTATATATAGATTCTTCTAGTAGGATAAATATGTTTGGATATAGGTAAATTATAAGCCTTATAAGCCGTATAAGGCTTATAATATAATAATATATAAATAATATTATTTATATTATTTATATATTATTATATTATAAGCCTTATACATAAACGTCAAGACTTTTTCACTCGTGACTTAATTGCAGTTAGTTATAGATTTAAATCTGTATAAAGCTACGAAATTGAGAATTCTTAGGAACCAATTTAATTTAAGAGTGGAAAGTTACATTAGTGAAGAATACCATTCCTTGTAAACTGGCCATCAAATATATAGAAAAAAGAACCGAGAAATTAGTTTAATTCTTCTTCTATAATATTCGGATTTTGAATTGGGGCCGTTTAGAAGTATAACGTTATCTTTCACCTAGGTATGTATGAATGTTGTACTTATTGTTTTAAACTATGTCCGAGAAAAGAGGAGTAGACATTTTACAACAAGCTGCCAAAGTCAGTTATAGAACTTACCGATGGAAAGTTCAAAAAAATTATCAAACGTGTTCTGATTAAAAAAGCATAATATTGTAAAATACGTTGAAGATAAAGAAGTTTGGCTCTAGTTCCTTCTGCACACGCGGCTTCCCTGGTAGCTCATAAACGGCACAAATTTGTGGATGTCTCTAACTGTTCTGAATCTTATATAACTTTTTCTTTTCTCAATATTAAAAAAAAAATAACGTTACATTTTCCTTAACTGTCAAGTTTCTTAATAATATATAAGCGTGACCATGACAAATTCTCAGTATTGTGTTGCATTTTATATATTTATCTACCTACTTCTGTGAGAGTAAAATACTTAGTGTTACTAGGAAGTTAGATAGGATCATTACTCCGAACATGCGTGTTGCACGAAAATTTAACAAATCAGCAACCTGCGAGATCACAGGGCAAGATTTATATACTTAATAATGAATGTCCTTTGTCTCAACTTACATTATCTTTGATAATGTCATTGATATATAAATAGTTGTGCAAATAAAAACAATGAAATTCCACTTTTCGTGGCATATTCAATGCCTTCCCACAATTGTCCCCGAAAGGGTAGGCAGTGGTGTATAGGTAGTATCCACACACCCATTTTCCGCCAAGGTTCTATGTGAGGTGAAAGATGGCGAATCCATCGCCTTTACTCAAGCACCACCATACATACCTTTAAATTTCTTCTCAAACATATACAGGTTTTCTCTCGATGTTTTTCTTCACCGAAAAGCTCGCGGTGTGACTAATCACTGTACTTAAGTTTTAGAAAAACTAATTGGTACAGCCGTGATTCTAAATTGCCATCTTTGTGTTGCAGGCAACTTGAACCACTCGGCCACTACGGCCATGTTAAGGTAATAAGAGATTACCCACGTATACCCTTACCCCAATACCCTTGCTCACACAGTTTACAAAAAATGCTTATATTATGCTATGGCCATAATTATTTGTAAGTGCGAAAGAGACCGATTTATACCCGTGGTATACACCTGTCTCCTACAAACTATTAAATAACGGTGGTAATAGGTAAGGACGAAGAACTAAGTAGTTACAATAAATACAATAAAAGGATTACCAGTACATACTGATTTCATTTAAAACAAACGACTGTAGCCGTATTGCGTCTTTATACACACTGACGTCACGTTTTAAATGGATTAACGAGTTTCTAGCATACTATCTATATATTTATATATCGGTCTCGTATTTTTTCAATATAATTAGCAAATTCAGCCAGTGACCAATAAATTAAGTATCGTTGGATATTATTCCACTACACATATGATGTAACAATAAACTCTACTGAGAATAGTTCAAGATTTAAGGAATAAGTTCTTATACATCCTTCTTTCTCAGACGTTTTAGTCAAGTCAATTTTGACCTCTATTGCAGGATGGTCTTCTTTGACTTTGGAAAAAAAATTATTAAGTAATAGGAATTTGAAATAATTTTTGAATCCAGACTTGCGTTCCTTCTTGTAAAAAATCTCGCCGTGACAAATTATTCTACAGAAAATATTATTAAAATTTGATTAAAATAAAAACACACTAATACATTTAGATTATATAATTAATTAAATGCAATTCTAAGCTTCTAGATTGGTTAATTACCATGGTTACCAGCGTTAATGGAGACTAGATGCTAAAAATATGTATTATATACGTGATTAGCTTACGAGAAATAGTGCTCACGGAAATTGCTTAATCTAATCATTTATTTAAAACACATCACTGAGCAAATTATCGTTGCAAAATTATACCAAACCCATGATGAATTTTGATCAAATAATTAATTTGCGAAGCAAAACAATTAATTAATATGCAACAATGAGTATCGCCAGCAACTAACACGCAGTAGAGTAAAATGCAATTACTTGAATCGTGAGCTATTTATTATTTCTTACCATCCAAAGACGGAAATAACTGACAGAATATACATAGTTTACAAAGTTTTTTCATAAGTGGATTTTGATATAATTTATTTATGACATGGATATTCGTCTTTTAATAGCATACATTTTCCTATTTTTTCCAACTTACGAGGTTAATATGATAATGTATAAGTAATAACTATATTCATTTTAAGTAACATTGTTTTAATTTAAATTATCGTGAGCCATTCATCGCATTGGGTTGATATTGTAAAGATAGATAAGGTATGTAATGTTACTAAATAAATAAATATTGGTTTCATATGTATGTATGTATTTATATATGTACTGGATCATAGGAAATGGAACAGCAGCTCAAAACGGTAATATGGCACAATGAAAGTAAGCACAATGAAAGCTTAGCCGTGGCGGCCGAGTGGTTCGAGCAGTTGCCTGCTACTCAAAGATCGCAAGTTCGAATCCCGACTGTACCAATGAGTTTTTCTGATTTTTTTTACAGTGATTAGTCACACCACGAGCTTTACGGTGAAGGAAAACATCGAGAGCGAACCTGCATACATCTGAAAAGCAATTAAAAGGCGTATGTATAGTCGTGCTTGAGTAACGGCAATGGACCCGCCATCCGTCACGTTGGCACCTAAATATATCTCTGGCGGAAAGTGGGTGTGTGGGAACTACCTATACACTTCTGTCTACCCCTTTGGGGACCTTTGTAGGAAGGCGTGAGAAAGCAAGCAAAAAAGAATAAAAGTACATTTAAATTTATCTAAGTTATCATCTTAGTGTTACATACAATTCTGTTGCAACGATAAAGTTACATACACATGTAGAATCTAATACGTTTTGTTGCCTTATTAGTAGTCGCTGAAAGAACCCCATATACCATCATTCGGAGTGAGTATTACTCCATTCAATAAGAGGTTAGTATCTCTTACTTTGTATCTCGGTTTTATCGAGAATAGGTTTTCTTATTTCTGTCAGATTGCTAGACGTTATAAAAATTATTAGATTTCTGGATCTTTTACTATGAATGAGTCACAATTACTAGTCCGAAGCAGAATAAGGCTCTATGTTTCTCTACTACATCCTGGAATCTAGATCTAAATCATATAGGCTTATTCACAATCCGTTTAAACCAACATACGTGCCTAGCATACATGTTTTCAAATTGCTTATTTTATTTAAACTGCGTCTCGGCTGATTTGTAGCCGTTGTTGTAAAATACGCGCAGTGCTCATCATATTTCTTTCAAGAAGACCTTGAAGCTTAAAAATATGGGACCATACTTGTTATCATACATTGCCGAGGACTGAAACACAATTCTGATCTTAAGTACCTGTCACACTATGAGCGATTCGGTTAAGGAATCCATTAAGTTTGAGAAGAATTTCCAAAGGTTCCAAGGTTCTTGATCTATGACATTAGAACTTCTGCGGTGAAATATGTGCTATAATGACTTCGCCTGCCGATTCGTTGTTCAAATTTGATGCTCGCTTCCGTAGATTTGGCATCCAATACCTAAAGCGTGACTCGGTTTTTTGCTTAGGTAGTGATTTCGCGCTGCTTTCCAGGGAGGTGTTAGGATTAAAAAGTTCAAGGTACTAAAAAAAGTTTTGTTATTAAAGATTAAAGAATTTATTTAAAATAATAAAAAGATACAATTTGTAGTGTTTGTAAACAACTGCAATAGTATAAAACTGTGTGACAGTTGTTTGCGCCCATCTCCAAGTAGGAGGATTGTTTCTTGGAAGGGAATAAACGAAAGGCATCTATGAATGGTTCATCAGCACTTGGGAAACCATTCGTTATGCTACTAATACAGCTCCCCTCCCACTATAACATTGGGAACATGACATTATAAGTGCCTGTAATCTATTGTTTTGTTACCCTATTGCTATTCTATTCACAGCTCATTAGTATGAGAACGACAGACAGACAATTTATAGCGTCACACATATCTATCTCTTTACAACAGTAGGTTATATATATAACTCTTAGCAAAGGGTACGCTGTCGCTGCTTCCTCAAATGATAAGTTCTCACAAAGTCAGCGCATATCTTCCTGCAACACGTGGTCCATTAAAAACTATTAGTGAAATAACAGGATGTACATTTGAGGCCGCCATTCTTCCAGTGCCTAGCTAACGTCCTCATGTGTGCGCTGACTGCATACTAACGGACGAGGCCGCTGTGAGGTGACAGGTTATGATTTGAAATATTTATCTGAAAGTCGTCGATCTTTTGCTTGCACTGTGTTTCAGAGGAGTTTCAATTCTCAGACGCAAGGAGAACAGGATAGTGATCGTGAAAAGGCATGAAGAGATTCTTGCAGAGCCTGTGGGCTAAGTGCACTCGCAAGTCGTAAAGCGCCCTCAGAGTTCAATATAACAATGCGATCAGATGCTGGCGACTGACCCGCTTCTGCAGCGCTGCTGGGATGTTTGCTGACGCCCATTTTCACTGTTTTACACTACAATGCGAAAGATGTGCGCTTCCCACGGTGAGGGCCAGCTCCAACAGCATCCTGAACATGATATCCAGCAGGCTAGATTGTTTAAATGTGAATCACTGCTGTGATATTGCATATGGGAAAGTACAGCGGCAAATCACACACAGACTATGCTATTAACGCATAGTTAAGTAATACTAACAAAATGAGTCCTGGTCACTTGAATAAATACATATTTCTTTCTATTCAATTAAAACGTGAGTTGCCACCCAGTGTTGCAAGCGCCTGCAAAGTCAAGATTACCAATTCAGTGTACAGGCTTTTCCTCGTTGGTAAATATAGTGTGTGATATCTGGAGCATACCCCTTCGGGGACCCTTGTGGGAAGGCGTGAGGATATTACTATTATTATTAATATATCTAGAACCTTATCATATTTTCGTATCTGGTACATATTCGATATTACTATCCTCCTACAAATCAAACCTAACCTTACTCTAATTTATCAATGCCAAAATTATTTCCAAAGAATACGGCGGTTCTGGAATAATAAGTAGCTGATAATAATGCTTTTTGGCAAACTGTGCCCAGCTTTATCGAGAATGCATTTCAGCATAATCATTTTAGTATTATTCTGCTCAAATGAGCCGTTGCCAACTTTCAATTGCAGACTTATGTACGTCAGTTAAATTGTGTAAATACTGTTATATACACTAACACATTATAAATATTATTATTATTAGATATTATTTTTATAAATATTAAAAAAATATTAAATATATTATTTTGTTTTTTTTTAATAGGGAGAAATTAAAAAGTCCAAATCAAAATTAAGAATAAATTAAAACAAAGGGAATGTCTTGATTGTTTGCAAGTTGCTAATGGATAAGCACAGGAAATACTGACCTGATTTAAAAAAATCCTTTATCAGAAGCTTCATGTGTATTATTATAAATACATGAAATGAAGTAACTTTACTATATTTTATAAAAATTATATCATAGTATAGTTATATTATAATGAATCATTCGATAGGTGAATTAATTTTTAAAATCAATTAAGTATATATACTATATTGCTGTAAGATACATTTTAACATTCAAAAGAACGTTAAACACGTTCTTGTTATATCATCGCTATAGATGTCGTGTTTATAATTAATCACACTAGCTGCATCCCGCGGTTCCCGCATGTAATTTTTTATTATATACCAAAAAGGCCCCGTCGATGGCGAAAGGTGCGGTGGTAGAAGGTGAAAGAGGACACCATGTCGAACTATTCTTCGGAACTACAGAATTGCTGCCGACCCTATTTTATTTCATTGGATTGTTTGGGTATAAAACGTATCTCATGTGGATTGACCCACCTAATGATCTATCACTGTGGCAAAGTTCAATCAATTAGTTTCTGACGTCCTCATCATCATCCGTTTTGACGTGAGTAACAAACATGCTGACCAACTGTCGCATTCATAGGTTTCCCCTGAGATGATACTCGCTCACAAGCTGCAACCAAATACGGTACCCTATTCCAGGCATTCGACCTCGGTGTTCCAATTGCTTTGATTATGTAGTAGCGCCTTATTTGGAGTTCTTAATG
This sequence comes from Drepana falcataria, assembly GCA_945859725.1. NCBI lineage: Eukaryota > Metazoa > Arthropoda > Insecta > Lepidoptera > Drepanidae > Drepana > Drepana falcataria. The sequence goes on along the minus strand of OX243927.1, from coordinate 10,604,751 downwards.
GCGTTATTATGTATTCTTATTAGTTTTGCGGTCGCTTCTGTTGACCTGAGATGTAAAGTTTTAGGTTCGATCTGGGTCGGGTGTCATTTTGGAACTTGAATGATAATTATACTTGTTGAGGAATTTTGAATGAGCTTTTACGCTTCGCTATTCCTGTAAGTACTTATACTACAAATTGGAAAGTTTGGGTGGATGGAGATAGATGTTTATATGGCTAAGCCAAATTGGATAAAATTTAGCACAGACATAGATTGGATGTTTCATTACAGAAAAAACACAACCTTCAAAGGGGTTCGCAAAGAGGTTGGCAGATATGAAGTAAGAGAGTCTCCGAAGGGGTAGGTAGGTAGACCTGAGATGTAAAGTTTTAGGTTCGATATGGGTCGGGTGTCAGTTTGGAACTTGAATGATAATTATAGGTAGTACCCAAATACCCTCTTTTCGCCAGAGATATGTTTTAGGTGCCAATGCAAATGTCGAATCCATTGCCGTTACTCCGTGTGTTGTTAAAGTGGGTAATATTATATTTCGCATTTAATTATTGACGTTATTTTAAAATTGGTTAGTTTGTAGAAATTGGCTATGTTAAGACCGTTCCCACATTTCCACAAAACTTGCTTACTGTCTTCTGAAGGCGAAGTTAATACCCTCGGCATGTAAGGCCAAATTTGAACTGGTGCTTCCGGTACGTCTAAAAATACATATTGACATCTATTTATACATATAGGCATATTATACATGTTATATAATAGATTAGTCCTCTATTTCTCCTAGAACTTATCAATGTTACACAATAAAGCCTGCAACTATGCACAGAACAAATTTACACAGCTCAGTGCAAAGCCGTTGCTATAACAATCTTTGGGAATACTTTTGCCGACCTTGAGATCAGAAAAGATAATGTTTGGTCTCCAAACATGCTAAGATAAGGCTACAATAGCGCCGCCGCCGACATGTCATCCACACTCTACACACATTGCATCACAAACAGGGGCCGTATAGAGACGTGCTACTGCCAACATTATTCATAGAGATTTACATATTATAGAGATTGGGTTCCCTACCTAAAAGGGAACAAATGTTAAAAGAGAGAACCGGGGAGTTTGTTTCGGCGTTTCTTCTCCTGGCAGGTATTTTTTTGGAAACGGTGGTAACTTTAGTTTTTATTAAGTATATGACGTGTTCCCTGTGTCCCTTACGTTGAATAAAATATTTTGATATTTTTTTTTATTTTTGATTGATAGGTATTGTGGATGAGTGTTTCGAATTGAACAATCGCAAAGATTGCAAGTTCGAATCTCGATTGTACCAGTGAGTTTTTCTGAACTTAAGTTGGGTTATTAGTCACACCACGAGCTTTATGATGAAGGAAAACATCGACAGGAAACCTGTATACGCTTGTGAAGAAATTCAAAGATGAATGAAGGTATTTACAATACCTGCTTGCGGAATGGCGATCCTTCGGGAACCGCAGTTTGGAGATTCGCAAAGGAACTGGCCCGAACGTGTACACGCGAAATGTATTTGTGGAAGGAGAAAAGGCATGTTACGTCGGTTTGGACACATAAAATGGATGAGTAATAAATAGACTGTCGAAACACACAATGCGAAAGTGTATACACTAAGGAGACACGGCCTACTCTGTTCTTTCCTACTACCTACCTAGATACAATTGATCGGATACAAAGTTCGGAACGTCGAGAGTACTCGAATCCGGCAAGTATGTATGTAGGGAATGATGAATGTGAACAAAGTAGAATAGGCCTGTTAGTCTAAAGGCAGCTGGCGATCCTGCCTACCCGGTGAGGGACTTGGCCCTAAGCCCTGATAATATGTAATGTTAGCTCGCAAGTAGGGTGGTTGGTCTGTGCCGGATATTCGCAAGGCTATGGCTATTCGCAAGCCATTTTCATAGTCAGGGTCTTGGCCCGGCTGACAAACTCCACGTCGGCCAGTCTGTCACTGGCCGCGAGTGGCGTCATTGTAAAGTAATTGTGGTTGTTGTTATAAACAATGACTGCACATCTATACTCGTGTAATAAAGGTGTTGTTTGTTTGTTTGAGCGTGCTAATCTAAGGAATTCAATGATCTGACTTGAAAAAAATTTTATTGCGTCAAATTATTACATGGGAGTAATGCTGACACTGAAACATGTTTTCTTCTGAAACTTAGTAAAAGAAAAGATTAAAAAACTTTATCAGATTTTTATAAGGTTAACAAATTTTCAATCCCGTCATCAATCTCTTACACATTTGAGTAAGTGTACCATTCTCTGAGACATCTTGTATGTGTAGATTATCCGTTTATAGGCTATATATCATCATGCTAATACCCAAGGTAATAAGATTTACCGCGGGTAAAGTCAGAGGGCGGATGTAGTTTTATATATAATAATAACAAAATGACATACTAACATGATGCATGATATTATGTGCATCATAATGGAATTGCATTTTATATTACGTTTTACTTCATACCACCATTAAGTTAATTTACCTGCTGCGTATTTATTGTTATTTACCTATAATGGAATAGTACCAGAACTCGTAGAGATGAAGGAAAAATTATTGAGAAACTCTTATGTGTATGCGGCTATTGGTGGGTGGTCTTATACTTGTGTTAAATAATAAATACCTTCAGACAATTCCACACAATTTTTTTTTTTTTTTTGTTTTTATACCACTTGGGTGGCAAACAAGCATGCGGTCCGCCTGATGGTAAGCGGTTACCGCCGCCTATGGACGCTTGCAACACCAGGGGTATCACTCGCGCGTTGCCGACCCTGCAGGAATCTTTTCACACCCTTCTTGAAGAACTCCATGCTGTACTCTCCAGGGAAAACCTCAACGGGGAGCTCATTCCACAGCCTGAGCGTTCGCGGAAGAAAACTTCTTTGGAAGCGCACAGTGCGAGACCTTTGTGGTTCCAAGGTATGGGGATGAATTCCCCGTCGATGGCGAGAGGTGCGGTGGTAGAAGGTGGAAGTGGGCATCATATCGAACAATTCTGCAGAACACTCCCCGTTATACAAGCGGTAGAACACACACAGGGAGGCAAAGTCTCTCCTCAGACTTAGTGATTCCAAGCCGCTTGTGAGCATGGGATCGTCGACAATTCTAGCGGCGCGTTTCTGAACCGCGTCAAAAGGCCCAAGCTGGTATCCAGGGGCTCCAGCCCACAGGTGGCAATTTCCCCTAGTCCCAAATCAAGCTTAAGTAAAGCTTGTGTTATGGTAACTATACAACGATATATTAACTTATATAGATAGATATGTATAATACATAAATACATAGGACATCCAAGACTAAGGTACAAATACTCGTGTTCATCGCACAAATACCTGCTCTCAGCCGGATTCGAACCCGCGACCACAAGTTTCGCAGTCAGGAGCTCTAACCGCTAGACCAGGGGCCGTCTAAATATTATACAATATATATATGAGCTGCTAACCATATACTAACGCCAGTAAACCTGGTTTTTATTGGGTTATACTGAAAGCATTAGCTGATGAAGAAAAGAGGCCTATTAGTGTTGTGAGAACTGGCGTTCTTTTCTCTCTACCTTCCCGCGAGGTATTTACATATATGCACGTATATACATACATATGGTACTCGAATGACTTGGTGTACTTTGTTCTATATTAATTTGAGCCCACGCTAAAGTATATCAAACCATGTCCGAGGTAAGTATACTATTAATATAAATGCCATCACAATGAGCTTCCGTAACGCCAAATGCATCTACATGTTCCGAGAACCTTCCATAATTATGGAGGTTCGCACTGAAGCCGTACCGAGACATTCATATGCCGTCATTATTCAACAGTGTGAAAGGGACGCATTTATTGAAGACATATACATCCGTCCCTTATGCGTTCTTAAATTGTATTTGCTAAAGCGTGTCACAATCTGTTCTATTTAAATGTGTCCATTGTATGCGGACGTCACGAGAGAATGTTAGTATACATAAATACATGTCATCGTGCCGAGTACCTAACGAGGTACGCAGAGAGAATAGAGCGCCAGTCCTCTGTAGACTTCCATACCTTTTCGCTTCGTCTTTCCTTCGTCGAAAAAATAGTTTCGCATTCATTTGGTTTATAAAATGTGTCTGTTGCTTGTTAGTGTAGTGTTAATACAAATACTAAATTAATTTCATTGATCCAGCAAATGATTAAGAACTCAAGTAAATAACCTTAGATACATAACACAAGTAAAGGCAAAGCTTGGCATTTAAAAGAGACAAAGCACAACGGATTTTCCTTTCAAAATTGAAGATGCCCGACTTTGGCTTTTGGCAGCTTCAGAACGTTACAGAAGATCTCAGCCAAATGGCACTGCGTGTGGATAGTGTTCCTGCGATCCAGCGGCAACTCTAATTATACATTAAGGGAAACCACCATCAGGAATGCCTCCTAGTATGAAAAAGGGCTTAATTTCGTGCACAGACGAACACGAAACGTTTTAAAGGATGGAAACACGCCGGAATTACGTAGCTTATTGTGCCTCAGGTTAAACCAGTAGTTGTAGTGCTGTCCCGACGTTAGTCGCATAATAATAGCCTTGTAATGTTGGATAATACAACTTGATGGCTTGCTCTAGCAAACAAGCTACTTGATCGCTGTATCACAAGCGCATGTTCATTATAAAGGAACTACTTAAACTAATTATTTTACCTGCGCTATGATTTTTATTTATTATCAGCTAGTTACTACTAGTTAGTTAGTACTAGTTGTGTTGCCTGCAACACAAAGATTGCAAGTTCGAATCCCGACTGTATCAATGAGTTTCCTGAACTACTATCCTATCCTATGCGCTAATTCAGCTAATAGTATCTATCTCTGTGCCATTATTTCGAGATTGAGTAACAAACACCTGGGTAGGCGTGAAGAGACTAAATTGCAGTGTGACAGACCTTGACTGTGCGATCGATCACAAAATCTCATCGGTATTGACCACCGGAATTTAAACCTGCAACCTTGGTGTACTTTATTTACTCAGTCACCATGGCTCTTTAATATCATACCATGCCATTGCCCTTATTGATTTTTTTTACTTCCCTCTCCTATAAAATATACATATTTACTAGCTGGTCTCTGCCACGCTTCGCTGTGGATATGTGACTGATGCAAAAGATAGATAAAACAATCCTTGATGCGGATTATATATCATGCTAAAATTGCAGCTGGATCGGTGCAGAACTTTTTGAGTTTTTGAAGCGTACACAAACCAACATAACGTTTTTATATATGTATATAGATATATCCTCACGCCTTCCCACAAGGGTCCCCGAAGGGGTAGGCAGAGGTGTATAGGTAATACCCACACACCGACTTTCCGCCAAAGATATATTTTAGGTGCCAACGTGACAGTTGGCGAGTCCGTCGCCGTTATAGTCAAGCACGACTATAAATACGCCTTTGAATTACTTCTCAAACGTATGCAGGTTTCCTCTATATGTTTTCCTTCACCGTAAAGCTCGTGGTGTGACTAATCACTTTTTTTAGCAATATAATTTCAGATAAACAATGTGCAAAGTCTCTACGGAATTCGAATTAACTTTAGGACTCGTGACGATATTATTAATGATACCTATTTCTTTTATATAAGGTAACACTTTTTATTCTACAAGCGTATATCCTAATAACGCTATTTGGTTACTTGAAGTACCAAAGGCGGTTTACCTTTAGCCTTAGTGTTAAGGAAATAGAGCTCAAAGTTGGAAGAAATATTTTTAGTTCATGTAACAGGTATTCGATGTTTTTTAATTGTTTGCATTTTTATTTTTATCTTTAAGGCAAATCGCATCATTGAATTTTAATACGATGTAAATTGCGTATCTCACAGCAGTGCATTAAAATGTAAGTAACGGAATTTTGTTTAGTTGGCGCTTTGTCTATTATCTTATTTATAGGTACTAGCTGCGCCCGGGACTTCGTCCGCGTGGAATAGTGACTTTGGGCAGTATATTTTGGTTTATTAATTTTGGACATGTTAAGTGAAGCTTACCACAATATATTAGTGAAAACCACATCTAAATCAGATAAGCCGTTTCTGAGATTAGAGCGCACACAGGCACAGACAAACAGATAAACAGACAAATATTCTAACAATCTTGATAAAGGACCTTTGTTGGAAGGAAGGAAAGGAGAATAATATTTTTTCTCATGTACCCTCAATGTACAGACAGCGCGATCCCTAACATTTTTATTATATGTACCTATTGATTTATTTCTTCTGTGCGTGTGTTTGTCGTTGAACTCCTCCTAAGCATAGTATAAAGAAGAGGGAGTAGGCTATCTCCGGCCCAATTCGCGATAGAATTGCCTACTGTCTTAGGGTTGTCACTTTTAGCTAAATATTAGACGCGGCTGTTCGTGCTTCGCTAGCAACCACATGAACAGCGGCAATTAGGTATCTATAATAAAAAATAAATAAAGTGAATGAAATATTATCATTAAAAGAAATAAAAACAACATTAAAAACTAACGTCTGTCTCTTAGACTATAATCGAATTTGTTGTTATGATTCGAACTTTGTTTTATATGTATTTGATTTACTATTAGTCAATTAGGTACTCGTAAATGCTTATTTTGAATTACGATTTTCTGTAAGTAGGTAGGTACTTAGTTACTATACCTACAATACTGAGAAATCGGCATAACTAAACGTAAACAAAGAAATAGCGGCAAACCAATTGCCAGATCAAAAGTACCTAATACATTCTAGTAGGAAATTAGGCCTACTTACCTACTTCCCGTGTGATAGAAAACTAATACAAACAAAAAATATGTAAGTACGTAGGTATCTCATCATCAAGTAAAATTATATTATGCTAGAATAAGTGACTAACTTACCTTTCCTGTTCAATAGGTAATCTGAACAGAGACAGGTCTGGAATCGATGAATTATTAAGACACCCAAACACACAGCAATACGTTCTTCTGCGATTATCAGACATTTTGATGATGATATTGATGAATAAATCATTTAGCGGTCCCCAAGCGGTAGCCCAAAAGCCGTGACGCGCGCGCGAACCTTGTGCAGTGTTAGCTCCGACTGGCGCACTGAGAAACGGGTCAAGATTTTGTTAAAGTGTGGGTGCGTCGACACATAGATACAATAGCGCACACATACAAGCCGCTCGCGGTGCGTTTGTATGAAGATAACCTACTTCTCTTCTTTATACTATGTCCTAAGCGGCTGGACCAATCAAGAATGGTTAAGATTCACAATTGGACCCGATAGGTGGCGCTGCGATTGTGTTTCAGAAGCTTTTACTCATTCACCCTAGCGAAGCTGGGCGGGAGCAGTTGTCATGTATATGCCAGCCTTCCTGGTTCACTAAATTGATGACCCGTTATTTCCTTATGTACGGTCTCTTTGTATAAGGACGCCCTAAAGATTAAGCGCTTAGCATCAAGCTGCATCCGTGTTTGGCTGTGTATGACTTATTATATACATCCTCACGCACAAAAGGAGGTTTCCAATTCGACCGTCAATTCGTTGAATAAATCTTCAACTTAGAATGTACTAATTTCTTCGCAGCAACTGTCCTATTTTCTCAGACATCCTGTATTTTACCTACAAACATACATATCATCACGCCGAGCCCCTAACGGGGTAGGTACAGGCAATAGGGCGTGCTTCACTCTAAAAATCAAATCAAAATATTTTTAATCACATACGCCTAAGTGGGCACTTATAAGACGTCGAAAAAGGTGCACGGTTCGGGTTAGTCGTTTCCATAGAGAAGAACCGGCAAGAAACTCCATGACTTACACCCCTTTTTCGCTTCGTCCACATTCATCAGCTTCATGTATGCTCGCCGGTTTCGAGTACTCTTGACGTTCCCGTCCTTGAGTGTCCTATCGATTTGATCTAGGTAGTTGGAACGTGGTCTTATAAAATAATGGGGGGGGGGGGCTGAATTATTTAACATAAAATGTTTTATACAAAAAATTACGCATATCAAGTAGTTGTTGGGATCACTTCTAAGTACCCCTAGTACTTAGGGACCTTCCCTAAGTACTTGAGGATTAATAACGGACCTCCAGGATATGATACCATTGCCTAATTCGAACACCCACTAGTACAATTACAATGTATTGCGTGCTCTAAATGGGCGCATGAGCTATATAGATCGTTATATTATCTACACAGGATAAATTAATAGTTTTAGCTGTGGGGGTCGAGTGGTGACTGTACCAATGGAAAACTTTGTCTCGTTGAAGAATATGTCACGTCGGCACCTAAAATATATCGCTGGCGTAAAGTGGGTGTGTGGGTGGGTATTACCTATACACCTCTGCCTGCCTCTTCGGAAACCCTTATGGGAAGGCGTGAGGATATTTATATATAGAATAAAAAGAGGTTGATATCCCGATTATTAATTTTAAATGGTACACATTTTTTCCTGTATTGTTTTCCACTGTATTTTGGTTTGTTTTTTCTTTGTTTGACAATTTGTCTGTCCTGTCATTGGTCTGTAATCTGTCGGCCTGTAAGTGTCATTTGGTTTTTCGTAAACAACGAAAAAAATTTCTAATCTCTCTCAAATCTGTGTTTAGTTTGGGAATATAATTTAAGCTACCAACTCGATAAATAATGTGATAAGTCTGTAGATAAATAAATGTCAAAGATATGAAGATAAAAAATCCATGAGTTGGAGCATTTCAATATCGGAATATTACAAACAAATATGTAACACTTTCTCCAGTCTAAAGGGTGAGCAGAGGTGTAGGAACATCTTCTCTGCGTAGTCATATTTAGGTACCACCGCGACAAGTGGAGAGTCCGTCGCCGTTTCTCAAGCACGACAAGTACATACATTTTTGAACTTCATATGAAAAGTATGCAGGTTTCTTACGACCTTTATTTTACTGTATAGCTCGTGGTGTGATTAATCACTGTAGTAGATTCAGATAGAGGATTAGAGAATCAATAAAAAGTCATTGATCCAATCATGATTTGAACTTGAAATCCTTGCGTTGTAAGCAAGTACTCGAACCACTCAGCCACTACTGCTTCATAATAAACTAGTAAGCGTTAAAATATTTATAAATTACAGATTTAATAGTAAAATTGGAGACAAGAATCAACCAAGACAAGGTGAAGAGGTAACCTGCTAATAACGATTTACATTTCCAAGATACGTAATGAGCTATTATTTCAGGTAATTAACGCAGTTTTTGTCCAATGAATTGATAACAAACATAGATAGTTTTATACGAACGTTGTGAGTCATTGTAATTACAGTTTCCGCCCTTTATTTATGCGACCTCACCTTCAGGTTATTTTGTGTTTTTGCCCTGTCTCACAAAAAAGTCTGCATAATCAAATACCACTACTATCGTGAATTTAAACTCACTATAGTTTTTCGTTCGAGTTTTTCTTCGAAATGCAATCGAGTATAAAATATTTTGACATTCGATTCCACTATGGCGTGCTATTATCATCATCATTATTATATAGTGCCATAATTCCTTGTACGTATGTAACAAATATATATTCTTTTGGGGTTATATGTTGGTAGATACACACTGCGAAAGTGTATGGAAGAAATGTCATAGGGAGTCCACGTTCCAACTAGATCAAATCGATCGGTCACTCAAGGGAACGTCAAGAGTACTCGAATTCGGCGAGCAAGTAGGTTTGTAAGTCTATAGACAACTGACGCTCTACACTTTCTGCCTTGCCTGTGAGGGCTGATATATTAATGAGGTGTGTGTCAAGTTCATAGTGTGTTGTTTTGTGTGATTGATATATAAATCATTACCTTATTAAGTCTTATCTTCAGTTTGTAAACTCAACATCTGTTTTATATTTAGTTTGTTAACCTCGTTTGTAGAGACGTGGTGGCCGAGTGGTTCGAGTAGTTGCCTACGCCACAAAGATCGCAAGTTCGAATCCCGATTGTACCAATGTTTTTCTGAACTTAAGTACAGTGATTAGTCACACCACAAGTTTTACGGTGAAGGAAAACATCGAGAGGAAACCTGCATACGTCTGAGAAGAAATTCAAAGGTGTGGATAGTCGTGCTTGAGTAACGGCGATGGATTCGCCATCTGTCACGTTGGCACCTACAATATATCTCTGGCGGAAAGTGGGTTTATGGGTACTACCTATACACCTTTGCCTACCCCGTCGCGGACCTTTGTGGCTAAGCGTGAGGATATATATTGTTATTACCTCGTTTGTATAACAACAACAACAACAAACAAACAAAGTCTTCATGTAACACGACCTAGTTATAATGCGTGTTTCGATACAGTGATTAGTTGATTTAATCGTTTGATCGAACTGAAATTATCGAACTTGGAAATGAGACCATGTCAGTTAGATGAAGAAATTGTTTGGTCATTAATAAGTACTGTTGTCCCTAGTCATTCCCCACTTCCTCATTGCCTAGCTGATTGGTTGTTAAGTATATCGCGAGCGGCAGATAGCACCCTAGATTTTCGCACTATAGAAGGTATATATATATATATATATATATATATATATATATATATATATATATATACACTATAGGCTATGGTCTGGTCAATATCCAGTTTTGGCAGAATAAAGACTGGTACCACGAACCGTATGTATGTACCGACTTGGCATTTACGTTTCCTATATCTACATATCTTTTTAAAACGCCTTTGAATTTATCCTCAGACGTATGCAGGTTTCTTCTCGATGTTTTCCTTCACCGTAATGCTCGTGGTGGGTTCAGAAATTTCATGGGTATAGTCGGGATTCGAAATTGCAATCATTGTGTTGAAGGCAACTAACTACCCGAACCACTCGGCTCCAGCCACCACGGCTCTTAATGAGCCTTGGCGACCGAGTATAGGAATTAATTTAGTATATACATTTTATTATTATTATAGTATAATTGAATGTGAAGCTCATGGTAAGGGATAAATATTTGACTTGATATTTTTAAATACAGTGGAAAACCCCTCACGTCCACGGTTTAGCTTCAAATCGCCAGTTTTTTTGTTAGTGACTGTCTTACTGTTAATTAGTTAATTCTTATGACGTTTTTGCACTGACTATAAATTATTAAAAATATAAAAGATTCTGAGAAGAGTTGGGTCGTGTCAAGTTCATTATCGAAAAGATAATTGATTGGTCGGCTTTTTGACACTTTACTTTCCTTTTCATTATGACGTCATATGTTGTGGTTAATGAGAGATACATTGCTTCCTATGTGAGTCAGTTATGAATATCCAAACCGCTATATATATCCTCACGCCTTCCCACAAGGGTCCCCGAAGGGGTAGGCAGAGGTGTAAAAGTACAGCGTGACAGATGGCGAGTCTATCGCCGTTACTCAAGCACGACTATACATACGCCTCTGAGTAGACTCCTTTTACCTTATTTTCACATAAATATCGACTGTAAAGTTATAAACATGTAGAATCTAATAACGTTTTTTTTTGTTTTTATATCGTTAATACATAGTTTCTATATACCCCATTAAGCAATTCAGAGTGAAAATTCGGCGTTATCTAAAATAAGTTGATAAAATCTGGTCAAGTTGAAACCTCATTCAAACATTGTAATTTTTAAATAAGATTCTTAAAAATATCAGAACCAACTAGTTTTGCTTAGTACTCAACTGTAACAGCGAATTTGAATTGCAAATTATTATTATCTCTGAAAAATTAATAAAGTTTATAGAAATACCGGTGTGAAAACATTTTTGTAAGTGTCAATTACATAGTGTACATTTTATTAGCACATTTTTCACTCGTTTTAGGCCGGAAAATCATCACATAGGAATCAGGTCTCACATTCTTTTCGAACGCTCAGATTAATTTATTCTACATCATGCACGGAGCTCTCTAAGAATGGTGTGAAAAGAGTTCTCTCGGTATCAAACGATCGAAATCTTTGTTTCAAGTGCTCATAGGAGGTAACCGCTTATCGTCAAACGTCATACCATTAAATCAAAAAACAATACATAACGATAAGATTATATCATTTCGCATTCGGTCGAACCTATCATGTGAATCGGTTTGCTCATTAAAACTCAGCAAATGGTCGACTGAAATGGTATTTGTATACTTTGTAGTATTGATTAGAGATAATGTAATATCAAAATTTACTAAATAGTTTACCCATTGTAATAAATGTATCTAGTGGTGAACACAATAATGGCTTCTAATTATCTTGCGAACAATCGACCAGATCTGTCTTGATGAGACGTGTTTATTTTATATTCGCTACATCACCATACATACATAACCTGCTGTTATAGTGCGGGAACAATACCACTCTAAGACTAAACATCGCGCGCTACAGACGTGCAACGTCTATAATAAAAAATAACAATTAATGTTTATTATTACAGTGCTGAATTAAGTTAAATAATAATAAGCTATTAATAGAAGCGCAAGAGTTTCGTAGCAAAAGCGTAGCAGTCGCCTACGAGCCTCCGTCGCGTACGTGTTTGTGTCGTATCGAATTTTTGACGGTTCGCGCGCCTACGATCTTCTATCCTGAAAGAGAAAATGGCCACGAAAACTATACATAGTAAGTACTTATAATAATAGATATATGTAATAATAATAAAAAAGTTTTTTTTTACCATATATTTACCGATTCTATACCATACCATGCCAAGACAATAAAATTGTTTCTTTTAAAAGTTCCATATTTCTATTTTCTTTGTTGATGAACTTCACCAGATTAAATAGTTTTATTTGGTTGAATATCTTATAATTTTATAATATTGTCAACTTTATATGTAGGTATATTTATTATAGTGTATGCTATCAAATTAATATTTGTATTTTCTTCACACCTTCCCACAAGAGTGCCCAAAGGGGTAGGCATATGTTTGTAGGTAGAACGCATACACCCACTTTCCACCAGACATATATTTTAGGTGCCAACGTGATCGATGGCGAGTCCGACGCCGTTATTCAAGCACGACTACACAATATCTTAATATATAACGTTTTTTGTCCGCGATGGGCTCCTAAACAACTTAACCGATTTCAATCAAATTGCACACCGTGTGCAGTTTGATACAACTTAAAAGATAGGATAGCTTACATCACAATTGGACCCGATAGGTGGCGCTGCGATCGTGTTCCAGGAAGTTTAACCTTTTCCCTCGGGCGAAGCTGGGCGGGACAGCTAGTAGCCTTTGAATTTCTTCTCAAACGTATGCAGGTTTCCTCTCGATGTTTTTCTTTACCGTAAAGCTCTGTGACTCGACTAATCACTGTACTATGTATAACAATGTGACTATTACTATTACTATTAGATACGTTAAAAAAAACTCATTGGTAAAGTCGGCAATTGCAATTTTTGTGCTGCGGGCAGCTCCTCGAACCACTTGGTCACCACGGCTCTCTGTTTGTTCATTAAGATTAATAGATCTTAATTATGTGGCTATACATAAACAGGAAATAAACATACCGATAAAATGTACAATCAATTTAATTGAAGGAATTATAGATAAAGTTGTATACTTTGATTTATATCGATTTTATTTATATTTATGCGCAACACGTCACTATGATAATACTATTATGTGTTATGTTAACAAGCGAATGATGTTTGATGTTTAAGTAAATTTCAATTAGATGTTTTTCTTCACCATGAAGCTCGTAGAGAGACTAATCACAGCAGGGAGTCGAACTGGAAAAAATATGTATATAACATAAGCAAATCGTAAGTCACATTCAACGTACGTATTTATTATCAGTTTTCTTTCCCCGATGTGGTTGTTAAATAACCTTCGTTTTAATATAGTGTCCCATCTGTCTTCTATCTTCTTGCCTCTCTAAAGGCACCCCATTAGGAAGGGAGAAGATAGATTCTGGTTTAATATCAGACTTGTCAGAGAGATATAGCTGCCAACATGGCATATGATACATACATACGACTCCGAGTCCCTCATTACATCTATATTAATTTCAGGAACAACTAATGTGATTTGTATTTTCTTTGTATTAGATAGTCGGTTTATTGAGGAAGGATATCGAAACACTTAGCAAGTATATGTTTTGTAGGGATTACATAAAAAAAAAAATATTTAGGTATATATGTCAAATGTCCTTTAACAGTGAATAATATAAGGTTAATTAAACGTACTAAACGACATTTGACACGTATTCCTAAATATACACATTTTAATGATAATCCTTACAAAACATAAACTTGCAAGGTGTTTAAATTTTTCTGATGAGAAGTGTGTATATTATCAGGCTACTAACCAAAGGATAACAGACGAGCAGTCAAATTTAGCAGTCAACCGCGGGGTACAGTTTGTAGTTAATATTTTGGGCTGCTCGTAGGTAATATTTGTATTACTAAAAACCCTATTTGCCTACCCCGTAAGGGACTCGGCGAGATGATAATGTACATATGTACACCAAGATAATTATCTTACTCCTGATAAACGGTTACCGCTGCATATGGGCTTTTGAAACACCCTTGTTATCACGTGCGCTTTACCGATGCTAGTATTTTTCTTATACATCATCTTTGTATTACAACTGGGCAAAGGGGGACCCCTTTGCCTCCTCTTTTTCTACTCTACGTAACTTTTTTTAAGTTTTCGTATAGTTTCTTACCGAAACTTTCTGAACCGGTGGTCGACTGTAGAGTACTCATATGTAGGAACAGGATCGTGGTCTAAATTTTATAAATCATTATGGCTGTATTTGGCTGAGCTTTCCTTATTTTTGTTTGCAGTCATAAACCTAATTCCATTTGAATAGCACTCAAAGTGTGGCGTTTGCTTATCACAGATCATTATCGTGGTGAGTAGTGTTTACGCGTCATTAATATTACATTAACTATGATTAAATTGATAAAGACAAGTTGTGCTTGTGTTGAACGATTCTATTAATATTTTAATCTTTAGCAATTATATCTTTTTGTTATTAAAAGAATGTGAAAATTTGGTGTACCTAATCGAGCTAATTATAATTTTATCATGTGATTGACCGATTCGGACGTACTTTTGAAGACCATGTATCAAAGTGACGTAAAAGAATCGTTTTCGTATAGAGTTAAAAAAATAAACACCTGTGGTTTAATTTCCTAACATCACCTATTTAGGATTATTAAGCCCTTATATCCTGGTGTCTTCATTAAAGGTAGACTATCAATTACCTGAATCACGAGGGACTCGGCCAGGTCACTTTTATTTATTCGTAAATATTTGTCTTAAATGTACTAACTTTCCCTTGAGCGCATATAATAAATAAAACCGTTACATAAAATCGACGAGGAAATCATTTCATTTGTCTGACGGTAACAAAAAATCTGTTTATCTTTTATCTACATCTTCTATGTACATATATGAACATTAATACTCCAACTGAAACCAGATATTTATCATGAACACACCGCTATCAACCACTCCCAATAAGTGGTACTTGATGCCGCTGTGACGTCACTAAGTTCAATATTTGGCCAACTCACCCCGCGCCTGTTAACAATACTATCAGGCAAACGTTTGGTCAAATGTTTGGACCACACAATGCTTGAACACTTAAGATAACGTCTCGTGGCAGTGTATTCAGGGGCAGTATTTACATTTCATTAAAGGTTACACCGCGAGAGTTGGTACAGTTTCCTCTGCTGTGCATATCTAAATTCTCGCCGTAATGGTTTCAATGAAACTTGCGTATAGATTATAGTATATCATCAAGACTTCCCACAAGGGTCCCCGAAGGGGGAGGCAGAGGTGTATAGGTAGTATCTACATACCCGCTTTCCACCAGAGATATATTTTATGTTCCAACGTAACAGATGGTAACCGTTTGCCATCAGGCGAGCAGCATACTTGTTTACGCCTTTGCATATAAAAACCAAAATAAAAGGTGGCATCTCTTATGACCGCCAAGACTTGTCTTAATTGTTAATTTGTTGCATGTTTCGTTGGTTATCTGGCTTTAAGATAAGAAACAATTGCTATCGTTTTTTGATATATTTGTAGTAAAGTAGGTAGGTGCATACTTTACTAGAGTAGATCGGATTAAAATGATATATTACTGAATGAGTTTTATCACGGATGTGATTTGGTCGTGATTGTATTAATATTATTTGTGTTTGTAAATCTGCTATGAAATTTAATGACACTTATCTATACTATAATACTATACTTATAGTATTACTCTATTAACTATATAATAATAATAATATATATATTAATATTATAAAGAGGAAAGATTTGATTGTTTGTTTGTATTGAATAGGCTTTGAAACTACTGGACCGATTTGAAAAATTCTTCCACCATTGGAAAGCTACATTCACCCTGAGTGACTTATTTTCTTATGTCCACATGTTTAATATAAGAAAGACTTAATAGCCACTATACAATAAGATAAAAAAAAATTACAACACTTCCACAACAGTTTTCTGACAGAACTACAAACATACCAACATAAGTAAGGCATGTACCTATATTAAAATTCAAGCTCAACAGTTTGTTATTCGCGCAAATCTCTACAGTCGGATTGGAGAAACGTTTTTGCGTTTGACAATTTGCAAAAATCAAGTATGTAGTCAGATAGAATGAACGCTTAGCAACGCTGTAGGTTCTTGAGAAGGAGGTATGAATGCCATTATAATCTCGTAATGAATCAATCTGAAAGAACAGTACCAGATTGTTAAGGCTCCCGACGTCTGTCAGGTATCTGCTCTTATAACCCCACTGTGTAATCAGGTATCAGATTATAGAATCAGACCCAATATATAATTGGCAACCGGCAACGTGTTGTTCGGAGCACGTAATAAAATAATCACAGTAAGAAATAGATCATACGAAATGCAACACGAAATGGAATATACTTTGTTTACGATGTTTGTCTGTCATGTTTTCCATCGGTTTTTATTTATATGTATCTATTTTAAAATAACGTTCATATTTTAAACCCACGAAAATAAATTGCGACACCTTATTTTCACGCGTACATTAAAAATACATTGAAAGTGTGTCGCGACCTCAAACTAAATTGGAATTAAGTCCTATCTATTACTTTTCAGTCGACTGTCTCGTTATCAATGTTTTGAGTCTCATTAGTTTGAAATGTACTTGATGCATTTTAATTTCTCATACGTTTATTTGGAGCGCTGCTCTCTAAAGGATCGGAAAGCCGCTGAATCAACGATGCAAAACTTGTTATATCTTACTCACAATTAAAGGCCTCAATTTGACTGTATTGTACACTTACGTACAAATCAAAATCCCTTACGTGCTCGTCTACTACAAGCGTAGAGCAACAGAGAGCGTAGAGCGTTAGTTTTCTCTAGACACAGACCTCTTTCGCTTCACCCACATTCGTCAGTCTCTTCAGAAACGCTCGGTGGTTTCGAGTACTTCTACGAGTACGTTCACATCCTTGAGGGTTCGATCAATTTGATTGTATTGGTTATGTGTGTATGAAAAGGGTGACATCTTGATGTCTTTTGTATTCACTTCAAATATTGAGGGAATGATGCAGGTTTTAATTAGCTAGTACGCTAAGATAATAAAAAAAAACTTATAAGTGAAATAAGGACGGGCAAAAGCGGGGATGATATTCATTCCAATTAAGTAAATTTTGAGTATCGTCGTGGTTTTCTTAAGTTATATTTAGCTTCATGGCCGACGACGTCCCGCCGGTTCTGTAATCATAATCTAATGTCAACATGAAACAGGTTGAGAGATAAGAGTTTATTAGAATAAAAGTTTGCACCTTAATCTGTTGATAGCTTAGCTTACTCGATCAAATTATATATCCATGAAGTGGAAGCAATATAGATTAACGGCCTACTTACATTTGTATCAAGTACGTAAATAGTTAACTTGAAACTTCAAATTTTGAAATTACACGCTTTTTCTGATTCTTGAAGAATAATCGTACCACGAATAGACGCGGCGCTTGATTGCCTGTAGCATATTATTGTACAAGATTGTCTTTCTTTTTAATAGTATGTATATTTTAAATAATCTACGAACGATTCTCATGTTTTCACTCCTTTCCCTCAGAATCTCCGTAGTTAATAGTTATAGCAGAGAATTTCCTGCCAGCGTGATAAGTTACATTTATATACTTCTTTAATATTTAATAATTTCAGCTCTAAGTTAGCAGTCTACGCATGGTGTGATAAATCACTTACTTACGTTCCGAAAATACTATTGGGTGTTGAACCTGCAATCTTGACTCTACTCATAACTCAACCACCGGCTTAATTACATAATATTATGGAATTATATTTACACAACATGTAATAATGATCCAGATTATGCCTAATAGGCATACTTGGAAAATTACATGCTGCGAAGACAAATGCACTCTCTTTATTACCGTATAATGTATTCTTTTTGATGAGAATTCTGTAATTTGAATATGACTGCGACACAATGTGCTTAGGGGCTTAGAATGTCACGGTAAGTTGAAGAAACAAGTCATTTTGCGTTCTGGATATTTTGCGTTACACTGTGAATGGGAAAATAGATTTGTATCTAATTCGTGACAAACAATGATGTATCTGCAAAATTGATTGTTATACGGAGGCGCGGTAACAATACCATTTTGTACGCTTTGCGATACGCTCGCTTCACACTTTACAATTGGTCAATGTCAGTATCGGTAAATTGGACTGTCTACGTCACACGAAGACAGTCCAATTTACCAATTACAGGATATATCTTACAATTAAATCTATTAATTAAGGAATAATTATAGTCTCGATGGACTCGTGGTTATGACATGTTCTCGTATGTATACTCTAGTACTAATATTAAAAGCCGTGGTGGCCGAGTGGTTCGAGTAGTTGCCTGCGACACAAAGATCGCAAGTTCGAATCCCGACTGTACCAATGAGTTCTTCCGAACTAAGTACAGTAATTAGTCACACCACGAGCTTTGCGGTGAAGGAAAACATCGACAGGAAATCTGTATACGTCTGAGAAGCATTTCAAAGGCGTATGTATAGTCGTAATGGAGTAACGGCGATAGACTCGCCATCTGCCACGTTGGCACCTAAAATATACTTGCGGAAAAGTGCGTGTGTGGGTACTACCTATACACTGCTATACTATACTCTGCCTACCCTTCGGGGACCCTTGTGGGAAAGCGTGAGGATTACGGAACAGAATAAGGATCGGAAACGGTAATTTTGTATATATACCATAGGTGTATGAAAATGTATGTGTGTATTAACTATTAAGATGTTAGGTACGTATATAAAATAAAAACGCTTGTCGCCAATTGAACAAGCCATCGCAACTATTCGGAATCCATTCGTTTAATTCCTTTGTCGTTAAATATAGATTGGTTTTCAGGGCCCCGAAATGCACCAATGCGGAACTTTTATTCAATTGTTTAAAACATCACTTGTCATTGTAAAGAGCAGGCACAATTTATTTTTAGTGAAAAAAGAGTAGCACTTTTTTTTTAAAAACGAAAATGGCGTTCTTGTATTTTCGGCCTGCTTGGTAGTAAGTGGCTACTGTGCAAGATAAGTACATACAGTCATGTATGTTGTGATAGAATTTTAACCAACCCTAGTCCTCCAGTATGTATATTATTACCAAATATTGGGTAAATTTGAATTAATCATAGACGTTCCTTCATTATTGATTGTTTGATCGAGACGATCTTTCATTACACTTGACGTCCATGCGATAGCTACTCTATGCTATAGAGTTAAAGATCCGAAAATTTATATCAAGGATTTTAGTAAGAAATAAAAATATACGTTTTCCAACTTTATTGCAAAACCATTTAATATTAATTAATACCCGTTGGTTAATGAATTGTACTGATATGAATTTAACGCTTGGTATAGGTAAGGTATTTTGTTCATGCCAAATGAAATACCAGGCTGACGAAAGTATTTCTTGTTTAAACATGAGGCAGATCTTGATTCGGAACTCTTATAAAATCTAACATTTAAACAGCCGTTCGCTTTTTACATCGACGTACGATTGTGTTTATAAATTATTCTCCGACCATTATTACAGTAATTTTGTTTAATTAATAAATCGTTGGGAAGCCCACTCACAGAGCATCATTAAAAATATTATCTTGCAGTGTTCTTCAACGTACAAAAATAATGTTACAAATGGTTTGAATAATAACACACCGCATTCTGTATAAAAAGATGTTTACGCCAGTTCAAAATGAGTAGTGTTAAGGTATTAAAATTGTGTGTTCATTAAACTTGATCTGCTTGAGAAAAAACTAAAGGTAGAAAAGTAAGGCTAAACTTTTTCACTTGTGTTGGCAGCAGAGAGATAAGACCCACTATGTTGCCGACACAGTATATCTGTCCAAACGCAGAGTGGCAACTCGCAAGTGATACTTCGGCGTAAATAGGCTAAGGTAACCTGTTTCCATCAGGTGTTCTTGTTGCATAAAAAAAACTTTTTGAATAGAATGTCTTTAGATATTTTACATTCCCAACATATACGTAGATGTCATCAAACCGAGACCCTCAAGGGAAAGGCAGAGAGACCAGAGCAGACAGACGTCTTTCGCTTCTACCGCATTCATCCGTCTCTTCATACACGCTCATTGGTTTCAAACACTCTTGACGTGCGGTGCTTTAGTGTTCGATCGATTTGATCTGGGTAGTCGTAACGTGGTCTTTCTTTACATCTTCTCCCATACATTTAGTAATAATAATAATGAATAAGAAAGAGCCTCGAAAAAATTCCTAAAGAGGCTCGCTTTAGATTGATATGTCAAAGACCTGATCACAGAAAGACCTGAAGACAGAAAGCTGTGCTCTTTGTACGCCATATATCTTTCCATTCTAATATGAAAATAAACATGAAATTAGCTAGATTAAGATATATTCTATATCAAATGTTACGCTGGTTAAATTGCGGGATATATCTATCTATCTCTGGTGTTTAGTAAGTACTTTATACTTTAGTGCTTCGTCATTCAGAGGAAATTCATTCAAAGATATTGCAAACTCCATAGTACTAATTAATCTTTTTCCAGCAGTGTGAGGAAGGAAGGATACGCCATACGATAGGCTTTGAATAATTAACAAGCGCGACATTGAGAACACCACCAGTATAACCTGACCCCTTGTCAAAATCAGAGTCAGATTTTCTATGCGTCGAATAACATTATCAGGTATTTGATTAGAATTAAAGTTATACGTTTTGGTCGGTTGTACAGAATAAAATATCACTAGGTAATAAAGACACCAAACCATGTTTATAAGGTCAATGAATCTTAAATATTTTTTCAAGGATTGCCATATAAATGGCTGAGTGATAGATTTCTTTGTGTGCACATCCCGCGACTGAGGTCAGTCACCGTAAGAGTATAGAAAAAATATAATTCGAAAATGTACCTACTATATATTTCATGCGGTCAATTGTTTTGTATTTGTAAAAAACTATTTGTCGTCGAATTTTATTGCTTCTGAGCATCTCGTCTTTTCTTTTTTTATACAACAAGAGTGGCAATCAAGCGTACGGCCCACCTGATGGGAAACGGTTACCGTAGCCTATTTACGCTCACGATACCTAAGTATCACTTGCGCGTTGCCACTCTGTGTTCGGAGAGTTATAGTGTGTTGGCAGCATAATGGGTTTAATCCCTCTGCTTCCAACACAATGTAACAATCCTCCCCCCTCCCCAAGGAGCTCATTACTGGAAACCTTATTCACCGCGTAGGAACACAACACAAAAAATTGTGTTATTTGTGGCTACGGACTTCTGTAAGGTGGAGGTCCTGCCCCAGTCGGGCAGCTCCGAATTCGAACGGGAACCCGTTATGCCCTACCTCTCTTCTTCTTCTTCTAATATTTCTAAGTCCTTCTCCCTCCTATACATTTTATCATATAAACAGTAATATCATTGCAGGTGTGGAAATAACCAGCCCAGTTCCGGTTGCCACCCCCCACCACAGTAGTCCGACATCGAGAAAAGGTAAGCGACACGCGTCTACACGCGAAAGTAACAAACTTTTCCATTTATTCAAAGGCGTATGTATAGTCGTGCTTGAGAAACGGCGATAGACTCGCCATATGTCATGTTGTCTAATATCTCTGGCGGAGAGTGGGTGTGTGGGTATTATTACCTATACACCTCTGCCTACCCCTTCGGGGACCCTTGTGGGAAGGCGTGAGGATATATATAAGTTATTTTCTTGTTTCATCAAAGACTACTATTACACATTTACTTATTATATTAACGCGGATTATATTTTGTGTCAAAATTTTAGTTAAATCGGTACAAACAAAGTTTTAAAAGCGTAACACACCAACTTTTAAGATATAGGATTTGCATCAGGTGTTATATGAGCTTTTCGTGGGATGCGCGTCGCTTGCTTAGGTTCTTGATTGTTTATTGTATAATATGTGAATTTTTCTTAACTTAACTTATATATAACTAACATTTGATGTAAGAAAAACACGTATTAACAAAATTTACATTGTCTTAATAATTTTTTTATGTGACGTAAATTTTTGTGACGTCTCCCTATTTGTGGTTGGCTTAAAATATTGTGACCCTTCCATTCTATTCTTCCAATAATGCTCTTCTAATGATCATACTACAGAGGGGTAGGCAGAGATGTATAGTATCAACACACCCATTTTTACCTGAAGTATATTTTAGGTGCCAATGTGATGGATAGCGAGTCTATCGCCGTTTTTCGAGCACGATTCTTCTTTATCAGTCAGAAAAACTCATTGGTATACAGTCGGGAATCGAACTAGCAACAGTATGTTGCAGGCACTCGAGCCACTTGGCCACCCTGTCCACTAAGACCAAGATAAAAATATTCGTGCTTATCACAAATATTTTCTCCATCGAACCCACTAACCACCTCAATCGTATTACGTACCACTAGTCCGTAAGGACGTCAAGAGCCTATTTTTCAGAGAGTAAAAATTAAAACAGGTGAGACTGGCGTATTTGTAAGCTTTTGCAATGAAAAGTTTGCATCATCCATCCAATGCAGAAGCAATATAACATATTGATTTGTTACCGCAGCCATGATGGCGGCATTCTCCAAGCTTACAATAAATTACGGCTAAAGATAAACAATAAAAAGTGAACATACTATTTGAGTTTTGCGATATTTTTACCCGTGTAGTGTGGGTTTATGTAAATTACTACGTCATGGTAGATTGTTTATAGAAGTAAGAGGCAAGTAAATACAGTATTTTAAATGGGTTACATACAAACCGTTTGTTTTAAATCATTATGCTAAAATTAGTATTTGCCCCGTATGGTAGGGTAGGCAGAGGCGTAATAACAACTACTTGTCACCAGATATATGTATATAGATGTCAGGCCAGACACGTTTTCTATTCCTACTATTTCCTGCTTATTAATATTTGAAAACTGTTCGTAAAGTTCGAGTAACTTAAATCCACTGTTCAGAAAAACTAATTGATACTGGGGATTAAATTGGAAATACGAATATGATACGTGCTCCCTGGTTGTTACTCTTCCAGAGGTCATATAACAATGTTTGATGGAAAAATAGTTCGATGCACACCATGCTTCGAAATATATCCTATAGAAGTGTCCTCTTATAACGTAGACGTAATTATAATAAGAGTATATGATTTTATAACACCATTGATGGGAACATTCCGCCATTCGTTTCGATTAAAATGAACCGTCTGCTCAAGTTAATAAAAGTTAATTTATAATGATCAAGTTAAAGAGATAGATGAGTGAAAGGATTTATCGGGCTCGTGAAAGTGTCTCCCTTTCCCCTTTGAATTGTGCCTTCGTATTGCATCATATGTTCGTATTACATCACGTGATGCACCGATGGTGCGATTATAATTGAAGGGACATTATACAATTTTGATAATACTGTCGTCTCGACAAGTACCTATGCCACATATTTCTTTCGATCTTGTTACACTCGCATCTCATTGTTCACATGTATAAAAAAGTAATAAAAATCGCGTTCCTAATCTTTGAATTTCTTCTAAAACTTATGCAGGTTTTCTCGCGATGATTGCCTTCAACGTAATGCTCGTGGTGTAACTGACTAATTACTGCACTTAAGTTCAGAACAGAACGTTGATACAGACGGAATACGAACTTGCAAAGTTTGTGTTGCAGGCGACTACTCGAACCACTCGGCCACCACAGCCCATAATCTAGATCTATTGGGATCCATTAGATTTAGAACCTAGAACATATTTCACGAATTTATATTACAAATAAATATGTGAGTGTCTAAGTCAGGGAAACTGTTCTGGGTCATAGCTCAGAATAGCTAAAGGAAGCTGCTAAACAACTAAACGACATCTCCCACGCTATGAGGAGCAATTCTATGTAATTGCGTCCCAGATACTCCTAACTGAATTTGGTATGATACTTCCTTGCACACTAAGTAGCGACGATGTTATTAAATATATAGTAGGTGGAGGTAAAGATATACGCACTCTTTGTGTATCGGCTTTATTTAGTACGTCTTTTAATATCGTAAAGTTTTTCTCACGAAGTTTTCCTGCACCGAAAAGGTGAGGGGGGGGAGCCAATAGTCTAAACATAAGTTTAGAGCACTCATGAATAAAGACCACCGG
This sequence comes from Drepana falcataria, assembly GCA_945859725.1. NCBI lineage: Eukaryota > Metazoa > Arthropoda > Insecta > Lepidoptera > Drepanidae > Drepana > Drepana falcataria. Next base: position 10,580,221 of record OX243927.1, on the reverse strand, counting down.
TGTTGAAATTGTTCCTAACCGAAGATTTTTGCATAATTCCAGCTTAAAAATCCGGTGTAAAAACGATTACACAAAAAATAACTATACTGTACTTTGCATCCGCTAGATTTTCATGTTCATTTTGTAATCCTCTTCTTAACGTACTCGCATCGAGCGTGTGTTCGTGCTTGTATTGAGAATAAGGAGGCGCCCCTGAAGCGGGGCCTGCTTCCATATCAGGTTCCTGAATAAGATAATAATAATAAGAAACTAACCTAATGATAAGGAACGCCAGAACTTTTATAATGTAGCTACTCTCCATAACTAAATAAATATACCGAGGAAAACCTAGCTCGGGCCTCACGGGCATGATTGACAGAGTAACTGTAGCTCCATTTAATAGATATAATTAGATTTGCGAAGAGCATGCATCATTTGAGCAAAAAAGGCTGTGATGCCGTTAAATTCGAATCGCGTACGTATCAAAAAAACAGGTTGTAGTCATGACTTTGCCTGTGATGTGAGAAAATGCATTAAATATGTCGTATATTTGATGCATTTCCTCACATTACACGGATAACGTTTTAATAAAAATTTACAGCACGAAGAAATAAATACACGTGTGTTAGACGAACATACAAAGCCAGCAAGCCTCTATAACCGAAAACCCAAAAAGTCGGTGAACCTGCCTGCGTTGTTAAAAATCGCAGGTTTGATTCCCATTGTGACACGAAGATTTATGTATTTATTTATGTATGTGAGTGGACTAACGCAAGATATAATTAAATATGGTTCTTAAAAAAGGCCAGGTAACAGGTACACTTTGACAAGTCGTAAACTTAACTATAAGTAACAGACAGACATCAAACGAGTTTCACGAAATTTGATGTACATGAGTTAGCAAAAACTGGGCCATTGCCCCCTCGGTGAGTTCTTGTGAGTAAACGTGGGTGGGCGCATAGAATTGATGTTATTTTAATGATTTAACATGAGCTTTACCGTGAAGGAAAACATTGAGAAGAAACCTGTATGAATTTGATAAAGCCGTATTAGTCTCGGTTGAGAAACGGCGGGAACTCGCCATCTGTCACGTTGACACTTTTCTATTCAGGTGTATATCGATGACATGACATGAGCAAATTATGATATCTTGTGGTCTATTAGTCTAGAGAGAAGTGGCGCTCTACTCTCCCTGCTACTCTTATGTTAAATATAATTCTGCTATAAAACTGCTATATAACTGCTATATAAAACTTCTATAAAACTGCTATTGTTAAATATAATTCTCACTAAGTGAATTATTGTTAGTCTTTTGAGACTTAAAGACTCATTAAACGCATACATAATTTACAAAAAATACTGCAATCATTTATAGATCCTTTCGGAAGAGAGTCAATGTAAAAAAATGTAAATTCTTAGTATCTAATACCTAGTCATAATTACTACCAACCGGAGAAGAAAGTTTTTAAATCGATCGTATTTAGTTCGCGTTCTGCATACATTATGTTAATGTACCAAATTGGATATTTATGCTCTGCAATTTGTCTTAATGTAAATTAATTTTATCGTAATAGATAAAATTAAGAACCCCGATGGTCGAGTGGTATTCAATTGATATATATATACATATCTTATCTTAATATATATACATTACGTGTCACGTTGTTTGTCCGCGATGGGCTCCTAAACTACTTAACCGATTTCAATCAAATTTGCACACCTTGTGCAGTTTGATCCAACTTAAAAGATAGGATAGCTTACATCACAATTTGACCCGCGTTGCGATCGTCCCGAGCGAAGCTGGGCGGGACAGCTAGTATGTATATATATCTCCCCAATCGTCCCCTCCAGTATTGTCCCCAAATGGGTTGGCAACGTGACAGATAGTGAGTCCGCTATATGTTAAGCATGACTACATACGTCTTTGAATGTTTCCTTAAACTTATTCATGTTTCCTCCTGATGTTGTCGTTCACAGTTCGTGGTGTGACTAATCACTGTACTTATATTCAAGAAAACTTGTACAGTCGGGATTCCAAACTCGCAATCATTGCGGTGCTGGTGGCTATTCGAAACACTGGATGTCCACTCTCAGGAGTCTTAACAAATTTTTGTTATTGTACCTACAAAGAGACTTGCAATGACTTATGTTACAATACGTCATAGACTAGCAGGGGATCACTGCGATACAGCTAAAGCTAACGATAGCAGGCAACCCAGTAGTGGGTTAAAAAAAACTTATATGATGATGACTATACAGTCCAACTCAACTCCTATCTCGCCAACCAGTAACGCTCTATGCCTACCTTCCAGCCTTACCAGCCTTAGCTGTTTGCATAGCAAGTAAAATGTGCCTAGCTAGAGGCCTTGATCACGCCATTGTTCGGATAAGCAAAAAAATCCTTGGACACAAGCTTTGACACATCCATATCATCAAGCCGAGTTCATATCAGATTAGGCAGAGAGAATAGAGCCCCAGTTCTCTCTAGACTTACATACCTCTTTCGCTTCGTCCACATTCATCAGTCTTTTCATATATGCTCGCCGGTTTCGAGTACTCTTAACGTCCTTGAGTGGCCGATCGATTTGAACTAGGTAGTTGGAACGTGGTCTTCCTCTGCCTCTTCTTGTATACATTTTCGCTTTGTATATCTGCTTCGTCAATCCAAAATATGATGGTGCTGATAGCTCCTCAAGGTTCCACCCTAACCTTTTTGCGTGCTTTGCAAGGGGATTACTGAAGCTGTTAAAATGCATATGTCTACGTTTAATATGTTGTTGTTTGTTAAAAAAATACTATTAAACGTGTTGGCACATCTGTGGTATTATAACAACAAATTGAAAAATAAAATTCTATGTTCTTCGGACCATTTCCTGTCGTAACTAAATATCGCTCTTAGAATAGTCTCAAAGAGATTATCTTTTCAGTCGACCTATTTTCTGCTCTTGCTACATTGATGTGAGTCAAAACTCTTTGTATCTGTATAGATGTCATGTGGATATTGCTGGAAACTCCACAGTCTGTGCCAATTGCTCAGGTGATAAATGAATATGCCACAAAATAATGCGCCCTATTTTCAATATAATAAATATCAATCATCTTTATTATGTAATAAAATCATATTCTAATATTGAAATGTAATGTCTCTTCATATAAAAAAAAATTCTTCATGAAGAGACTGATGAATGTGGACGAAGCGAAAGAGGTATGTAAGTCTAGAGAGAACTGGCGCTCTATACTCTCTGCCTACCCCATTAGGGACTTGGCGTGATGATATGAATGAATGAATGAATGAAATGTAATGTGTTGCATACTCTAAAAGTGTTGCGTTTTTGAAAATATTCATATACCTATAAATTACTACTATTAACTACATATAAATATAAATTACAACAGAATTTGGCGCATATGTATGTTTAATGAATGAGGAAAAGGTTATTAATAGTAATTTAAAGTCCAGTCGTACTACTTTTATTTAATAAAAGGGGGCAGAAAGAGTATAGCGCCAGTTTTTTCCTCTCTTTTAGGCGTCCCTCCTCTCTTTTCCACCTCTCCTTTCAGCCTGTGTGATCGAGCGCTAGTAGCGGCCAATTGTTCAATATTCTATACCTAGATTGATATACAGAAGTGATACTAAATTCTGTTATTCAGAAACATTGCAAGATGACAATTAAGAAGAGAAATGCAAAAAATATATTTATATGATTATGTGGACCGAAACCGACTTGTAGTCACTTTGTCTAGATTGGTGGAGCGTTATATATTATTTTCTTTGGTCTCTAAGTTCTAAATCGTATCAAATAGTAATTTCAGTTTTTTGACCAACTTGCTAGTCATTTATTTCAAATTCGTTGCACTTTCAAATTGACAGAGAACGAATTATGAGACTAATGTAATCCTTGTTGTTTCTTTTAATTTACTTTACTGACCTTAACAATACCGCGTCTTCTCACAAACTCCACAGCTTCGCGCTTCCCATAAGATCTAAGAAGTTCGCGCCAGACTCGATATCTGTCATGTTGGCACTCAATTCACTTGAATCTTTTTTATTGTTTTAGACTAAAGTATATAAAACCCAACCAAAACTTATATTGGGATAAATGGAAAACTTTACAAATTGAGTTCGTTGTGATCAGCAAATTCAAATATTAATATTTCTTTATAACTATTTAAATATTTTCTTTTATCTATTAAGCATGATCTTAAATTTGGTCCCAAATTCAAGTCGCTTTACATATAACTTTTGTATTTCAGATACAGCTCCAACTGTTTATTTATTATTTAGTTTTAATATATATATATATCCTCACGCCTTCCCACAAGGGTCCCCGAAGGGGTAGGCAGAGGTGTATAGGTAATACCCACACACCCACTTTCCGCCAGAGGTATATTAGGTGCCAACGTGACAGATGGCGAGTACATCGCCGTTGCTGTTAGTTTTAAATTACTTGAATACAATTAAATTGCCTACAATTGTTGTAACAATTAGTCTAATCAAATCTGGAGGCACGCATGAAGAGACTGTAAGTACTAAGTGTACTGTACTGTACTAAGTGAAATACTGTAAGTCTAGAGAATACTGGCGCTCTATTCTCTTTGTATGTATTATTGCTTTGAGTAAACAGACCGTTTGTAATAGCTTTCATGCGTTTCCATATAGTTCGATTAAATAATATGATTGACGGATGAATACAAGAATTTTCCTCACGTCACGCGTACAGCTGGCAGGAAATTGTATGGCATAATTATTTTTCACGCGTATCACGCGTCCGTTTCGCGTGTAGAGCGTACGCCGTTTATGCTGATGACATTAGGGAAACGGTACAAGTGACGACCGTCACGCGTGTTTCACACAAGCGGTAGCGATGGCGATTTTTTTAACCTTGTTTTTCCTTCATACTATGAAGATGTATGTGAATATATACCGCCGTTACTCAGGCATACTCAGACTATACATACGTCTTTGTATTGCTTTTCAGACTTATGCAGGTTTCCTCTCGATGGTTTCCTTCACCGTAAAGCTCGTGGTGTACTAATCAGAAAACTAACAGAATAATTACTTTGATATAGGAGTATTCTTATCTGGGTCTACTGTACAATTTTGGCTGTTTGCCTTGTGCAAAAATTATAATGAACTGACTTTGCCATTTCAAGGCAGAACTGATTTTGTAACACATAAATATTATTACATATATAAACTTTCCTCCGCTAGCTTGCAGCAACTTATACCACATTACATATCCAAGGCTGTTCGTTGCCTTTGGATACGGCTGCCGCCGTGAAGGCTTAGGTTAAGTTATGTAACACTCGGACGTTCCTGAAAACATTATTCATGAGATCAATTGCAAAAAAACACGTGGCGAATCGAGACCCTCCTGCATCTCGTTACTTCAAAAAGTAATTGCTTAATATTCTTCGATGTAGTATTGGATAGTTTGACGCTTGTTCGTTTATATCTTTCAACTTCACCCGAGTTAAATTCAGTTGCCTCGCTCCCTTGAGTATAAGCATAATAATAACTTCAATCTATCTTTATCAACTGGCGTGAATGAGGGCGTGATTGTAAAGATGAAGAAAGGCATGTTACGTTGGTTTGGACACATAGAAAGGATGAGTGAAGAAAGATTGACGAAACAGATATACAAAGCAAAAGTGTGTGTAAGAAGAGGCAGAGGAAGGCCACGTTCCAACTACCTGGATCAAATAGATCGGACTCTCAAGGACGGGAACGTTAAGAGTACTCGAAACCGACGAGTATGTATGAAGAGACTGATGAATGTGGACTGGTCTAGAGAGAACTGGCGCTCTATACTCTCTGCCTACCTCGCTAGGGACTTGGCGTGATGATATGTATGTATGTATCTTTATATATGTATATATATATATATTTCTTCTGTGCGTGTGTATGTCACTCAACTCCTCCTAAACGGCTGGACATGTTGGAGTAATAGTAGTTTAAACTAATGATTCACTAGATTTTTTTTTATTATCACGCAGTACTCACCGGGGTAGACAGAGTTAATAAAGCGCCAGCTCTCTAGACCTACATGAAGTATGTTGGTTTTTCCTATATCAACGTTCAGCAATCGCTTTACACACATGCTCGCCAGCTTCGCGTACTCCTGACGTTCCTGTGATAAAGAACACTAAAGGATGCAAAATATTTATTCGTTTCTATTTTAAATCCCTCAGAATGTATTAACTTTGATAATCTGAACATAAAATAATCGCTTGCATACAACAAAGTAGATACATACTCTGTTTATAAAGCGACGCGTCGCCAATTTGACAATTTAGCAACTTCGTGACTTGCCAAGTTTCCATTGCCACGGTCATATAATTTTCCTTATAATATTTGTACAATATATTACCGACTGTTCAGGTGAAAATTAGAACACCAATGCTTATGTGAATGCCGGTTTTAGTAGAAATGACCACATTTGGTGTTTGTCATTGTAGTTAGTTGCGTGATAATTAAATATAGATGCCTCGATCGAATCATGAGCTATGAATTTTACCGGAGCCGATATTTTAACGGAAAAACAAAAGCTGAATTCACGTCCAAAATGTAAACCACCCAAGCAGTAGTCAACCTTCAACATTATGCACTTGACCTTACGCAACAGTAAAAGTCTACAATTAAAATTCGTTTGAGATAACGTTTTATGAAGAATACATCAATGATCAAAGATCGCAAGTTCGAACCGCGACTTTACTAATGAGTTCTTTCCGAATTTAAGTACAATGATTAATCAGATAAGGATCTTAACAGTGACAACATCGAGAGGAAACATTGTTCATGTTTCATAAGATATTCAAAGATATTCAAAATCACAAATGTATGCGCGTGCGTAAACCAACCCTAAACAGGGGACATAAATGAGACAATGGTGCTCATACAATAAAGTATGTATATTCGTGCTAGAGAAACGGCGATGGACTTAGTCATCTACATATATGGTGGGCACCCAATTATATAAAATAATATAATATATCATACTCTCTCATATCTATTAAAGTCTCTCTCTTCTATTATATATATTATTATTATTATATTATTACTCTCTCTTCTATCATCCTCAAGAAACAGGCTTTATCTTCAAACATATGTTTTCAAACGGATTAACATATATAAGATTAGGGCTTTCAAAGAAACAAACAAACGTAGTTAATTTCTGTTTATTTTTTTCTTTATTAATTACTTCATCTATATTTTTCTATTATTAATAAAAATCAGAAAATATTATCTGCTAATAATTAATTAGCTTAAACCTTTTGTCACGTGCCCCATTTTAAAACTCGCGTCACAATTATATTTATTATAACCAAGCGCCAATTTGAGAAACCACTCTACGGATTTTTCCCTTAGTTTTCACTTACAAATGGATTAAGTATCTGCGTAGCTTAATAGGTATACAAACAGGAACTTTAAAATGTAGCTGCAACAGGTAGCGCATGAACAACAGTAATATCTATGTACGTGAATAAAATATAATAAGTAGTTTTTCATTATTGACTGAACATGTGATATGAGTCTATTATTTTGCTGCCCTATTGTGCAACTAGTGTTCACTGCCAAGGACACGCACTCGGTTTGATGTCGTTTATTGCTCACCTATAATCATATATGCATACGCTTGAGTAACAGCAATGCACTCGCCATCTATCACGTTAAAATATCTCACCTGCTGCGGGTGTACCTTTGAATTTTCATGCAGTTTTCCGCTCGATGTTTTCTTTCACCGTATAGCTCGTTGTGTGCTAATCACTGTACTTTCGTTCAGAAAAACTCATTGGTTTGGGGAATGACTCGGTTACCACCCACGGCTTTGTATGTGTAGTAAAACTGCAATATCTATGATGAGTATTTTTTTCGGACTAAAAAGAGTTTTCAGTGTTTCTAACGAGTTTGAAAAAATTTACGATGGTTTTAGATTAAATGAGAATTTAAAACGTAGGTGTTTTTTTAATACTGCTGGGGTGGCAAACATACTTGCGACCCGCGTTATGGTATGCGGCTATCGCTACCTATGGACGTTTGCTTGCAATACCAGGAGTAACTCGCGCGTTGCCAACCCAGCAGGAATATTTTCACACCCTTCTTGAAGATTTTATAGGGAAAAACCTCAACGCAGAATTCAACAAAGAGTGTGACTAAGTCACTTTCGCATTCAAAGAACTCGTACATACAAGTAGTTGGGATAATTATGTGTCTTATTTATTTATAATTAATGCTCGGGTTCTACCCAATATATAATTAGTATATAAACAATAGCTGCTATCTAATCTATGTATATTTCTCAAGGAACTATACTGTCCATTATAATATCCATAGTTGGCATACTCAGTGCAGGAAGTATGAAGATTCTTCGCGTGGTATTCTTAATACACTATTGTTTGGCATTCCCACGGAGAATCATTTTAATAATACAATACAGGCACGGTTTGTATAATTAATTTACTTGGGCAAATACAATAGTAATTATAGACATGAAATGGCAAGTCGACCAGTACACGTTTACACAAATAATACTAGTTATCCCGCCGAGCTTCACGCGGGTGAAAGAGTAAATATTTTCTGAAACACCTGAAGACATACAGAAAATTCCATTAAAATCGGTCCAGCCGGTTACAATTCTATAAAGGACATACAGACAAACATTAATTTATATACTTCTTACTTACTTACTTCGGATTATATATAAAAAAACCACCACTCAAAATACATAAAAGAAAACAAATACGTCATGTAATTTCGGAGATTTGTAATGTCAGTGGAATAATTAAGTTAATTTTGTAGTTTTGAGAGGCGTTATAATATGTATGTACATATATAATATCCTCACGTCAACATAAGGATCCCCGAAGAGGTGTATAGGTAGTACCCACACACCCACAGTCCGCCAGAGATATATTTTAGGTGGCGAGTCCATCGCATATGTAGGTATGTATGAAGATACTCAGTGTTAACATTTGTTTATAATCCTAACCCAATCCGCTTGGCGGCAAGCGATTGTCTCGCATTTCCCTGCGGATTTCAGAAGCATTGAAAACTCATGACATACATTTACGATAAGCTTGTAGACTTGGAGATAACAATGTTCCATCAAAGTAAATTCGGCTAATGATAATAGCCGCTAATGATTATGGTAGCAATTTTCAAGTGTGTGCTCAGCGATACTGCGTGCTCTGTGATAACATGGGTACTGAAATGTCGTGATTGTATTCTCTTTGTAGCACAACTGTGTACACATGTGATTTACGTAAGCGTATGCTTATACGAAGCCTGAAAAATTACATAACTTAACACTTATCGAAACACTTCCTAAAGAAGATCATTGAATAATTATTGTGCCTAAACGTATTGATAGCGTATGGTTTTAACATGACTTGTTGCTGACACGTTGGCACTTAAATATATATCCGGTGAAAAGAGGTTGTGTTAGTAACCACATACCTTTGCCTACTTATATATATCAACTACTATATCATATATCAACTATATATGGTAGGATTGTGTTACTTTTTCTTCTTTGCCTAGCCTTTTCCCATTTTATTAGGAGTCGGCCCTCCGTATCGTGCGTCTTCAGGCAGCGCATAACGTATCCGTACGACTGCAGTCGGCTCTCTTGTACTTTATCTGGGATAGGTCACAGTTTGAAGGTGCCTTTTATGTGTGTCTGAGCATATTCATCTCTGCGCAGTCTAATTGATTTTCTTGCTGCTTTTTGTGTGACAAGCATTCGGCTCCGTATGTCATGTCCGGTCGGACGGCTGCTCTGTATACTCGTCTCTTTATAGGATTATGTAAATATGGACGAATATTTTTCACTTTAAAAAAATTGCTATGGCTATACATCTTCATTATCGTAATGTTGCACTCATTACTTATCGTAAGTGATGCTGTTACGAACAAACAGTCGCGTCATCGTAAATCTACAACAAATTTGATGAGATGATCGATTCGTCGACACTACATATTGTCTACATTACATTACATGTCACTACATAACACTACACTAAACAACACTACACTAAACAACACTACACTTAACAACACTGCACTAGAATACATACACTTGAAAGACAGTAAGATAGAAAGAAACACAGCTACGCTATACAACATAAACACTACATTTTATAACGTCTTTCTTAGTCCTCCGTGGTTGGAATCAATGGTAATTTCAAAGTGAAACGAACCATTTAGTCGGAAACTTTTCTGTAGCGGGAAATAAAAGTTGGTCAGGATTTCGATTCGATCAAAATTCACAAATTTAAATACGAAATTACATCTTCGAATTACATCATATTACGAAATCTTTACGCACGTAATTTGGTAAATTTAAAACGTATGTTAGTCTAGAGAGAACCGGCGCTCCACTATCTCTACCTACCCCGTGAGAAACTCAGCATGATATATATATATATATATATATATATATATATATATCCTTACGCCTTCCTATGAGGGTCCCCGAAGAGGTAATGAGAGGTGTATAGCTAGTACCCACACACCCACTTTCCACCAGAGATATATTTTGACTTGACCGATGGCGAGTCCATCGCCGTTATTCAAGCACGACCAAACATACGTATAGAGCGCCAGTTCTCTCTATACTTACATACCTCTTTCGCTTCGTCCACATTCATCAGTCTCTTCATACATGCTCGTCGGTTTCGAGTACTCTTAACGTTCCCGTCCTTGAGAGTCCGATCTATTTGATCCAGGTAGTTGGAACGTGGCCTTCCTCTGCCTCTTCTTGCACACACTTTTGCTTTGTATATCTGTTTCGTCAATCTTTCTTCACTCATCCTTTCTATGTGTCCAAACCAACGTAACATGCCTTTCTTCATCTTTACAATCACGCCCTCATTCACGCCAGTTGATTTGCGAATCTCTTCATTGCGGATTCGATCTAATATCGTTACGCCGCACATTTTTCGAAGAGATCGCATCTCGACTGCATTCAAGCTATTTTCATACTTCCTCTGACATACCCAGGATTCGCTGCCATACAATAAGGTAGGTACCAATATCGCGTTGTGGACAGCAACTCGAGCATTCTTGCTCAGACTTTTACTGCCCATCAACGCCGACATGGCTCCATTCACCTTATTTCCGGCAGTTATCCTTCTTTCAATATCTTTTTCATACTTTCCATCTCGTGTGAACATGCTTCCAAGATATACAAATTCATTCACTTGCTCTAGAATTTGCCCATTTACCGATATTGCACACTCGGTCACTTGTTCATCTCTTTCGAATACCAGAACCTTAGTCTTGCCAGCGTTTAGGCGCAGCCCCTTCTTTTCACATTCTTATTTCATTATGGTAACTAGTGACTGCAGCCCTCTGATGACAAATCAAATCAAATCAAATCAAAATCTTTTTATTTCACATAGGCCCAGATGGGCACTTATAAAACGTCGAAAAAGAAGCACGGTTCGGGTTGGTCGCTTCCATGGAGAAGAACCGGCAAGAAACTCCATGGTTACTCTTTTCAAATCATTAGTCATATACAATATTTTTTTCGTTACAGCAATAATGACGCCGATGACGCCAGTAAAACCGCGTCATCGGCGTATAGTAGGCAGTTGACCACTAAGTTTCCCATTTTCACTCCACATCCGTTCGTTCTTAGTGCTCTCAGACAGTTATCTAGATATATAATGAACAGTCAGGCAGACATGATACACCCTTGTTTGACCCCCGACTTCACATCAAACCAGGGTGACATCTCACCGTTAACCCTAACGTACGCCTCGCTATCACTATAGAGTGATTTCACGGCATGCAGTAGGGAACTGCTCACTCCATATCCAGGCAACACGTCCCAGAGTTCCTTTCGTACGTTTCGTACTCTATCAAATGCCTTCTCTAAGACGACGAAAGCGCAGAAAACCCTTTGGTTAATATCCAAAAACTTTTCCGCGATTCCGCGAAGCGAGAAGGTTTGATCCATACATCCTCTTCCTGGTCTAAATCCACCTTGGGATTCCCAGAGAAACCTTTCGGCTCGCTCTTGCATTCTTATCGTCAGGATCTTCGTGTACACTTTACTAGGTAAGCTGTACTTAAGATCAGATAGTTAATTTATATAAATACCACCGGACCTTGAACAATGTTGCCTTTACTTTAACTCTTCTACGACCATCACTCATATCATCTTCTTACTCAAACGATATTATTATAATGCAATACATTGTGTAACGGACCCACTTGGCATGCCCACATGCGGTGTGATAGCGTACTTAATCTCGTTCCAAAACACTTGTAAAAGCATTATGCTACTATCGTAGCTATCTACGAAACTGTGGCGAGCAAACATTCAATGTTTTCTCAACTCAATGCCTTGCCGTAGATTACACACTTATATTACTGGGTTTTGATAAGGCTACCATAAATAATTGGCATTTTTCAAGAGTATTATAAAACTGTAATCTGTCTGTAATGCTCCACGATAAATTCAGATGTAGTTTGCTCGACGACTATGTTTACGGTCCTAAAGGCTTATCTAAGCGTTTCAATATTTTACCAGCTTTCAAGGTTGGTACAATATAAAGGATTTTATGTTGTATATGTTAGTTTTCGGTATCACACACACACGCCTTCCCACAAGGGTCCCCGAAGGGGTAGGCAGAGGTGTATAGGTAATACCCACACACCCACTTTCCGCCAGAGGTATATTAGGTGACAGATGGCGAGTCCATCGCCGTTACTCAAGCACGACTATACATACGCCTTTGAATTTCTTCTCAGACGTATGCAGGTTTCCTCTCGATGTTTTCCTTCACCGTAAAGCTCGTGGTGTGACTAATCACTGTACTTAAGTTCAGAAAAACTCATTGGTACAGTCGGGATTCGTACTTGCGACCTTTGCGTCGCAGGCAACTGCTCGAACCACTCGGCCACCACGGCCATCGGTATCAACCAATACAATATATTTATACCATACTGGACACTTTTGTTTTAAAGTCTTTGGACGATGCCACACAAAGTGCCTAAGTCTTAATAACAAACTATCTACAGACACTATCGAGATCAGATATACTTAGCCGTGGTGGCCGAGTGGTTCGAGCAGTTGCCTGCGACGCAAAGGTCGCAAGTTCGAATCCCGACTGTACCAATGAGTTTTTCTGAACTTAAGTACAGTGATTAGTCACACCACGAGCTTTACGGTGAAGGAAAACATCGAGAAGAAACCTACATATGTCTGAGAAGAAATTCAAAGGCGTATGTATAGTCGTGCCTGAGTAACGGCGATGGACTCGCCATCTGTCACCTAATATACCTCTGGCGGAAAGTGGGTGTGTGGGTATTACCTATACACCTCTGCCTACCCCTTCGGGGACCCTTGTGGGAAGGCGAGAGGATATATATATATATATACTTACTTACATATATATATACACTTAAAAAGATAGGACATCAGAGAATAACTTAGTACATACATATATAGCAAGATTTTTAAATACATAAGAAGTCCAAGACTACGATATAATATTTAGATATGTATGTACATAATTATCCACTCCCAGTGGGAATCGAACTCGCGATAGGACCATTAGACCATAGACTGTCTAATATGATGCTAATTCTCCACTTAAACAAATCATTGTCTTATATATTGTCTTTCTCTGCCTCTTCTTGCAGTCACTTTCGCATTGTTACAAAGTATTGGTTTCGTCAACCTTTCTGCACTCGTCCTGCTGTATGTCCCAACCTAACATGACTTTCTAATAAACATTATTTGATGTTACAATGTGATTGAACAAGCTACCTCAATAAAATTTAATGGCTAAGTAACTACAAAATTGTTTTTTTTTTTTTTTGTATTGTCTCTCGTAGCGTGAGTTCCGGGAACTTTTGCTACTTAACCGGTCAATGGCGAGACCTAGGCCTCCAGCCAGGCTACAAAATTGTAGTAGTATTCTTATATAAGTAGTAATATACGAACCTAATGACACATAGGTAATATAGCTCTTCTATGCAGATTTTACGAGGAATAATTAAATCCATAAATAAAGTTATTAATTTATGTACCTTATGGAATCGGAGACGGTTCATTTGCAAGTAGCATTTGTATTGTGTTTTTTTTCCATATGCACACACTAGCTGTTCAACCCTACTTTTCACGTGACTATATCTTGACTCACGTGACTTTCTTGTAGGTTTGATAGTTTTATATTTGATCAAACTGTGTGCTAGAAGACGCAGATATAGGCCGAGTTCCAACTACCTAGATTAAATCTATCGACTCGACTCGAAACCGACGAGTATGTATGAAGTGACTGATGAATGTAGACGAAGCAAAGAGGTATGTAAGTCTAGAAGAAACTGGCGGTTTAATCCCTTTGCCTACTCCGTTAGGGACTCGGCGTGATGATATGTATGTATCTATATTACTCCCAAAGCTGACTGCGACAGTTGAGGTCGCGGGCTCGATCCCCGCTTCGCTTAATTTGCGACTAGGTCAATCTGTGTGAAATTGTCCCAAGCTATATTTGTGTTTTTTAATGTCAGTGTGAATATAACAGGTTTATTGATTTAAGTAGCTTTACGTATAAAAACAGGTTTGTTGAAAGTTAAATACATACTTTTACGCTCTCAGTTATTTATAGAAGAGATAGAGCCATATCTCTGGAGACTTATCTTCTTTCGCTTCTTAACGTTTCCACCGCGTGTTCTGTGATATTTTTGATCTAGGGCGATGCCACCTCTTCCTCGGCTGTTTTTTTCCTCCTTATTAAGCATACGTACATGCACGAATCGTACATAATATTTTGTTACAAACTTTTAATACTATTAGCATGCAAAACTAATTCAATTTGGATAAGGAATCAGCATGTTTTTAATGCCATTTGTTATACAACGAATAGAAAGCGAGATATCTTGAAATAAAATGTCAAAGTTATTTGTTATACTAACTAACATTAGTATATACGTGTGTTGAGCTCCTGTAATTCAGTTGTTATTATTTGGCTTCATGGCGTGTAGCTTAGGTATCAATCGCTGAAACATTCATTTAAATCAATTAATAACATAAAATAAACTATTATACCTACATATATTTTAAAATGGCACCTAATGTACCTCTGGCGGAAAGTGGGTGTGTGGGTATTACCTATACACCTCTGCCTACCCCTTCGGGGACCCTTGTGGGAAGGCGTGAGGATATATTATATTATATTTTAAAATGAAATTAAATTCTTATGTTAATTTTATATGGGTGTTACTACACATGTGGCTACATATTCAAGATATTCTTAAAACAAAACGTAAAGGAGTGAACTCGAAACCGGCAAACATGAATGGAGACGGAGCGAAAGAGGTATGTAAGTCTAGAGAGAACCACCCCGTTAGGGACCCGGCGTGTTGATATTTATATGTATATGCTTAAATTACTTAAATTATATATATTACTAGCTGTGCCTGCTGTGTTTTCGTTTTGCATTGCATTGCAAACCTTAATATCATAATATGTCCAATGTCCCAATAAAAAATAAAAAAATGAAGTTTTTTCTTATTACATCAGCTATATGCCAGTGAAAGTCCCGTCAAAATCGGTCCAATCGTTTCAGAGATTAGCCGGAACAAAAAAACTGACAAACAGACAAAAGAAAATTTGGTATATGTACCTACGGTGTATACATCCATATGCATTTAGTAAAAAGCGGTTATTTTAATATTACAAACAGACATTCTAATTTTATTTATTTGTATAGATATGAAATCGTAATTTTAAAAAATCGCCAATTGTGACACTGATGTGAAGAACCACTGTGCCAGCAGGGGCAATGCGGATGCTTTATCAACACAACACAGCTTCGACATCCTTCCTCACCGCTTGGAACTCTTTGGTCCCTAAAAAGGAAAAGATACGTTCACATTTCCTTCCTTCCACTCAAAGGCCTTTACCCCCAGCTCAACAACAAGGCTGCACCATAACCATTGTTATTGCGTATCAGTTTTCACGACGTTGTACACCTTTCGAACGCATCGAGATAGTATGTAAACATATGTACCGTGAAACACGTTTGGAATAAAAAACAGGTGATCACGGCGATCACTTGCGAGTACCTGTCATCTCAGCTTGGCGCCGAGTCTTGCTCACTCTAGTACATGTAGCGACTACGACTGGTGGTCTCGAGAGGCTCACGAGCACTTCGGAATTTTTTCAATTACAAATCAAATTATACTTTCATAGTGCTTGCATTTATTGTTCTGTCGAAATTGTGCGGTTTCGTGTTCTTCAATAAACACAAAAGGGCCCGGGCTGCATTAGAAAGTGACAGTTGTATATTACAATCATGAAAACGGAATACGCCATGGAGAAGGTGCAGAAGAGTAAGTTGTTGTTCAATAATGCTTAAACATTACTTTTAAAAACTAGTTCTTTAATTAGTTTATCGCGTACGCTGTCATTTTACGCGTGTGATATGCACGCGACAAAAATTAAGTTAAAGCATTTGCACAATTTAAAAAACGCGGTTTTATTTGTATGTGTATTTTATTAATGCAATGTGTGCCTTAAATATTGTATTTATTTAAAACGAATAAATAAATTTATTCGTGCTTTCGGAACATGTCGCCTCAAACTTTTGAATCGTATATTTTGAATATAAGTTATATTCGTTGGTTTTCATAAGAAGATTATCTTATTAAACCAATTTGTGTGTTAAGCATAGGGTATCTATATACTTATACAAACTTATAAATATTGTTTTTACTTTTAGTAAAAGTCTCATTCAATCAAACTTTTTTACAAGTATTTTTATACAGCTTATATTTTAAAGAATATCGATAAATACTTTCTAACGATGCACTCACGTATATGATATTAGTATTGGTATTTAAAATTGTAGGCGAAAGTAACTAACCGCGTGTATTTATGTATATATGTTGATTATTTTAATTTATACAGAATATTCGATATACTTTTGTTCGTAAAGATACGTAATAAAAAGACTGTTAGGATGTATTCGATATTCTTAATTAAAAAAATACAGATAAGTGTAAGATACTCGTGCATCCAGGGTGAGTGTGTAAATAAGTTAGATAAAGATTCCATTAAGTTGAAATTTCGAATTGATACAATATTTGTTGGTAAAAGGTATAGGCAACGGTATAGGCGAAGGAGTAGGCTGTTATCCCTTCGGGGACCGTTGTGGGAAGGCGTGAAGATATATATATATATATATATATATATATATATATATATATATATATATATATTAAATCAGAAGTGCAAATTTTTCGTCACCATTTTATATTTACGAAACATGTTTGAATATTTTTTAAATTTATACGGTGGTATTATAACAAGAAAAGCTATATGTACTTACATTAACTATATTTATCTCTGGTATATTCTGGAGATAAGTGAGCCGGGCTATTACCGGGTTTGTGTTTTTTTTTGGTACGGAATCTAAAAAGTGCGATCTATTCTAGACGTAGCTAGATCTTTCTCTTCCGATAATGCGCATGAGTTAATTTCGTCGCCAGTACCTACGCTCAGTTCCTTATACCGTTGACCGGTTTGATGAAATTGGTGTCGCTATAAATAGTCACACAATTTTTTATACGTTTATTTTTTTAACTCGACAACACCGAAAGTAAAAATTATACAATTGAGTATTTTGGTACTTTCTCTTTAGTATATGAAGCTATGGGATTTTTGAATTTGTTAAACAACTTTTTTTAAAAGTAAACTTCTTTCGAATTTCCCGCGACGGTACTTCCTAATTTAAAGAGGGGTAGGCAGCGGTGAAGAAACACCTTTTCGCCATAGATGTATTGAGGTGCTAGCTCGGCCTTTGAGAATTTCTTCTTTACATTTGTATACTTTATTTTATTTGGTACTTGCATTAAAATATCTATATTAAATCATCTATGTGACAATTGCAGTTGGTTTGATTGAAAGCCAAGGGGCATTACGGACACTAATTTAAGTAACATATTTATTCGCTCTAGAATGGTGCGAACCGTTCGCCGCGTAGGTATTGGCGGTATGTGGGGTGTCTGTTATAATGGTGTCTGTTAGTTAGGTTTAGAATGCAAGTGTGAACTGTCATATTTATAATGAGGACAAAATAATTATTGTACTTGGAGATCTTAAACTACGCTATGGACAGCGAATAGGTGTTATTGTTTGCATAAACTAAATGTCTGCCTAGTCGGAATGCGTACTGATTATGTGTTCACTAGCGACCCGCACTGTTAGTTTAAAAAAAAGTATATATAATAAACTCGTTTAAATTAGATAATTGACGGAGCAAACAGCATCAAAATCCGTTTAGATCTCTTTTATTTTATCGCATTTAAGATAGACGGGCAAACGCGGCGGAGAGACCCTTTTTGAGCAAAATTTATGTATTATAAGCTGTGTAATACACATATATTTATAACACCTACAACTTACTACTTGTAAAGTTGCAGATGAAAAATAAAAAAATATCTAAATCTAGTCGACATATTTAAAGAATTATGATGATGTATCTAAATATATATAACTCAAAGGTAACTGACTGATTGACTGACTGACATAGTGATCTATCAATATCAACGCACAGCCCAAACCACTGGACGGATCGGGCTGAAATTTGGCATGCAGGTAGATGTTATGACGTAGGCATCCGCTAAGAAGAAAGATTTTGATTAATTGTGCCCCCAAGGGGATAAAATAGGGGATGAAAGTTTGTATGAAACTTTGTCAATTTTAAACCGATCGGGGGAAGACTTTGCAGCAGGTAGATGCTATGATGTAGGCATCCCCTATACACACACACACATCCAAAATAAATCAAAAAATACTGCGCAAAGTCACTATCCCACGCGGACGAAGTCGCGGGCATAGCTAGTTGTACCTATATGTGCCATATTTATAAATAGCATATAAATCTTGAAGCTCCCTCACCACGGTCCCGATGGGGTAGGCGGAGGTGTGTAGGTAATACCCCATATGTACAACTTTTTTTTGTATTCTGTCGAATAACGTTCTTTATATTCTAAACTTCGTACAAAAAAATTTTTTTTCGTAAGCCATAATCTTTGTGAATGAAATTGTTTATGATCCCACTAACCTGAGGTTGCGATAGCAAATTATATAGAATTAGAAATTACAAAAACACGCTTCTAAGAAGGCTGCTGTTAATGGATCCGGGGAAAAGGCATCGCACTCCGGACCAGCTAAATAACACCCATTAAAGCTGTACATGCGAACTTCAATTCCTCTCTGATCACTCCTCAATTTATAATGCGGTTCCTTTCTGCAAAAGTTTCCACTCGAACGTTATAAATCCAGGCGCTTTTTTATTTTTTGTATCTTATATTCGCTCAAATTATGATCCCTGTGTCCCTTACGTTGAATATAAGTAAATTAGAAGTAGAATAATTTTTATACAAGCAATGGATTTGACAGAATAGGTTATAAATTAAATCATATATAGCTAAAACAAAAAACACTAATCGACTTGTAATACAAGTTTATAATGAAGCAGATCAACATTTAAATATGTTTTTTTGGTTTAATTTGAGCCTTCCTTCAGCTCCAACTTTCTTCAGCAAAGAAGAAGACATGACATATATATATATATTTCATGTCTTCTTCTATATATATATAGAAGAAGTATAAATATATATATATATATATATGGTATATATGTCTATGAACATTGCAGGCACACCCATATCATTGGTAAAACCACCGTCAATTTGTGCTTTTTTTCAGACGCCTATGCTATCGATATTAGTGGCAAAAATGTTGCTTAATATGCCACATCCCGTGACAAACCTCAACATTCAATTCCTGTCTCGCAGGTACGGTGTTCGGCGTGGAGGAAGTGACAGACAACAAGCTCCTATGGCGCCAACTGCTGGCGGAGCTGATCGGCACAATGATGCTGGTCTCCCTCGGCGTAGCCTCCTGCGTTGCTGAAGGCTCTAATACCGTCAGCATCGCCCTGTGCTTCGGCCTCCTCGTCGCTACTATTGTGCTGGTAAGTTTACCACATAGAACCAATGGGGGCAATCGAGAATTTGCATCTTTGACGACCATCTGGTCTTTTGGTGTTCAGGTCTTTAAGGTCTTTTGGTAGGGAAGAGTGATTTTTCTTTCACAATTGACTTGCATATATAACGCTTAGGCGAGCGATTAAAGATTAGGACTCGTTAAGATGTCTATATATGCTCCTTACAAATGTATGATTTAAAGAAATCTATATAAAAAATCACTGAACATGTTTCATCGAAGCTAATAAAGACATAAGAAGGTATTGTTAAAAACATTCAATGAACAAAAGCACTCAAACACACATACGCCTCATAGTTTACTCTGTGTGATAATCCAACTAAGCCTCCGTAAGTCATGTAATCTGACAAACAAACCGGCAGCTGGATAACGAGCGTAGTTTGGATAACAGTAAGTTGTTGACAATAACACGAATCGGACAAATCTCCGAATGTCTCCGGTGTCGGCGGGTTCCCACGCGGGCACGCACCGAGCGCACTCATGTGTGAAATATAGCACACACGCTCAATACTATTTAGTTAAAAGGTCACTCAGTCAGTATGCAAATTGATTTAATGTATTCAAACATTTGGCTGGCTGTATCTGTAATTATTTATTCGTATATCGATGCTCTGTGTAATGAAAACTGGTAGAGATTGTTGACCTAATTCCTGTAAAAAAATATTGTAGCCGGTAGTAAAATATCTTCACGAATTTCCAAGAAAGTAGATAGGGTGTAGCAACACCCTCATTACGCCAGAAATGTATTTAGGAGTCAACAGTTGGCGAGTCCGACGCCGTTTCGAAAGCACGAAGAAGTAAAACTTAGGAGTCAAAGCTCCTAAAAAGTAAGATAGTCGTCCATAGTGTCCTATGCGAAAGGGATAGATCGCCTTGACGTATTCGGCTGCAACAAACCCATAGCTATTTAACATAAATATGTATAGAATATAGGTTTGTTACATTTGAACAACTATTACGTAAATATAATAAACCTATAATAATGAATGAATCATCTACCCACTTTCCATGTACCTTCCATGACCTACCAAGAAATTTTTTACAAAGTCTTTAAATAAACATATGTACGTATATATGTGTAATCGAGTCGCGGTCACGATCCAACCATCTGTATGTCACGCGGCGCCTCAGGCGGCTTACGAATTGATCGGATCTAATACTCAACGGTAGCATACGTGTGAATTACACTTGACACGATTTACAATTCGATTTTCAAGTTTATTATTACATCGAAGTATCACACAAGAGTTGCAGTGGCTGTGTGGGATAAGTGCCAAAGTCAATATTGCAAGTTCAAACCTCGGCATATACCATTAGGCTTTCTGTACTAAAGTCATTACAAGGTACGGAGACCACTAAGTCGAAGGAAAACATCGAGGGAAACTTGCGTTGAGAAGAACTTTAAACATCTATGTATAGTCTTGCCTCAGAAATTGCAATGGACGTTGATGCTCGTGGTCGTGGACGCAGATGGCGTTGGCACCGTGGCGTTGCTCACACCTAAAATATATCTCAGACGGAAAGTGAGTGTGTCGGTTCCACCTACACACCTCCGCCTATCCCTTCAGCGACTTTTGTTGGAAGACTTTTTATAAATATATATTTATATAATATTATTCGAATATATTCTAAAGAGCTCTTGATTTAGCTCAGAAACAGCTAGACGAGTACACAGACAGACGCCTGTATTCTATCATTGCAAGAGTTCAAGCAGACAAATCTTTTTGTGCGAATATTTGCATTTCACCTCAACCGGTTTGAAAGTGCAATAACTTCTGAAGAACTACTTATCTCACCAGATATAGAACGTACTTTGCCGTAGCTATATAGAACCTGCTTTTACAACTTACTCAGTAGTGTTTAGTACTTGATTTTAGATGTAACGATAAGCTATTTATAAAGCAGTTCTGGTTATTTGACGGTTGTAGACCTGGAATATAGGTAATAAAACATCCGCTTAGATGGAGGTTCTACTAACCTTCGGTGTTTCTTGTCTTTTCTGATAAGAACTTATTTGTACCTACATACCTTCATATGTAAGTATCATCACGTCGAATCACTCACAGGGTAGTTAGAGTGTGGAGCGCCAGGCTTTAGACAAAATCCTTTCTGTTGGCGTTCAGGGTGTCCGATAACTATATTTGTATGGCAATGACATTAGCTGTGGAAAACTCTTTCTAGGTCAGGATTTTGTCAAGTGACAGTTTTTTACAAATATTTCAGCTTACATACGAGTTTTTTCTTTTTCTTGCTTAAGCCACTGGGCCACCTTGTTATAAGACGAGGAAATTTGAAATTATAAAAAAATAACACCACACTCATAATATATGTATAAACTGGTGAGATTTGTTAAGCAAGTCTTGTGATGATATAATTCCAAGAGTGCAGGTTCAACTCAAATACACCATGACATTTATAAAGAAGGAAAGCATACGTACAAGGAGAAATTGAAAAACTTATGTAAGGTTGGGACTGGATATAGTGACGGACTCCGTTTGTCACGTGGGCACATAGATATATCTCTGCAACTTAATAATTTAATATTAGTATCCTCACGCCTTTCCACAAGGCTCCCCGAAGGGTTAGGCAGAGGTATATAGGTAATAACCATACACCCACTTTCCGCCAGATATATTTTACGTGCCAACGTAAAAGATGGCGAGTCCGTCGCCGTTACACAAGCTCAGCTATCCCATAAACCTTTGAAATGCTTCTCATTCGTATTCTGGTTAATATTTAACAATTTAATATTTTAAGTAATAAATAGATGACCAGTGCGATGTGGGAAGACTTCGTTCTAAACATAATATTATTTCACTTACTCATAATATATATACGTCTTATCATCAGAATTTGTTCAAAAAATAAAATGTTTTGTACAATATAATAATTATTACCTATATGCGGAACTATTTACTCAGCTGTGGTATAATTCCATTCCCAATGTGGTATGCATAATCTTGTTCCATGCCTCATCAAAAACTGTATTAAACTACATCCACTGTCGCATTAAACTAAAAATAACATGTATTATAGAATAAATGCCATTAAATGAGCTCAGGAAAACATCGTTTTTGAACAGACACCAAAAATAGATATACTAATTAATTAGCTATATATTTTTATAAAATAAAAATAAAACATTCCAAGGCTAGTTCCAGTGAAATAAACACAAATTATTCCAATCAGTGTACGAAATGATAAATTAAAATCTGTCAAACGGCATCGAGATGTTGATAACATTTAAATTGATAATGATACATTATAACACGCCTGATTACACCCCGCGTGCATTGAGAATAGAATATAAATATTTTATCGTTACAGTAATTGGTAGTAGCAATAGTTGCGATCCTATCTAGACAGGCGCAGTGGCACACACGTCTATCTGTAATAATAATTAATCGACTAATTAATGTCATTCTAGCAAGTTTAATGTAACTGGGTTGACTGTATTGGTACTGTATTGGCAAGAAAGTACGTGCGCCGCTGGACAAATATATCGGCTCGAAACATATCCTCCGATTTGTAAATAAATTTTACGTATTTATTTGTATTTATAATGATATCTTAACGCCTTCCCGTCAAGGGTCCACGAAAGGGTAGACAGGGGTGTTACAACACCCATTTCCCACGAGTTCTCTAAAGAGATGCGACGGTAATCGTTTACCATCAGGCCTATCGCATGCTTTGATGTCACGTGGTGGGTTTTAATAAAAATAAAAGCAACGCTAACCATGAGGTAGGGCATCTTTGTGATAAACTTTTAAATTGTAATGTAAGCATTTTTAAAGCGTAGACTAACTAACAGTAAGTTATATTATTAGTAATGTGTGACCTTACTAACATTAATTTCTCTCCGTATCGATCCCATTTCACGCTGCGTATTAAATTGCGTCAATCCAGTTGCACAATGATCGTCATCTGTCAATCTTGGATTACCATCACAATGGGACAATGAGCGAATGAGATCTATGCACGGTGTCGCCACGACGCACGCATGTCGAGCCAATGTCACTGCGAGAGACAACTTTATTGTGTCTCTTATTACAATCACCTTATACGCTTTTGAATGTATGACAAACACGATTATACCTAACGGTTATACTTGAGCTGACATCGTTGCTCTTCTGATTGTGATTAATTAATCATTGCTCGAAAAACTGTTCCATTTTTTAAATCCCGTTCAATGTCTAATGCCAAAAGTTTTTATTGTTTAAAGACTTTATTCTCATAAAAACTTAAAAGTTCACTTACAATGAGATACAATGTTTTTCTTTTATATAAAATAACTTATTCTTTTCTGACTTATAATTAATTATAATGTGTATATATACTTCTTAAGTTTACTTTTATACATTTTTATATTGTTGCACTCTTTTACATCATTAGGTAATCTGTTGTATAGCTGTACTCCCTCAAACAATATCGTTTTTTTTCCGTAATTTGTTCGATAAGTATTACTGCACTGCAGCTTATGTTTATTCCTGAGGTTATGTGTGTATATTTTTTTAGATAACTTGGTGTTTGACTTGACGGAATTGTCTATACTATCTATACTAATATTATAAAGAGGAAAGATTTGTTTGTTTGTTTGTTTGTTTGTAATGAATAGGCTCCGAAACTACTGGACCGATTTCAAAAATTCTTTCACCTTTGGAAAGCTACATTATCCCCGAGTAACATAGGCTATATTAAATTGGACCCGATAGGTGGCGCTGCGATCGAGTTTCAAGAATTTTACCTTTTTACCCGGGCGAAGCTTTCTGTGTGTTTCTGTGTGTCTTAAGCTAGATTCGAGAATGGTTTAGATTTACAATTGGACCCAATAGGTGGCGCTGCGATCGTGTTACGGGCAATTTAACTTTTTCACCCGAGCGAAGCTGGGCGGGACAGCTAGTTAGTTATATTTTTAATAAGGATGCAGGTACAGTATGTATATAGTTGTGTTAAATTTAGTAATTCAGTTTTTTTATACAGTAGTTTTGATGATGTTAACCAGTCGTAATGAAATAATAGTTTAATAATTTTGTTTTGAGTTCGTTGTAATGGCATTAAGTTTGTTGGAGCTGCGGATCCCCAAATTTCAATCAAATATTCTAAATGTGCACGTTAAATGGCGTTGCTATAGTTTAGATCGCGCAACGATGTCTTCTAAAGATTTTTTTGTTTACATATGAAGTTTTAGTTTCATATATGGTGCATGAGTACGAGTGTGGTTTTTGGATACGGCGAAATTGCTGCAGTGAATGTAAAGCAGTGTGGTTACATTTTCTTAAACTTGCTGTTTTTATCTATTCCATTATTTATTAATCATATGGATATAAGTGCTTTCGAAAGCTTTTGTTTTGCGGCTTTTTATACATTGTATAACGTATACGTTCTGTTACTTGTCATCCTTAATGACTAGCTACTTAACCAAATCAACAATTGTTAAATTGTATTCTACTGTGAGACCAGTCGTACCATCCAATATTGTTGAACTCACGTGAAATTATTACACGCAGCTTACAAATCTCCGTAGCCCTTATGTTCTTAAAAATAAAGCTTAATTTCATATTTCGAACAAAGCCATAACGTTGGTCCAACAATTGCAAATGTTTGCGGATGCCAGTATTGGCAAAGGTTAGTTTGTTCAAAATGTTATGACCCGTTGAGTGTTGTGGGAGCATAAGTGGTTAGTTTTATGATGCAGTAGGAGGACTTCAATTACACGATTAAGGAGGTATCGCTTATGTTGACTGCTAGCGATAAGTATTTACACCCTCAAAAATTGCAGTATAAATCGCCATGGTGCCCAAATGGTTCGAGTAGCTAGCTGCCTGCAACACAAAAATCGCAAGTTCGAATCCCGACTGTACCAATGAGTTTTTCTGAACTTAAGTACAGTGATTAATCACACCACGAGCTTTACGGTGAAGGAAAACATCGAGAGGAAACCTGCATACGTCTGAGAAGAAATTCAAAGCTGTATGTATAGTCGTGCTTGAGTAACGGCGATGGACTCGCCATCTGTCACGGTGGCACCTACATATATCTCTGGCGGAAAGTGGGTGTACAACCTAAACACCTCTGCCTACCCCTTCGGGGACCCTTGTGGGAAGGCGTAAGGATAAATTATTATATATAAAGATTTCCGAATGCTGAATTTAATTCTCTTTAATTCAAGTCGGCTAAAAACGTAGATTGCGAGTCACAAAGATCACCTCTCTAGTTGATCCGGTACCTTGAGAGGCATCACTAATTTGTAAATACATAGTTAGCTGGTCGTAAATGTGTGTTAACACGTTTAATGAACAATTGTCACCTTCTAAATTTTGTATACATACATTTTATGGTTGTCAATATATTAGGTACCTACCCATAGGTAAAATATATAGGTACATCGGTTACTACAGTCTATATTGTGATTCGTGACCTAACCTGTATTGAGTAAAGTCCTTGTAGATTCATCCACATTAATTTATTCTCTTGCCTCTTCATACATGCTAGCTGGTATAATGCAGATTGTATTTATATACATATTACTAGCTGTAAGTCTAGAGAGAACTGGCGCTCTATACTCTCTGCCTACCCCGTTAGAGTCAGCGTGATGATATGTATGTATGTATTAATAGCTGTGACCGCGTAGAATTAAAAAAAAAATTAGTTTCTAAGGTAAAAGTAGTCTAAGTTACCCCTTTTTACGTCAGCTATCTGCCAGTGAATGTCCCGTCAGACCCAGGCAGACAGACAGACAAAAATTAAAAAAAATGTATATATACCGGGTATACATATCCATATGCATTTAGTAAAAATCCGAAAAATGTGTATATTTAGGATTTATATGTCAAATGTCGTCAATAATACTATGAAAAATATTTTGTATCTAAGCGATGTTTTGGTGCTCACATGCGAATATAATAATAATAATATATCCTCACGCCTTCCCACAAGGGTCCCCGAAGGGGTAGGCAGAGGTGTATAGTTAATACCCACACACCCACTTTCCGCCAGAGGTATATTAGGTGCCAACGTGACAGATGGCGAGTCCATCGCCGTTACTCAAGCATGACTATACATTTTTTTGAATTTCTTCTCAGACGTATGCAGGTTTCCTCTCGATGTTTTCCTTCACCGTAAAGCATCACATGCGAATAAACTCGTTTATTGTCATGTGAGCACGTAACTGTAAGGAAAATTGGTAATTAAAGCGCATGTTACAGTAAATGTTCCTCAGCTATCATTATTTTTTCTTAATTGTTTGGAGCACGAGATGCTATTTAGAGAAATACGGTCAGATTAATTTAAAGCCCAGTAGTTCATCTTCATTAGTTCTCTGTTCCGGATAATAGTTCGTAGCTAACAGTTTTGATAGGTCTAATGATCCGTAGCCGCCTTTTAGTTATAAAAACAAAAGCAATATGACATTGTAAAAAAGTATAATGTATTTTGAATTAAGCGGAAAAATTAGCGCACGGTATAAAAATCAAGATCAAGGCATTGTCCGTTTAATGGTTTACCTAGATAATAGCAATGAATGTTTGCCTAAGGATGTCATTTTTACATGGCTTAGCTAGATGAAATTCAAAACTTATATTTCTATAGAGAAACATACATGTTTGAATTCGTTTGTGTCGATTCACTCACAGCAGTAAGTATTCTAGCCTTCTCTAAGCTTAAGGAACATTGTCGCTACGTCCGCATTGATCAGTCCATTCATAATTATATACAAATCTGTTTCCAGTACATCTATTCCTTCCTCGTTGGTGTGATCAACTTGATTTCGGTAGTTGTCACTTTATCTTCCTCTGTTCAATCTTCTAGGCACATCTATTAGGTTAACTGGTAGAGAATGCCTTCGGTATTAAGTTCGCCTTAGCAAAATGTTTCGCAGGAAGTTTTAATAAATAAATATTACGTCAGCTTCTTTTGAATATGTCTAAGTCAATAAAATGTTATATTCAATAACGTCTTATGTATATATATATATATATATCCTCACGCCTTCCCATAAGGGTATGCAGATCAATATTACAGGAGGGTAGTACCCACACATCCTCTTTCCGCCAGAGATATATTTTAGGTGCTAACGTGACAGATGGCGAGTCCATCGCCGTTAATCAAGCACGACTATACATATGCCTTTTGAATTGCTTCTCAGACGTATGCAGGTTTCCCCTCGAGGTTTTCCTTCACCGCAAAGCTCGTGGTGTGACTAATCACTGTACTTAAGTTCAGAAAAACTCATTGGTACTTGCGATCTTTGTACCGCAGGCAACTACTCGAACCATACGGCCACCACGGCTACACGGTCTTATGTATATATATTTATATACGAGTATGGTCCGAATTAAAATGGTATAAGTTCTAAATACATGTAGTGTCTAAATGTGTGTGGTATCGAAATCTAACATTAGCTTGTACTCAAACAAAGCACTTGATACAACGACCCCGAAACGGTACTCGGTCCAAAGGCTTTGAACCGTCGCCAAAATGAGAATGAGATGGTAAAAAGTAATGAGCTCTTTATTACCGATGGGATCGTGTGACGCGAGTTGATAAATTGTACATAACTGTACATTGTAATGTAGTGAGGAACGCCTATCTAATGCCACTATTCACTATATCTCATCAATACTAATTAATACCACACACCCACCTTCCGCCAGAGGTATATTAGGTGCCAACGTGACAGATGGCGAGTCCATCGCCGTTACTCAAGCACGACTATACATATGCCTTTGAATTTCTTCTCAGACGTATGCAGGTTTCCTCACGATGTTTTTCTTCACCGTAAAGCTCGTGGTGTGACTAATCATTGTACTTAAGTTCAAAAAAACTCATTGGTACAGTCGGGATTCGAACTTGCGATCTGATTGGGTGTATGGGTTACCCATACACCTCTGCCTATCCCTTCGGGGACCCTTGTGGGAAGGCGTGAGGATATATAATTATATATAATTAACAAAATTGAAGAGACTGCTTGTAATCGTTCCCGAGTGGGAAGGGCCGAGGTGTGTTGTACACTACTTTTCGCCGGAGATATATTTCAGGTGCCAACGTAATAGATAGCGAATCAATGCGAATTTCTTTTGACACGGAAGGTTTCATAACGTTGTTTTTATTTAGTGCAAAGCTCATGGTGTGATAAATTATCTACTGTACTTTAGTTGAAAAACTAAATGGGTGCAGACCGCCGGAGTTCGAACCTGCAATCTTCAGGTTCGAACTCAAACCACTCTGCCATTACCGCTTCAATAGTAATACCAATTCTAACATCGTTAATATATTTAATCTTTTCGCCAGTTCCATTCTGAATAGTCTATTAATATTATAATAGTCTTTGCAAAAAGTAGCGTTTACAATTGGATTTAAAACGTTTTTTCCTCATTACATGATAAAGCTGTCGGAAGCGGTCAAAAGGTCTATAAGACATTACAAAGCTTCATTACAAGTCGTACGATAACATAAAAACATATGGTTTAACATTAGTGGTCACATAAATGATTTCTAAAAATATTAGTATTACATACATACATATCATTACGCCGAGGTCCTCACGAAGTATACAGGTATATATATAATATTCATTAAGTATATTTTAACGTATCTTTAGAATTACTTAGATATATATGTTCTTAGCATGTATCTATGCTAAATAAATGACTTCATATTCGGTCGGTAGACAAAAGGAAAAAATCTTAATTCTCGAAAAACATGTTCACGATATAACCTAATAATATTTTTATTTAATCGAACGAACACATAAGGATGGGAACGTCAAGAATACTCGAAACCGGCGAGCATGTATGAAGAGATTGATGAATGTGGACGAAGCGAAAGAGGTATTCTAGTCTAGAGAACTGGCGCTCTATTCTCTCTGACTACATCGTTAGGGACTCGGCGTGATGATATGTATGACTATGTATGTATGTATATTTTATGTATTTTTGTGATAACATTAAGTTCGTTTTTTGCAAATTATTAGTATACACACTTAATATGATTAATCGTGTAAATGGTTGGTATCGGTTTTTGAGACTTTGTGGACTTTTGCTATCGTTTACAATAAGGTGGGATAATAGAGTGAAAGAGAATGAAATCATCACAGTAGGTAATATCAAACTATATAAAAATATTAAAAAATATGCAGTGCCAGCCCTACGTTCTTTTATAAATCATAAGTTTGACAAACATCCCGTGTTTTTTGTCCCATATTTGTATTGCATTGAATATCATTATTCATAATAAGCTTAGTAAAAAACGGTTCCACTGACTTTTATATATCATCTTAAATTCGATCCTAAATACATAAGTACTAATAAGTATAGTTTGCATAGTAATAGAGAAGTTTAATACATTATAAGTTAGGTACACGATTTTAAAGTGCTGTTCTATCTGGAGATAATAGTAGACTCGTTCAAAATTACCGTTCACGTCAAAGTAGAAATAAAGCGTCGATGGCATTCTCTTAAAATACCAATACTTATAAAATGTACGAGTTCCCCCCTGTTATATAATATATTTATTTGAATAATTATCTTATCAGTGATTAGTCACACCACGAGCTTTACGGTGAAGGAAAGCATCGAGAGGAAACCTGCATTCGTCTGAGAAGCAATTCAAAGGCGTATGTATTGTGCTTGAGTAACGGCGATGGACTCGCCATGTGTCACGTTAGCACCTAAAATATATCTCTGGCAGAAAGTCTTAGTAAGAAAGCAAAGGTGTGTAGGTAGTACTTACATCGCCTACCCCTTCGGGAAGGTGTAGAGAGATTATATATATATATATATGTATATATACACACATGTATAGTCGTGCTTGAGTAATGGCAATGGACTCGATAGATATCTCGCGACAGACATGTCACGTTGGCATCTACACTTCTGCCCATCCCTTCAAGAACCCGAGGATCTTCTTAGTACCTGAGTATTTTACATGTTGAACCTAAATTTCCCGTTCACGATAAAGCGAAACACCTTTTTGTTATATTTGTAACTTGTTTTTATGCATTAAAATAAAAACAACTGCTTTATTTAAATTGTGTTTGTTTGCGACTAAATAAGTACCTACTTTGCTTGTAGAACGTAAATTGTGAATATCATTTGAGCTGGCTAGTGAATCCTTGAACGCGGTTAACTTACGGTTCCCCTAACTAGATGCTACATTTATCTGTCGGCAAATACGTTTGAAGTGACGTACTTTATATGCAACGCGTTAGACCTTACCGAAGAGCAATTTTCAAGCAAGTCATGTCTTCCTGAGGTCTTATTGTCTACTCTACTAACAGAGTGCTAGATGGATGATGATAAATGATGATGCTTTGTCGAGACTCCTAGAGCAATGAACTTGTGTGAACTGGTCACTGGTGTGTTAGTTTGTAGTGTTTGGTCTGGGTATAATATATAATGCTATGTTCAAAAGAGCCGTGCTGACCGAGTGGTTCAAGTAGTTGCCTACGACACAAAGATCGCAAGTTCGAATCGACACTTAACTATAGTGCTTAGTCTCACCACGAGATTTACGGTGAAGGAAAACATCGAGAAGAAACCTGCATACGTCTGAGAAGCAATTCGAAAACGTATGTATTAGTCGTGCTAGAGTGACGGCGATGGACTCGCCATCTGTCACGTTGGCACCTAAATACATATCTGGCGGAAATTTGGTGTATGCGTACTACCCATACTATTGTATTATGTAATATCTGACGATTGTTGCGTGTTACTCAGGTATCGCGGTCTTAACGTTGTAAATGCTATAATGACGGCAATATCACGATTATCGTTAGTTGTATCTTTTTTAATAGCATTCAGGAAGCGGCCGACAGAATAGAGACGTTTAATATGCCAAAATCTACATAGTTTTTATTCGTTTAGTCTTTGGTAAATGTACTTAATAATTTCGGCTGTCAAAAATGTTTGCAATTATATACAACTCCATTCTGCCAGTGTGTTGATATTAATCGATTCCAATTAATACTATTTGTACAATCTAATGAGAAATATAATATGAATTTATTACTTTTTTAAAATAAATACAACATGGTTTGCAGTCAAGCACTCGCCTGGTGGTAAGCAGTTATCGGAGCCCTCTGACACTGCCATATGTGCGTTGCCGACCTTACTTCTGAGGACAGACCATGTCTAGTTTCCATAGTATAAACTTTGCTGACTTTGGGACTAGGTCAGTTTCAGTGGAATTGTCCCAAGGTATTTATTATTTATTCATATTTATTTATTATTTTATTCAAGAAAAATAGCGAAATAACGAAAGAAAAAATATAATATTTTACCAACTACACTACATAAAGTAAAATAAACGTCCTAAGTCCAGTCACGCGAAGGGTGCCAAGGTGGCTGGCAGCAGGATACTAATTCAAAGCCGGGTGAATCAGCTAGTATATGAAATTACTTAGTACTTATTATAATATTTTTCCTCGTCGTGTTTCCCAAACGTTGGCAACATTTCCATCTGTTGCAATGACGAAACTGCACGTAAATAAAACTGACTGACTTTGAGCAAGATGCCATAAACGTTTTTCTTAAACACCAATTAAGCTTATAAACACACGATACAATTACATATCGATACCGAGGTTGAAACTGCGGTACATCCAAATGGCCTTATTGATAATGTAATAATTCACTAATAATAATATTTACCATATTGCAGTTGGACATAATCCGATAGTCGATAGATTTGGTTGATTGCGTTGCGAAATGTCCGGTCGAATTAAAATGAGAGTTCAATGTTACGGAGCGTTTGCTGAAATACGTTGCGAGTTTTTAAAATATTTATTCACATGGTACGAAAGTTCCAACTTAGACTACAGCAAATTGTTGGCAGAATACGTATTTTCTTTATAATTATACATACAGTTTCTATCTATGTATACAAATTGTATGAAATATACGTCATACAATTAAAGGTAGCGATATCTGTTCCCAGTTATTTTTTTTATTTGAATCGGGAACGCATTAAAAAATCAATTATGGATTTTTAATTTTAAACTGTATAAAACGGGGAAAAGGGCTCAGTTTACCATTACCTATTGCTTTTGTTCACATACATATAGATAATATATTCATACAGATATCGTTAAAATTTATTTTCATGTTATCGCACCTCGTCAAAGCGAACATAGCTTACCGATAGATCATTGATCGATACGCACTGGTAGATCACGGCGACCTTGACTCTGATTGCTAACCGGTCGCTAACCGGTCGCGGGGTAGTCGCGGCGTGACTGCTCCGGAGGTCTGCATTACAATGCCCTACAATTAGGCGATATCTCTCAATTTTTGGGGAGAGGACGGACGTACGGTCTTGAAAATGTATATATATTTAACATTCTAACTGTGCCCCTCGGCTTTATCCACGTTCAATTCATACATATGTATATATATTTATGTAATGTTTACATATATATAAATATCTAATAAACTAATCACTGTACTCAAGTTCCGAAAATCTCACTGGTTAGAACTTGCAACCTGTGTGTGCAGGGGCCTATTCGAACTTGAACCACAAGAATCCGTAGTGGCCGAGTGGTTCTAGTTGCCCGCAACACAAAGGTTGCAAGTTTGAACCCTGACCTGACCTGACCTGACCTCTGCCTTGCCATTCAGGGAAGCCCTTGTGGGATGGCGTGAAGAGAAAAAAAAGTTTCAGTATTAACAGTGCCTACTTAACTTTTGTCGTTTATCAATTAGGAATGTGTTACATACGGGTTGATACATACGTACATAGTTATAAGCGCTGAATACCGGAGGAAATCTAGATACAAGGTGTTTTACAGCGTTCGTACGCCAATTACTATAAGAAAATATAGATGTATTTTTATAAAATAAAATTACGCGTGCCTAGATCCGGTCTGCAAAATAAATTTACTGCTAGCGTTCAATAAGGATACAATAAATGATATGCTGATAGCGAATATGAACATTTCTGAGTATGAATGAGTTATTTAATCCCGCGCCAACGGCTTCTTTATTCGACTCAGGTGGCTAACAAGCAGTAAGCGGTTACCGCCGCCTATGGACGCTTCCAACACCATCGATACGAATCCCTTCATGATATAAGTCTATACTGTATGTACTCTACGGACACCTCAACGGGTAGTTTTTAATTAATTAATTTAATTAATTAATTTAATTAATTAATTAATACCTGGGACAATTCCACACAAATTGACCTAGTCCCAAAGTAAGCAAAGCTTGTGTTATGGTAGACTAGACAACTAGAACTAGACAACGATATATTTACTTATATAGATAGATATATACTTAAATACATAGGACATCCAAGACTAAGGTACAAATATTCGTGTTCATCACACAAATATCTGCCCTCAGCGGGATTCGAACCTGCGACCTCAAGTTTCGCAGTCAGGAGCTCTAACCACTAGACCAGACGGTCGTCAACGGTCGTAACAAAGTTCATTACACTGATTGCGGATTTGTATGAAATTTATGAAATTCGGTATAAGTATGAAAGGTAACAAGTTCTCGGCCAGATTGTCAATCAAACCTCATACATTCCAACAGGCGTTTCAAAGTCAGAATATCACGCCTTAGTACAAAATAAATTCTCTACTTTAATTATATCAATTGATTAAACGGTGATTTTGCGTATAAATATTAAAGGTATTGCGGTCGTGTTAATAGTTTAAAACCTTCGTTCTGCTGCAATCAATTATAGTTTCTGTATATACGAGTATACGAGTTCATATTCCATATCTACGTACGAGTTGCTGTCGCGACAGACTTCTTGGAGTCGGGCTTATTGTGAAACGCCGGCCCTAGGAATATTTAAATTGACACGTGGTTTTCAATACTTGGAACTGGTTTTAGCTCATAGCTCGCGTAATCCTAGAAGAAAGTAAAGTATGTTGTCTTTTGTAAGTTAAGTTACAATCAGCTATCACGACCAATTTTTCTTTTATTCTCATCTGATAAAAGAATGAATAACGTCCTGAATCACCAAAGGAAGATACTACTGAATTTGATTGCGTATTAAGTATTTTTTTTATACTATGGCTATTCTACATATATATAGCACTTTACTACCAGCAGAGGGATTTTTTAAAAACACTCGTTGATAATGAAACTTCCAAGTTATTCAGAAGAATAGCTTACATTGTGTGGAAAGTGGATTTAGATCAATTGATTTGGGACGGCGTGAAGAAGTATACACAAATACCAACTTTTTTCCGTTTTACGTTTGTTTCATACCATTCAGTGCAAAAAATATTGTCAATTTATAAGTATGTATTGGCAAACAAACAAACAAAACTGAGCCAAAGTGCTAAGCGAACTGTGTAATAATTGAGGATAATGTTGTATAAAATTAATCATATAACTAGTTCATGTTGGTATACTCGTGAACAGATTTTTTCACGTTGCCGTAATCCAGTGAAAATGCCCTTTATGCACCTGCCGAAACTTTTGATGTCTGACCGTGACATTTTTATCAGTATTTCGAAAGAAGCTTTCGACCGACAAAGATTAAAACACGTATATTTGCCGCTCCGATTTCAACACTTCTCTTAATGATTGTACCACTGTGCCCTATAATATCATGCGGGCATGTCCTTTTGAATTTTAAATCGCGAAGCACATAACTTTAAGTGCAATTAAATAAAATAAAAACGGTTTATATATACGCACATGTGACCTAATTACCTACGCTTGTTTGCGTAACTGTATACTATACAATCGCAATGTTAATCAATATATATTAATTGTTTGAAGAGCTTCATATATATACATAGACACTATCTATATTGTCAATCATATGAGAATATGATATCTTTGTTTTATGTGAAGGTTTGATCAAAGGTCAGGCTTCGTTCATCCTATGAACGTTACGTATTCCGATTTGAATGAACTATACGAGTATTTATATTTAGAATGTTTTCACCTAAATAAAGACTTACATTTATAATTTTAAACTAATATAGAAAAAAAATTTAAAAAACCTCTACCTACCCCTTCGGGGCCCTTGTGAAAAGGTCTTCGGGGCCCTCGGGGGAAGGCGTGAGGATATTTTTATTCTAAGAGAATAATATATAATGATCCTAAATAATCTAATAGATTTCATCGCTTAACAGGCATTTTGTTAAATATACAGACGTTTGACATCCCTGCTAGAATCAACTGCCCTCTGTAATGAATATACCAACACTGTCAAAAGTCACGCGTACTAGTAAAAATTATGGGAAAAGCTACTGGCGTACCCTCCGAACTGCTAGCGAAAGCAATCTAAGAGCCGTGATTTTAACGGACGAACGTTATTCACGTCTCCCCAAAGTCCCCCGGTCCTTTACATAAGCTTGCTTGGGGATACATACCCAACACGTGGAGGTCCATTCGAGTGTTTTAATATAAGTAAGGGATACACTTGGAGGTTATTATTATAATATAATATAATAATAATTTTATTGACTTTTAATGAAGTAAAAGGTAAACTGATCTATCATATAGGCACCTAATCGATCGTCTGCGCCAATTAACCTCAACCTCAATAACTCACAAATCTGAATTCTAAATGCCATGTAAAAGGCGAGCATTGAACCTAGGACCTCGCGTATCTCTGAGCTGTCCAGTACCACCATCAATCATCATCCTTAACGCCTCGTTGGCTTTTGGTTACTAATCATTTGATTTAACTTCAGTGATAACGTCCGTTATAGATATATCTTTCAACTCCACGTTTCTGATGACTTGCAAAGTAGCAATAAATTATTTATTAATATTATACTAGTTTGTGCTCGCGTATACGTTCATACTTATATTTATGAAGATATACTGCCATCTGTCGACAAAGGCCGGGAACGAGAGTTAGCGAGATAAGATAAGCGAAACTTAGGCAATTTCATGATTTTTTACTTTCGGAATTTTTATGCATCAACTACAATTTATTCCGTAAATCATAATTCTTCGGCACTCTTTCCGTTTAATTGGGGGTCTGCTGGCACCCTCTAGGGTACACACAATCTGTCAATACTAACACTCTCGTTGAATACATATTATAGTAGCTGTTTCAGTAAAATTACAATCACACAATCTATCAACGCTAACACCCTCGTCGCATACATATTACAGTAGCTGTTTCAGAAAAATTACAATCACACAATCTATCAATACTAGCACCCTCGTTGAATATATATTACAGTAGCTGTATCAGTAAAAATACAATCACACAAACTATCAATACTAGCACCCTCGTTGAATACATATTACAGAAGCTGTATCAGTAAAAATACAATCACACAATCTATCAATACTAACACCCTCGTCGCATACATATTACAGTAGCTGTTTCAGAAAAATTACAATCACACAATCTATCAATACTAGCACCCTCGTTGAATATATATTACAGTAGCTGTATCAGTAAAAATACAATCACACAAACTATCAATACTAGCACCCTCGTTGAATACATATTACAGAAGCTGTATCAGTAAAAATACAATCACACAATCTATCAATACTAACACCCTCGTCGCATACATATTACAGTAGCTGTTTCAGTAAAATTACAATCACACAATCTATCAATACTAGCACCCTCGTTGAATATATATTACAGTAGCTGTATCAGTAAAAATACAATCACAAAAACTATCAATACTAGCACCCTCGTTGAATACATATTACAGAAGCTGTATCAGTAAAAATACAATCACACAAACTATCAATACTAGCACCCTCGTTGAATACATATTACAGAAGCTGTATCAGTAAAAATACAATCACACAATCTATCAATACTAACACCCTCGTCGCATACATATTACAGTAGCTGTTTCAGAAAAATTACAATCACACAATCTATCAATACTAGCACCCTCGTTGAATATATATTACAGTAGCTGTATCAGTAAAAATACAATCACACAAACTATCAATACTAGCACCCTCGTTGAATACATATTACAGAAGCTGTATCAGTAAAAATACAATCACACAAACTATCAATACTAGCACCCTCGTTGAATACATATTACAGAAGCTGTATCAGTAAAAATACAATCACACAAACTATCAATACTAGCACCCTCGTTGAATACATATTACAGAAGCTGTATCAGTAAAAATACAATCACACAATCTATCAATACTAACACCCTCGTCGAATACATATTACAGTAGCTGTATCAGTAAAAGTACAGTCGTCTATAGATACTGGTTATGCAATAAGCTACATTGTCAATCACGTCCCGCGGCGTTTTGGCTACCATTATTGCATTAATACTATATACATATTTAATACTAGCTATCCCTCCGGCTTACCTGATTCCGATTAATTATCATACAATGTTCACTATTTCGGAGAAGCATACGAGATCTAGCGACACGATTTATAGACAAAAAAGTCAGGTTGCACCATTGGGGTATGTCTCTGCTGAAGATACATTTACCGTTGGAAAACTGACAACTTACTAGATAATTGTTTGGAACTAATAGATTTATAAGTGGCTGGATATGAAATTAAAAAAAAAAGACTATTGAAAGAACCTCGCGGAATTCATTTACAGGTGCGTGATAATCTTAGCTCTTACAAAAGATAGACCTATGTGGAAAAATCTTTCTTATTACTATTAATTATTATATATATTTATTAATATCGGTAACATACAAACAGCGCGCATAGTACTTAGATGTATATTTATAAAAATAAAACTGTTAGGCAACAAGGCCGTGCATCAGTCAAAATTAGCACATTCGTTTTTAATTAGTATTGACGGCAATTCAAGATACCTAGATAAATACTATTGATGTTTTGATAACCGCAGAACGGTATTGACTCGCCGTTGGCGTTATTACTCGTAGGAGTGTTCTGGAAAGTGAGCGTTGAACCTTCGCCTATTTGCAGGTACTTGTGTTATGGTCGGTTTGGTGAGAGTGATTTAAGGTGCCTACGTGGTATATCTAGAGAGAACTGGCGCTCCCCGTTAGGGACTCGGCGTGATGATATGTATGTATGTATAACATACTACGGATTCCCAATATGTCTCTAGGCTCTGGCTTCTGACCTTTACTACACCAAATATTAAATCTAACTAATATAGTAAATGCGAAAGTTTATTAGGTAGCTTGTTCCTCTTTCACGCAAATTTAAGAAACTAATTTCTCGAAATTTGGCATTGAGATAGATTATGGTCTAAAAATAATATAATATATAATAATATATCCTCACGCCTTCCCACAAGGGTCTCCGAAGGGGTAGGCAGAGGTG
This sequence comes from Drepana falcataria, assembly GCA_945859725.1. Lineage (NCBI taxonomy): Eukaryota > Metazoa > Arthropoda > Insecta > Lepidoptera > Drepanidae > Drepana > Drepana falcataria. The sequence continues at coordinate 10,540,982 of OX243927.1, read as the reverse complement.
TATAGGTAATACCCACACACCCACTTTCCGCCAGAGGTATATTAGGTGCCAACGTGACAGATGGCGAGTCCATCGCCGTTACTCAAGCACGACTCAAATACGCCTTTGAATTTCTTCTCAGACGTATGGTTCCCTCGTCAGATTTCCTCTCGATGTTTTCCTTCATCGTAAAGCTCGTGGTGTGACTAATCACTGTACTTAAGTTCAGAAAAAACTCATTGGTACAGTCGGGATTTTTTTCTTTTCTTTATGATGAAGGAAAGTATTTTAATTCAACAACGTACATATGTAATGTTCAGGTTCTTTGTGTGTGTAAGGCGTAAAGACATACACATATACTTATATATGTTTTGATTAATTAATAAATATATATGTATATACAAATGGAATCGTAGCTTTTGATTTCAAATGTAACTGTGCCCATCTAAGTAAAGTTTCACACGGTACATGCATCAACAAAAGTCAATCGACCAATTAAAAATATTATTACTACCTATCTGAGTTCGTCTAATTAATTATTCCAATTTTAAAATGCTAGTATTAAAATAAAGGTACTCTCACACTGACGTAACGTGTCGCGGCCCACCGCTGCGTGCACTTGACCCACATCGAACCGGTCCGGAACCGTGTCTTTAGTTGTAAGGAACTCTTCCGATAACGCACTAACTTGCTATGTGATATTGTTCATTACTAGTTTTGTTATAGACGCACTAAACTAAACTAGCTTTACTACCCTGTGGTTTCGGCCTCCCTTGGGTAGTACCATATTAAACTATGCATACAAACCTTCCTCTTGCATCACTCCATCTGTTGATTAAAGCCGTCTGTTAACATCCGTTGGGTATTTTAAAAGACCTAAGCGTATGTACTGACAGCGTGTAGCGATTTTGTTTATACGAAAATGGATTATTTGTGATGAATATATGATTGAAAATGTACAATGTATATCCTACATATACGTTAAATGGGAATATAAAAAAACTCATTTTTTTTATTCGTATGCAACTCTGGCACATAAAAGAACTCTCCAATAACGACAGAGAAAATAATCCAACATTTGATGTACAACGTTATGGCGAGTAAAGAGTATAACGAATCGATAAACTCTTCGTTAAAACAATTAAAAGCCAATCACCTAAAACACTTGTGGAAGAATAGGTGACTAACGTAACGTAACGATACCTACGCAACTTTCATATCTATTGAACAAATGGTCTATGATTGATTCGCATTTAACTACATCGCTCATAACTGGCTCTTAGCAAATGAAAGTTTCAATCAGAAACAAAAAAAACGTTTAAAAGAATACAGAGAAAGTGAGCTTCACCGCTGGAATTGTGACACTTTCACTGAATAGAATTGCAGCAAGTTGCGAATCCAGTTTATTATTTTTATTACTTTTTGTGCAACTGGTGAAGTGGAAACCTAGCCGCTCCTCTCGCTAAGTTTGTCAAACAGCTAAATATGTAGTGGCTATGGACTCATCGCGACTAAACTTGAACCACGTGAGACATATGCATATTCATAAATTAAGCTTTAAGCTTCTGATGGAGCTTCGTTCACTCCGATCCGATATCTTTAATTTGTATGGCATGACATTAGCTGCGGACAAAGTTTTCTGCAGGTAATGTCGTAGCGTTAACTATAACAGAAAATAATTTTGTCTAGGGTGGGTAGTGTGAATGGAAAAGCGATATTAATAATCTTTCCACTCTTGCAAAACGGATCTTGGTCAAACTCGGGAGTTGCTATACGCCCTTGATTGCTCTGTGCGTAATGCCTCAGTAAGATAATTTTAATGGAGATAGCGGCGTTGCGTCTGGTTTTGTCTTCTTGCGGTTTGTAAAGTTTTCAGAAACCCACAAGTAACGACTGCGCTGGCAGAAGCAGGACTCGTCTCTACCTCACATTGCCAGACGAACTGAACCAAGTGATATGTCTGCTATTAGCTATAGGCTGCAGTATTTGCTTATGACTAGCCGAATTGTATGCTAGTTGAATAGTTTTGTTGTGTTATTAAATAATTATGTTGAATTAAATCATGTATGATCAATATCATGAAAGACATGCAGTGGCCGAATCGTTTGAGTAGTCGTCTGCAAATCAAGATTACAGCCCCGGACTCCGATGGTCTGTACTAATGAGTTTTTCTGAACTCAATTACAGTGATTTATTTATGTATAATAGGAAATTAACGAAGAAGGAAAACATCATGAAAGAACCAACCAACGTCTCGGGAAAATTCAAAAAATTACGTCTGTATAGTCTGCTTGAGAAAGGGCGGCGAACTAGACATCCATCCTTTTGGTCTCAGAATATGTATGTACTACTCTGTGGAATATGTAAATATCTACCACTGCCTACCTCTTTCGGTACCTTTGTGGGAAGGCGTTGAAATATATACAATTATAAACTTATCCGCCATGTTGAGTCGAGTTAAGCTTTTAACTAATCATATTTCAATTAACCGAAATGTACCTATGTGCAATTTATAAAGTGTGCAAGCTTGTTATTTTATACATGTAACGGTTTGCATGTCAGTGTCAGTTCAGTCACGATTCGTGTTATCCTATAAGATGCCGTTGGTTGATAACTGACGTATGCGTTCCTATCGATACAATCGATCATTAATCGAATATCACTCGATTACGATTGTTTTGACAGACTACTCGCAAATTTTATTCTATGAAAAATTACGCTTAATCTTAGTGAAGCCATAAGTGATATGAAGTTTAATTTTGTGTGGAGTAAAGTTGAGATTCGAGTGCCTCTACGTGAGCATTTAAGTGCCTCACCAAGTTTGGCAGTCGAGACAATCAGTCGATTAACATGTAAATTAATATCCCATCGATACTATTGTTTTGGTGTAAGTATCTCATTGTATTTTACTATGATAGATCGTTATGAAGTCGTATAAAAAACTCAACGTCAAGAACTTTCGTCATATCCTTTACTTGACTCTATATGTATATAAGTACAAACTGAGAGATTCTAATTAATTCCTGGATTTTTAACACCATGCCAAATCCCCCAGGGGTAATCAAAGGGTAGTAGTAGAGTGCGAGTATACTTCGCAGTTTGATTATATTAGGAACATGTCAAATAACTCAGCTATTTGGTTAAAATTATCGATTTAACAAAACTCATGTACCTTTATGGCATACCCTTGCAAATTGGACAATAAAAAATGAATAATTATGTACACTGCTGTAGCATTCAATAGCCCAATTACCCGAATAATCGCTTGCCTAATTTTGCATTTCGATTAAACATGCATGAATCGATTTAAATGATTCTCGTTGCACTATAATGATTAATTCATTCGCAAAACTTCGCCTGAAATGATTTGCGCTGATTGTGAGCCTGATAAATAATGTATGAGCTCTGCACGCATGGGCATGGTCTAATAATTAGGTACCTATTAAACTCGACCGTGTAATATTATTCAATTTAAATGTTACCATACGCTGCATCGGATTGATGAATTATAGTGTAGAGTTTCGTAGTTAAATCTATTTGATGACATTGAAACATTTCATTGGCCATTATATAATGGACTTGGACTGATAGCATATTAGATAAATTGATGATAAATATAATAAGATAAATTGACCGGTCAAATATTGAAGAAAATATAAGGCTAGAACTTGCCATATGAAAAAGTGTATGATAATACACTTATTATATATATAGGGCTATTGACCATTAATTACTGTAATGTTTCAATTATGCGGTCAAGCCTGTCGTAATAATAATCGTATTTAAGACACAGTCTCGGAAAAGTCAGTTGCTCAAATATGTATTAGGGCACACTAAAAGGACGCTAATGAAAAAATGCAATGTTTGGCACTTTATTTTCACATAAAAATCTACTTATTTTTTTGTTAATAATTGTTTCTGAAAAACCCATAAAACCGTGTTTTGGAGTGAATATTTTATTACCCCATGACGTGCCATTTTGTTTCTTTCGTCGTTTTGTTCATAAATTCACAATACCCAATCACTTCTAGAAGACAACTGTTATATTTTCTGAGACAACCTGTAATATGTAATGAAAACAGTCAACTTAATTTTCTTTTGCAAAATTTATTTGGTTGCTCAGTTCTCACGATCTTGAAAACTCATTATCTACTTTTAATTCATCTTATTTATTTACTTTGCATGCAGTTACGCATCTATGTAAGTAAACCAAGCAGATAGACAACGGTTGTTGAAAGATTTATCGGAAATTAATACAAACGTCTGTTGGTTGCTCTGGCACATCCTCTTGACAGTATGCAGATTTGTATGCTTGTGGTTATATTCTTGTCAACCTCTCCACGGTTGTCAATCTCAATCAATCTAAGCTTGGATACGGTATACGATACCTATTTTATTAATTAAATAATACGCTAGCTTTAACGCGGATTTGCTCACGTATGTATGGATCTTTTCGATATAGTAATTTTTTTAGATTATATATACCTACATTAATTTATGTCTAGTTTTTCGAAAAACGTTAACATCTTCATACATTTAAGAGCTGGCCGTCTATCAGCGTCTCTGATGTAAAACTAAATGTCATAAATTTGTTTACTTAGATAAAATAAAATAAAATAAAAATAAAAAATAAAAATAAAATTTACTACATAAATTAGACTAGTACTTATAAAAACATATAATATAATCACGCCAGGTCACTAACGGAGAAAGCGCGGCGAAAGAGAGAATAGAGCACCAGTTCTCTCTAGACGTGCATACCTCTTTCGCTTCGTCCACATTAATCACTCTCTTCATACATTCCGGGAGGGAGGGCACAACGGTTAATTCCCGTTCGAATTCGGAGCAGCCCGACTGGTACCATTACCTCCACCTTACAGAAGATCGCAGCTAAATGGCATTACCCTCGGGTGTGTCGTGTTCCTGTGGTGAGTAAGGTCGCCAGGCTCCAAGAGGAAGCGGTGTGTCGGCAGCACAGGACCAGTGGTGCAATTCCGCCGTGGTGGTGACCAGGCGCGGCATGTCGGTGCGGTTGTTAGGGAGACCCGGTGAAACGGCTGTCCGCTGGCCGCCCGCATATAGTAGGGGTCCCGAACCCAGGGATCACCTAATCTCCGCCCTGGGAGGCTGACCCGCACATGTGTGTAAAGTCCTTGGTGTAGTGGTCGTGCCGGAGGAGGAGACCGGAGTGGACCCGGCCGCTGCATCAGGGGGGGATCGGGGGCCCTTCCGACTTCCGCTCCGGCAATCCGCACTACCTGTACATCACTGCGGCGGATTGAGACTGCGCTTTGTCCTCTTTGATGCCGACACAACGATTCCTCTTCTTCCTTTTCAGCACCCTTAGAAATCTAAAATGGCCAAATTTAAAAATAGTAGAAGTTTCCCAGCGGCCTCCCCTTCCATATTAAAAATGGACTTTTGCAACATCAGGGGACTTCATTCTAATCTAAATGCAGTCCACCAACACCTTGAGACGACACAGCCGACTCTGCTATTTCTGACGGAGACGCAGATATCCTGCCCTGATGATACATCGTACCTGAACTACCCCGGGTACAAGATGGAACACAATTTTGTGCGCCGCGCCGGGGTATGTATGTACTTCCGGGAGGATATTTGCTGTCGACGTCTCCACGGCCTTGAAGACAGAGACCTGTCAATTTTGTGGGTGCGCGTAGACTATGGTGGCAACACCCGAATCTACGCGTGCCTTTACAGGTCCCATAGCGGTGACACAGACACAGTTCGCCTATTTGAGCACCTGCAATCGACAACGGACAAAGTACTTGAGCAGTACCCCTCCGCGGAGTTGGTGGTTTTAGGAGATTTTAACGCTCACCATGTTGAGTGGCTTGGCTCTCGGTCCACTGACTGCGCGGGGAGGGCTGCTTACGAGCTTGCCCTGGCTTATGGCTTCTCGCAGCTGGTACACGAACCAACCAGAATACCTGATATCGAGGGCCATACAAGCTCTTTACTGGACCTTCTGCTGACCACGCGACCGGACAGCTATTCCATCTCGGTGGGTGCGCCGCTTGGCACATCCGACCACTGTCTGGTCCAGACGCAAGTGCCGTGCGCAAAGGCCGAAGTGCCCCGACCCCCGGGGCGGCGGCGCATGTGGCACTACAAGGCAGCAGACTGGGATGGATTGCGTGAGTTTTACGCATCGTACCCGTGGAGGCAGATCTGCTTTGCATCAGAAGATCCAGACCCCTGTGCAGCAGCCGTCGCTGAGACGATACTGGCGGGAATGGAATGCTACATCCCAAACTCGCTAGTAGCTACAGGGGTAAAGAAACAGCCGTGGTTTAATAAGCCCTGCAAGGAAGCTAAATTATCCAAGCAAGCCTTGTATGAGGCGTGGACCACGGCTCGATCCAATCTGGACCCCAACATATCTGATGCAAAGCGGAAACTTAATGCTGCCTCGAGGCACTGTAAGCGAGCGATTGCCAGGGCGAAATTCGATTTCGTCAGCAGAATTGGTAAGAGACTCGCTAGCTACCCTTCTGGCAGCCGTGCTTTTTGGTCCCTTGCCAAGGCTGCTGAGGGAAACTTTTGCCAGTCGTCCCTACCACCACTCCGTAAGCCGGATGGTAACTTGGCCCACAGTGCCAAAGAGAAAGCGGATCTATTGGGCTCTCTCTTTGCCTCGAACTCGACTATGGATGACGGAGGCGCCACACCGCCAACTATCCTGCGGTGTGAGAACTCTATGCCGGAGATAAGCATAACCCAACGGGAGGTCCGGCGGGAGATGCTGTCTCTGGACGTCCATAAGTCGAGCGGGCCAGACGGTATTCCGGCAGTGGTGCTTAAGCAGTGTGCTCCTGAACTGTGTCCTGTTTTGACGCGCCTATTCGCGCTTTCCTACTCCACCCAAAAAGTCCCAACTTCGTGGAAGACCGCCCACGTGCACCCAGTGCCCAAAAAGGGCGATAGATCAGACCCATCGAATTACAGGCCGATCGCCATCACCTCCCTCCTCTCCAAAATTATGGAGCGAGTGATTAACACGCAACTCCTGCGATATCTAGAGGGTCACGGTTTGTTGAGTGACCAACAGTATGGCTTCCGCCACAGTCGCTCAACGGGTGACCTTCTAGTATATCTCACGCACCGTTGGTCACTCGCCATTGAGAGTCAAGGTGAGGCATTAGCTGTTAGCTTGGATGTGGCGAAAGCGTTCGATCGGGTCTGGCATCGCGGTCTTCTATCGAAGCTTCCATCCTACGGACTGCCAGAGGGATTATGCAAATGGGTCGCCAGCTTTCCGTCCAGCAGATGCATAAGAGCCGTCGTTGACGGTAGCTGCTCCGAAAGCATGGAAATTAATGCTGGCGTCCAAGGCTGGCGTGGCAAGGCTCTGTGTTGTCCCCGACTCTGTTTCTTCTGCATATTAATGACATGCTTTCTATTGAAGGCATTCATTGCTATGCAGACGACAGCACTGGGGACACTTACTACACGGGCCGTGCTAATCTCCCTCGTTCCACTGTGGAGGAAAGTCGCGAACGACTTGTGTCTGAAATCGAGAGTACACCTCGCAGTGTCTCCGATTGGGGTCGACTAAACCTAGTCCACTTCAACCCCACTAAGACACAAGTTTGCGCGTTCACCGCAAAAAAAACTCCATTCGCTGTGGCTCCACAATTCCAGAACACTCCCCTGAACATCTCGGAGAGCATTAAGATCCTTGGGGTCGATATTTCTAGCGACGTTCAGTTCCGTGGTCATTTAGAGGACAAGGCTAAGCTGGTGTCGAGGAAGCTCGGTGTACTCAACAGAGCTAAGCAGTACTTCACACCGCAACAAAGGCTGCAACTTTATAAGTCGCAAGTTCGGCCACATATGGAGTACTGCTGCCACCTGTGGGCTGGAGCCCCTGGATACCAGCTTGGGCCTTTTGACGCGGTTCAGAAACGCGCCGCTAGAATTGTCGACGATCCCATGCTCGCAAGCGGCTTGGAATCACTAAGTCTGAGGAGAGACTTTGCCTCCCTGTGTGTGTTCTACCGCTTGTATAACGGGGAGTGTTCTGCAGAATTGTTCGATATGATGCCCACTTCCACCTTCTACCACCGCACCTCTCGTCATCGACGGGGAATTCATCCCCATACCTTGGAACCACAAAGGTCTCGCACTGTGCGCTTCCAAAGAAGTTTTCTTCCGCGAACGCTCAGGCTGTGGAATGAGCTCCCCGTTGAGGTTTTCCCTGGAGAGTACAGCATGGAGTTCTTCAAGAAGGGTGTGAAAAGATTCCTGCAGGGTCGGCAACGCGCGAGTGATACCCCTGGTGTTGCAAGCGTCCATAGGCGGCGGTAACCGCTTACCATCAGGCGGACCGCATGCTTGTTTGCCACCCAAGTGGTATAAAAAAAAAAAAAAAAAAAAAAAAAAATACATGCTTGCCGGTTTCGAGTACTAAACCTACATTAAAATAAGCAGCGCCTTATTATGTATCTTTAACGTACATAATATGTATTGTTCATTTTGAAACTCATATCGTGGTTTCCTATAATTAAGCAATCATTATTGATATCTGCATTTAAATTGTAATATGTTTCATGTAGTTATGTATTCTTTCCAAGTTATAAAATATATATGGCAGAATGGTTTGAGTAGTTGCCTGCAACACAAAGGTTGCAAGTTCGAATCCCGACTGTAACCGTGAGTTTTTCTGAACTTAAATACAGTGATTAATCACACCAAGAGCTTTACGGTGAAGGAAAACATCGAGAGGAAACAGTGTTTGAGAAGAAATTTAATTTATAATTTATATTCATGTACATATATGTATAATTTGGTATACCTACTTGGTATGTATATTGTATTTCTTCATAAGTGTGTTAAGATGCACATTTCCTAACAGGCCCCATAGTGTCATTTTATTCTACATTCAAATTGTAAAGGCATCACGAAAGACCTAAATAAGTCACTAACAATAGTATACAAATGTCCATATTCATAAGGTTGACATTTGAATGAGCGAAACCCATTGAAATGTCACAGTTAAGCCAATTAATTCAATTATTACTGAGCTGTATGCAAATCCTGTGATCTATAAAGGTGCGCTATTGTAATAATGCACACTTGGAATTGTTCGTGAATAATACTATAAGAAGGACAGGACAGCACTTCTGTGTGGCAGCGTTCATATGGTACGGTAATCGCTTTCCATCGGACGAGGATAAAATGGTATCTTCATCTTCACGCCTTGCCATGAAATTCCCAAAAGGTGTAGAGGTGCTAGGTATAACTCTATCTCAAGTATTAGTTTACGTACATCTTTGAAATCCCATTCAAGTTTTCCTTCACCGTAAAGCTCGTGTGAAAAATTATTGTAGGTATTCAATGAATTTGTTAAGTGCTCTTGTCATGATTTACTTTATGTGTCTTTTATATGTCTATATGCTTAAAACTTAAGGTCCGTTTTTTGTGTTTCTTTTAAATTTAACTAAGCAAATAGTTCCCTTCCTCCTATTGGCCAATGTCATGGTTAGTTCTCAGTAGTAAAGTCGTCGTCGTTATAGGGAAACTGGTCTGGGTCCATTGCTCGTTTAATGGGCATGTTATCACAGCACTAATGTCCAACGTCCAGGAATGCAGTACCATCACGTGGGACACGTGCATATTGGGAAAGTATGTAAGTTACCCAGTATTAAGTGCTCTTTAAAACATTTTATAACACGTGCTAAGGTTTCATTACATAATGCGTTGTGATCAAAGTCGCAAAGAGCAGATAACGTTTTTAAATAAAACATATATATCTTATATAGCTTATTCTTATACATGAGCCGTGGTGGCCGAGTCGGGTAGTTGGTAGTAAGATTGTGTATTCCGATTCCATCAATAAGTTTTTCTGAATTTAAGTCCAATAGTTAGTCACACCACGAGCTTTTGAAAAACCTACATACGTTTTGAGAAGAAATTCAAAGGTGTACATAAAGGTTGAAATTCTTACCTTGTTTTACCGTACGATGACTATCTCACTGGAGACACACGATAAGATGTAATCATATTTTGAAAATATATACATTTCAGGATACTATATTATTATTACTAATATTAGAAATCATTTTATATACCGGTAGAAATCCGCATACGGCCTCACAATAAATGAAAAATACTAAAATTAATTTGTCTGACACACTGGTATTCTGTGCTAATAGTTACCGGTGTGATTCCTGCTAGCTAAACATTCTTGAGACGAACATAATTATTTGTTTGCTTTGTGCAATTTCAGCACAACAATTGATCAATAAAATTCTCAGCATTCCATATTGAGTCGTTGCTACAATAATAGTTTGATATGAAATTTACTTTAAGCTTTTCAAGAAATCCAAACATTCTTAGTTAAACCTGGTTAACAAGAATACGTACGGTGCATCTCATTACGTTTACGATCAGGTACAGTTAGTTGCAAGGGACATGCCAAGGAGTCCAGTTAACGGTCAGCGGGTTTATTTGTAAACTGCAATTGAAAAAGGTCTACCTTTTTCATTTTTTTTTCTTTACTTTAATAAAAGTCTAAAGACCAGAATAAAGAGAACCTTCGCCTTTGTGAGCTTTTAATTATTGTGAGCAATAATTGAACTTAGGTTATAAAATATCTTACAATTTCACATGATTGACGTACATTGTCTATCTATATAAGTATTTTTTAAACTAAATAGTACATATTAGGATCAGGTATATATTTACGTGTTCACGCACCCGGTGATAGAACTTGCGACCTTAAGCTTCGCAGTGGTCCTGCTGCTATACTCACAGCTATTACGCTATCCAAGAATTAACTTGCATACGTAATAAATCAAAGGCGTATATTAATTATGCCGTAAACAAAATATCTCAAGGCAGAGTGACGGCGACAGACACACTTTTCTTGCAACCGGTTGAAAAGAAATTCAAAGTCGTAGACGTACGCTGGCACCAAAATATCGGGCAAAAATTGTTTTACTACACCTCTCTGCACACATATTTCTATATCCTCTCCACAAGAAACCCAAAACAATATATTGAATACAAATATAAAATACAAATAGGCTTGGTTAGTCTCGTAAGTATCTAAGTAACGATTGTATTAAATAGTACCTACATTCAACGTAGGGTTCGTGTAATCAGATCAGACTCAGTTTTATTCCACGTATGGCCATTATCATGATTTTATTCAAGCCGTGTGCACAGGTGGCCCTATATAGGTATTGGGCGCAACCCGACTGCTATAAATCTGAAACACTTGTCTATGCCTAGGCTTAGCGTAGTTTATGATTTAGTTCGATATACTTTGTGTGTTTCCGTTATAGTCCAGTGTAGACGGAAAATTATATGTGTTTATTAATGATTGAATGGTGATCGTATTTAATTTGCATAAGCTTTAGTATGTCATGTTATTGTTGAAAATATTCCAAAATGTAAAAGATTTTTCCAAAAACTTCCCAAATACGTGTCAATGGTGAATGTTTTAAATAGATAGAGATATAACCATGCCGAGTCCCTCACAGGGTAGGCAAAGAGATGCGACTATATTTAAAAATATAGTCACATAACCGACTTTATAAAGAGAGTGCGTTCTATCGCACTCCTTTTATAGTCGTCGGTTGGTTTATAAATGTGGGAAATACGGGTATATAAGTACGGAAAATGTGGGTAACTTAATGGTAAACGTTTACATCTTGATTGAACTTCACACCAAAGCTGAGCCAGTTTCCAAGTTCATCAGCATTAATTGAACTTTAAAAATGAGGTGCCCTCTTAATCATCTGTCAATATGTACAACCTCGGTACGCGGATATAGTGAAGGTTCGATGCTATTTATGACATCAATTTAATCTAATTACCAAAATTAATACAAATGAAAAACATTCAAACGCGATAATTATGCGAATATGGCAGGTTTTACATATGGATTGATAGTTTAGTTTATTTAAATGGAAAATGTCTAATGCATCCGGTGCGTGGCCGAGGCATTGGAAAACGACGCGGTGTGTGTTTTGATGTGTGTCGACCAAACCTTGGGCTTAAGTCATAAGCTTCTTACATACATACGTAAGACTGACTTAAAATTAAATCAAATCAAAAATATTTTTAATTGTACGTACGAGGACACAGGGAACACTTGTTGATGTCACGTATTAATTAGAAAATTACCGTTACCTCCGTTTCCAAGAAAAAAAACTCAAAAGAAACGGCAAAACAAACTGCCCGGTTTTCTTTTTTCACATTGTTTTTCGCTCTAGACGTGAGAACATTTAGCAATATTTAAAAGACACATATTTCAAATACTGCAACACTTTGGCTTTATCGCTTATATTTGTAGTTTTATGTTGCTTTAATACTTCAATGAATTTTTATTAAGTAAGAAGCGACTCTGCTTTCATCTGTTGTATTAAGCCCTAACATCTCCGAGATTGGTATTATTTGCACCGGTCTGTGAGCACATGCTTGCCATGCAGTACGCCAATGCACCCGCTTGCCGCTCGTGATTGGCCCACACGTGTGAGCGATAGTAGGCGCCCTTGATCGCGCAACCCACGCAGCGTTAGATCGTGATATATGGTCAATGCACTCGCACCATCAAGCGCATGTGGACACGATGAAAGCTCTCCCATGTACATTAAATAATTAATATTATAAATAGGAATGTTTGGGACAATGTTTGTTCTCCTCAAACAAGATTCCGCATAGAGATTTTTAACTAGGAAAGCCGTGGCTGAGTGGTTCGAGTAGTAAGTAGCCTGCAACACAAATATAGCATGTTCTATGCATATGATATGATATCTATGATAGAGTGATCTATAACTATATCTACAGTAAAAAGTCACACCACGAACTTCACGTTGAAGAAATACATCGTAAGGAAACCTGCATACGTTTGAGAAGAAATTCCAAAGCGTATGTATAGTCGTGCTTGAGTAACGGCGATGGACTCGCCATCTATCACGTTGGCACCTAAAATATATCTCCCGCGGAATGTGGGTGTCTGGGCACTACCTACACCTACGCCCCTGCCTTCCCCTTCAGGGACCCTTGTGGATAAGCGTGAAAATTCCTCACATTATTTCGTTAAAAATACTAATATGTATGTTTAACGAAATGTGTGTAGGAGATCTAAGAATCTATACTAATATTATAAAGCTGAAGAGTTTGTTTGTTTGTTTGTTTGAACGCGCTAATCTCAGGAACTACTAGTTGAAATTGAAAAAATATTTTTGTGTTGCATAGTCCATTTCTCTAGGAAGGCTTTAGGCTATATAACATCACGCTACGACCAACAGGAGCGAAGTATAAATTAATAATGTTGCCAGAACGGGAAAAAATATTCCTTTTTGAGAGCTTCCGTTGCGTGCGCTGCGTAAACGGTTTAAGTTACACAAATATCATGTATGAGGGAATTGTTCCTCTTTAAAAGTTCTTAAAAATAAGTCAGCGACAGCATATGTCTATCTTTTAAGATTGACTCACTATAACCTTTTTATGGTAATAAAATTTGTTCGAAATCAATGCATTATTTCCGAAGATGTTTTATCAACATAATATTACTCCTTATCCAAATAAATATGTTATTAATCACGAGTATTTGAATGTAAACGAAATTGTACTTGACATCACTTGATTTCAATCAACATCTTAGGAGATAGATATCATAATGTTAAAATAACCCCGCAACTCAGACGCGTGGTCGGCTCACTACGGAACAGTTGAACTCAGCGAACTGATTTTTTAATTTGTTTTTGCGATATCTCATCGTAAAATAATACTTCTCCAATTCACGGAAGATTCATTACTGAAACAACTCTCTCTCTTAGGTACGCAGACGAAGTAGCGCTGATCAGCTAGTATAGTATAAAATTGTGTGTTAATTAGACAAATTACTGCCTCCAGCTTGGTCGAACCCACGACCTCACGCTTGGCAGTCAGTAGCTATAACCTCTAGGCCAGACAGCCGTCAAATCAATATATAGCACGTCAAAATATATCGTATTTCAAATGTCATGAGATTTTAAAAAGTAATTTGGACCAAGGAGACCGCTACTACAATTAAACTTTGTGCCAAATATGTGGGGCGTGGTATCCGGGCTTTAATGACTAAATACTAGCAACGATTTCTCATAAATATATATGTACTATAACTTTATTTTTTGTTTCAACGATCATAACTAGTAACATGTAAGTGGGAATTTCAAACGTTTACTAAACAACGAAAAAACTGGAAACCTAAAATAAACTTTTATACCGAACTGACTCGTTAATGGTAAGTTATGTTACGTGAAGCAATTAGGTCTCGGTAACACACAGAACAAAATGCTTTGTTGGTTTTGCAACCATATTTTAAAATAGTATTTTTTATTTATTTCACCGTATATAAATCAACAGCAAAGGTCGTAAGTTCGAATCCCAACTGTACCAATGAGTTTTTCTGAACTTAAGTACAGTGATTAGTCACACCACGAGCTTTACGGTGAAGGAAAACATCGTGAGGAAACCTGCATACGTCTGAGAAGAAATTCAAAGTCGTATGTATAGTCGTGCTTGAGTAACGGCGATGGACTCGCCATCTGTCACGTTGGCACCTAATATACCTCTGGCGGAAAGTGGGTGTGTAGGTTTTACCTAGACACCTCTGCTTACCCCTTCGGGGACCCTTGTGGGAAGGCGTGAGGATATATTATTATATAAATCAACACGTTATTTTTTTATGTAATCAATAACGTCTGTAGTAGAATATATTTTGCATATCTTAATGCTGAGTCCATCACAAAGGCGCAGAGAGAGCAGAGCGCCAGATCTCTTAAGACAATATATAGATGTTACCTTGTTGCTAAAGCCAGTTGACGAGAGTTAGGCATCAAAAATCTTCCGTTCAGAATTTAAGTTGCCAGCGTAAGTTACAGAAGATCACAGACAAATGATTCGAATGGACTGCTCGATAAGCGGTTTCTGTAAAGAAACTCCGTGAAGAAAGGTTGAGCTGGCGATATTTCGAATTGTTTTCCATTTCTAACACAAATACTCGTAGTTCTCTCAGTTGTGCCTTGGGTACTGAGAAAACCCTTTAAGGCACCCGCCTGATGCTTTGATTGATGATTGATGGTTTCTCTGCTTTGCTACATACAAGTAAATCAATTAATGGATGAGACTAGCCGTCCACTAAAAATAGACTCCGTCTTCGATATATTGATGCGTCTCGTCTGCTCAAAAGCGCAAAGTTCCCACGCACACATACCACTTTACATACATACAATACACATATACATCGGCTCCTTTGATCTCGAAATACAAATTGTTTACTTGTCATCTCACGCCAGTGTGTTGTGTACATCAATCAAACGTTAGTGTATTTTACTAGTTAAAAGCTTTAAATAGAGTTTTCAATGTGACAGGATCTCGCTGACGGTCCATGACACCGAACTGTCAAAATATTACATTACAGAGAACATTGAACCTTACGTCAAAAATCTAATGGTATATGGAAAATGTCTAATCAATTAACTTTAAAGTAATTAAACGTTTTTTAGAAGCAATCAATCAAAATAAAAGGGCCTGAAAGGAGCCCTTTTCAAAGAAAAAATATATATATAGTACATACTCTTTGGTGTTGCAAGCGTCTAAGTGCGACGGTAAGCGCTTACCTTTTAGGCGACCTCGGGGCTCCAGTGATTGATCACACCACGAGCGTTACGATGAAGGATAAACCTGCATACCGTATGTATAGTCATGGTTTAGTAACGGCGATGTTCTCGTCATGTCACGTTGGGTACTACATAATACACACCTCTGCATACCACTTCGGGGACCCCTGGAGCCGCGAAGATATATATTTTATATATAGTTATTCTTTAATGTAATTAATGTATTTAATATGTGTAAGATGTAATATGATAGTAGTCAGAGAAGAAATTCTCAATGATAGATTCAAAGAAAAAGGTGTACATGTAAAATATGTCCTCGGCTTCTCGTCATCTGGTTTTCCTTAGGTATATTTTTTCCTTATATATTATTTATATAGTTATTATAGCGTCTTTGAGATTGTTTTTAGATGTATATAGGTTTCCTTACGATTTCGTTCACGGTAAGGCTGACTAATTAAATAGTTCAGACTAACGGTGTTTGAACTTCCACTATGTATAGCAAGGCTTTAGTATGCATCATTTAGTGGTTTATGTTTACAGACCTCGAAATATAAACTTACCTTAGCCATAATACAGATGTAATCCAAGGTTTATTATAACTGAATCGAATCATTTTGAGCTTAGACTAATACACCATTGAGATAACACCAATCCAATGTAACAGCCGCCCAACCTTGACAGTCGCAAATTAACAACAATCTCGTAAATTAATTAATACGCTGCTACTGTGTGGGAGGGTAACATTAATTACATTGGTAATAAAGAAATTATTAATTAACGAAAGTATTGCCATAATTAATTTAGTGCTTTTTTATCGGTCTGCTTGATAAATGTGTCTTGACAATTATGTCTACGCAATATTGTGATACTCATTTAGTTACTTACAAGTGTGAGTCGAGTGTAAAAGGTTATTTAACTCTTTAATTTAATCGCATAGGGTTCTTGGCCATTTTTTCCTTCAGTCTTGCCCTAGAATGTGTTCAGTTAAATATAATCTGACCTGATATTATATGAAGAGTAAAACTGGTAAGTTTGTTTGTAAGAAGAATATCTTGAACTACTGAACCGATTCTAATGCATTAGGTAGTTTATTGAGGCTGACTGTAGACTACACATAGAAGCGAAACAGTGACCAAATATACGAATTTAACGCCGGTAACACAGGGCACGCCCAGTTGTATATCATTACAGAAAACTCGAACTCATTCGTAGCATCCCTGAAAAATCAACACTGCGGATCAACAGTCGGAACAGTCGGAACAGTCTTGGACTGTACTTTTAAACTACTCTTGGTTTTATGATGTTAGCTTAAAGTATTCAGTTTGCTAATAGACCTTAACTTTTATTACGATGCTAGGGTTATTACCACCAAAATGTGTATGTCAATAAAATTGATCAATTATCAAGTACAAGACCATGATCTAGTTAAAAGCGGTTCATCGCGCGCTCGTGCGAACTTAACTTGCGACCTTTTTAATTTTAATTGCAGGTAATATAGACTTGACCTGTGACATATGTTTGTAGAGCGGATGAGTCAGTGTCGCTTGAAAGCTCGTGCGCTTGCATCGCAGTCACGCACGTTGCGAACTAGTATTAAATACGGGCTTTGGGTGTGTTCGTGTGACACTGGGTATCCATATAGCTCGCATTTAATGAGGTTGCTTGCTTATAGAAATGTACGTTCTTTGCTAGTTGCATTTGAAGGTTTAAGTTTCGTATAACGATGGAATTTCCTTGAAAGTTTGAATCTATCTTCAAGCAATCGATTGTTGAATTTTCAAAATTGTTCAGCTCTCTTAGCGGCGTGTACATACATTCCCCACACTTTTCCGACTCTTTCCGTCTAATCATGTATGATGCAAAAGTTGTTGTTCCTACATCTTTGTCTATAACCCTTCGGAGAGCATTGTGGGAAGGCGTGCAGATATATAAGAGAAATTCGATTGGATTATATAAAATAGGAGAATTGCGCAACTTTGGCGACATCATCGCAACATTCTATTATCATGTTTTTATTAATCGAATCAGTAGTTCGCATTAATAACACGAACACAGTCATACTCGTTGACCTATCAAACGGTTGTATCTGTGTGATATACGTGTAGTACAGGGAATGGCAACACTTTGAGAATCTCAATTGTAGATTTAACACATGATACCGTCCAATTACAATTACTTAGTGCTGTTTGCTTGGATTTATTGTCTTAATGATTTATCGATGAACATCGTAAATGATGATAACGACTGAATTAATTTACGATTCCGAACTGCGCATTTACGAGGTTAGCTTTACTTTATGGTGTTTATTTAATTAAACTTGTTGTCACTTACAATTACGGTCATAATTAGAATCCAATTAAGAGGAAACATTTTACTTACTTATAAAGTAAAGTTTGAACTTGCAACTTATAAAATATTCTTTATTTTATTTTATACTCTAAGGCAGGAAGAGAGAAGAAGCTTGTGGGTACTATCGATTTTAGAGACAGGTTTTTAGTAAGATGTGGTGGCCGAATGATTCGATTTGCCTACCGCAAAGATTGTAAGTACGGATCTCGAGAGTATCAATAATTTTGTCTAAATTTATATACAGTGATTAGGCCCACAAGCTTTATGGTGAAAGAAAATATCGAGAGGAAACTTGCATACGTTTGAAAAGAAATTCAAAAACGTTTCCCAGCCCGGACACGTTTGGCACGCTGTTATATAATAAACGTAGACGAATGATAATTGTTTTATTAACAGTTTGTTTTTATTCTTCCCTAGATCATTGGCAATGTATCGGGAGGACACATCAACCCGGCCGTCACCGTGGGCCTGCTGGTATCTGGCGACATCAAGCTGCTGAAGGCAGTTCTGTATATTGCCATGCAAATCCTTGGCGCCATGGCTGGGGCAGGACTTCTCAGGGTATGTTTCTTCTCTTCTTTTTCATTAAAACTTAAAATTAATAATAAAAATATTCTTCTTCCGTAGAAGAACAATTTTAACTACTATATATAATTTTAACTATGTATATACAAATTGTTGCTCAAAATATAAATACCTATTTCATATACTCAATGCGTTTATGATTGTGGTAACATTTAGCTTGTGTCAATTATGTTTATATCTTACTGTAGGAGTATATACTACTCTATAGTAGTAGTATGTACTCATCATACAGTCAGTAGACACTACTCAAGCAAGGGCCCTTAAAAAAATGAAAGAAAAATAAATAAGATGTTACATAGAAATCACATAATTCGCAGGATTCTCTACAAACGCAATTCAAATGATTTTTCTGAGTAGAAAACTAATGTCTATGTGTGCCTGAATGGCACATTACTTTCGGGATCATCATCGCAGAACAGAAATGTTGATACTTCGTCAATCGCGGACTCTTGATACGGTTAGAAAGAATGAAATTGCAATTTCAGCAGCATTAGGGATGAATACGTTTTCAGCGTGAATAAAGCATAAATCAATAGTCTATGACCTGAGTAAGTTTCCTCTCGTGAGCCGAATTACAGAAGGTTAATTAGTATTATAAATTGTATTGATACGTAAATGATCGACATACCTATATAAATACAGGCCAGCTCACCCTGACACGTGGCACTGTTGGTACATTAAAGGAACTATACCTCGCCCATGGCTTAGATCACATCTCATGTGTACGCTATGTGTAGCAAAAATTACCAACAGTAAAAAAATAACATAATATTCATTATCGATTTTTCTTGTCGATGTTTCTTGCCGGTTCTTCTCCATGGAAGCGACCAACCCGAACCGTGCTTCTTTTTCGACGTTTTATAAGTGCCCACCTGGGCCTATGTGAAATATAAAGATTTTGATTTGATTTGATTTGATTGAGCCATTTTGGGTTAGATCAAATACTGACCCCAGGTACAAATATTGCCATCCACGAAGACGCGCCCCACCACAAATTTCTAGTTAAGGGGGTCGCGGGATGCGGGGAGTATGTATGACCCGAGAGTATCATCTGTAGTGTGCGTGTGCACCTATAGGTAATCAGTGTGTTCCGATAATACTCAAACGTTAGTAGACCTACATCCAAAATTCGAAGTAAAACCTAGCAGAGCATATAGCTTTGTTCTTATTTATAATATGCATTTTGTATATGATAGAAAATAGAACTGTCTTCTAGAAGTTATAATGTGTTGTGAATGTATTAAGACGGTAAAAAACAACACAGGTAATTTTATCATTGTATTTTTTCCTTTCATATGCCTTATCATATTTATATTTGAGCAACTGTCGTATTATCTGAGGCACTGTATTATTCAAAAATAATATTTAAAGAAATTCGCATCCCAGAAAGTGTTTGCTGCTAGCTTTTTAGAATAGTGACGTGGAAAACCTCAGATGGTAACAATAAAGCTAAGGATGAACCAAATGTGAAAGGACAATGTGAACAGTCTTCTTTCTCTGCTACTTTAAGTTAGTTACTTAGTTTCAAATAGAAACTACAAAAAAAAATCTGAAGATAATGAACTCAGATGACCTTTTTGTAATAATTGCTCAGTGATTACCAGAGTGACTTAAACCTAGATTATGTTGTACCTATTGCATACTTTTCAATCTTGTGTACTGAGTGCTAATTATAAAAATGAGTTGCCATTAACGTATGGCTCACAGGCTAATTAACATTTAACGTATAAAATTATTGCAATTTATAAGTTTTCATAATTAGTACATGTTGTAAATGCCGTGGTAGCCGAGTGGTTCGAGTAGTCGCATATAATGTCTAGATTGCTGCTTCGTTATTTAAGAACAGTGGTGGATCGTACTTGGAATATAAAGGGGAATAATCGCGAGGAAACCTGCATACGTTTGAGAAGTAATTCAAAGACTATGGTATTCAGTAGTACTTGTCAGCGCTACACTTACCGTCTGCTACGTTCACAACTAAACGTTTCTCTGTCGAACGTGTTATTTGTCTAGCTACCCTAACGGGGCACCCTTGTGGGAAGGCGTGTAGTTGATAGCCGACCTTCAATACAGCCCACACTGCGAAGGGTAGTTTGACATTCTATTTTCACAAGTAGAATCTAAATGACATTAATACTTAACGCTCGACGCACGTATAGTTTGTTTTCATTTACGGAAACCAGATAATAATTTTGATTTCAAATTTTTAGATCTCTCTCTTTTTAAATCTCTTATATAATATATATACATGCATATTATAACGAGGAGTCCCTCACAAGGTAGGCAGAGAGTGCGCCAGTTTTCGCTTCGCTTTTCGCTTACACTTCAAAGAGAAGCAATAACATGAGAAAGGAACCTTTCAAATTTAATTTATTATCTTTGAAACTATATATTTCATTAGACTCTCGTGTGACCTCTGTACAAATTAACGAGAGCGACATTTTACCGACGTCGTGCTAACGAGCTAATTAAATGGCGAGGCTCGCCCCTCCATCACGAAGTTAGACGCTTTGAAAATTTAATATCACAAGCTCGGATCAATAGTATTTAAGTTATTATACTTAAGAATTGCAGTACAGTGATTAACAACCACCACGGTGAAGGAAAACATTGAGAAGAATCCTTAGATCAAATCCAAAGGCGTATAAATAGACTTATGGTCGTGCCTTACGGTGAAGGAAAACATCGAGAGGAAACCTGCATACGCTTAAGAATATTCAATAGTGTAATTCAATAGTGTATGTGCTTGAGTACCGGCGTAGTTCTCGCCATCTGTCACGTTAGCACCTAAAATCTCTGGCGAAAAGTGGGTGTGTGGGTACTACTTACACACCTCAGCCTACCCCTTCGGAGACCCTTGTGGTCGTGAGGATATATTATATAAAATATATATTTTTTTGCAGTTGGCTCTACCGGCGGATAAAGTGAAAGGCTTCGGGATAACTTCACCCTCCGCCAACATCGACGAGGCTCAGGTAAACAGCGAACCTTCCCACTTTTCACACATAAGAGAACACATTTATTCACTTTTTATTTTATTTACATAAGTAACAGAGATAATCCTAAAGTACAGAGATATTTGTGCTTAAAATGAGTAACTGGTTACAAACACGTTCGTTAAGAAAGTACTGTTACGTTAAAAAAATCTTTATCATTATGTTCCACTCAAATTCTTAGGTTCTGTAAAAGTCTTATTGTTTCCTATATCAAGGCTTGCTTGGATACACTTCCAACTTGTAGATAATTTTAATAAAGGTTTGGGATACAGTTGATATCATTCCCAAATGCACAGAGATACACTCGGAAACTATGAAATAATAATAAAATGTTCTAACGGTTGGTGTTTTAGCGAGTCTCAAAAAAAAACAAAAGAAGGCTAGGAACATACACTTTTTAGGATCTAGTAATCATGATAAGTTGTGATTTATGTCAGGCGTTCCTCATCGAGCTGCTGATCACATTCCTGCTGGTGCTAGTGGTGCAAGCGGTGTGCGACAAGAGCAGGAACGACGTGAAGGGCTCCAGACCACTCGCCATCGGCCTCTGCATCACCGCCTGCCATGCTGCTTGTGTGAGTACCTAGTTGACAGAACTAACCAATGTTTCACGGACGTCTGATTTGGCTGCGAAACTTAATGGCGTGGGTTCAGTTCCTGGTAAGGGATGATATTTGTGTCATGTCTCCATGAACATTTGTACCCTAGTCTTGAATGTCTTATGTAATTATTATATTTATAGAAAGTTGTGTAGTTGGCCATTGCCTAGTTCCAGTAGTATATAGTAGTTAGTTTATAGTAGTTGTAGGAAAGTTTCCCAATATTATAATTTTTTTATTTTTATGTAACCAATGTTTACTATTAACAATGAGAAGAATTATGATCTCTCAGATATCGCAGGCCATGATATTTTTTGTTATTATTCGCCTAAAGATTAGTTTAGAGTTTACTCTTCACGATGAGAAAGGTATGTGACTGCATTAGATTTAAAAGTTTTAGTCACAGAACATACGAAATATTCAAGCTACAAGTATCAAGATTGAAATGTCTTCGTATATTTTGCCAGGTCCCCTTGACTGGGTCCAGCATGAACCCAGCCCGTTCCCTGGGGCCTGCTGTCATCGTGAGTGTGTGGACTTCTCACTGGGTAAGTGCCTGAATATTTACATATTTATATTAAAATGAGCCAATAAAACTCGAAGTATTTTGTAGAAACATTGTGATCTATTCATATATAGGTATGTATGTGATCTTACCTTTTTCTATTCCTGTGGTGAGTAAAGTTATCAGAACTGCATCAGGAATAGCAATGCAGGCAGAAGATGGCTACGATAACTGCTTACTATCAGACGAGCCGAATATTCTTTGCCGCTTTTGGTGTATTACAAAAGTGGAGTTGTTCTGTTCAAATACATTTATATATATATATACCCACATATATCCCACAAGCTGCATACGCTCTTAAGAGACCATTTCGCTTCATATTTTTATGTACATGGTAGCTGCTGCCTCCGACTTCATCTGCGTAAATATATATTAATGTTTACAATTATTATTTTTTGTTTTTTTGCAATCTAATTGATATTTCTTTGTTCCTTATCTAATAAATATATAAAATATGAGGAATTACGGATTGTCCATACAAACTGTCAACCCCTATTTTACCCCATTCAAGATACGTGTTTGATTTATTTTATAGCCTATGTTCGTTCCCAGGATATAATCTCTTTGTCAAGTTTCATTTCAATCTGTTAAGTTGTTTAGTCGTGAAAATAGCAATAAACGAAATTAAAGGGTTAATTTCGTATTTATAAATGTAGTATGGATTTGCATCCAATACATGATTACATGCTATGTTCGCCACACATAGCGTCCGGGCCATCTGATTATTATCTAACGACTTTCACTTCACCATCACGTGAGGATCCTGTAATAGTTTATTTATAAAGTCAACGAGACCGATGAAATACATTTCCGCTGTATCTTAATTCACATGTTGTATAAGAGGTATGGAGGAGGTTTCGCCTCTGGTCATCTTACCGCATACAAATAACAAGCTCAATAAAACTGACGTATACGGATGAAGCGATACAGGTTTGTAAGTCTAGAGTGAACTGTCGTTCTAGTCCCTCTGCTTACCCCGTGAGAGTCTCGGCGCGATAATATTATGTACCTACATACATACACGAATGTTAAACGGACTTTGGTAAATCTTATACCTACATTGTAGTAATTTACTAAATATGTCTGTCATGTCTCATATCTGGCTATGTCTTGCAACCTTAAGTTCTAATTGGAATACACATTTTATTTCATACTTACTTACGTTATAAAAATACCTATACCCTATAATGTTTTTAAATATTTTTTTCTTCCGTCTTTAATAATTAATATAAGCGCTGGTCCGAGTCGAGCAACTAAACCAGCTCTAATTTTATTTAAATAGTATGTATGTTTAACACATTGTAATACTCAAGCTCCATAGCTCGTGACTTCCTAAGCCAAGGAACACTTTCGCACCTAAAAAGTGCCTGGCTTGAAGCATCTTGCCAGTATTAAGTAGCAATAGTTCCGAAACTAACGCTACGAGAGACAATAAGAAAAACTAACAAATTAAACCTGCGTTAGTGTATAAAATACATGTTAAATGCGTTTTAATGGTAGCATGTCGGACACAAAGGAATGAAAAACAGACGCTTCACGCTTTCCTGAGACGGTAACGAACATGGGAAATACGCACAATAGAATATAGCAACCGGTAGGAATGTACTTCCTTGGACGCCATATTACACTATAATAAAATACATATCCCTTTGTGTGAACAAATAGGGAAAGTTAGATACCCATTGTTAACTATACTAAATGAAATTGTGTTTTCAAAGCCGTTCAATGGACTCTGTTAAAATATGGTTCAAGAAAAAGTCAATCTCAGGAATAGGTGTCAAAATTCAACACACGCGAAAAGTACATTTAACTTGTCAGAGAAACGAGTTTGATTGCAGCCACTTTAGTATTAAATACCGCATTGTTTTAAATAGATAGAGAAGGTACTACCGACTGGAAAGAATTGAATTTCACTTGCTAATAGCTAATGTTGTAAACAGTAATTTAGTTCACTTTTACTTTTCACAGAACCTCTGTAAATGGGACAGTGGCTCAAATGCTAAAAAGAAACTTGTTTTTGCTTTAATCTACGTTTTTTTTAATAGTTTATTTTTATGTTATTAGTAGTATATCTGAATAAAACCATATTTCGTATATGTATAATCTAATTTTCATATATGTTTTAGAATATAACGCCGATGAAAGTTTAATTATAAATTTATAATCAATTTCCATTGCGCAGGTGTACTGGGCGGGCCCTATGGCCGGAGGTGTGTTGGGCGGCCTCATCTACAAGTACCTGTTCCGCCACGGAAAGGGAGACTCCTACGACTTATAAACGACCAAAATTTACCCTCATTGCAGGATCGACAGTATTTATTCATCTACCGACGACATACCAAACTAAATAATCGGAGCCTAGTATATACATACCTGCTTGATATTGACATAATCTTGCTTGTTGTACTCGAAATTAATCCATACATTTATTGAAGATGTACGTTATGTTATAAAGAAATCCAAAGGTATTAAATTTCGACAAAAAATACGATTGCATATTTTAATATTTTCGATGCAAGACTTCGACATATTGATTAACTAAGTTAGCGTAGTTTAAGGTTAGATTTAACAAATAAATAAGTCTATTTATATTATTGTGAATAAAAACGGTCTGTTGGGGTAAGTATGACAATGGGGTAGGTTCGTTCAAAGAGTTCCGATGCTTAGCAAACGCCATCGATATTATTTCTTTCCTTTCATTTATTATACAATTCAATTATCTATCATCAATTACCTTCGAAAAAAAGTAATTTTTAAATTAAATAGAAAGTTAATTCTTACATTGAAGTCCGTTCTATATTGAGTTGCAGAAAAGGTGGACATTTGACGGTGACATTTTAAATACACACCCTATGGAGTGTTATGTATATGGTTCAAAATCGCTTACGATCGCCACAGATTACTAGAAAACCCCAATCGAACTTGCTACAACGGACCTCATGAATAAGTATATAAGGTCAATTTGTCCATACTCGAGTGCATGTGCCAATAATGTGATTTTAACGTGTGGATATCAGTTATGTTTATTATTTAAGTTAATTATTACACACACATCTCATATGAAATGTTTATTTTTAAATAAATATTTTATTTATTATTTACTTGATTTGTTTAATTTATTTAAGAACTTATGTTACCCTTCGTTTACAGTTGTGAACTATACGTTCTCATATATTGTTAGGTACCGATACCAGTTAGTTGTCTGCAAGGCTAGTCAAAGGTAGATATCACCCACTTTACGCTAAAGATATATTTTAGGTGCCAACGTGACAGATTCATCATTCGTCACAACAGTCCATCGCCGTTATTCAAGCACGACTATATACGTCTTTTATTTTTTTCTCAAACTTATGCATGTTTCCTCTTGATGTTGAGACCGTAAAGCACATGACTCTTTAAATACTGCGCAAACGAAAAATACTTTAACCAAATCAATGAGAACCACATAAATGGCAAAGCATCTTTAATTTATGACCACAGGTTCACCAAGTGGCGTCTTCGCTAGGCTAGGTTAATTTACTTATGTGTAAAACAGCATGTTTTTCTGTAAGAGGCAGCGCAAGACCACATTTCATCTGCCTAGATAGCATTGATCGAACCTATTAACAGATCCTAGTAAAAAAAAAGATTATTCTTGTATCAAAATGATTGGCCGGTAAGGATATTAATTGTAGTAAAACACTGGATACATCCTAGTCCGATAACTGATCACCGCCATCATGAAGTAAATATAAACATTTGTTGTATGATTAATGGGAGCCATTCTATTGAGTGAAAGCTTTCTATACTGGTACAGTTGCTGAGTAAAGGCTTTTATATAACTTACACTAAGCGATATAAATGCTGCTATCTCAACAATTACACGCTTTATGTGTACCTATTGTTGCTCATCACAGGTTTTTTTTTTTTTTTTTTTTTTTTTTTTTGTATTGTCTCTCGTAGCGTGAGTTCCGGGAACTTTTGCTACTTAACCGGTCAATGGCGAGACCTAGGCCTCCAGCCAGACTCATCACAGGAATATACCACAGGAATATATATAATACACCACTGCTGAGAAGGAATGCTATCTCTCTCCTATTTTTCGAAAAATGTTACTACCCTATCCAGCAGTTCCAATTTTGAAAGGATTTTTATTCATATTTTTTTATAATATATATTTATAAAATATTTAGTATGTTCTTTTATATAATACTCATCTGGACATCTCACTGGACTGGACACATTTTAAGCAATACCTTCCGTAATCAATCAAAATTATTTAAGCAAGAAGAATAAATTACAATAATTCTTTATTCAGCATAAGCTCGTTCATTGGGTAACATTTTACTTTACCTTCATAATTTAAAACAAGGTTTAAACTGTAGATGTATAAAACTGAACGCATAAATTTTCTCTCCGACTGTTCTTTAACAAAACAAACAAATGACGTTTAATGATGTATGTTCTCTACTACCGATACAAAGAATAACGAAGGGAATTTGTTAAACCATTAATTTTTTTATATTCAACTAATTAATGTTCTAAACCGTTACGCACGTTAAGTAAACGTCTTGACCCAAAACAGCGAATAATGAAAGATAACCGTTGTTCTGAAAGTAAGACAGATCTGATTGATCTCGGGCTCGACCATGGCGGGATATTGCCATCATTATTCAAGAGTGCGTGCGGAACAGCTTTATGTATCTTCACGTATTCAAGATATGTAAGCAGAGGTGCAACAACACCATATTATCGCTCGAAATATATAGCAAGTGCGTTCGATAAACCTATCTTGAGGTAGATACCTATATAGGTAATGAGATATCTATTTTATCATCTGTGGAACTCACCTTGGGCTGCAGTCTAAAAGCCCATTTATAAACCGGTCCAGGGATAACATTGTCTTAATATTACTAGTCTTCCTACCTCGAAAATTACACGACTTCATTATGTATGAAACCTGTTATTTCAACAGACTTTAATACAGCATCAGAAATCGATGAGCAGCAAACTGCCACCACATGTACACTATTGCTATTTCCTGAGCATATTCCTCTTTTTCTGCTCTTCCCTGTATACCCATAACAGATAGGCTTAGCACAGCCTTGCACAGCTTTGTTGTTTGTTGCGTTGTGGAAACGCACTTCCAAAACACGTTTGGTTATAAAACAGCAGTCTTGTAAGAACACCATCTAAATTAACTTGCCGACCTATGTAACCCGAGTCACAAATTGCGCAAGTGTCGTGACTCCCGCAGCAATAGCGAGCGACATGTCACCTGCGCCACAATAGCATTATGCTCCGCTCGAAGGTCGGCCCATCCTCGGCTGGCAGCTGCAGCGACCTACATCACTGGAGTGGATACACTTTTGATTGTGCTCGTGCGCTCAATAACGTTGAGTGCGTTGAAACATTTGTGAATGTCATATCTTGGTTGAAGTACAGTCGGGGTTAGGTTCGTCACATTAAAGACGACATTCGCTAGCACCACGGCAAATAAAAGCCGACTTAAAATTTTAAATCAAACCTGGAATATGCATTGACGGGTGTAGTAATTCTTGTTGATCGCAAGAAATGCAAGTGAGAATATATGACACGCACTATTTAATAGACTAACTTATTTGGTTCGAACTTTTTAATGAAATTTGATGTGGATATCAGAGGTAGATAGATTACTATAGTTAAGCATACAAACAAAGTAAAATGTTTATATGCAGTGATCTGCCGAGTGCTTTAGTTTAAAAAACTATGCTAAAGTCAGCTAATCAGGGGGTCTACAATTTTATATTTAATAACTTAACTACCTACAGGATGCCTTATCACTGTTTTTTTTAGGCATCCTCGCTTATTATATATCGACGTTGATGAATCTTATTCAACAAATTAACTTCACACAAATGTACACAAAGACAATGATATAAAAAAAACGATTGAAGCTAAAATAATTTATTGAAAGAAGCTGAAAATTGGTTACACATTAAGCAGGATACAACGCGTATACTACGGAGGGCTAATTTATTGGTTAAATGCTCGTTACAATTGCTTTGCGCATAATTTAATAAGTATTGTTATATGACAATAACTAATGTGCACGTTGTTCGCGAGGACCGTGACCCGAGTGAAAGGACGCGCCGCCTCACCTTGCTAACTACCACACTGACATATTGAACCATTTCAAACCTTTTGATACATTCATAATAGCTAATTAAATCAACCAGCTGGTTAAATAAGACTTAGGTTGACGTCTGGAGCGAACTCAAAACTCAATAACGATATCTTCAAATGTCAATGTGTTGTTGATCTTAGTCACTGCGCAAGCAGCTTTGAAAGTGTGGACATGTGATACTTAATGTAACTCCTAATTGTATGTATAATTTGGTGTTAAATGTGACTTCGGTTGGGTGACAACTAGTTTGACAAGAAGATTTAACAGTCGTATAAAACGTTACCGCACACCAGTGTGTGATCCAACTTATTTTCTTTAAGAAACACCAATAAAACTTTCAAAGATGCTACGATTCAATAACTAATGGTATCGAGAGGTGATAAAACATGTTTACTAACAACTCCTCGACAGATCGGATACTGAAAAGTGGTAGTGTCAGTTAGCAAGCCATACATCCGTTGTAGCTGAGGCATTGCGGCACGAAGGGCCTTCCTCAAGGCTGCTCGTCGAGCAGTGCCTGCAGCCAGGCGTCGGGCTCCGGGATCTCGTCGAGCAAGCCGGCCGCGTCGCAGAACTCGCCGAAGGACGCGCACGGGAGCAGTTCGTCAGTCAACGTGGACACTATGCGCTCGGCCGCCTTAGCGTTCGCCTCGTCATTGTGCCGCACGTACTCCGCCAGCTTGATAGGCCACTGCTCCACTGTTGTCGCGCTCACGCTCTGTTGGGTATATAATACTGTTATCTACATATACCTACCTCGTGCTGCATACGTTTAAAAATAAATTCAACGACGTTTGTAATAGTTGAGCTTGAGTCACGGGGATGGACTCTCATATATCTCCGGCGGAGAGTAGGTGTTTGGAAACTCCTTACACAGATCTGCCTACCCTTGTGGGAAGACGTGAAGACATATCTACATATATATACATTTTTGCTATATACTAAATCAACCTAAACGACACGTTTATGTTTCGACATTTCAATTAAAGAAATTCGAACAAAACTACATACCCAAACGAAAGCGCGCAATGATATTTTTATTCATAAAATTTTAGCATTAAGGCAATATTTTTAAATTTAATTACGTAAATTGATACAGATTAAGATAGCAATCTTGGTTCTCAAAGGAATAGGCAGTGGTAAAACAAAACCCTCTTTTTCATGACAAATATTTAGGTGCCAACGTGACCAGTAGAAAAAGTCCGCATCTCAGGTAAGACTTTACACGTCTCTTTGAATTTCTTCTCGCGACGTATTCCTTCACCGTAAAGCTATTGGCGTGAGAAGACACTGTAGACTGTGCCAATTTGAGAAATGAACATTGGTAGACTATCTTACTTATATTGTAAATACGAAAGTGTGGGGGGATGTTTCTGACTGAAAAGGCTCAACAGAATTGAATAAAATTTGGCTGTGAGATAGATTATTAACTAGACTAATCAAGGATATATCCAGGATATTACTTCAGAAGAAAACCTACTAATGAAATCAAATCTTACGCGGGTTAGGATCAGTCTGTCAGGCTTTATACCTGCCATCTTAAATGAGCATACGTTTAGGTACGGTAGGAATGAATGAATACAAAGTGTTGTACCTTGAACATAACCGTGTAGAGCTGATCAATGATGGCGACGAAGAGAGCGTAGGGCTTGTAGTCGGGCCAGGGCTTAGCGGCGCGGTGGTCTGCGGGCAAGGCGCGCATGGCGGGCCCCCCCGCGGACACGGCGCGCACGTGCCCGATCACCAGCAGCCGCTTCAGCATCTCCACCTTGGACGCGCGCCATCTGAACAAACACTCCATGTTTTAAATACGCTCGCGATCCAGGATTTGACGGAGTAATGCAATCATTATAATGCGTACATAGGTCGGATTCCTACGCTATTATGGTAAGAATTTTTACATTATTCACAAAACATATAAGCGAAGAATAGACACGAAAACACACACTAAGAGTCGTACACTTAACCAAATAATCATATTCAAGTTTATTTATTTTTCAGTTTTAAGTTAGGTTTTAGCACACAATAAAAATAGTTAATTTATTACTTCTTTCAACAGAACCACCACAAGATTACAATTAGGTTAATTATGATTTAGGTACATACATACATATCATCACGCCGAGTCCCTAAAAAACATCTTTTTATTTCTTTGTCATATCGCCTTCTTTCATATGAAATTTTTCTAAATTCAATTACGACAGATATACACGTTTTAGCACGATTTTATGTTTTTATGTTCGTGACTTACAATATACTTCATATTTATATTCCCCTTTTACACTCTTCTTAGTCCTTCGAGCCGAATATAAGCGTTCGAACTATGGATAAAAATAAAGAATATAGTGTGTCCTTTGTCTGTATGCTTACTTGGCGTGCGGGTAGAGCATGAGCATAAGCGTGATGAAGTATAGCGGCCCCTCGGCGTCGTGTGCCGACTCCAGCAGGCGGGCCGGCGCCCAGGCCAGGGCCGCTTCCAAGGCCGACGCCTCACGGCTGGCCACGCGACTCCTGCGCATACACACACGGACATCGTGGCTTTACTGTCGTCAGGTAGCACGAACAGTAGTCCAATTGAATAAGAATTACTATCTATGTTAGCGAATAAATTATAATTAAAATGCTAATAAATTACTATTGTAGTAAGTGGTCTATTACAGCCACGATATATATTATTATTGGGACTAACTGGCAATTATTGATAAACTATTTAGGTATTTACTCAAGTTTTTTTTATATACCTACCAAGAATATGGCAAAAAAAAAACGCTTCGGTGTCCGCTTGATGGTCAGAAACTTTCGCCCTTAGGCTCTTGCAACAGAAATGGTGTCAGTCGCGCGTTGCCAACCTTGCGAAACCTTTTCACACCTTTCTTCAAAAACTCTTTGCTGTAATCTCTCGGGAAAACGTCTACAGTGAGTTCATCCCATAGCCTCGATTTAACTCCCCGTAAAGGGCATGTTCCCATTCGCGAATGGAGTTGCACCTTTGACACAGCATAATTCGAGACCTATTTCGTTCCAGAATACATACCCCTATCTGATAGACAGAGGGCCGCGGTAAGTGCTAACACAGCTAAGGGCTACCCCATTGAGGTTACGCCTTCAGAGCGTTGTTGCTTCGCGATCTGTGTTGGACCGGTAGAAGTATATATTGTCTTACGTGTTGATGACGTAGAGCGCCATGTGGACCAAGGCAGGCACCAGTTGCATGTTGGACAGCGGGCCGCCCCCGCCAGTGTCGTCGTGGAACGTGCGCCCGCGCGCGAACCGCAGCAGCAGCAGCTTCAAGTCGTGCAGGGTGTTCGTGTGCCCGATGTCGCGGTGACCGGTGCACTCCTGAGCGATTGGAAATAGATATTAAATTATGTATTGTTACTTGTAAGTACTGACCAAAACATTTAAATATATATGTAAATGACGACCATAACAGTAATCAAAAATACAATCTAATCGAGTACCTCCTCCTTTTTAGGTGGGCAAAAATGGACAGACTGACGGACTGACAGAATGGACAGACAAATACACAGACAAACACGTGACATTATAACACGTCTCTTATTGTTAGTGTCTAAATATGGAAGTGCATACGAACCAGCTGAAGGAGAATGATACATTGGGATTTGCAATTTATGATTCGATTTGTGCGTTTTGGCAAAGGTCAGTTTTATACGTTACCGTAGATAGTTCTGAAAATTAACGGTTTGAATGTCGTAAACAAACACTTACCTGCAAATAAGTAGTGTGCCGTGCGAGACAGCTCGCGAACGCAGACTCCGGCACGTGCGGGCCCCACAGCGGCAGCAGCCCGTTGCAACGGGTCGATGCGTTTTGCAGAGCGGCGCTCTCCCATTCGTCCCTATTGAAATCACATACAATATTATTGTTTACCGTCTGTGGTGCCATTCTGCACATATATTGAAGATTCAATAAAAAAAAATACTATAGGTATCTGCATAATTATGATGAAAAATTCTTAGAATATGTACATAAAATGTTCTATTCCATATACATTCCAGGTTAAAAATGAGTTTCTTACAACAGAGTTTAGTATTTTTTATAACGATGGTTCTAGTACAACCGTACATCGATTTGTAGCTAGATCGGACTGATATTAAAATTAACTCCAAACGTTCGGCAATATCCGATTTTTTTTCCAGAAACTATGATACATTTCAATAATATCTAATTGATGGACTAGTATCCACATCAATTAATATAAAAAACGTAATGTCACCTAGCGCGAGCAAGGCGCACGGCCGCCATGTGGCACTCGACGTGCACGATGTTGTAGTGCGAAACTGTGGTGTAGCCCAGCGTCTTGCGCGCTCGCACTTCGTACTCCTCCACTGGACACCGCTTCGTGAACGTGTAGATGCCCAGCACCTGACAATAAACATACAGATTATTTACTCACAATAAAAAAACAAGTTTATTACTGGATTAACACTATAACCATACTTCCAAAAGCTTATCAACTTTTGGGATAATGAGCTGGATTTAAAATTACGCCAAAAAATTATGAAAACGCAGGTGTAAAAAAGATACTCAAATTACTCTCGCTCTCCCACTCTTTGGCATACACATATAATATATACACACACACGCACGCACACATGTACAAATGAGCATTTAGTTATTTTGTACGTAAACTTATGTAATCTTGGTACGTGGTAGTAATACGACCCACGGAGACAGGAGAACACTATTATGAGTAGTATGTTAGAGTAAGGGAGCCATGGTGGCCGAGTGGTTCGAGCAGACGTTGCGACGCAAAGGTCGCAAGTTCGAATCCCGACTGTACCAATGAGTTTTTCTGAACTTAAGTACAGTGGTAAGTCACACCACGAGCTTTACGGTGAAGGAAAACATCGAGATGAAACCTGCATACGTCTGAGAAGAAATTCAAAGGCGTATGTATAGTCGTGCTTGAGTAACGGCGATGGACTCGCCATCTGTCACGTTGGCACCTAATATACCTCTGGCGGAAAGTGGGTGTGTGGCAGTGGCGAAGCGTCCTTAGAACACGATTCCTATCGGCTTCCCTTGGCAGATTCGCGCTCATATACGACTATTCTATGTAGTCATAATATCGCAAGCGACATAACTACATTGCGCCCTTTGTAAAAATATACTCCAATATGCTGGATACAAAAACGCAATGTATGTGAAATCGCGCAAACGCACACATACACGATTTCACGTAGTAGGCGGCTGGGGAACTCGCTCATAATATTGGGAATTCAAATAGTTAAAATGTATGCAATTCACGCACACATAGACATTACTACCACATCCAACCATTCGTCGATATAACAGCGATTATAAGCCGATCTCAGATAGCCTCCAATCTTTATTTGTTATGTGTTAAGGTTTCGTTTCGCTTGAAAAGTTTCATCCAATCAGAGCAATTTAACCGCGATGAGCCGAACGATTGACCTCACCTAGCCATTATTTGGCGCGCATTTGCACGGATTGTTTTGTTATGCTAATTTATCTATTGTAATATGTGATAAGCTTGATTGTGTTGTAGTATATGGTTTAAAAAAAACGAAAGTAGTGAAATTTTACTTGCCAAGGGTTGTCACAGTGTTTGTTTTGTTTCACCGTAAAGGTTTGTTTGTTTATTTTTGTTTCTTGTCGTCACGTAGTCTGTTAGGTGAGAAATGGCGGCGTTAATACAAATAGGTTGTTGTCTTACAGATTACCTATTAAATGAGTTAACTTCGTTCTCAAATCAATCTTTCGAAAATAAAAAATATATCAATAAACATGGACGGGCTCGTCTCGATATGAAAATTGATTATAGACATAAGGATGGGTTTTTCAAACATTTTCACAGTTCTATGTATGATAAATACAATTGCATAACCGGCAGTTGCAAATTAAATAAGTTATTTTGCTTTCCATGTCATGTCCATGTTATTTTGTTTTTCGGGTTGTAGTATAGAAAAATAAATACTGCTGTATTTCTGCTGGTATTTATTTGTGATGATGATGCTGGCAAGTTAAGTTTCACTTATTTTAGTTCTTTTTTTTGCTGTATATTTATAACCCCCGTGTGAGTGACGTGTGCTTTATTTAAAACGGATTTTTAAAGCCACTTTTATCATACTCGACATGCACTGTTCATATGATACCAGTAATGTCATGTATGGTGAAGGTGGTGAACACTAACAACTGTACAGCAAGCATGTTCTGTCGCATGGAAAAACTGAATACAACGCAACGCAAGCACCATACATAACATTTCGCCGTAGTTTTGGGAAAGGTGAACTAACACACTAATATATGGTATGTAATTTATTGCATTTTTTTTTACAAGTTATGACGTATGACGTACAACATATTATGACGTTTTGCTTATTCACGCGTTAGCCATTTTTTTGGTCCGGCTTTACCTTTCTTTTTTTTCACCCCACGCCACTGGTGTGTGGGTATTACCTATACATCTCTGCCTACCCCTTCGGGGACCCTTGCGGGAAGGCGTGAGGATATATTATGTTAGAGTAAGATTTAATTTGAAGTAAATTCAATTATGATAGATTTCGAGGCAATATCAACTTTAGTATGTTTATACATATTAACTAACTGATGAGTAATTGTGTAGTCCACGCAGACGACGACGTAGTCATGAGCTAGTATTCCCATAAATAGTACAGGCAACTGTGAACGGTCAAATCGATGAGACGCTCAAGAATGAGAACGTCAAGAGTATTCGAAACTGGCGAGCATGAATGTGGATGAAGCGAAAGAGTAAGAGAAGAGTCTAAAAGGCTAAAGAGAACTGGCGCTCTTCGCCTGTGCCTGCCCCTTGTCGGACTCGTGTCGGACGTGATGATATGTATGTAAGATGATGAATATGAGCGTGATGACTCAATCCAAGTCCACGCAGACGATATCGCTGAAATGAGCTAAGTTAAGAACACATAGACGACGCTGAGGGTGCTGTTACCTTAGTGGGTTGGTACTTGTACCCCTCGCGGCAGATGCAGCAGACGGCGCCGGCCTCCTCGGCCAGGTCGGCCACCTGCTGCGTCAGCGAGCACTGCGCGGTCACCTGACCACGCTCGTTACTGCGCATGCCCAGAGCTCCCAGTTGACGCTCCCGTACTGCCATGGCGAGCCGTTTCTTTTCCTAAATTTAAAAATCGAGGTAGATAATTGACAATATTGCCACCTAGTCATATTCGCACTCGTATCCTAATGCTATAATAAAATTTGCTACAAAATATTGTCAAGGTTTATGATTTAACAAATTTACATTTCACATTTTCATATTGAAGAGATGGTGATAGATCAACGAGGGTGAAGTGAATTATTCTCTGTTAACTAGTATGTAAGACAGTCTAGCCGACATGTACATATACATGTATATATATATATATTATGTATAAGTATTAAGTAATATTGGCATGTCAATATGTATATGTAAACTGTAATCCCCTACAATATATACTCATATCTAAATGTCTATAAATAAAATATAAATACATGATTTATAAATTACGAACCTGCCTAGTGAAGTCGCGCACTTGCTGCACCTTGGCGGCGCACTGCGGCTGAGACCGTAAAGCCTCCAGTAAATTCTCAGCGAGAGAGCCTACGTGTTCGCCCGAAGACACTTGTTCGAGCCGATGCACGATCGGTATTACCTTCTCGCATACCAGCATCTGTCACAATACATGAACACTATATATTTGAGACACGTCTAATCATTACGCTTTATTTCTCCTGGTATCACATTTTTTTTTATACAACAAGAGTAGCAAACAAGCATACGGCCCATCTGATGGGAAACGGGTACCTTCTACATAGCGAACGTTATTTCATCTACTCCTCCATTAAACTAAGATTACCACTTCCTATTGACAAGACACTTGTGATTGACTAACATCTTTAAATCTTTATTAAATTAATTCTATCTTAAATGTCAAGAAACCTTACAATGTATTTATTTATTTATTATAAAACACTATACACTGCCACACACACTACAGGTACACCCAATACAAAAATGCAGACAACTATTTTTATATATTAACAACTATTATTATAACATTATATAAAATTATAAAATAAATTAAGGTAACGAGAAAAACAGACAAACAAGACGTCAAGGAGTATGTAAAAAAGCGTTGTCATTACTCGCTGTACCATATTTCATTCAACCAAAGGCATTTTAAGAACTCGTTACATGATAACTTGACTTATATTAGTATTGGTTTAGTTTCAAGTACATTCTTACCTGAGTTGGTTCGTGTTCGGCCGCCAGTCCAGTGAGGAATCTGAGAATATATTTGAGGGCAGGACGACTGATAAACTCTTTCAGTTCGTCAGAATCCGTGCATACCAGCGTTGGCTTTACGCATGGTGCATGTTTCTGTAAAATAAAAAAGAATTATGTAAATGGGCGTTACTTTGCAGAAATCTATATAGGTAAACAAAGATAAACTCCATGTTCCTACAGCTAGATTACACAAAACTAGGAACTCATTTGTCGGGCAAGGTATACGCTTTTTTAATAAGCTACCTCGGAAAATAATTGAATTACCTTTTGTAGAATTTAAAGTTGTCGTTAAAAGTAAATTAATTCAAAAGGCTTATTATAAAACATCAGATTATTTTAATGATGGCCATGCATGGCAATGAATTGCTCCTCTTATACAGAGTTTATATATGTAACTTTAATCTTTCCTACCCCTACGTAAAAGGGAACAAATGTTAAAAAAGCAAACCGGGGAGTTTGTCTCGCCGTTTCTTCTCCTGGCAGGTATTTTTTCTTGGAAACGGTGGTAACTTTAGTTTATATTAAACGTGACGTTCAATAAGTGTTCCCTGTGTCCCTTACGTTGAATAAAATATTTTGATTTTTTGATTTTAAAAGATGTTATCATGGCTTAAATTGTAATCAACACAATGTTGTAATATCAGCTCAAAGGACCATGTAACCATGTCCAACGTATCATAATGAAAATATATAATAAATAATACAACAATCTAGATCTTTGGATTAATTTAGTATGGATATTAATAAAATCTATGAAATAACATGCTACTCACCACAATATACTCAAGCGCGTCACGAACCACTCCAAGAGAGATCAAATAATCCTTGAGCGTGCCTCCAATAGAATTCCTCTCGATATTAGCACACAGCACACAGAACAATTCCATTCTAAACTCCTCCTCGGTCCATTGCTCCGAGTCGAGCCTATCAAAGTCCAGTACTGGCTTGAAGTGGTCCACTAACATGGCCATCTTGAGGTCATTGCCGTAGACTAGAGCTGCTAGCACACGGGTCAGGTGACCCAGAGCGACTTGGTTGCTGCGAATACCTAAAAACATATTCAAAGGTTAATTATCTATTCTAATTATTTAGTCAATTTGAGAGCCGTGGCACAAAGATGCAATGCAATGCAGATGCAAGTTCGAATCTCGACTGTATCAATGAGTTCTCTCTGAACCTAAGTACAGTAATTAGTCACACCACAAGCTTTATGGTGAAGGAAAACATCAAGAGGAAACCTGCATACGTTTGAGAAAAAATTCAAAGGCGTATGTGTAGTCGTGCTTGAGGAACGGCGATGGACTCTCCATATGTCACGTTGGTACCTAAAATATATCTTTGGCGGAAAGTGGGTGTATGGGAATTACCTATACACCTCTGCCTCTTGTGGGAATTATATATGTATATATAATTAACTGGCTATAATATTGTAAGGCTACATTAAACGCGGGTGAAACCACAGAGCAGAGCTAGTAATAAAATATCTTCAGCTACCTGGACACTCGGTACAATTGAGCAACGCCTGAACGTATTCCGGGCCTCCAAACGTAAGCGAGAACTGCAAGAATGACTCCAGGCTTTCACTTGCTGCCACTGACAGGATGCGTTCCATTATCTGTGTAAGTAGGAATTATTGTAAACATCTTGTCATATTGCTTGCCACCTTCGCAGTATAAAGAAAACGAGAAGGACTATTTAATATTATGTATTATTATCTATACTATACTAATATTAAAAAAAAAAATATGTAAGTATGTTTGCAACGAATTGGCTCAAAAAGTACTGGACCGATTTGAAAAATTCTTTCCCCATTGGAAAGCTACATTCAACCTGAGTGACATAGGCTATATTTTCTTTTATAAAAAATAACATGTCCACCCGTGCGAAGCCGGGACGGACCGCTAGTCTTTAATATGGAAATGATTATTACCTCAAGCAGTTGATAGACCAGTGGCGCCCTCGGCATGTCCTTTTCATGTTGCGCGGCCAGGTGTAGCGCGTGCAGTAGCACGGGCAGGGCTCGCGTGCTAGCGCGCGTGAGCACGCGCACACAGCGCCGCACGCGCGTGCACAGCGACAGTAGCCGGAGTAGCGTGGCCACAAGCGCGCGTGCAGCTCCCACTCGGCTTATAGCTGCCAAGCGCTGGAGCATCGCTTCAAGTCCACCTGGACAGAGAAAAATAACCTTTAAACACCACCAAGCCACGCTATCTTTACATGAACTTCCACTGGTTATACTATACACACTAGCGACCCTTGATATTTATGTATGGGCAATTTGGATAAAAATCTTCGTTATAAACTTCCTTGTTTTCACTTTAATGCTTCCTCGTTAAACAGTCGCGTGGAAGGGAGATATTGTTAAGTAATAAATCATTTAGTGTAGTTCCCCAAAAGGCGACATAAACGAAAACTAATTTTGGATTTGTTTATTAATAGGAAAAAGAACTAGAGATTCGATTTTTAAAGTACTTTTGTGAGGGTAGTTTATACACATGTTTAACTTACCACAATCTGCCAGAACGTTAGCCATGCGGTACACTTGTTCATCGTCCACGGCCTCAGCGTTGGTCTGACTCAAGGTTTCCACGAACTCTTCGGTGGCATCGCCAAGAAGGCCTCTCATGCGGTACACGACTCGCATTGCATCTACACCTTCACCCGATGTGCACCACACCTTGGTAAATACCGTAATTTGTTAGTTAGGTAGGCAGAGGTGAAAAATACCCTTTTTTGCGGGTGATATATTTAGGTGCCAACGACATATCGTGAGTCCGTCGCTCTCCATCCAGAAGACATAAATACATACGTCATCGTCTTCTCAAATATATGCAGCATTCCGCAGATATATTGAGAAAGTGTAAAATAATACTCGGTACTCGCGTACATGACAAGAAACATTCAATTGTTTTTATTCAATTGCAAAAGCAGTCAATTGTTTTTATGTAGTTTTAGAAATCATGCTATAGGCAGGCAGTGAAAAGAGACATTCCTCTCGCGACTGACAAACCTCTTGAACTAGTATGGTTTTGATGACAATGCAAAGACCAACCTTCTTATAGACCTCCTTGACGGGCAAGTCGAGCGACATGATCTTGTTGCAGACGAGCAGCTCCATGCCGTTGTCATCTTCCAACAGGGCGACCAGTTCGCAGTCGGTGCAAATCTTGTTCTTGACGTCACGCATCAGTGGGCCCATGCCTGGCTCCAATGAAGAGTACGGGTTGCCTAACATACGGCCCTAGAGGGAACACTTCATGTAAGCTTGTATAAGATAAAAATAATTATGCTGTCTTATTTAAACTGGACAGTTATATATATTCAGCAACAATTCTACAATAGTCCAAGAAGAGTTAAATGAGTAGTAGGCGCAACGACAGGTGAAGTATCCATCACTGTTTCTCAAATCTTAATATATATAAATTACGTGTCACGTTGTTTGTCCGCGATGGGCTCCTAAACTACTTAACCGATTTCAATCAAATTTGCACACCGTGTGCAGTTTGATCCAACTTAAAAGATAGATAGAATAGCTTACATTACAATTGGACCCGATTGGTGGCGTTGCGAACTTTTCACCCGGGCGAAGCTGGGCGAGACAGCTAGTACTATATATAGCATTATTCTTTATTTTTTCT
This sequence comes from Drepana falcataria, assembly GCA_945859725.1. Lineage (NCBI taxonomy): Eukaryota > Metazoa > Arthropoda > Insecta > Lepidoptera > Drepanidae > Drepana > Drepana falcataria. The sequence goes on along the minus strand of OX243927.1, from coordinate 10,500,198 downwards.
TTTTAATTCGATTTTTAAGATTTTTTTCTTGCGTCGCAAAACTTGCGGAGCCATAAATCACTGTACTTCAGAAAACTCATTATTAGAGGCTACTGTTATATCCTCACGCCTTCCCACAAGGGTCCCCGAAGGGGTAGGCAGAGGTGTATAGGTAATACCAACACACCCACTTTCCGCCAGAGGTATATTAGGTGCCAACGTGACAGATGGCGAGTCCATCGCTACTGCTATTAAACTACCAAAGGCTTTATATTTTTTTCGACATTTCACAAAGTCAACTGACTTTACTAGTCAGTAAAACAGCTCGGTATGAAACATGGAGATACCTGTAAAAAGTCTTCTTGCTGCGGATCTTTCTCGAGCGTGAGGAAGAACTCTCCGACGTCGTTCTCCTCAGGGTAGATGATGGAGCAGAGCCGCTCGAATATGAACACAGGCGTGCGGTAGTCGTGCAGCGGGTACTTCTGTACCGTCTCTATGCACACAGCCATGAACTCGGCTGTCTCCGTTTCCGTACCTGTTTGGCAACACTCAAAAATATAAATGAAATGGTAATTGGAAAACCCACATTTCCCCCGAGAAAACAAATCACCACCGTAAGAGCGGGACAGTCGTTGAGATTATTAAGGTCGCAGTCCGTGGCTTTCCTTCACAGTAAAGTTCTGGGAAATTCAACGAATCTAAAACAGGTCAGCGACAGATGTACTTGTGCGGGAGCAGAGCGAACTTCTCTTATGGCTCGGCAATGAAGCGCGTGCTGAGTACTACAAGGGGGCGTAGCGACAGTTCTCTAATAAGGAGTGGATAATGATCTAGAAATGAGCGCGGGATAAAGGCGGTGCTCAGATCACCTCGTCGTATAGCTCGAGTAGCTTATACTGCAAATCATCAATTAGGCGTGCGCTGCACTACGAGGCGACGCAACGACAGGGTTCTAGTAGAGTCGAGCGTTCCATAGGAGAATGTATGTCGGCGGTTATTGGTGGTCTTCTCCTCAAGCAGCCCTAGCAATGCCACCTGCATGTCATCGATAGGGCAGCGACAGGTTTTTAGCAAAGAGTCGAAAATGTTTTACAAAAGTGTGTTTAGATGGCGACGGTTACTGGTGGTCATCTCCTCAAGCAGCCCGAGCAATGCCACCTGCATGTCATCGATAGGGCAGCGACAGGTTTCTAGCAAAGAGTCGAAAATGTTTTACAAAAGTGTTTTTAGATGGCGACGGTTACTGGTGGTCATCTCCTCAAGCAACCCGAGCAATGCCACCTGCATGTCATCGATAGGGCAGCGACAGGTTTTTAGCAAAGAGTCGAAAATGTTTTACAAAAGTGTGTTTAGATGGCGACGGTTACTGGTGGTCACCTCCTCAAGCAGCCCGAGCAATGCCACCTGCATGTCATCGATAGGGCAGCGACAGGTTTCTAGCAAAGAGTCGAAAATGTTTTACAAAAATGTTTTTAGATGGCGACGGTTACTGGTGGTCATCTCCTCAAGCAGCCCGAGCAATGCCACCTGCATGTCATCGATAGGGCAGCGACAGGTTTCTAGCAAAGAGTCGAGAATGTTTTACAAAATTCTGTTTAGATGGCGACGGTTATAGCCCTAGCAATGTCACCGGTGGCGCAGCGACGGGTTTCTAGTAGAGTCGAGAATGTTCTAGAGAAGTGCGTGTGGCGGCGGTTACCGGTGGTCATCTCCTCGAGCAGCTCGAGCAGCTTCTCCTGCGTGTCGTCCGTGAGCCGCGTGCGCTGCACCACGAGGCGGCGCAGCGACAGGTACCCGCCGAGCACGGCGCCCACCAGCCGCCCCTTGTACGTGCGCCGCGCGCCGCTCTCCTCCAGGAACATCGCCAGCAGCTCCGTCAGACGCTTCAGCGCGTAGCCTGCAATCATTGAACCACTCATGATCCGGCACATAACAATCCTTACTAACTAAGAGCTATGGTGAAAAATTAGAGCAGAGAAAAGTTAGAGAGGTCTACAGACTGCCAGATCTAGATTAGATGATATTCCAGCAGCCTGTTCCTATTAAGATTTTTACTTATTTAAAGTGATTAATTGCTGGTGTAGAGAATGTTTGGGCCAAGGTGACATATGGCGAGTGGTTGCCATCTCTCAAGAAAGACAAATTTTCTTCCTAAAGTTAACATTGTGATTAAGTACCTTGCGCAAGATCCGATGTCAGTGTCGTCTCTTCCAAGCGATGCAGTTGCTCTATTTCCTTGGTCATAAGGTCGGCAATCATTTGCAATACTCCGCGCAGAGCAAGGAATTGCTTCCACGGCGCTTCCGAAGCCAGCGCTGTAACAAATGTTACAGTATCAGCAGCTGTTACATAGTTCAATGAACTTTCTATTCATGCAATTTAATTAAAGAACATACTTTGATAAAGTTGCAAGAACTGCTCGCTGGCTTCACCGGCTGAACCAACATCAGGCAGGAAACTTGTCAGCAAGATTAACACCTGTAACCGTAATAAGGTATCACCGATTCCGCATTCGAAGTTAAATAAAAAACTATGATATTTTAGCTTTGATATGAAATTCTACGATAGAAACTTAATCCCGCTGTATAATAATTGTCAAAATGCATAAAAATTTTCACAGAGAGCTAGTAGAAGCGCTACTTAAATTTATATCGAGTTCGACAACCGACAATTTTAGACGATCACTCACGGCTTTGGTTCTTTCGTAAGAGTCGCAGAGTGACTTGACCATCTGACAGGCTGTGTCGCGAGCGATACGTGAGCTGGGGTCAAACATCACCGGACGGAGCCAGCCGCCATCTTCAAGTGCCAAGGGCCGCATGCCATGCGATAACATCACCTACACACAATGAAACATGAGCTATAATAGTTTGAAGAGACAAGAACTCAACCTAACAATGTAAGTTTTATTTGCTCATATTATAAAAAAAATATGTATGTAGCTTATTATGTTGCATACAAGGATTCTATATTGCATAAACGTTTTCATCAGTATCATCTAGTTTTTAAATATATGTATGTATCAATTTATATAAATATGAATATTTTTTATTGAACAAATTAAATTCAATTAAATTTTGATTGATATTTAATATATGTAATCCGAATAGATCAGAGTGTGGAGTTTCGAACAGACGAGCGATATCTTTTATGTATTGTCTCTCGTAGTTTGAGTTAAGGGAACTTTTGCTACTTAACCAGGCAATGGCGAGACCTAGGCCTCCAGCCAGGCTTGAGCGATCGCATATCCTCTGGCGCCACTTATGTACATTCTGAGTTAAGTGTGGGGGGGACAGTGCAATATAGCCATATATGTCGTGTGTGTGTGTGTGCGTGTGTAGTTACCCTCTCGCGCCACTTGGCGAGGTACTTGTGCGCCAGGTGCAGGTCGCGCGGCGGCAGCGGGCCGGGCTCGGCGGGCGGCGCGCGCTCGGCCAGCAGGCGGCCCCACTGCGCGTGCCCCACGCGCCCCGCCAGCCACGCCGCCAGGTCCACCACCACGTTGCCCGTGGACGAGCTCACCGCGTTGCCCGCCGGCTGCTCCTAAACACGTACATACATGCATATCGTCACGTTGAGTCCCTAACGGGGTATGCAGAGAGTTTCAACCATTGAGTTTCTTGCCGGTTCTTCTCCATGGAAACGACCACCCTGGACCGTGCACCTTTTTCGACGTTTTATAAGTGCCTACCTAGGCCTATGTGAAATAAAAAATTTTGATTTTGATTATAGAGCGCCAGTTCTCTCTAGACTTATATATCTCTTTCGCTTCGTCCACATTAATCAGTCTCTTCATACATGCTCGTCGGTTTCGAGTACTCTTAACGTTCCGGTGCTTGAGCGTCTGATCGATCGATCTTCTATACACATACCACTCACTATTACCACGCAGACCGGCCGACTGTTGCTAACGGAACCAACGTTAAAAAAGAACACCGCATAGTTTGTTTCGCAGTTTCTTCTCCTGACATGCATACATATATTGTTTTTTGGGTGGCAAACAAGTATGCGGTCCGCCTGATGGTAAGCGGTTACTGCCGCTTATGGACACTTTCAACACCGGGGGTATCGCTCTCGCGCTGCCGACCCTATTCAAACTATCACGCAGAGTCGCTAACGGTGTTGGCAACATTACAGATCTCCTGATATGTCTCTTTTTGGAAACGGTGGTAACTGTTTCATATTTAGTATATGACGTGCAATAAGTGTTATCTGTGTCTATATTCATTGATTGATTGCTAAATTGGATGAAAATAGTCACCTTGGCGTCTTTGGGCGGTTCACCTTCAGTTGGGGTGGTTGAGGGAGCAGGTGCGATTGGAGCCATCAACTGCTGCATGTATCGGAGGCAAGGTAGGGCCACTTGTTGCAGGGCAAACTGGTGAGCTAAACATAAAAAAATACTGTTTAGGCTTCAAGCTCTATACGCTAAGACAAAAGAACAGGTGGCGCCATCTTAAGATGGATGGCGAACTAAGCCGGTATAAACTATATTGTCATACTGAGAGATCGCAACGCCATTAGTTAAGCGAAATATTGCCTATTTCTCCTTGTCAATACAGAGTATTTTCGTTCGAGACATTCCTAGTACGCCTTCAGCAATAGATTATCCATACACGTACTTTCGAGAACACCGCTACGAATTTAAATGAACCGGTTCAGGATTACATAGTAATCAAGGCTTTAAGAATAGGTATCTATTATATTTAAGCCTTGTGTTCAGGGTAAAACACTTACAGTTGGGCGATGAAGTGTTGATGCCCGGAATGCCAGCCAAAGCCTCGGGTTTCAGAATAGCGTTAGCTGCTGGTGGAATACCTGCTACTTCTGTGAGTTGGGGACAGCACCTAGAATAATTTTACAATCAATACAACTTCACTTACCACATTATTATTATTATTACATATACAACATTCTTCAATATACTAAGCCAGAAATTTAAATATGGTAATTTGAAATTCAATCGCGCTCCAACGGCTGAAAAGCAAATAGTAACACGAAACGTTACAACCTTCACCATTAAATAGGTTATCACTTAAAGATTGACGTTTAATCGGTAACACCAAGGGACGCAGCTAAGTTTTACATATTAATAACTTGATTAATGTCAAATTAATAGCAAAATAAATGCATGTGAAAATTGACACGATACCTACTGTTAATAAAAAAAATTGCAATGATTGTCCCTGTCTGTGTTTGATCCTGCAAATTGTTAAACCAATTTTGTACAGGACTTTCAGAGTGAGATAACCAGTGTAATTAGGAATAATTTATTTTAGTTTGAGAGAGTACCAACTGTTCCACCAAATTATTTTCACTTGACTGCTTTCTTAACTCTGCCTGTTAAGCCTTAATAGTTATACAAAGGCAAGATAAGTGTATGTACTCACCACACCCAAAGCTTCACGATACACCGAAGTCTCGCTTCCCAACATTCGACCGAGTCTTGCACTTTGACCAGAGATCCCAAAAGTAGAACTAATGGGCGAACCTGTAAGAATAATAAAAAGTGAGACTTTGTATTCACTATTATCCAAAACAATTTCAATATTAGTGTTCGTCAAACTCACAGAGTTGTTGTGGTCTTGCGACGCTGCATGGCCCATTAGAGAGAGTGTTATACGTTGGGACAGCAAGTTGCAAAGCGTTTCTGTTTCAGGCAGGTTGTCGCGAGTCACCAGGCATATCAGGGCGCGCACTTCTTCCTGGCACTAGAATATAATAAAAAATGTTGAATAGTTACTCAAAACATGCATAGATAAAAATCCTGAATCTCAAAGGCCTAGTTTTGTAGGCCTTATCAAAAAATGCTACAATGATTTGGTAAGTTATGTTGATACTTATTCAATAGCTTTTAAAAGCTACATACACCTTTCGTGTCCCCTATCAAATAAGTACGTTATCATTATAACGCGTTATAAATGTATGAAATACATAGGTAAGTTAAAATATTTTTTTTCCAATTTAACTTCAGTCATGATAACAATGACACAGGTGCATCTAAATAAAACTACAGACAAAACTATAGACAAAGGGTAAAAAATGATATCGCTTCTTTTACAGTAAATTTTCTGTGCTGTCATATATGTATGTCCTAGAGATCTAGAGAAGATCTAGAGACACAAAATGAAGATGGAACCAAGGAAAAGAATGGAAGCATAGGACACATTTGATGACATTGTAGAGAAAACTCACAAAATGTTTTAATGATTAATAACACTGTCACTGAAATAAATAAAATTCAATGAGAGTGTTTCGGGTGGATAAAAAATTATGGCAGCCTAACTAACCGATACCTGTGGCGTGCCGCGGTGCAGGTTGTGATGCACCAGTTCGGGGACGAGCCCGAAGCGGCAGAGGCGCGCTCGGTGCTCAGGCTGCGAGGCCAGCGCCCGCAGCAGCGTGAGGCACAGCTCAGCGCACGCCAGCGAGCAGCCGTAGCACCCGCCGCCTGACTCTGCACACAATTACACACACACCGGATCAGCATGAATACTTGATGCAAGGAAATGAACCGCGCATTTACCAGATTAGAATGACACGGAATCTGGGCAGTCATCGGATGGATGAAGTGTCCTGCCACTAAACTGTGTATACACATACAAAGTTTAGTTGTCTTCACAATACAAGAATGTTCAGCTAATCTCAAACTGCCGCTCTGAAATGTGGACAGATCTTGTATACATACTTTGATCAGATGTTAAGCCAAGATATTTACGAAACCAATATCCTATTAAACCAGATGTTTGTTAAGTAGAGTCACCATAAAGCCAGAACTTTATTTTTCTTTCCATAAAGATTATTCTAGCTACTAACCTTTGGCGAGGTCACCATCGTAGTTCTGCAGCAACCCTGCGTATACTGGCAGGTTATCCCCTTTGAGCTGCTCGCTTTGCGACCTGTCGAAGGCGACCAACTCCTTCCTACAAGCCAACACCTTCTGTATGATCTTGGACAAGTCTTCAAACTGGCCTTTGCTGTCGCCGCAATATTTGTGCGCAAGGGTTTGTATGACGCGATTGATGTGAGCGCCACTGAACGACGTGTTGCTTGCGTTACTGTTCTCGTCTGTACGTCCTTCGAGGCGGTGTTCGCTTATTTTGTGCAATAGCGACTGTTTGGAAAAGAAACACATTTTATTTTAAAATGTTGTAATAGTCTTCTCTACCTACCAAAAGGATTAATGGGAAAAAAATTGGAAACACAAAGCTTGATCGAAAATACTATATGATAGAGATATCAATCTACAATCATTGTTAAGTTGTATCAAAAGTGCCAGTTTGTGTGCCTTAGTGAGATAGTGGTTATATCATTAAGAAAAGTAGTAAGTATAAAATATCGAGAGGAAACCTGCATACGTTTGAGAAGAAATTCAAAGGCATATGTATAGTTTAGTATTTAGAGGTATGTAAGTGTAGAGAGAACTGACGCTTTATACTCTCTGCATACTCCGTTAGGGACTCAGCGTGATGATATGTATGTATTTATGTATGTTCTTGAGTAACGGCATTGGACTCGGTATCTGTTACGTTGGCAACTTAAACTATTATCTACTATATTTATGTGGATACAGCCTATCACTTCAGGATCCCTTATGAGAAGGTGAGAAGATATATAGAGAGAAAATAAGCTCACCTCAAGCACAGGCTTGTTGGAGACGAGCTGCCGGTAGACCCTGTCAGCCTTGTCCAGCAAGGCGCCGATGTTCTGTACCATCTTCTTGCGCTCCTCGTCGTTCTCGATGGTGTCCACGGCGCAGCACGGCCGGGCCGTCAATGTATAGTCGAACTTCGCATACTTGCAGAAACCGCACGCGTGGCACAGGAACGGATCCTTCTCGTCATAGTTTATTGCGCTGTTTCGATACAAATATGGTAATGTTAATAAGGATAAGGTGATATCTATTATTCTGGACAACGTTGGGGTAGAAAAGAATTATATTCGTCATATATAGCGAAAAAAAAAGTTTTTTCATTAATTCTGTTACATTAAACTTTTTTGTATGTAGTTGTCTCTCGAACGTGAATTTCGAGAACTTGTTTGCTTAGTAAGGCGTGTATTCACTTCGCAATAACGGCTACGACACTCACCGGCACTTGTGACATTGGAACACGTTTTCGCCACAATTAGCGCACACGCCAGGATTGGCCGGCACGGATTGAGAACAGCGCGGGCATTGCAGTGATTCGCCTGTAAACATCACCGTATGTAATTATTAGTTTATTGTTACACTTCACGCCTTAACTACTCAACTGGTCATTACAAAATTTTGCAAGTCCATGAATCCAGAAATAACTATTAAAACTGGAAGTATTGGCCAAATCTACCCAACGCAATCGGAGTTACAGGCAAAAGCTGTCATCTTAAAGAGTATTAAAAGTATCTTATACATGTAACAACAAAATAAGATACATAATTATGTTTCATACACATATTATCGCGATGAGCCCGTCATGGGATATGCATAGACAGGAGAGCGCGAGTTCTCTCTAATCTTACATAGGTACCTCGGTAAACATATAAGTAATAATCACCAAATAGAATTATGTCATAGGTATATTTATAGCTCACCAGTGGCTTGTTGGTTCTCGTAGAAGTCGGCATACTCCATCATAAGGTTGCACGCTACGATGGGTAATGGGAAATCAACTCTCACTTCCGATTGGCCAGACTGCAGCTGTACTCGCTTCGCTTTGTGCCACATGCCTAAACAATTAGAAATATAGTATAATAAATAATATATATTAACCTTATCAAAATCGAATGAATATGTAAAAGTTACAAATCAATATTGGAACAACATTTATTCTATTGGATCACTTTTTCTACAAAGAATGGTAGGTAGCTACGGGATTTAACCATCGACTCTAAGCTCATAGAAACGAATTCAAAACCAAACATGATACAGTACGAAAGCAAGTTACAGTCTTCTTACAATTATTAGCCCTGTGACCTCTAAGCAATATATAAGTATTAAAAGTAAAAATATTTTGTTCTTCATTATGATGGAATAAATTTTATGCTATTTACAAAATTTATTCCTATGTATAGTTATACTTTCAGTAGAAAACAAATAATACATTGGTTCTACAACTACCATAATATACCCGACATATTAAGTAGAAGATATTTGCAATTCCATCCTAATGACAAAAAGCATGTTTGCTCTTATAGATGTTGGTGTCCCTACAGCTAAACCTGCTTCGGTACTCAGAATCGAGAAATAAAAAAAATTATTGCATAAACTTACTCACATCGAAAAATGGACTCTAATTATAAAATGTCAGAGCCGATTTGTGCTTACCAGGTCTATTCTTGAGTTCCTGCACGGCTTGCACAGTGCGGTTGTTGTAATAGAAGTTGATGGTGCGCACCATCTTGGAGCGCTTAATATCACCGATGCGCAGACTGATGCGGCTTATCATGTGGCTGGTCACCAGTTTCACTATTTGTGTTGTCGTGGTGAACTTGGAGTCGATCTGATGGACACAAAGATTCAATATATATTGCCAATATGACCTCCGCGTCAGTGTGAGCTATCAATAACATTGACTTCACCACTGGAACGAGCAAAACGTGCTCTCAGCGTCTTTGTATGTGATAGGCAAATAACACATATATGTCAGACAGGGTAGGCAGAGTAGATAAGGCATCTATATATATATATATATATATATACCGCAAAACATTATACGAGAACTTACGACAGAGGTATACCTATATTTATTTTATAGCGATTTTTTTAAATAAAATTCAAAGGTTTAACAATTGGTGTTTTCAATCCTGCATCAAAATCGTACAGAAGTATATTCTTAACTTACTAAAAATATTAAACTATTTTATTTGCAAATAATTTTGTAAAAGCGCTATATCGTCTAAACGGATAAGACCACTTTATATACTTACAAATAATTTGAAGTAAGGACTACGTTCATCAAGAGAAAACCTACACAAATTACAGAGAACTCTATTATATCGATAATAAACCGACCTTTATGGTAGGTAGTTTGAGTGTCGCCATCGGGACTTCAGGGTTGTTGCACACGAGGCAGGGCTCCGACTCTAAGTAGTACCCGTCCAATTCAACGTACGCGCCAAGTGCGGCGTACAAAGCTGCGTTTCCGTGCGAAGACAGAAGTTGATTCTGATTGCGCAATAGATCCACTGCGCTGCCCACGTATTGCTGTGTATATAAAAAAAATTAAAAGTTAAATATTTATGGATAGTAATGTATATAAAAGTACAAACTTTGTATTATTGCCTTATGGTTGTTGCAAGCTCTACCTCAGTTTTACCTTGTTTAATAAAGATCTGTTGATAATAACAATATGAAAAAAAATATGAAAAATATTTATTTGGTTACATTGTTTTGGCACAATACATTGTAACTGTTACTTGTAAAATTTTGAGAGTACTATATATTCTTACATAAATTAAATATTTATCTTAAACGATTCATTGTTGTTTTCGTAGCCAACACATATTATAAATACAAAAGTAAGCTTGTTAGCCTTTTACGATTTCACGCATAAGACACCAAACATATTTTGATACATGTATAGGTTGTTGCCTGGATATGGAGTGAGCAGTTCCCTACTGCATGCCGTGAAATCACTCTATAGTGATAGCGAGGCGTGCGTTAGGGTTAACGGTGGGATGTCACCCTGGTTTGATGTGAAGTCGGTGGTCAAACAAGGGTGTATCATGTCTGCCTGGCTGTTCATTATATATCTAGATAACTGTCTGAGAGCACTAAGAACGAACGGATGTGGAGTGAAAATGGGAAACTTAGTGGTCAACTGCCTACTATACGCCGATGACGCGGTTTTACTGGCGTCATCAGAGGGCGAACTGCAGTCACTAGTTACCATAATGAAAGAGGAATGTGAAAAGAAGGGGCTGCGCCTAAACGCTGGCAAGACTAAGGTTCTGGTATTCGAAAGAGATGAACAAGTGACCGAGTGTGCAATATCGGTAAATGGGCAAATTCTAGAGCAAGTGAATGAATTTGTATATCTTGGAAGCATGTTCACACGAGATGGAAAGTATGAAAAAGATATTGAAAGAAGGATAACTGCCGGAAATAAGGTGAATGGAGCCATGTCGGCGTTGATGGGCAGTAAAAGTCTGAGCAAGAATGCTCGAGTTGCTGTCCACAACGCGATATTGGTACCTACCTTATTGTATGGCAGCGAATCTTGGGTATGTCAGAGGAAGTATGAAAATAGCTTGAATGCAGTCGAGATGCGATCTCTTCGAAAAATGTGCGGCGTAACGATATTAGATCGAATCCGCAATGAAGAGATTCGCAAATCAACTGGCGTGAATGAGGGCGTGATTGTAAAGATGAAGAAAGGCATGTTACGTTGGTTTGGACACATAGAAAGGAAGAGACACATAAAAATGAGTGAAGAAAGATTGACGAAACAGATATAAAAAGCAAAAGTGTGTGCAAGAAGAGGCAGAGGAAGGCCACGTTCCAACTACGTGGATCAAATAGATCGGACTCTCAAGGACGGGAACGTTAAGAGTACTCGAAACCGACGAGCATGTATGAAGAGACTGATGAATGTGGACGAAGCGAAAGAGGTCCGAAGCGAAAAAATGTAAGTCTAGTGAGAACTGGCGCTCTATACTCTCTGCCTACCCCGTTAGGGACTCGGCGTGATGATATGTATGTATGTATGTATAGGTAACACAAATTCCACGCCAACAACAGCTATTAAATAATACAAAAAAAAAATTGTGAAATATTACCTCAGTGTCGATATCAGGCGTCTTGAGGGTGAAGTATCCGAGCAAGTCGACAAACTGCGCCGCCTTGCGTCCATACTGAGGCAGAGTAGGCCAAATACCCCACAGAAGTGCTACTAGAGACGCTTGTTCGGCTTGCGAGCAATTACTAAGGAAATTCAAACACATTAAGTTTTTTTTCATCATACAGCTCCTAAGTTACTTATGCCGACAGCCGGCAGTTTGGCCGAAACCTCTGACTAGAAAAACAAGATTTTATTCCGTTGCTCTGTAGGTACGATGAAATAAACTAAATTTCTTCTTTATTTTGAATAGGGGTCAATTACATAGCAATACTAAGTAAATAACCTAGAACAAACATTTAAAAGAGGAGCTTACATTATCGGTAAGAACAAATATTTTCTACGTTCAAGTTGTATGTAATCTGAATAGTGGATACTTGCCATCACATATATTAGTCTACTTACTTGTAAATGGAAAGCAAAAGCGCATGCGCTTGCCAGCGCACCGCCGTCGAGTTGGTCTCCAAAAGGAATGCTTTCACAAATAATTTCAACTCTTCTTGGGACACCTGCATAAATCAAAGTCCATAGTAAATAAAGGTTGTAAATTCACTGTCTCATATGAGAATTTGTTAGTGTAGGACATGTACAAACATACCTGTTTGAGTATTTGCTGTACCAGGGGTCCGACTCTCTGCTCTTGGAATTTAGAACTATCAGAGACGAAATTCTCATTTTCAGAGCTGCGATCGCGTTCCGGCCAGTCAGTCGATGTCTAGACAAGGATAAGAATAAAACCGGTTTAAAAAATGGTAGATGTTTATTTGAGGAATGATTGGGGATACGCAGTGTGAAGTTCTTTGTGCCTTTTAGGCCTTAAGGCCGGCCCCCGACGACTGATAACCTCGTCAAAGTCGCGAAGAGACATTAAAATGCAGAAGGACATCAACCGTTTATTGTGGCTTTCTTAAAAGGAGTCCTATACCCCAGCAGTGCGCGCTAACTAGATGATGAAGATGGACTGTGTACATTACTTCATCAATCATCATCTAATATTATAAATGTGAAAGTTTGTGACGATGTTTGTTTCGTTTTCCCACAAAAAGTGCAGAACGGAATTGCGTGAAATTTGTCACAGAGATAGATCACTAGCTGGATTAACATAATAAAATAGGATATTCCAGAAAAAAATAACATTGAAAACTAATTTTAGGCGGATATGACCGCGGGGCACATCTAGTAATATAACAAGTGTACATGAATATGAAGTGTATACTATTGATAGTATACACTAGGCTTTAACGCCGAGCTTGACGTCGTATGTTATTGCTCTGGACGGTATCTCCGTGTGGTCTCTAGTTACCTTGGTGTCCGGCCGCGGGTGGTTGGGCGGCGCACAGAGCGCGGCCTGCAGCAGCTGCAGCACGGTGGGCGCCACGTGCGGGTGCACGCGCCTGGCCACCACCACCAGCCACGCCAGCGCCTCCTGTCGCTCCACCGCGCACGTGTGCTGCCAGTTGCCTGTGCGCACCGTCACTATCTCCGCGCAAGCCTACATTGCAAACGTAAGTGTTAATGTCTGCGACACAGATTACAACTACTGCAGGTTTTTATAGCCTTAAACTTATACTTAACCAAAACCGACGAGCATGTATGAAGAGATAGATCTATGTGGACGAAGGAGGTATGTAAGTCTAGAGAGAACTGGTGCTCTATACTCTCTGCACCCCGTTAGGGACTCGGCGTGATATTATGTATATGTAACTTGTCTACACACTATGCCTATATTCCTTCTTTAACAAATAAAATAAATAATCTTTGAAACGAACTCCTTCAAACTAACATACCTCACATAATTGAACTTAATGAGGAAGCGAAAGCGGTTTTTTAATCTAGAGTGGAATAGAGCTCTATTATATCTGTTAGCGAGAGGATTGAATACGTTTCACATTCATTTCATAATTCCTTAAAAATACGGAAATTTGTTCGACAGATTGTAAGATAAGCTAGTAAGCTACTTGTATAACATATACCTTTAGGTGCTCCATAAGTTGGACCAGCTTGTCGTAAGCAGGGTCGGTGGCCAATAGAGCGCGCGCCGCGTTCAAGTGCGTGTCCAGAGCGTGCACGTCACGCAGTTGGCGGTAACGGTCGCGATTACCACATAACAGTAACAAGAGCTTGCGGACTTGTTTTCTAATGAACAAAATAAACTTAATATAATACAACCATTTCGGGTCGGTAGATAAGGACAATACTTCATTCCAAGATTGTCACAGATAGTAAAGACTGTTATTGTCCATTGGTCATGTGGTGTCCCTTGAGTACGAAACTCTTCTGAGACTTATGCAGGTTTCCACACGATGTTTGACATCACCAAGAGCTAGTGATGTGGTAAAACACTGAACTTGGATCCAGAAAAAACTATTTGGAATAGGCACAGGGTACTCATTGGTACAGAGTTTGAACTTGATTTTGATTTTTCATAACTTAATCCCATTCCGCTCCAAAGACCAGGATAAATATCTAAAGAACAATATATATGAATAAGTACCTTAATGGTGTCTGTTGGTTCATCATGTATTCGCACAGGAGCGTGCACCAACGTGCATCGAATTGTTCGGGCTCGCAGTGTTTATATATTTGACAAGGAAGCCTCAGAGCCATCTCCATAAGCAGTTGTGGGTAGTTGTCGAACACGTCTAAAGCGTGGCCTGAGGAACAATACAATATGTATTAGTAGAACCTACCAACCTACCTACTTATAAAATATTTCGTGAACAATTCTGTAAATAATCGCTTTTGAAAAGCCTACGCATACATATCACGAGACCTTTTTGGACAACTTTCAATGCAGATTCTATGTTAAATCACTATGTCTTTACTGTGTAAATAAAATCTACACCTCTTAATATAAAGATTGTTTCAATGTGTAGTTAAAACAAAACGATGTTTCATCTGAACACATACATTAGTAGCGAGTATCACTCTCAACATATATACGCCAACGGCTGAACGGATCCGGTACCGGCCCGCGCCGAGCCAGTCGCGCAAATCCCGTCCCTAAATATATAAATAATAAAATACCAGACCAGCCCAGCTCCCTAGCTCGCGATTCAGCAACGCCCTAAGCCGAGGTCCGTACCTCACAGGGGGTGCCCTTAGCTGTGTAACGGATCCGGATTATTGAAACGGATGTATCTTTACTTGAATGCATAGACAGTGGACTATTATCCCGTTTTTTTTTTATTATTCCTCACCACCGATGGGTGCAACTAGTAAAGAAATGATAACAACTCACTCTTCACATACTCCTTGACGAAGAACGGCTGCATATCTGGTAGTGGCTGAGGTGGCAGCGGTTTGAGTAGCTGCTGTCCAGCGGGGGTTGTTCCGGTATCTATTAATAAGAACAAAACCATTGAACGTCTTAGATATAGAGTAAAAAAAGATCCAAACACCGACGAGCAACCATAATTTTATCAAATAGATACGAGATCTTAAACTCAATAGAAGTCCCAACAGTTTGTCCAATACGAACGTACAATAATTACCACATATAGAAAGGATGAGTGAAGAAAGATTCACGAAACAGAATATCATACAAAGCGAAAGTGTGGCCACGAAGAGGCATAGGAAGACTACTTCCAACTACCTACCAAGATCGATACCGGGACTCGGCGTGATGATATGTATGAATGTAAGTATGTTATTTTAAAAATATGTAAATACGGAAAATATATATATACTAGCTGACCCGCCCAGCTTCGCATGGGTGAAAATTTACATACATACATACATATCATCACACCAAGTCCCTAAGGGGGTAGGCAGGGAGTATAGAGCGCCAGTTCTCTCTAGACTTTATACTTCTTTTGCTTCGTCCACATTCATCAGTCTCTTCATACATGATCGTCGGTTTCGAGTACTCTTTTCGTTCCCGTCCTTGAGCGTCCGATCGATTTGATCCAGGTAGTTGGAACGTGGCCTTCCTCTGCGTCTTCTTGCACACACTTTTGCTTTGTATATCTGTATCGTCAATCTTTCTTCACTCAACCTTACTATATGTCCAAGTCAGCGTAGCATGCCTTTCTTCATCTTTTCAATCTCGCCCTGATTCACGCCAGTTGATTTGCGAATCTCTTGATTCCGGACTCGAACTAAGATCGTTACTCCGCACGTTTTTCGCAGCTGATATCGCATCTCAGCTGCATTTAAGCTATCTTCATACTTCCTCTGACATACCCAGGGTTCGCTGCATACAATAAAGTAGGCACAAATATCACGCTGTGGACAGCAACCGTTGCTGGCCATCAACACCGACATGGCCCCATTCACCTTAATACCGGCAGTTAGCCTTCTTTCAATATCTTTTTCATACTTTCCATCTCGTGTGAACATGCTTCCTAGATATACAAATTCATTCACTTGCTCTAGAATTTGTGAAAATAATTTAAAATTTGGGTTTTCAAAAGAAAGTTTGAAAGTGATAATAAAGTGAGATATAGGGCTCGTTTAGTCGCTAAGGGCTCTACCCAAGTAGAAGGTGTGGACTATAAAGAAACATACTCACCTGTATTAACACACTCAACTTTGAGAATGTTATTTTCTTTAAGTGTAAAGTTAAATTTAGAAATAACTCATCTTGATGTTAACACTGCATTTTTAAATGGCTAGGTACCTTGATGAAACAGTATACATGCAAGTACCACCTAATTTAGAATGTCAGAGTAACAGTGTACTCAAACTAAAACATGCAATTTATGGACTGAAACAATCAGCAAGGCAGTGGAATAAAAGAGTAGATGATTGTTTGTTAAGCCAGGGTTATATTAAGTTTAAATTGGAACCATGTTTATATAGTAAAAGGTAAATAAGGAACAAATTTTAAAAACTGTGTTTGTCGATGATTTTTTCATATTTTCCAGTAGCAAGGCATTGACAGATGAACTGAAACATAGTTTAATGTCAAATTTCAAAACTAAAGATTCAGGGCAAGTGAAAGAATGCTTAGGTATGAGAGTAAAAGTATATAAAAATGGTTGTATATCATTAGATCAGGAGCATTTTGTCGAACATATTTTAAATAAGTTTAAGATGTCAAACTGTAATGTTGTTGATACTCCTATTGAATGTAATTTGAAGTTGGATAAGTCAGAAAAAGTTTTGTAAATAATATCCTTATCAGCAACTGATAGGAAGTCTTATGTATTTGTCTATACTTACACACCCAGATATCAGTTACAGTGTCAGCTATTTAAGCCAATTTAACAATTGTTTTACTGCAGTTCACTGGAAAAACGCAAAGAGAGTGTTAGAATATTTAAATAAAACAAAATCTTATGGTTTAATGTTTACAAATGATAATAAAAACTTAGAAGGATTTGTAGACTCAGATTGGACATCAAATACTATTGACAGGAGATCTTATACAGGTTTCTGTTTTAAATTGTCTGGTACTGTAATATCATATGAATGCAGAAAACAACCGACAGTGGCATTGTCCAGTACTGAGGCCGAGTACATGGCAATGCCATTTTTTCAATGTCAAAATTTCAATGCCAAGGCAATTTGCCAACTACTGAAATGCCTGCTGACTTGTTAACGAAAGGGTTAAGTAGTTTGAAACATTACTATTATGTTAAAAAGTTAGGCATTAAAAGTATTGTTTAGGTGTAGTTTATATTCATTTATTGTTACATGGATATTAGATTATTTTGATAAGAGGTGAGAATTTGCCCTAATATGCTGAAGGATGATGGCATCATTTCTTGGTTACATTACAATATCGCGAGACTCCATATTCTCCCCAATCACGATTAAGGCAACATCATTTAACATTGGTGCATTGATGCCTCTCTCATGACATGTTGTCTCCTGCAGGTCGCTTGTCTGCTGTGATCACTATTTTCTGATTGTCCGATGGCATCACATTACTTGTAAGACAGTTTTGAACAATTGGATGACTGGTTATGTTCATGCAAAAGTTGTTGTAACTGCTAAATGATATCTGCGAACAGCGTTCATTTACTTCTTCTTCAGAATTCCCCAGGAAATAAATCTGGAGAAATTTGTATTTACCATTGCCTACGCTGTTCTTCAGTCTCATTGGCTCGAAGATTGAACTGGGCTTGCGTTACACTGCGATTGAATAGGACTTGCATTACACTGCGATCGAACTGGTGTGCGCCAACGGATATTTTGACGCCTTACGGGTGGTATTACTAATAAAATACGACGATTAATTATGAAACTCACACTAAAACACAACAAACATCTTTTTGCTTTTGTTGTTATGAAAGAAACTGTAATTTGAGGTTTGTCGAAACTACTACTTGAATGAAATGTCAGTCAAGCTATACATAGGGTGCGTTCCACTAAGCGTTCACAATGATCACGCTCACGACCACAGTTTGCTTGTAAGCGTTACTGTCGTAACCTCATACAATACTCAAATAATACAAACGGCGAGTTAGTAAAAAGAAAGCAAAAGATTTAAGATGTTAGTTTATAATCTGTAAGCCTTGAAAATAAACTTGATTAATTTAAATAGATTTATATTGAAAAAAATTATAATGTTTTTTTTATATTTAATATTATTGGTGTTTTAAATTAATTTACGTTCAAATGGAATTAAAATGTCTTGCGGCGACACTTGGATATTTGGTAAGAGGTACAGTCGCCATTTTATATGCTTTGAGTTTTGAAAATGACGCAAATTTTCTTCGATTCAACGATCACTTCGACCCACCTTTTTAGATGGGTCGTCGTGAGCGTAAGTTATGACATTATAATTGACGTTTTCGCCGCGAGCACAACGACCGCGGTCGTTATGTGGATCGATTAGGTATAGGAGAATTTTCATTGTTGTGGGCGCTTAGTGGAACGCACCTTTACCGTCAATATTTACACGTCACTCTGACAGAGTATTTGTCAATATATTGAAAACGTCTCAGAATCTTGTTGTCTGTCTCTTTCGCACACTCACTTTTCAGAGATTTTTTAAATATTAACTATTATTTATTTATATTTTATATAGCCTAAAGCCTTCCTAGAATCATGGACTAACCAACACAAAAATAATTTTTCAATTCCAACCAGTAGTTCCTGAGATTAGCGCGTTCAAACAAACAAACAAACTCTTCAGCTTTATAATATTAGTATAGATTCTCCGCCGTGACCGATAATATTTTAACTGTATTAATTAGCAGCTGTAACTCCTTATTTTGCGATCTGTTGAAAGGCAGTAATTGGGTGGAGTACAGATAAGGTATTTGAGTGCGTGGTGCGTGCGTCTAGAATAGTTTAAGTACATACTAATGGCCTTATCCTTCCAGAAGGGCAGCAGCGCGGCGAGCACGCGGTAGCAGTGCCTCGGCGCGCCGGCGCGCACCAGCGCCGTGGCCGCCAGCCGCGAGGCTTGGCTGGCGCCGCCGGGCTCGCGGCCGCCGCCCTTACTGCGCGCCATCAGCACACCTACACACACACATTCTTATTTATTTATCTATACTAATATTATAAAGTGGAAAGTATGATATGTATGTTTGTATTGAATAGGCTCCGAAAATACTGGACGGATTTAAAACAATATTTCACTATTGGAAAGCTAAATTCACCTATAATAGGCTATATTTTCTTTTATAAAAAAAAATGTTATGCTCACCCGTGCGAAGCCGGGACGGACCGCTAGTCATAATTATATATCTAAGCTGTCAACCATAAAGCCAAGCCACTTATATATGTTCACTTATAGTAATTACTGATGCTATACGTGAGTCAGACGTTCTCTGTTCTTTGATTTATGTTCATCTATCATATATCAGTACTAGCAGACCCAGCCAGATAATTGTGACTGTCAATTAATAGACACATAGTTTGCAATAAAATAATATTGAGACTAAATTAAATTGAGATGTAAGCTACTCTATCTTTCAAGTTGGGTCAAACTGCACACCATGTGCAAATTTGATTAAATTGGTTTAGTAGTTTAGGAGTCCATCGCGGACAAACAGCGTGACACGTAATTTATACACATTAAGATGTATAGCGTTGTCGAGTCCTCATTGTACAAGAAATCCCATGCTCTACCACTGTAGTGGTCGAACTCATGATGATTGTGTAACTTAAGTACATAGTAGTTATGGTACACATTACGAATTAAACATTTTACTCAACATATAAACCATAATTATTCAAAGTATACTCTTAGGGAACACGTCACGCCTAATGGATCTTCGACAAGGATATTGTACTTACTCAACAGCCTCATAATGACGAGTTGCAACTCCCGTCTGTTAGTTCTCTCGTGGACAGGAGGGCTGGTGCCATCGCCTTGCATGTCCAACTCCGTCAGCTCCGAGACCAGTAGCTCCAGTCGCATGATGGCCAGTTGCAACTCCCTTCTGTCGGTACATTCCTGCTCCGTGGACACGTTCTCCTCGGGTTGTATGTCCAATTCTGACACTAGCAGTTCTAGTAGTCGGTCCAGAACGGCGCAGTCGGCTTCCACATTCGAATCCAAGTCGCCGGCAAGCATGAGGACCACCTAACGAGGAACATCGGTATGAGAAATATATTTGACAAGTATGGGATATCTTCTTAATTTTATCTAAATATTTTTATATAATGAAATATATTTTTAAGTAATTTGGTAGACTAAACAAAACTAAAAAAATTAAGAATAAAATGCATAAAAGTGCTGTATATTTTGAATGAATAAATACAAAATTTACTGATTGAATCACCAATTACAATAAATTACTGCTTTAAGGAGGACTTCTAAAATCATAATTATTGTCGTAGATTTTTTTTTATTGTATTGTTTGCCCTGAAATCTTCCCACAGCCACTGAAAGAAGATAAGTTAAATGGTGACAGTTATGGTCACGTGACATTTACCTGTACAAATGGTATGGCCCGCACTCCGGGCAGCGTTCTCAACTTGGGTAACGCGTCCAAAGCAGCCGAGAGAAGCGACAGCCGCAACGCATGTAGCTTGCGCGTCTCTGTCTCCGCTTCTACTGTACGCGACGTCGACGCTACAGGGTGGGCCGAAGTCGAGGGGCCTGCTATATTAAAAAATACAAAAGGATAATTATTACATACAATATCACCCCCAGTTCCTGGTACGCAGAGAAAGTAGAGCGCCAGTTGTTTCTCGACTTACAGGCCTCTCCTCTTCTCTCCGGTGATAATAACATATCAATTACATACTGAACTAACAGCAATCGCCGATGAAGGCAGATGTTGATTTTTATACGTATATATTTATCTCCTAGCTACACTAGAAGTACTTACTTTTAACTTGAATTAGCGAAATGAATAGTTACAAAATGAATACCACAGGTTAATATATATTTCCAGTTTGGCAAATAATAATAAGCCCGGTATTTATGTAAGTTGGCACATACATATGTCGCGAATAAACATAAATATGTTGCGAACTAACCTGCCATCGCAGGCGCAGCTATTACATTGGTAGCAGGCATCGCCGATGTGGGAGCAGATACCATTTCGCCTAAAACAAAGTTTTATATTGTCATTGATAGTTAAAGGTTGAAATGTATCTTCCAGGTAACTGTTAATACCAACCACCTCCATTGAAAGAAGTATATAATTTGGAATATCATCGGTGTACACATCGCATTAGGCATATTCTTCTTCGAAATTAGCTTACTTACACACTTTTTTATATGTAAACAATACCGCACCTCTCGCCATCAACGGGAATTCATCATCAGGCTATGGAACGAACTGTCGTTGAGGTTTTCCCAAGAGAGTACAGCCTGGAATTCTTCAAGAAATGTCTGAAGAGATTTTTGCAGGGTCGGCAATACGCAAGGGATACCTCTGGTGTTGCTGGCGTCCATATGCGGCGGTAACCGCTTACCATCAGGCGGGCCACGTGTTTGTGTGTAACCTTGAGAGAATTAAAAAGGACCGTAAATCCTTTGAGCAACTCACCATACGCGCTACTCCTGCCAGACACTCCTCCAATGCTATCAGCGCCAGATCCACCGCTCTCGGAGCCAGCGGAGCCCGCAGCCTCGGCGGGGGAAGTACGCAATGTGCTGCCGTCTGTCGCTGCAGTACTACCTTCGTCATCTGAACTGCTTGAACATAGAGATAAATACATTAAATTATTATTATAAATTTCTCGAGATGTAAATATCGCTGTTTGACTAATCACCGTACTCAAGTTCAGAAAAACTCATTGGTACAGTCAGAATTCGAGCTTGGAATCTTTGTGCTGCAGGCAACTACTATACTATATTTGTACTAGTTGTCCCGCCCAGCTTCGCCCGGGTGAAAAAGAAAAAATCCTGAAACACGATCGCAGCGCCACCTATCGGGTCCAATTGTGAATCTAATCCCATAATGAAGAAAATGAAATAAAATTCTCGAATTCACCTGAAGACAGAAAATTTCATTAAAATCTGTCCAGTCGTTTAGGAGTTCAGTGACATACACACTTTGCAGAAGAAATATATATATAAAGATAAATATAATACGTACCCCGGAGGCGAGGCAGTGGCGTCGCTGAAGCCCGGGGCCGGTGGGGGCGGCGCTGAAGGCGCAGGCGGCGCCCTACGCGGTTGGTCTTGCAGAGACAAAGCTATGGCCAGCTCCACCATCGTTTCGTCATCCGCGTCCGGCGGTATATCCAGGAGCGCTTCCAGTCCTGTCATGTTACATATTCAACATTAGTTTGTGCTGTATGTATGGCAGCTGTAACCGGTGTTTGTATCTATTACATGATCATATTTTATGAAAATAGAATCTAAACTAGAAATATATTGCGTTTACAAGCCTCTGCCTGTAAATATAATGTCTCTTTCATGGTTGAATAACTGGAATACAGAATAATCCTAAATTTAATTTAATACGCCGAAAAAATCCTATTAATGCGACCAAAGTCACGGACGTCACGTGTATAATAAACTCATCATCATATCACAACTGAAGAACCGCAAAAACGTTTAACAATATATTTTGAGGAGAGCAATACGGATAGCTAATATTTCAGTTACCTCCATCAGGAGCGAGCAACACCATCGGCTCGAGGGAGTCATCTACGTCCATAAACTGGTTGTCCTGTTGTTCGTCTCTATTGGCGCTCAAATCCGATTCGGACACCACCGCCTCTGTGATAGAGCTTGCCGGCTGGGCTGTGGTTACTGATGAGCCGGCGCCTAAAGAAAATTACATTGTAATGGTCTTTCAAACTGTTTCTTAGAAAAAGCTTAAATAAATAGATTTTCTGAATTTTGTCGGTTGTCGTTCATAGAACAGAAGGAATAAGTCATTTACAGACATACTTATTGGTAGTGAATGGACGAAGATGTTGTCGGAATGTGTGTTCTACTTGAGCGATGTATAATTGTCATAACCCAAAATAACAATACCTACGATATAAGTGTATATTAACATATATTTTTTGCTAACCAAGTTATAGCCTGATAATAAAAAAAATGTTTTTTACATTACCTGGTGTATTCGGAGGCGAAGGTATGTAAACTCGTCGCCTCTTGACCCTTGGGCGAAGTACTCTCATCAAAGCCGCTTTGGCACCAAAGCTAATGCTCTGGTCTTCAGCCAATAGGAGCGACAAGTAGATTTGGTTGCCAAACTCAATCTACAATAAATAAAACACATTCAATAAATACATGCTTTAAGCAGTATGACTACTGCGAATAGAACGTTAAAACATAACTTTACGTTTAGGAACATGACAAAAGATGTAATTCAGTGTAATCAATTATTTCCTGATTCAGTGATACTAAGACTATTTTTCATAAAGTGAATCAAAATATACCCTCAAGAATTTCACGATAATTAAACTCATCTCTTTTGTAACACGAAACAAGTAATATTTACGACAGAACTTCTCTAGCTATTTTTCTATTTGTTACATTAAAATAACTCTTACGTGTGTAAATAATTTCCTTGACTGTGTAATCTCTAATCTGTGTAACAAAATAAAATACAACTTACACATTCCGGCTCTGCGTGTAGTTGGAAAGCGTGTATCGTATCTGCAAGCGCGTGTAGCGTATGCTCCACGTGCCGCAAACCGTACGACAATATACCCGGCGGGCCTCCCGCTGCCGAGCGACAGGCGGCCAATCGCCACAGTACGCTCGTCAGTAGGGCGCAAATGTGGGGATCTTTGTCTTTCTCGTCTCCATAGTCACCCTTCCAAAGAGCTGACCAGTCGCCTGCGAAATAAAGTAACAAGTATGACGGACTGCTTATATTGAAAGGAACTATTTAAAATTGAATAAAACATCTACATACATAGAGATAACACATGGATATAGCAATTAGCATAAAGTGTTATGTCTCTATATCTATATAGACTCGTGGTATGAGTTTTTTTTTTGCTTAAATTAGTAATATATCACACACAAGTTTTATGGTAAAAGTAAGTTTCGTGAAGACACCTGTATGAGAAAACAAGGTCGTTTGTAAACTCGTGTATGAAAGACTGTCAGACACTCGCTAAACGTCACGATCGTACTTAAAAGTATCTCCAGCGCTATGAGTGTTACTAGCACTTCAGCCTACCCTCTCGGAGACACTTGTGGGAATTGAGCTTACCATCAGCGGGTCGCAGTGGCGTGGGAGCGGTGAACTTGACGAGGTGCACGGGCCGCGCCACAGCCACGCCACGCGCCAGTAACACGAGCCGGAAGAACGCCTCGGGGTCGATGTTGTGCGCGTCCGAAGTATCGCGCAACTCTTGCAGCGACTTGCACACGTACTTTAAGATCGCTTGGTCCTAAACACAAAGATATACACTTTATTATTACATTACAAATAAAAGACAAAAATATTGTTAGTATAACATTTAATAAGGGAATTTAGAAAATAAATTATGTAAAAATAATAACTAAATATAGGCAATTTTTGGCACGACCTAGCTCACCTACTTAAACTACAGTGTATATTGTATTACAGTATAAAGTCACGAGTAGAGAGTTATTTAGGCAATTTAATATCTGTACGTGGCAAGTTGCACGTTTAATGGGCGTTTTATGGCACAGTGGTAAAAAAGGCACAATATTGAAATTAGAACAAGAAGGTTGTACTCTAGGTTTCAATAGTAAGTGTAAAGTAAAGCGAGACCTTGTATTGGTGGTAGTGCGTATGATGCAGGGCTCGCAGCAGACACTGCGCACGCGCATGCAGCTGCGCGCTAGCCGGGGCGCAAAGAAGGCGACGCGCCGCCTCGGCACCGCCCTCTGCGGCGGCCGGAGCGCCCGACGCTTGTGGCGCACCAGCTGCCAGCTCCAGCGCTTCGAGCGCGGCGCAAGCCAAACGCTCTAGGCAGTTCGGCTTCCAACCATTGCCGTTGCCATCATTTTCCTGAATCAATCAGCAAATAAAGGTAGATCGAATTTACAAATCACTTCTTACAATCACAAAAACTACAATGAATAGTCTAGTATGATCATATCATGATAATCATTCAAAGTATAGGTATAATATAATATAAGTATAGGTCACACACCTGTGCAACTTTACTTGAGGATGGGCACGCTGAAGGATCTTCATTTTCCTCGGGCCACCCAAACTGCTCCTTGTTCTTTCCATAAACCTAAAATAATGACATGTTTTATTTTGTACTATGTATAGCAATATTGTTGATTGCTCGTTACTATTTAGGGACTTAGATACATTTGTGACACTATTTGAGAGTTTTCAAAACTATTGGACATCCAATAGTTTTGAAAACCAAAAGAATAAAAAAACCTAAAGGAGGTTTATAATTAAAAAGTATCCATAATCTATTTCATTTTTAAATTTTAAAAAGTATTTAATAATTTACGAGGATAAAAGTTTTTTTATACCACTACACAAGGTGGAAGGAAAAATGGGGTCCGTCTGATGGTAAACGGTTACCGACGCAAATGGACGCCTGCAATACCAGGGATGTAGCTTGTGCGTTGTCAATCTTAAAACTATATATTATGAGTACCTTCACTGAGTCAACCATAGTGACACCGTCAGGATCTTGCGACGGTCCAAATGTAATGACCAGCTTCTTATCTGACTGCAGCGACTCTTCGCGCGTGAGCGGAATGTCGAACCAGCGGTTGCGCACAACCAACGTTTGGATCGTTCTCCCGTACACCTGTTTTAAGAATAACTTCATTTAACATCTATCCTTTAGTACAAATAAATATAAGGAGGAATAGGAAGGAAATAAGGGATGTACCCTCGATACCAATTACGTAACCCTTGATGGAGAGAAACGCCATTTTCTTTTTCGATAGATTTATGTAGCTACATATATTGGACTAATAGAAAGCTACAGTTTGTGGGTATGGATTATAGTGGGTATGGGTTATAGGGATCCGTTTAGTAGTTTTTGCGTGAAGTAGGAATAACTACTTCACGCAAAAACTACTAAACGGATCTGGATGAAATGTGGCACAGATCCGGAGATGAGGATGTTATTAGCTCGATTAACTAGGTGTTTTATTAAAAAAAAAACTACACATGCAATCAAATATAACAAATAAAATCGAATAATTACGAGATAACGAGTCAAAAAAAAAGTTTGATTCATATGAAACCAAATTAACAAAAATAAGGATGGCAAGCATCCAACACACGTAAAAGTAGTCTTGAAGAAATATTTATTAAAATGTACCTCAACAAACGACGGAGTTCTAGCCACATCTTGACTGCCAAGCATCACTCTTAAGCCACATATAACCATATTGGGATCAGAGTTTATAATCTCCATTGTAAATCCACTCATCTTTGTTGAAACAACATACAATCCTGCAATCACAATAAAAATGACAGTTATTTAAAAAGAGAACTTACAGCACCATCATAAAATAGAAAAGTAATAAAAAAATACCGGTAGTATTCAGACGGTGTTTGATTTGTGTCGTGTTGTAGACCTGCAGCAGGTCGTTGCCACCGAAATCAATGTCAGTCATGGCGACGCAGTGTTCGAAGAAATCGATCGGGAACTGCGGTGCTCCATTTACATTGGATTTGATGGCAGCCTAAAACATAAAACATGAAAGAGAATTTAAATAGATCGTGAAGGGTAGTCTACTATTAAAAAGACACATGTCCTGGAAATATTTGCGGACATATTTGATGTGGTTTAGGTGCTATCATTACTCTAGTGGGTTTAAAAAACTTTTAGCGGACTTTTACTTATAGCGGAATAATATAATAATAATAATATAGCCTCAAGCCTTCCCACAAGGGTCCCCGAAGGGGTAGGCAAAGGTGTATGGGTAATACGCACACACCCACTATAATATAAGCGGAATAAATTACACTAATCTTACAATCATAGGATATAATTTGATAAAATCTCATTCCTATTAAATAATAAAAAGATTAGGTAATCAAGTTTTACCCAATACCTCATAATCAACTATAAGATTCAATTTTATTCAAAATCCATTCCCCTGCTAGTAGTGTAACCTTGATGACAATAACCATTGATATAATAGTGAGTTACCTGTTGCGCCTTAGCCTTGGCGTGATGTGTCGCGAGCCTGGGCCGCCGGCGCGGGTGTGTGGGCTGGATGGCGGGCGCCAGCCAGTAGCCCGTATGCTCAGCGCTGCCCGCATACATCCGCAGGCTGCCGTCCTCACACAGCAAGATGAGGGTACTCTTTTGATCTCCGCCGCCGCCGCACCAATGGCGTACCGCTACCATGTCAGTAATCTTCGCTTTGGCTGGGACCACCTGGGCGAGTTTAATATGTTAGGAAACATGTTCACACATAATGTCACGAACACATACATGAAATATCTCTCGATACCAAACACATAAAAATGAATCCCCTGCAAACCGCAGTGAAACTATAAACTATATAAATACAAGAAACAAGATTAAAAACTCGCCTAATTATAGTTCGACTTCCAAGGAAAGTTCTAAAGCCATCTATGTAGTATCTAGATACCAGAGGTTCAACAATAACTGTTAGACCTTAGACCTTGTGGGTGTGCGGTGAGGAGGGTATTAAATATGACCTCATAAAAATGGTTGTGCGTTGCGGTAGGCATAAAATTAGACCTATAATATAAAAGAGAAGTGGACTGTATGTGCGTTATGTGAGCTCGATCACGCCAGGCGGGAAGATGACTGCCTTGCGGATATCATAGGACACAAAGGACAATTTATATAGGCAGTCAACATATAAAAGGAAATGCACAATACCTTCATACATCTAGGCACCACGTGCAGGCCGGTTTGCTTGAAGACGAGCTGCTTTCAGGAGTAGGCTAGTCGACAGTTTCACGGCACTAACTTATAGTTGAGGTACACAATGAATATATTATTGCAATCCTTGCTTGCGTGTTGATCGAACTCTTGAGTACGACGATTGATGAACCAATGCGCCATCTTGCGCTTGCATTCGCTTTGTGCGTTTGGCGGGGAAGGGATGAAAGGTGAGGAGGCGTGATCTCACTCAAAAACAAACGAACAATCACGAAATTAAAAATAATGCGTTATGCGCGCAAACATTCCCCCTCGGCTTGAAGGAATGCCTTCGAAAGAAAAAAAAACAAAAAAATTACACTAACAAGATAACTAAACCTAAGCGTACTAAGCGTAATATTAAAATTATTCAAATTTAGGTAAGTGACAGAGACGTATAACTGGACGCAAGTACGATCCAATCCTGGTTCTAACACGGGCCACGCGTACTACTCCATCAGAAGCTGGAAAAACTTCTTCAACAAGCCCAAGAGGCCAGTGAAGGGGAGGCACGTTTTCCGTATTAAGAACAACGACAGTCCCTACAGTTATCGGGTTAGTTGGCGTGTTCCATTTATCGCGAGACTGCAATGTGTGCAGGTATTCAGATCTCCATCGTTTCCAAAATGATTGAACTAATTTGTCCAATAAAGCGTGACGAGAAAGAACATGGAGCCTATCCTCGTCTATATTAATAGCGGGTAAATATTTTAAGGGCGTAAGGTTTAAAAAGTGTGCAGGAGTAAGTGCAAGTGGCTCTGAAGGATCACTTGTAAGAGTACGACATAGTGGACGAGTGTTCATTATAGCCTCTATCTGTACTAGCACGGTACTCATCTCTTCGAACGAAAGAACTTGCTCTCCGATAACACGAAATAAATGCGTTTTAAGACTCTTAATGTTAGCCTGTAATTCCCTAAGAACTTTATGTTCTGCGTACTCTAAGTCAGAGGCGGTTATAAAATCACGTGAAGGTAGCATTTTTATAAAGCGATAGACATAGACGATGCATCGTAATAACTTGGACCAAGAAGAAACGCGATTTGCTAAAGCTATTATAGCGGGTTCTTCTGGTTCAACAGAAGAGGCAAAAGAGTGTTTTTTCTCTTCCGGCGGGTCGGATACTGTTGAAGGGTTGAAAGTGGCGATTGGCCACTCCGACGTGCTATATCTGGTCCATAACGGGCCATGAAACCAGAGCGGATGATCTATGATTTGTGATGGGGTAAGCCCACGTGACAAACAATCAGCAGGATTTTCCGTGCCTGACACATGATGAAACTTTAGCGGAGATAACAAAGACTGGATCTTGGACACGCGGTTTGCGACGAAAGTGTCCCATCTATGGGGCGATCCGTGAATCCAACATAAAGCTACGGTCGAGTCTGAGAATACGTACACTTCGTTAATCGGATGACGATTGTTACACGCGTTAATAATATTATTAATCAGCTTAGTGAGCAAAAATGCTGCACAAAGCTCTAGTCTAGCCAGAGATACAATCTTACGAGGTGCAACTTTAGATTTCGCACTTATAAGGTGAACTGTATTTACTCCATTATTACATACATGGAAGTAAACAACACCACCATAAGCCTTTTCACTGGCATCGGCGAAGCCAATAATAGTGACTACACTAGTCTTAGCGATGTCAACATGGCGCGGTATTCTGATCTGCTCGAGCATGGGCAGCTCCTCCCTAAAACGTAACCAAAGCGCAACAATATTTTCAGGGGGGGCATCATCCCAGTCGCAGTCACATAGCCATAGTTCCTTAATGAGTAACTTGGCGTATAAAATTACAGGAGCTACAAAGCCCATAAAATCCCATAATCTTGCAACACAAGATAATATGGTGCGTTTAGTGCATTTTTCAGCAGGCGTACAAATTTTCAAACTAAACAAGTCTGAGCTAGGCGACCAACACAAGCCTAGGACCTTATGCGACTCAGACTCAGCGAATTCTTTAACTGAAGAAAGACGGTGCGACAGTGGAATTGACTCGAGAACACTTTGTGAATTGCTCGTCCACTTTACGAGGTCAAACTGTCCAGCTTTCATGAGTGCAATAACTTCAGCAGCAGTTGAAATGGCTTCATTTTCGCTACTTGGCTACTTAAATGGCTTCAACAGAGTATACGTAATCGTCCATGTACAGACTAGACTGAACGGTTTCCCTAGCCTTGGGATAAGAAGCGCCTTCGTCAGTTGCAAGTTGCTTTATAGTGCGTAATGCATGAAATGGACTCGATTTGAGACCGAAACAGACTCGATTAAACTGATAAACTTGTATAGGTTCATCAGGCGTGAAACGATATAATATTCGTAAGAATCTGCGATCAGATTCTCGCACAGCAATGCAATGAAACATTTGCCGAATATCAGCCGAGAGCGCGACAGAAAATAATCGAAAATTTACAATAATATTGAATAAGTCACCTTGTAAGTTTTGTCCGCTATGCAAGATGTCATTCAAAGAAATGCACGTGCTGGTTTTGGCACTAGCATTCAGTACGATACGTAACTTAGAAGTGAGTTTGTCCTCTCGTAGAACACCATGATGTGGTATTATATACGAGGGTGCGTTATTATCTTCTGCGGCTTGAGGAAGTGCGGGTGAAATATAACCGTTATCTAAATATTCTTTAATAACGCTATCATATGCTTGTTTTAATTTAGGTGATGCCAGCATCTTACGTTCGAGGCACAAAAAACATTTTTCAGCCAAACGCCTGGAGTCACCAAGGGAAAACACATCGCCCTTAAAGGGGAGTGCAACAAAATAACGACCATCGTCGTCGCGGGTAGTAGTGTGAGTATAGATGTCCTCACACTCCTTATCTTCAGGGCTCATAATCGGTGGGGCTTCCACCTCTTCGAGTTCCCAAAATTTGCGGACCACGGACTCCACCTGCTCCATGGGGGAGGCGCAGCAGTATGAAACAGTCGAGTAAGTATCTATCTGAGCGGGTGCGGTACCTACAATTACGTAACCTAATACAGTCTCGAGGGCGAGAGGTGCAACGTTTGCGGGTTCACCTTTAATCCTGTTAGGCAAGAGGAGGTGCGGGAAAATTGAAGCACCGATCAACAAATCGATGTCTCCTGGCACATCATACGTGTCGTCCGCTAACGGTAAATTTTTCAAATTCGATAGCAGCTCAACATCAATTTTGACAGTTGGTAGACGCTCGGTCACCTTATCGATAACCAACGACTCCATGTCAAATTCAATTCTTCGATTGAAGCGCGAAAAAAATTTAATCTGTACTGAACCCTGCGTATTTTTTGCGGAACCACCTATTCCCCTAACCATAGGACACGTAAGTCCCTCTCTAGGATTTAAACCTAAACGATAACAACACTTGCGTGTAATAAAATTACTTTGTGAAGCGCTATCCAATAAGCTCGCACACAGTGTTCGTCACCCTGAGCGTCAACTATCAAAACACGCGCGGTAGCAAGAAGGACGGTGGTATGTACAGGCGAAATAACTTTATTGTCATTATCAGACAGCGTGCACATCGTAACGTTGTCCGCGGCAGAGGCGGCTCGTGGCTGCGGCGTATGCGGCGGCAGCGGCGAATGCGGCGGAGACGACCGTTCCACAGCGCTCGAGCGCCCTACCGGTACCGAGAGTACACCTGCATGTGTGCTCACCGTGGATGCGACATTTTTATTTTCAAAGTGCAACAAAGTATGGTGTTTTTGTTGACACTTATGGCATAGCGTATTTGAATGGCAATGAGATGTTCGATGATTTTTACTTAAACAGTTGGCACAATAAGAATTGGATTTTACAAATTTAAAACGTTCATTAGGAGATAATTTTTGAAAACCTGGACATTTATATAAATGTTCGTGTTGTATATTACACAAAGAGCACGAAGGCTGCGAAGTTGCGTTTGTGGTATTAACATATGTATGCGTAGACTTAAATGACTTGGATGGCGCATCCATTCGACGGTCGAATGATTTCTTCGTACATTCATGATTCCGAGACGAAGCGAATGAAGTACGTTGCAGTATTTTTATTTGGTCGCGAATGAATTTAACCAAGTCATCAAAGTGTGGTATATCTGAGCCACGTTTGTCCATTTCGAAAGCGTGTGCGGTTTCTGAATCTATTTTCTTTAACGCTGTATATAAAAATATAAGATCGGAAATACTATCAATATTTAAATTTTTTAATGCGGAAACTGAGGTAGCAAAATTATCTAAGAATTGTTCTAGATTGTTTATACTAGCGGTGCTAAATGCCTTCGTATTAAAAATTTGATCTAAATACGAAGTTGCAAGTACCCGCTTGTCCTCATACCTATTGATCAAAGATTCTAAAATAATTGTGTAATTATCAGCGCACGGAGTTATTCCCGCGAAAACTGATTGAGCCCTGCCTGTCAGTCTTCCTATCAAATAGTGTAATTTTTCAGAGTCTGACAATATAGGATTTTCGTGGATAGTATTTTTAAATGTTCTATAAAATAATGGCCATGTTTTTATATCGCCACTGAATTCAGGTAGCTCGATACGCGGCAACCTGGGTCTATCACTACGAATATCATACGTTCTATTATCGGCGGACCGAGTATTGATTGATTTGGCGGTGCGCATAATGCGACCATACAAATCCTCAAATGCAAGTAAAGGCTGATAGTTAACAACATATTTAGGATTCAATTGTAATTCTATAGAATTTATTCTATCCAGCGCACTTTCGAAATCCTTACGCAGCTTGTCGATTGTTTCTAAATCACATAAAAATATATCTATGACCGATTCTTTAGACAAATCACAAGATCTATCTGCTATAGTCTGTATACGAGAGAACATAAGGTCTCTTTTTGCGTGTAAAATAATCAACTCGTTATCTTTTGACATTATTATTCGATGAAAGTGGTACACTTTCATCGAATATTATAAGTTTAAGTAGCAAGTTTAAATTAATGATTAAATTTCACTAACACGTACCTATGCGATAAGTATATCGATGGAGATCAAATATATGCACAAATAACGTTCTGGGGCGGTGCGGTATACCTACTCACAGGTATATTAAAGGAAATAAAATATGAAACCAGCCGTACTTGCGTGGGTATTTGTCTCACGATATTTAACACAGAATAATGAAATAGGCACAATATTAGCGATATACGTAATTGTGGAAATAGTTTTTCATATTTAACAACAGTTAAATAACAATATAAATCTAAATCCGGTTAGAAGTGACCATAAAAATGGGTGTGCGGTGAGGAGGGTATTAAATATGACCTCATAAAAATGGTTGTGCGTTGCGGTAGGCATAAAATTAGACCTATAATATAAAAGAGAAGTGGACTGTATGTGCGTTATGTGAGCTCGATCACGCCAGGCGGGAAGATGACTGCCTTGCGGATATCATAGGACACAAAGGACAATTTATATAGGCAGTCAACATATAAAAGGAAATGCACAATACCTTCATACATCTAAGCACCACGTGCAGGCCGGTTTGCTTGAAGACGAGCTGCTTTCAGGAGTAGGCTAGTCGACAGTTTCACGGCACTAACTTATAGTTGAGGTACACAATGAATATATTATTGCAATCCTTGCTTGCGTGTTGATCGAACTCTTGAGTACGACGATTGATGAACCAATGCGCCATCTTGCGCTTGCATTCGCTTTGTGCGTTTGGCGGGGAAGGGATGAAAGGTGAGGAGGCGTGATCTCACTCAAAAACAAACGAACAATCACGAAATTAAAAACACCTTGAAATGTGTACATCATTAACAACCTTGCTCAATGGTCCTCAATTGAATTGATGTCTGAAAAATACTTAAGCTTATTTTAATGACATTTCCTCACCTTTATCTCCTGCACATAGATGTTGGTTGGAGTCAACATAAGCACCACAGGGTTGTTGGACGCCTGCATGACGGCCGTGACGAGTCCTGGGTGTCCGGGCACTTCCGCCCATTGGCACAAAGATTGGACGCCCCCTTGTTTACCGCCGCCGCGACCACCGCCCTCTTTTTGAGTCGACGACGATGAAAGGGCTATCATTGCGGTGCCTACCAAAGAAAATAATAAATTAAATACCTTAGGATAGTTCCACAGAAATTTACCTAGTCCCTAATTAAGCAATGCAATACTGTGGGAATTAAATAAATTTGAGATCCGGACTTATATCCATAGATATGCATAAATACATCCATGGACGTCCAAGACTATGGAACAAATACTGGTGCAAATATCTGCCCCAGCAGGAATCGAACCCATGAACTCAAGTTTTGCGCAGCAGTATGACAATACCTTTAACACTGTCTTCAACGGTATTGAGTGGCGCCAGGAAGCTCTTCCCTTGAGCGTATGAGAAGAACAGCATCTTAAGTGTGTGGGAGAAGTAGATGGATACGCCACCGCCCCCAACTAAGCCGGCAACATCCTATACAAATAATAAGAATGACACATTACATTCAGAACTTCAGAACATGTTGATATTCATCAATAAAAGTATCAATCCAGTTTGTCCTTATAATTAAACGTCAAACAACTGTAGGCATATCAAATGTGGTTATGGAGGAGAATAAAGAGTAGGTGAGGAGAGAAGACAATAAATAGAGATGTTGACAAATTACGAGCTACACATGTGGGGATAGAAAGATTCCCCGCACCGGTAATATAGCGGGATAATTTACGACTATGTCAAATCTGAACCTATATACAAATCTACAAAGATTACAAGTTCAAACCACCACTGTATCAATTAGTTTTTTTTACTTACTTGAATACAGTTATTAGACACAAAACGAGCTTTACGATGAAGGAAAACATCGAGAGGAAACCAGCATACGTTGGTGGAAACATCTAGACACATGTGTAGCTGTGTACTTGTGAAACGGCGAAGGACTCGCCATCTGTCACGTTTGCACCGAAAATATATATCTCCGTCGAAAAATGTGTGTACGGGTACTACCATCACACCTCTGTCTACGCCTACGAGGAGGCATAATAATATACGCGCCTGTATCTCCGGGTGCAGCACTTCAAGCGTGTTGGTGACGTAGAAGGTGCCGAGTGTGGCGCGCGACTCGTCGCTCATGGGCTGCCAATAGATATGGCCAGCCGAGCTCATGCACAGCATGTGCATTACGCCATCTTGGTTCACAAACGTCACGTCGCGGACCTGTTGGATATACATATATGCTTAAATAAATATGTAGTCACATCGCCATAATATGGAATGGAGAGGCCTTTGCCCAGCAAAGGTAACAACAAAAATTTATAATTAGTTCTGTATATTTACCTGAAGGACCTTAGGATATTTAATAAACTACAATACTGTGATACAAATATCTACATATATCGATGGCAAATAAAATATATATAACTAGCGGCCCATCCCGGCTTGGCACGGGTAGACATTACTCTTTTAAAAAATTTCCATATTTTTTTTCTTGCAAAATAGCCTATATTAATCACTGATAATATAGCATTCAAATGGTGAAAGAATTTTCAGTCCAGTACTTATTGAGCCGATTCCTTACAAACATACTTATAAACATGCTTAGATACAAATCTTTCCTATTTATAATATTAGTATAGAAAACACGTTTTGTAGCAAGCTGAAAATGCACCAAGAAATAAATATTTACCTTTCCGCTAGGCACCAAGAAGTGATGCATGGGGTTGTTTAGGTCTTTGCTGAGGTCGAATATCTTAACGAAGTCTGACGTGACGAGAGCGAGCTGTGTCTGGGAGCCCGGCAACCACATTGCCTTAATGACGTAGTTGTTCGCCTCTAGGCCAGTGCTAAGTACTAGGTGGTCTGCTACAGCACCTATTACAAACGAAATCTGGGTTAATAACTACAGTATACTCAAAATGTTTCTATAAATTTACACTAGAATTTCATGGCCATGACAGAACTACAGTTCTACGGAAGATCGTATCTCAATGTCACCACCTCTGAGTTCTGTTGCTTTATAAAGGTTTCTATAAATTTGGAGGCCTGCCCTAGTAGAAGGCGAACCTGCTGTATAAAGTAGTCTATGCACAAGTGATGCCTCTGGTGTTGCTATTACCTTGAGCTAATATCATAACTGCAAACATTATAAGTTATAAACAAAATTAAGGCGTTTCTCTCCTCACCACCACTGTTGAAAGTGAGCACATGGCATTCTTTCAAGCCGCACACAGCGAGCAGGTCCTCATTCCACGGGTTGCCGCTCAGGCTGAGCACAGTGAACGGTATGGGGGCGGACGAGAGACGTGTCAGCGTCAACTTGTGCTTAGATGAATCCGCTTGTTTCAGCAGCGCCGACAGTTGTAGTACAGTTATTTTGCCTAGAAAGAAAGCAATGTAAATTGATAATAATAATAAATCCTGCTTATATTATAAATGCGACATATTGCGAGGGTGCCAGAGATTAACGCATAGGATATGATTTATTCTAGAAAATAATTTAAGTACGAGTTCAAATTGTATCAGCTAGTTTTAAAATGAAAATACCACGGTAAGAATGCAAAATATAACAATGTTTTTTTACGTAGACAATTCACTTCGACTAAGACTTCTTCGATTAAGCTCTCTGTTGATTATTGCGTTAAATGTATCCCGAAAATGGGTCAGTAGTGTTTGTCTCAACTAAACAAAAGCTATAACATATACATAAGAACCAAAAAAGAAAAAGAAACGCAAAGCTTTTAATTAATGTATTTTCGTAACGAATGTCGGGTTCAAGTAATTGATTGAGATTAGGCTTAAAATAACACTACAAATACCTAATTATTATTTAACTTTCCCAATATCTGTCACGATAGACCCAAGGCATTTTCTGTCATCACACATTCATTTGATCAAAACTTGCAAATAACATCGAAAAGACGGCCTAAATGCCGTCGATTTTTCCGCATGACAGGCTTAAAAATATCGAAGAATATTAGCTAGGGTACCTTTTTCATGAGACACGGCCAAATGTTGCCTGCGACCCTGCGGCGAAGCGAGGCAGCACATGGCGACTCGACGCAACTTGTGAGCTGTCATCAGCTGACGTATGGTCTGTCCGTTTTCACCCGTGTACGACATGCGCACATTCTCGAAGGCACCTTCTTGCGAACCTATAGGGAGAACAGAATATTATAATATACATATCAATTCGCAGAGTCGCTTACGACATACAGTAAGTAGAGCGCCCATAGTTTCCAGATTTACACCCTAATCACCCTATACGCCGACTAGTTGAGCCGAACGGTTTCAACCGCGTTAAATAATTTAATGCAAAATATTTTTTCAAATAGAGAATTAGTAGTAGTTCCTGAGATTGGTGCAGTCAAAGAAACTCTTCATAATATTAGCATAGGTTATGACAGAAATGATTATTTTAGTGTATGTTGTGTATTATGATGTGTGCTAGTAGTAGTTATAAATGCTAACCTAGTGTAGGCAGCATGAGGTTGTCTGTGTGCGTGAACTTCTTCTCGCCGAGGTGTAGTTGCGCGAGTGCCCGCTGCGCACGCGCATGTGCCCCGCTGGGCGCGGCCCGCTCGCAGCCCGCACGCACTGCGCCGCCCAGCGCCGCTAGCAGACGCCGCACGCGCTCCGTACACGCCGCCCAACCCCCGTAAGACGACAAGTACTGCCGGCACCCTACACATAACACCAGGCAGGTTTAGGCATCGGTCTTTCACAACGCATATTTTTGTTTGTTATTCGATTATAATACTTTCATGGTGTTATTTGAGGGTTAATAAGTTATGATCTGGAAAAATAAATAACACAAGCCTACTTCAAGGCAATATCCATGTAGAAATTTAAATAATGTTTGTTTTACTAACATTTTCAAGACCTAGAAGAATTTGATAAATTTCTTCCTACAGTATCATCAAAATAAAATAATTATAATAATAAATATCACAGCTGGCAAGAATCAAACATAAAGTCGAATTGAAAAAAAGATTGAAGATATTCGGGTAAAAGAAAGTACATACCCTGAATATTGGTGGCGAGTATAGGGCGCCTCGGCGGTGCAAGTATCGCGGGCGGCACAGGGCTGGAAGGGCGCCGCCGCAGGGAGGGGGCGGGGGGAGAGTCTTCGGCTCCTCCGCTGCCAGCGCGCTGCCCACCCAGGGTAACTGACCGCTTCACCAGCGCTTGACAACTACATATTCGGAATTAATAAAAAAAACTTTACACACATATTAACACAGAGTTCCCCAGGGAATGGGCAGATAGGAGAGCGCCAGTTCTCTGTAGACTTACAGACTTCCTTTCATCCACATTATGTCTTTCAATGCAAACTCGTTTATGGGAGATGTATATTAATGTGAAAAGGTGAATATTAATATGATTATAGTTATATGTAAGTAGAAAGAGCGCCATATATATTTCTCGTATACATACATCTCGAACACAGATCACAGAGGGATTCGGAAAACATCTAGGGTGACAAATTGTCACCTTAGAGACACGTTGCTGACATCCAATGTGCATTCTCACTCACCTAGAATCGGGCTTGGCACCGCAGTCGCAGAAGAAGTTACCAAACTTGGCGTATGACACGTCGTGTCCGCGGTGACAGACGCGCGCACACACGGTACACACGCCCACGCCGTCGACCATTTTGCACGTGTGGCAGTGGTACCAGTGCTGGTTCATGAACTCGCGTTGGGTAACCGTGAAAGTGCACAACTTGTACTGGAGCATTGCATCCTCGTCCTGCCGAGAGTAGTGTAAACAAGTCAAGAACCCAGCGACAGGAAGAACGTAATAAAAGAGTATCCTCACGCCTACGCACTAGGGTCCCCGAAAGGGTAGGCAGAGGTGTATAGGTAATACCCATACACCGACTTTCCGCCAGAGATATATTTTAGATGCCAACGTGACAGATGGCGAGTCCGTCGCCGTTACTCAAGCACGAATTTAGATACGCCTTTGAATTACTTCTCAAACGTATGCAGGTTTCCACTCGATGTGTTCCTAATCTAAATTGTAATAAAAGATAATTAACTTATGTTTCCTTTAACGTAATTTGTCAGAAACAAACTCGCCATCCGTCAAGTTGGCAATTAAATATATGTAATATAGTCTCTACTTATCCCAAAAAGAAAGATGTTATCTATGTTATGTAAGACTCAAGCACTCAATATTAAAAATACATCTCAGATGGAAAAATATTGCAGCAGCAGCAGTTTAAAGTGAAGAATGAAACTGACTTGGGCAAATATATAACATAACTAGTTGTCCCGCCCAGCTTCGCTCGGGTGGAAAAAAAAAGATGGTGGCGCCACCTATCGGGTCCAATTGTGAATCTAAACCATTCTCGAATCTCCACGAACACACACAAAAAATTTCATCAAAATCGGTCCAGTCGTTTAGGAGGAGTTCAGTCACATACACACGCACACAAGAAATATATATATTAAGATTGTTCCAGAACCCTTAGTGTTTATAGTCCACAGGCTTGGTTATCCCTGCCGTTTGCTATGGTCACTTTAATACCATAAAGGATATCTTACCGAATCATCCGCACTAGTGTCGTCATCGTCTTGCTGCTCATCGGCGTAGTCAAATTCAATTCCAAGATCTGAGGGTGACTCCCAAGTTGGGCTCACAGAACGCCATGCTGCAAAATAAACTCAGGCTGAGTATTGCCTTGTAAAAAATACCCTGCTTAGTTTGGGTAAAAAAAATCGAACAGCGCCACTTAAACTGTGAATTTAAACCATCCAGATTATATATACAAACAATATCATACATAGTAATCGCACCGTATTAATCTCGAGTGTGCGCGAGGCTAACGAACGGAGATTGATTTTGTAAATCAATCGAAGTAAAAGAAGTTAATATATGAATAATTTTGACTTAACTGTGTACTGTAAAATACAACTAATGCCTTCCTTCACTTGAGTGAGTAAAATAACATCGAATACATACATAATCTATACCATCCAGAGAGACACTTAAACAGACAAAAATATATCAAAATCGGTGTGAATAAATCGTATCAACTCTGTAATATTGTTGACCGTTCGACATGCATCCTAAATAACAAGGTAAAAGTCGAGGTATTTAAATATTGCCTAAAATTAAAGGATTATTTTAGTGTAGTAGCAAAGTACTTACTATGAGATTGTGTCGTGTTGATAGCATGAAGTGCATCCGTCAAGTATGACAGAAGGACGCAGGCGGACTCGATCTGCGGCGCCAGGTTACCGTCAACCACGCCCTCTTCCAGTTTATCTAGCACTTCTTGACTGCTGAGGTTGTCGACACTGTTGGAATAGCAAAATAAATTTAGTTTTTTTTTATACCTTTGGATGGCAAACAAGCATGCGGTCTTCCTGATGATAAGCGGTTACCGCCGCCTATGGACGCTTGCAATACTAGAAGCATCACTCGCGCGTTGCCGACCCCGTAGAAATCTTTTCACAACCTTCTTGAAGGACTCCATGCTTTAATCTCCGGAGAAAACCTCAACGGGGAGTTCATTCTACAGCCTGAGCGTACGCGGAATGAAGCTTCTTTGAAACCGCGCGAAACCTTTGCGGTTCCAAGGTATGGGGGTGAATTCACCGTCGAAGACGAGAGGTGCGGTGGTAGAAGGTAGGTGTAGGCACCATGTCCAATAATATATTTACGTTGATATAGATTTCAATCAACGGAATACGCAATACGATCGAGTGGGAAGAAGAGGCAGAGGTAGACCATATACCAACTACCTAGATCAAATCCATCGTTTTCATTTGCCCAGGATTGTTTTATGGGCCTTCAGCCCCTTGAAGGTCTCAAACGCCCTAAAGGGGGGTAATCTCCTACATCAGAATCTATTATCTGATAGAATGCACGGTGTTGCAAGGTACATCCAGT
Organism: Drepana falcataria; assembly: GCA_945859725.1. Classification (NCBI taxonomy): domain Eukaryota; kingdom Metazoa; phylum Arthropoda; class Insecta; order Lepidoptera; family Drepanidae; genus Drepana; species Drepana falcataria. Next base: position 10,459,371 of record OX243927.1, on the reverse strand, counting down.
GGTGTAAATAGTATACTCACGTGGTGGAAAGCCAAGCGATAGCGGCGGGGAAGAGCCGCGCGTGGTGTGCGCCGCCGTGTGCGTCGGCCAGGCGACACAGCTCGCGCGCCAACAGCGGAGAGCACGTATTCTCACCGCACACGCTGATCAACGCACTCAGGGTCCGCTCGCTCACATCCGAACCACTACAAAAAAACAAACACATATACATACATACATACCATCACGCCGAGTTCCTAACGGGGTAGGCAGAGAGTATAGAGCGCCAGTTTTCTCTATACCTCTTTCGCTTCGACCACATTCATCAGTCTCTTCATATATGCTCGTCGGTTTCGAGTACTCTTGACGTTCCCGTCCTTGAGCGTCCTTATATACATATGGATCTCAGTATTCGACGTGATCGAACATTTCTAACTGCAGCTTTATCACAGACCGCAGTTATAAAGTTGAAGATTGGTCAACTATTTCTAGAAATTCTAGAGATTTTACAACTGCATAAACAATAAAATTGAGATACAAAAATATGTATGATCTATAAATGAAGTCAAAGAGTTATGTTACTTCTAAAATAGCGAGTTAAAAAAAGGTAAGCACATCGGAATTTCCAAATCAAGACTCGAGACCGACAGTTGAGCGGGAATACAGGGGAGCAATATCTAACAGAAGTTGCACGACATATATCCCTACTCTTATGCAGTTGTATTTGTAGTGATACCAGAATCAGTAAGCGGGATCTGTTCGTCCCATATGCTAATAGCACATACCTATAGGCTTTTAGTAGGCAGAATACTTAGGCGTGAGGATATTCTTATAATACAAATATAATAATAATATCCTCACGCCTTCCCATAAGGGTCCCCGAAGGGGTAAGCCGAGGTATATAGGTAGTACCCACACACCTACTTTCCTTTTTATTGGTATTTTATGGACTTTAAGGATTTCCCTTGTATGATGGACTCGCCAACGTGACACATAGCGAGTCAATCGCCTTTATTCAATTACAAAGATGATATAGTTATATTACCAGTGAAGCACGACGTGTTTGCACAGCACTGACAAGAGCGCCGCATTGTCATTAGTAGCGTCGGCTAGCGGCGCGGGCGCAGCCTCCGGCGGTGCGGTGTTAGTGTTACCCGCGGCCGCGCTCTCCTTACTGCCATCTGACCAGCTGCAGCTCTCTACATCGGAGGCGAGTCACGTGATTTACATAAGGTGATACGTATACTATCTATCTAATCATTTATGTATGAATTATATATTGAGGCAATAAATAGGATAAATAAACGGAATTGAACAAGTCTAAAGTCTAAAAATAAACAACTATTTACGTATCTATTTAATTATTAATATTTAAATAAATAGGACAACCAAGAATGTTTTTTTATGTAATTTATATAAAGAACTGTCTCAATTAGTTGGAAGCTTGGAATCCAAGATTCCATACTTACGGTCAGACGATTGATAAATTCGTAGTTTATATTTTTAAGGAAACTCATATTTATCATCAGGTATTGTTGAGCACCAAAGAAGTCGATGTCCTCGGATGCTCGTGTGAACTATTGAACTATTTGTCCTGCTCTTAGAAACGCTAGAGGGTTAGGAACTAATAAAACCACAACTGCGTTCTGAACTTCTGACTCGCTATTGAGATCAGATTACACTAGAGAGAGAAGAGATTTATTAAAAATGCACTTAGACTAATACTATACATTGAGAACGAAACGATAGCCCGTTCTATTTTTGATAAGCGCCATCTAGTGGTCACTTGTGAACTAAAAAATTACAATTTGCATTTGGTCTCAAACATACCGCCCACCAAGGACATATAGTGACGAAATGTCCTTCGTACTGATCTTAATGCATTAAATGTTTTTTAATTAATGTACAGGTTCTTACACATACAACATGTTTGTACTTATTAAAAAAAATATGAAAACAATGTAACAAAACAATGTTAAAACATTTAGGGTACTACATTTAAAAATAAAAGGAACAATTAAACTTATGAACTAACAATAAGTGCAAACAAGAAGTAAAAAAAGGTAAATGTATACTTTAATACATTTGTAACAGAAACAAACTACTAATCTATATTAAACATTTTAAAAATTAACAAGCCCGTCAAGACACATAATAAGATTAATCAGCTATATTTTAGTCTGATATAGGTAAAATACATAACTTATTGGTTGGCCTTTTCATGATAGATGATTTGGTGCGTAATGTGACTACTCGGGTGACATTATCATCACCTGGGTGTTTTTCTACAATACGACCTAATAACCAACGACTTGGCGGCAAATCATCTTCTTTAATTAAAACTACATCCCCCACCTCTGGTTCTGGAACCTTAGAAGACCACTTGTATCTGTTCATTAGGTTAGCAATATATTCTTGGGACCATCGCTTCCAAAAAGACTGCACCATACGTTGAACAAATTGCCACCTACTTAAAGTGCTTATGGCTGAACTCTCATAATTATAATCCGGAACATTAACAAGCGGTTCTCCTATTAAAAAATGACCTGGTGTTAGGGGCAATGGCTCTCCAGGATCTTCTACATTGGCAACACTCATAGGCCGTGAATTTAAGCAAGCCTCAATTTGATTTAGTAATGTAGTTAACTCCTCATACGTGAGAGTTGAGTCTCCTATGACTCGTTTTAGATGATACTTCGTGGATTTCACTCCTGCCTCCCACAAGCCGCCAAAATTGGGTGCATGCGGGGGAATAAAGTGCCATTCGGTACCATTTGCTTCCAGGTGCTCGGCTATATTGGACTGATTACTAATTAATTGCTTTAGCTCTCTGGAGGCACCAACAAAGGTAGTGCCGTTGTCGCTCCACAACTTGGCGCAGTGACCGCGTCTGGCCACGAATCGCTTAAAAGCTGCTAAAAAGGCTTGCGTGCTCATGTCGCTCACCACTTCAAGGTGTAGCGCACGGGTCGCCATACATACGAAGAGGCATATGTAACCCTTGTACGAACGATGTCCTCGACCTCTTGTTGTCCTTATATTAATAGGGCCGGCATAGTCCACACCACTATGCAAGAATGGTCTCGCTGGAGTACATCGAACTGATGGGAGTGAACCCATCATCTGATTTTTGATGTTAGCTCTTTGCTTAGCACATGTCACACACTTGCGAACGAACTGTTTGACTAGGTTTCTCACACCAATTATCCAGTAAGCTGTTCTCAAATAATTAATTACTAGTTGCGGGCCACCGTGCAAGGTTTTGTTGTGAGCGTCCGCTACGAGAAGGTACGTGAAATGCGCATTGTGTGGTAATACTATTGGATGTTTAGTTTGTTCATCCAATGGGGACTTTTGAAGTCTGCCCTGTACTCGCATAATGCCCTTGTTATCTAGGTAAGTGCATAAAGATTTTAATTTACTTGATTTTGATTGTATATAACCCTTGTCCTTTATTTGTATAAGTTCAACTGTAAATATTTCTCTTTGTGTTTTCTTAATACAACAATCTAAGGCTTGATCTATTTCTTGTTTATGTAAATATGTATTATGTTTTCTTTTATATAAAAATCTACGACAATATGCCACAACTCTTAAAAGCCTTGATAATGAAGAAAACCTTTCCATGAAGTCACTATTTGTAGAAACTATAGCAATATGTGCTTTGATGGACTGCTCTAAATCTATGCTCAAATCTTTTGGTCTTTTATATTCAATAAGTTTTTGTTTCAGAAAGTGTGGTCCCGAAAACCACATTGTACTATTTATAAATAAACTAGGGGGTAATCCCCTTGATGCGCAATCTGCTGGGTTTTCCTTGGTTGAAACATGAAACCATTGAGTCGATCTCATAGATGTTAAAATCTCCGATGTGCGGTTAGCCACGAACGTTTTCCACTTGCTTGGATGACTATGAAGCCAAGCGAGTACTATGGTGGAATCCGTCCATGCTATGATCTTATCCTGTGATATATTCAAAACTTCCGCTGTTTCTACCAAAAGGTTTGATAACAGTACTGCTCCGCACAATTCCAAACGAGGAATGCTGACTTGTTTGACAGGAGCAACTCTAGTTTTTGCTACCACAAGCATTGAATTTACTTGACCTAAGGAATCCACAATCCTCAAATAAACTACGGCTGAGTAAGCGGCCTTGGATGCGTCACAGAATCCATGAAGCTCTAGATCATCGCCTAACTTTATGCCAAGCCAACGAGGTATCTGAACTTCTCTCAATCGTGACAACTCTTCTCTGTAAGTACTCCATTCCCGTAACAGTTCGGGGCTTAGTTCTTCATCCCAACCAATACCTGCGATCCATAATTTCTGAATAAATATTTTAGCTAGTGCTACTATACTTGGAGCCAACCACCCTAGTGGATCGAATAATCGGGCGATGTCAGAAATTACAGTTCTTTTTGTTACAGATGCAGATGTCAGTGGTGGAAGATTCACCGAGTACTGGAAGGTGTCATTATTTCGATCCCAGGCAAGACCAAGAATTTTTATTGTACTATCTGTTTTTATGTTAATGTCCTTTACATTTTTGTTCTCATTTATCTCCGTTCTCTGATTTTTCATATCTAGTGTACTATTTTTTATTGTGTTCTTATTATTTGACTGATCTATATGTTCACCGTCTTTTTTATCTTGAAGTTCTATCAGTTTTATTTCATCTAATAGCTGCTCATTATTACTGTTCCATTTTTGCAACACAAATCCACCTTTTTTTAGTAGTCCTGTCATTTGTTTATATATTTCCACCCCGTCTTTTACGCTTACACATCCACTCATAAAATCATCCATGTAAAAGCAGTTTAAGACCATTTCAGCTACTAGAGGGTATTTTTCACCTTCATCATACACAATTTGGTGCAATGTCCTAACTGCTTGATAGGGTGCTGACGCTGTTCCGAACGTGATAGTGACCAATTCATAATCTTTTATTTCAGTTTGAGGATTATCACGCCAGAGAATTCGCTGGAACATGGTGTCTTCCGCGGCAACTCTTACCTGACGGTACATTTTAACAATGTCAGCTACTATTCCTATGACATGCACTCTCCACTTCATCACGGTGTGTCTCAATTCAGTTGGCAACGTCGGTCCAATCATCAGGGTGTCATTCAAGGATATTCCGTTATTATTCTTTTGAGATGCATTGAACACAACACGAACCTTTGTAGTTGACTTGTCATCTCTTATCACCGCGTGATGTGGCAAATATACTGCTATATCCTTTCTGTCGTCGTCCTTTTCTACCAGTTTCATATGTCCTAATTGTATGTATTCATTCATTACTTCCGTATATTTTTCTTTTAAGTTCTTATCTCCCTTAAATCTTTTTTCTAACGACTTAAATCTAGCTTCAGCGATAGCGCGTGACCTGCCAGACACACAAGGAGGATGTTCATCTCGAAACGGTAACCTAACTATGTACCTTCCATCATCCTTTCGCCTTGTCGTACTACAATATTTTTCTTCGCATCGTTGTTCTTCTGGGGTAAGTATTTTTCTTTTATTATTTACGTGCTCTTCAATTTCCCAAAATTGCCTTAAAATTTGATCTTCCGTGAACTGTGCATGATTTACACTAATATTAAATTCATTGCTTTTATTTTTCAGATTTTCAACTACACCTGAAAGTATCCAGCCTAATGTGGTACTTTGTGCAATTAGAGTGCGAGATGGGTTCTTCAACATACCTTCCTTTAGCATACAGCTGTAGGCATCAGCACCTAATAAAATATCTATTTTATTAGGTTGATAGAACTGAGGATCTGCTAGTTCTAGTTTTGACTTGTCAATCCAATCAAAAGCTGCACTATCTATGGCGTGCTCTGGTAAGTATGATGTGATTTTCTTTAATATGTACGCGTTGATCTTCAATTCAAAACCTGGATCTAATCGCGAATAAATTTTTAGTTGTACCATGTGCTTTGCCATAGTTGATTTATGGCCTATTCCAGATACGATTCCCTGAATAGGTATCTTTTTAAGAGCTAAAAGCTGCACTGTTGCCTCTGTAATAAAACAAGCCTGTGAGCCCTGATCAACCAATGCCCTTATATGCATGTAGCCACCCGTCTTAGACTCGGCTTTAATTAGAGCTGTGGCTAATAAAACCTGCCTGGGCATGAGAGTTTGGTTGGTGGATATATGAGATGAGACTACCGGTGTGGTACTAGTTGATGGACTAGTGTTCCTGAGAGCTGCCCGAGGCATGTCTCGATCTTTGTTCTGGTCACCACCAAGATGTAGCAAAGAGTGGTGACGCTTACCGCAAAGCTTGCAGCAGGTTGGTTTCTTGCAGTTTAAAACACTGTGATTTCCTCCTAAACAATTAAAACAGATCCTATTTTTTGCTACAAAATCGCGTTTAAAATCTATGGTCTGTTTAATGAACTCCTTGCAGAAGCAAAGTTTGTGAGCTTCGGAACAAAACTCACATCGTATATAATCATTTACCGCTACCATAGCCTTCGGTGCGAGTGATCTATTGACCTGTTGAGCAAAAACCTTTTTTGGCTCTATGAACTCTAAAGCGCGAAAACGATTGCCAAGGAAGGTAGAAAATTGACTAAAGGTAGGCAGTTCCATGAAGTCATTGCTACTGATGCTTAGTTCCCATTGTTTTCGCGTTTCAGCATCGAGTTTAAAAGTAACAATGTGTATAATAATGATGTCCCAAGTAGTCACATTTACACCTTGATTACTAAGCGCACTAAGACAATCGTTGGTTGTATCGAGCAGTTCTTTTATAGCAATTGCTGATTCAACCTGCATACGTTTTATTCCAAATAGGCGTTTTAGAATGCAATTTACTAAATATCTTTTATTATTGTAACGCTTTTCTAGGTGAGCCCAACACGGTGCGTAATTAGAGTCCGATACTGGTGTGTGCCGAACCAACTGTTCAGCCTCACCACTTAAATGTGATTTTAAATAGTGCATCTTTTGCACATTATCTAAGTTGTCATTTTTATGAACAAGAGATACAAACAAGTCCCTAAATGTAGTCCACTCAGAGTAATTACCCGTAAAAGTTGGAATACATATTTTGGGTAGTTGGACTAATGACTTAAATGCGTTAGTATTACCGCTAATTTCTTTATCATCTTTAGTCGTTGCTTTATTTATATTGAACTTATTGAGCATAGCTTTTATAACACATTTGTAAGTAATGTATGTATCCTCTGTACTGTCATACATCTCCATTATTGTATCAGAATCATGTGAAACGTACAACTCATGTAACTTGGTGTTGTTTGCTACATATGAGCTCCAATCCTTTTCTAATAATTCCAATTTAGTTTCAATATATTCTAAAGTTAACCTATCTTTAGGACTTTTTTTTAAATTAGTTAATCCCTTTTGCATTACACCTTGCAGATTCTTTAAAACATTAACTAATCCCTCCATTGTTCTAAATTAAAAATGAATAAATTAAAAGAAACTAAATTCGACCTCACATTAATATAAACAAATATAAGAAAATTAGTAAAATTTTCTAAGTCCTAAAATATTTTGTAAATTTTACAAGTGTTTGAACTTTGGGTCGGAAATCGGGCACGGATTCCCCGTTCTCCCGTTTTATCTTAACTGTACTAAGTCCTTAACTACATAAACTAACTAATATTTTTCTTAAGACACTTAAGAAAAAGACACTTTTATTTAAGGCACAAATTGTACTCACGGCAACTATTCTGCACTCACAAAACCCCGTCGATCTTCTGAACGTACTTTGGAACGGTGGCGTCACGTCACTTGCACTGCTCGTCACGTGAACTGCTCTGCTTGCTCTTCCCGCGCCGCGTTGTGGGATCCCAAGTACCGTTGCCGCAGCGATCCACTGCGAGTACTTGTATCCCGGGCTGGGATTGCACTTCAAAAAACGAGGACGTATCCGGCTCGAAGGACCAATGTTGAGCACCAAAGAAGTCGATGTCCTCGGATGCTCGTGTGAACTATTGAACTATTTGTCCTGCTCTTAGAAACGCTAGAGGGTTAGGAACTAATAAAACCACAACTGCGTTCTGAACTTCTGACTCGCTATTGAGATCAGATTACACTAGAGAGAGAAGAGATTTATTAAAAATGCACTTAGACTAATACTATACATTGAGAACGAAACGATAGCCCGTTCTATTTTTGATAAGCGCCATCTAGTGGTCACTTGTGAACTAAAAAATTACAATTTGCATTTGGTCTCAAACAGGTATTTATTATGAAATTAACACCATTTTATTGGATTAATTTGTTTTACAATACTTCTACGGATTCTATATTCGAATAATAATATATGTATATCATAAACTTACCAGAATTTCCGGATTGCTGGGCTGTCTCTGATTGAGGTCTCGGAGCTGGCGACCTTTAATAAAAAGCGTGTATTGAAACATTTCCTGTATAACCCAAAACATACAACGCGCAACTTTATGCAGATCATAGATTTTTTATATATTTTAAAAAAAATATCAAATATTAACACAAATCCAATGGGAAAATATTTATACTAGATGTTCCTCGCGGTTTCACCCGCGTAAAATATGATGGTAAAATTTTGCACTATGTGGTATTCTGAAGCTATCGTAAATTTTGCACTGGTAATACCACAGGTCCACAATTTAAGGTCCATTAAAATCCATTTAGGAGTATTTGCGTGAAAAGGGTGCAAAAACCCATACAAAATTTAACATTTATAACATTAGTAAAAACTTACGGTGCATCAAATACTGGCAGGTCAGAGTCGTTCCTGTTAGCGGCGCTCTCGTTCCTCTGCGCGTCACTCTCCGAGCGGAACACACTGCGCAGTGCGTTGCGCAGAGCTAGAGAAGCGGGGTTGGCGCCCGCTTCGGGGGCTGACGACGTCGGCGTCGGCAGCTCTGTCTCCGTGGGGGTGGCGTTGGCCGTGCCACTGGCGCCGTTGGATGAAGCTGTGGGACATTCCAAATATGCAATCCATTGACATACATTTTTAGGCTTGGCAAAGGTGCATTGGATAAGGCAAAATCACAAAGAGCTGTCTTATTTTCGGAGCGTCTGATGCTTCCCTTATAGGTTATACGTGAATACTATATGAGATTAAACTTAAACGTCTAATTAAATGTTAGCGTCAGAAGGATCAATATTCTTTGGACTTGTTAGGAATTTGCATGTTAGTTGTCGTCAATGTTTTATTTTTTGCCCTTACTGACGCTTATAGATAGTGCCATCCACGAAGACGGGCCCCACTATTCTTTCTCATAGTTTATAGTGTAAGTGTGCGATCTTCCACTAATGTTTGAGTATTATCAATACACACTGATTACCTACGAGTGCACACACACACTACAATTAATAGACTCGGGTCATACTCCACGCATCCCGCGACCCCCTCGACAAGGAATTGGTGGGGCGCGTCTTCGTAGATTGCACTATCTATGCTCCGGACGCAAACTTCAAGTTATTACGTCCGCCGGTGTTTACATTGTAATTTTAAAAGCGAAAAAAAACAGTGTATTAATTATTAAAATAGACTTTAATGTATCATATCATGTATGTAACAGTGTCAAAGCATTAACGACCGTTACGTATAAAAGAATAAGAGCCACTCTGCTTCTCTAAAACTCTACAAAACATCTCAGTTCAGACTCAAAAAGTAAACATACCTGGAGCCCCAACACAGATGTGGGCCAAGAGTGCAGATAGCTTCTGCTGGTCGGCGACTTCAATAAATTTGCACACTGTGACGCACAGTGGACTACTTAGATCGGCGCCTTCACAGCCACTGCATATTTTGATGAAGAGCCTATACAGGACAATACAAGTACATATATTATACATACATATACATATCATCACGCCAAGTCCCTAACGGGGTAGGCAGAGAGTAATAATAATATAATATATCCTCACGCCTTCCCACAAGGGTCCCCGAAGGGGTAGGCAGAGGTGTATAGGTAATACCCACACACCCACTTTCCGCCAGAGGTATATTAGGTGCCAACGTGACAGAAGGCGAGTCCATCGCCGTTACTCAAGCACGACTATACATACGCCTTTGAATTTCTTCTCAGACGTATGCAGGTTTCCTCTCGATGTTTTCCTTCACCGTAAAGCTCGTGGTGTGACTAATCACTGTACTTAAGTTCAGAAAAAACTCATTGGTACAGTCGGGATTCGAACTTGCGACCTTTGCGTCGCAGGCAACTGCTCGAACCGCTCGGCCACCACGGCTCACTCAAATGTTGCTACTCAAAAAGAGCGCCAGTTCTCTCTAGACTTACATACCTCTTTCGCTTCGTCCACATTCATCAGTCTCTTCATACATGCTCGTCGGTTTCGAGTACTCTTAACGTTCCTGTCCTTGAGAGTCCGATCTATTTGATCCAGGTAGTTGGAACGTGGCCTTCCTCTGCCTCTTCTTGCACATACTATTGCTTTGTATATCTGTTTCGTCAATATTTCTTCACTCATCCTTTCTATGTGTCCAAACCAACGTAACATGCCTTTCTTCATCTTTACAATCTTTACATATATTATGATTGTTCATATACTTTGATGGTCCGGAAAAGAACGTCATAAGGGTCTCCTAGTGTTTTTTTTTCTTTTTGTCCTTCCCAATAGTTAGGAGTAATTGAACTGTAGGCGTTCGGTACCGAAAAACATAATGCTACATCGGCACGTAAGGGAAGATCTTGAAGTTGCCTAATTACTGGAGGATTGACGAAATAGATTACATTGCTCATGTACCAATTGTTTGGTATATCCAATTGGTACATGCGAATAAATTGGTGCGCAGGGGCATAGTTTTGTATCTAAAGGGAAGGGGTCCTTGTGGTCACGGCCAAGGTGTCACTTACTTGATCACTCTTTCAGCATACGGGTTTCTAGCATTAGGAGCAGACAGGAGGATCTTGCCCAAAACGTAAGGAGAGTTATCTGCAAACACTGACTCGTATGCTATTCTTCCAGACGGACGGTCCAGTATCTTCTCCCAGTATTTTACCTGTAACAAGTTTATTAATATTAACATGATTTAATATAAATAATAATAATATATCCTCACGCCTTCCCGCAAGGGTCCCCGAAAGGGTAGGCTATATATATAGGGTATATTATATTTAATATAATATACCATATAATCTATCTTCTTCGTTCTCCAAAACGTTCCTGGTGATAATGACCGATATATATTACCTACTCACTGTATAACTATATTTAAGCGAGCAGTGTTCACCCGTATGTGATTACAAATTTAGTTTATAAATTGTGTCATTGTCATGTTATGCAATGTACTAATGTAACAATAACTTTTGTCTTTATCCTTGGACATATGCAGTAGGAACTCTTTGAGTTTGAATTCGTGGCACCAAGGTGGGGTCGTAACAAATTATGTTCAGAAAAACTCATCAGCACATACTTTAATCCCACCTGTAGAAATAACCCTCGTTTTCCGGCCGAATTTAAAATAAAGAATGTCTTTCTCTAGGATAATAAGCCATCTTTGGACTTAATATCGAGAACGAAACGACGCCCTGAAAGTATTATACAAAAAAAACACAACACATAAAGGTAATTACCATATGCCTTAGAGTTTTCTCAGTAGAAGGTTGTAGATGGTCGATGAGAACCGTGTACGTGGTCTTCAGAATGTGTTCGTGTATCAGTTGCTCGGCCTTGATCACTTGCGGCACTAGGGTATTGAGAGTTGACGCGAGCGGCTCCGACATGAACTCTAAACGCCCGTCAGTCTGGACAATACAATTTAGATAAATGTACACCTAGCTGAGCAAAATTTGATTACATCGGTAGATTTTTTTTTGGAATTTCACATATTTCATGCGTCAATCTAGCTAACAATCTGAGAGAGACTTTATCTAATTCCGTTAAGTGGTCTTTGCGTGAAAGAGGAACGGACATCATCATAAACTTTCGGATTTACATATAATATTTGTAGGACAGAACTGGCGACCGGCCTCGTACTGGTGCAATACAGATAAATATGATCATAGTTTAAAAAAACAATTTTCGGTGATACGGGTGTATCAAAAAAATATAATAATAGTGTTCAGAAATGCCCATGTTTTCAATAATTTTATTGGAGAATACATGATATTCTAATATTTTACACTTTCGTCAATATAAGTCATGATGAACTATAAGTGAAGAACTATTGTGTTATGTAAAAGTAAGCTATACTCACCAAAGCCGGCACTATAAGATCCACAGTCTTCCTCATCAAATAAGGATTGTCGGCCAGTTTCATAGCTCCCACTTCCAGCAGTTTAGCGGAAGAGAAGGCCAGCATCATGAGCGATGGCCCTATGGAATACTTGGCGTTGTTGCTCATCAGCTCGCAGTGAGACGCGACCAAGTTTAGCACTGCACTCTCCGCTGGTATGATGTGAGACGCGTAGAAGGCCTGGTAATAAAATTATTGTATTACTAGCTGTGCCCCGCGGTAACATTCCTCTAAAATTAGTTTTAAAACATAATAAAAATTATTGTATTACTAGCTGTGCCCCGCGGTAACATTCCTCTAAAATTAGTTTTAAAACATAATATCTGTGTATAAATTTCATCTTTCGTTCAGACATTATGGCGTGAATGAGTAAAATAAAAAATATTCCTACCAACTTTCGCATTTATAGTATTAGTAGGATACACAGGAAAGTATAAAATATAAGTGTGTGGAAGAGGAGGCAGAGGAAGGCCACGTATAAACAAGGAATCGATCTAGTAGAGGACAACGGAAACTCAAGTATGGGTTCGCCAAGGGTACTGGAAACCGACGAACAAACATGAAGAGACTGATAAATGTGGATAAAGCAAAAAAAGGTCTGTACGTCCATAGAAAAGAGAGGTTTCCAAGCATTGTAAAAAGATTTGTGTAACAGTCATAAATGATCACACTAGGTTCAATAAAGTTCAGAAAATTCAATATAGATATCGTACTTTATTCACTTATGAACCGAACTTGTGATCTATGGATAATAAGCTTCTACTCAAACCACTAGGCCACTACGGCTCTTTTATATACTAATCAAAAGCAGGAACGTGATATTGGATATTCTGAGGACATAAGAGTATGTAGCTACTTACGAGGTTTATGCAAGCGAGTGCTGGTGGCGAAGACAGTCTGTCGAGGGCGGCGGCCGCGTTGGATGGCAGGTGGGCGCGCAGCCAGGCGCCTAGGGCGGGCGGCGGGGTGCTGCCTACCGCGTTGCCCACGGGGCCCGAAGTGCCGCACACCATGAGCCGGGCCTTGTTCACCGCTATCTCAGACGGGTTGTTCGAGCTCTCCATCAAGCCGTCGAGCTCCATTCCGGCACTCAATCTGTACAGATAAATTCAATATCAGCGTCTATGATACTAAAGGACGGGAACGTCAAGAGTACTCGAAACCGACGAGCGTGTATGAAGAGACTGATGAATGTGGAAGAGGTATGTAAGTCTAGAGAGAACTGGCGCTCTATACTCTCTCTCTACCTACCCCGTTAGGGTCTCGGCGTGATGATATGATGATGATGATACTAAATCACGTTTATGCTGAACGGAATTTGATGAAACTTGGTAATAAGAGATTATTAGCTGGATTAAGATACAGGATAATTATGTTTTATTCCAGAAAAAATCTAGTACTCTAAACAAATAATACAAACCAAAGGAATATTCTACTCCCTTAATGGATACTAGTATGTTAGTTACTAGGAATGCAGTAATTAACGAGACCATAGCCATTGAATCTAAATTATAAAAATAGCAACTAGCGACAATGGCGCTTCAAATAGCGTAATACGTTACTTCAATCATAGTTCGAAATTCGAATTACGGGGGAAATAATAAATATCAAATTACCGGCAACATTCAAAGATAGTTTCGAGTAAATCCAGCAAATCGGGCATGAACTGGTGCGCTTCAGCAGGCGACGGAGAGTCGGTGAGGCAGATCTTCAGCCTTACGATGGCGACGTCGCAGGATATCACGTCCAGGAGGCTTGGAAGCCCAGTCGCTAGCGAAATAAACATCAGATATAATAAATGCCTAGAGCGGGAAACGAACCCGCGACCGAAAGCTTCGCAGTCGGAACCACTAGACCAGATGGCCGTCTACATAATAATATTATCGCAGCTACCCACTAGTTAATAGAAGGCATGAATAAAACTATTTCCATATATGTACGATACAAATAAAAAAATCACATCTTTCCAATATTATATAGCCTATGTTACTCGGTAAAGATATAGCTTTATAATAGTATTTTTTTTATTGGTCCAGTAGTTTTGAGTTAAATCATAACAAGCAAACAAAAAATAATATCTTTTTTCTAATATTAAAATCCCCACGCGTTCCCACAAGGGCCCCGAAGGGGTAGGCAGTACCTACCCACCCACCCACTTACCACCCGAAATATTTTTTTAGGTACTAACCTAACAGATAGGAAGTCCATCGCCTTTACTCAATTGAGACTATACATATGCCTTTGATTTTTTTCCAAACGCATGCAGGTTTCCTCTCGACAAAAATAAGTATAGATACTACATACATGAAATATTCTCCTTCAGATGTTTGATGGTCTCGGTCGCAAGCCACGCTGTGTACTTGATATTGTCACAAGATGCACTGACACCCGCTAGCAGATTTTCAGCGTACTAGAAAAATACAATCCATTTGAGAACATGCCCTTACTAAATTATGGTAAGGTCTTAATTCCATTGAATGGTCTAACTTACTTGCGTATACATTCCCTGCTTGACAAGCGCATCCTTTAGCCAGGGGTTGAAAACCTTCTTGTTATCGGCGCGCGGCGCCCAAATGACTGCGTGAAGCGGTAATGGCGAAGGAAGTTCTGCAGCCGTGCCCATTTGCAATTTGTCCATGTGTGGAGTGGCTGGGGGCATGCTTATTACTAGCCTGTTGACATAAATAGACACGAGAGTTAAGAGCTAAGAATATCCTTTAATAGCGCATCTATGCACTTTCGATCCATTATCACGTTACATTAATTAAACCTATTGCTGGGTATAAGCCTCCTCTCCCTCGCGCCAGTCGCAACGATCATGTCTTCGAGTCTCGTCCAGGACTTCTTCATGAACCATGATCGACATTCATTCACAAGGAAATTAGTGTACAATCGTCCCAAAATATTATATAATTTTCACAATAATCAATAGCTGCATTTGTTGTTGTCTATTACCTCCACGCAGTCTGGAAGCAGTAATGCGCCGCAGAGAGGGCAGTGGGCGACGTTTGATATGCCCAGTTGTCGCATATACACGCCGAGTTTAGTAGAGCCAAGAGTGCGTCTAGCAGTAGCGGATACTTGAGCTTGTGCGGCGTGCCGAGCACGAAGTTACACGCGAGGCCATCGAACTTGGGGTTTTCCTGCCACAAAACGTACATAAAATATAAATAAGCTATGTCGTGCGCACGTTGGCACCTAAAATATATCTCTGGCGGAAAGTGGGTGTGTGGGTACTGTCTATACACCTCTGCCTACCCCTTCGGGGACCCTTATGGGAGGCGTGAGGATGTCGTGCGCCACTCTGGGGTCACTTAAATCAAGCTACATAGGTCCAAATTTTGTGCGGACTGCAGATTTACAGATCGGCAGGTAGTCGAGCAGCGGTCCATTGGAAAGCCTAACCTATATATACACACCTGATTATTAATTTCAGAGTTGGTCAGAGCGTAGAACTTCGGTCTCATTGAAGTTTCGTCCTGAGACAGCCTCCTGTATGCCGATTCGATGTACGGCACCTCGCAATAGATACGAGATTTCGGGAGTCCATTGATCGATGTCTTGCCGCTTATGTTAATATTTGCCACGTGTGTAGGTTGCGCCAAGCCTGGTGCTATGACAAGGTTCCATTCGATCTGGAATATACGAATGCATTAGAACTTTAACATCGATATGAATTATGAAACAATGGAAATTAGAACAAGTTTAGTTAGATCAAAACCGACACTTGTAGACACAAACTGATACTCAACTAGAGCCTGTACTGAATATATAGTACTGAAGAAATATCAGCGTCTAATGAAAATATAACAGATGTAAATATAAATGTTAAATGCTACTCTGGGACATACCGCTTACCATCGGGCGGGCCCCACTCTTGTTTGCCACCTTTGTGGTTTAAAAACACACACAAAAAATATGTCTTATATTTAATAATAATAATAGTTTTATTTCAGTCACATCGGCAACCATAAAAATACATCAATCAATTTAGCACGTATACACACAAAGCTGCCGACCGGTTTAATGGCAACTGGAATTACCCCTCGATAATTGGTACAAAAGGTAGAACATATATAGGGGGCGTTACTCCACGTGAGTAGTCCGTGAGTAGTCCAGACGGCCCAACAATGAATCACCATGATTTTAGTAATGATGAGAAAAAAGAGGATTGCTACACCGCTATGGATTGTAGCAGATATGATATGATATGTTTACCTGTGCCAGTAAGGTGGGCGGAGCGTCGTACAGATGCCTCATGAGGTATTCCAGTAACAGCATCAGTCTGGTCGTCAGCATCAGCTGATGTGGAGCTAAGCTTGTCGCTTTCCTCCTGTCACTTATCGCCAGCGTTTCAACCACCTATGACAACATAAATACTTGATTATTTAGCAAAGAACAAGACCGCCCTCATGGACTTGATAAATTCTTTGAGCTCAAGATTCCATAGAGCAAAATACATCAGCCTTATACTGTAAATCTTAATGAATTTGTATATCTAGGAAGCAAGTTCACACGAGCTGGAAAGTATGAGAAAGAGATTGAAAGAAGGAAAACTACTGGTAAGACCACGGCCCAACTACCTAGATCAAATGTATCGGACACTCAAGGATGGGAACATGAAGAGTACCCGAAACCTGCGAGCATGTATGAAAATACTGATGAATATGGACGAAGCGAAAGATGTATGCAAGTCTAGAGAACTGGCGTTCTACTCTCTCTGCCTACCTAAATCTAAGCGAACGCACGGCGGTCTTACCCGGTTTGAAACAGTGCTTTTTGTACCTCTCTCAAAACTTTATCGAATCGATTGAGCTGTTAAGCCGTAAAAATGTAACACTCACTGAGTTAATTTCACATTTATAATATTAGGGTTTAATAATGTTTTAGGTTACTCCAACAACGATAGAATAAAATTTTCTTACATAATTTTGAGCTATTCTCAGTCATATTACAGAATAGGAGTTGTACTTACTTTAATTATAGCATTAGAAGTCATCAATAACACTGATTTCTTTTGCATGAGTGTTAATGAGTGGAATAAATACACCAACAGTTGAGCGTGTTCCACATTCAAATCTGAAATAAAAAACAATGGTTACATGATATCTATCACTTATGTGCGTCTTTATAGGTATGTCGTCATTGTCCTGAGATCAAAGGTGACGATTGTTGAAAGCATCATAAATTTTATATTTCAGTTATTAACTTATTATTGTTGTTACTGTAGTTAGTATTACTGTTATTGTCTTATTATTCTAGTAGCTGCGTTCTGCGTTGTTACACTTAATCGCCAATAATCCCACAAAAACAGTATATTTTTGGATAAAAGGTAGCCTATGCCTTAGCCTATTTTCGGTACACCTGACAATTTGTATTCATAATCTCAAGACGATTAGAGAACAAACAAACACAGTTATTTTCGCACTTCGCAAGGGTGTCACAGTAAATTTTACCTTCATAATCATGATCCTGGGAGGGCTGAGCTTGCAGAGCGCACTCCTGTAGCGTGTTCACGAGCTTGTGCCACATGGCCAATATGCTATTCTCGCGTTCAGCCGCCGGTTTGCTCAGGACCATGCTGCCGAGGAGTTTCACCACACGAGGGCCGACCTGTTGACGAAAGTATGATCAAACAATATTTATGAGTTTAGACACTCAGGCTGAAATCTAGTCTAAGATTTTTAGATGATTGCATCTCTGACGCAATAGGCAGAGAGAGCAGAGCGTTAGTACACTCTAAGAGTATCTAGCCCCTTTCTCTTCAATTACATTCATCGGTTTCTTTATACATTATTGACTGGTTACCAGTACGAGTATATGAAACCACACAGATCAACCAAGCGATCTCATGTTTTGCTATAGGATACGGAAACCGCATATAACCTTCAGGGGGGATGTGTACTTGTTTGACACCTTGAGACTAATAAAAAAACTCTAGCTATAAACCATCATCAGAAACACTCAATTAAAGAGTTTAGCGTGACATTACCTGAAGCGGTGTCATGTTGGTTCTCTCGGAGCCAGCAGAGATCAGTTGTTGATGTAAGGCTGGCTGCAGGGACGCAAAGGTAGGCGCGTGGGTCAAATTGTGCAGGTAGCGGACTAACGCCGAGCTGAACGATGTGTACAAGGTGCCGAGACGCTGCCCGAAGCAAGTCGAGATTGTACCTGAATAGTATATTAAAATTTTAGATACTGATAAAAAAACCAATAAAACTATTAAATCCGGTATAATTATAAATCATCATCATCTGGCTCGAAGGACCATGGAAATTTCTGGACTGGCGGTAAAATTAAATAATAACAGTAGGGGATAACGGTTCATGTGCTCAGTGTAAATGTAGCCCATCGTTGGAGTCGAAATTGAAGATAATTTAATAGTTCTAAATCACATTACTTGGCCTAAGTAAATAAACTTGCATAAATTAAGAGCTCACAATCCAGCACTCAAGTTTCAATCAAATCCTTCTGGCGAAGGTATACTTAACGCGCTGTGTAGCTCAGATTTATTTGTCGAAGATGATTTACCGGTGTCTGTGCGGGCAGTTTCCCTGTCCAGGTCCTTGGCGAGCGCGGCCAGCAGTGCTTGGTGCGCGTCATGTAACTGAAGAGCGCTCGGACCGAGCCGCGCTGATCCCGGGCTGATGATCTCCTCCGTCAGCAGCAAGAACACCTCCGTCGCCAGCGCTATGTACTGCACACAACGTTATTCATACTTAATATTATTAATGCCAAGACATTTACTGAAGTTATATTTGTTGCACATAACATATTGGTTAACAACAACCATAGATTTATTGCTGCAAAGTCAACATTGCCTGACATCTGTAAAAATCAAACTCTAATTAAGATCTAAACTAAGCTAAACTCTAGCTTTTACCCATGGTAACTAGACATAGATATAATAATATGGATAGATATATACGTAAAAACATAGGACATCCAAGACTAAGGTACAAATACTCGTGTTCATCACACAAATATCTGTCCTCAGCGGGAATCGAACCCGTAACCTCAGGTTTCGCAGTAAGGAGTTCAAACCACTTGACCAGACGACTGTCATATACATACATATGATATAAATCCTCATGAATATTATAACATTTTTAAATATTTATAGTTTTGATCATCAAGACTAAGACTAAAACATGAGTGTTTATCACACAAACAAATTACCGCATTGGGAATCCAATTCAAGCTTCGCAGCCAAATGTTCTAACTACTTATCAGACGGAAACGCACTGCACTGACTAACAGTCATTTGACACACAAGAAACTGAAGTCAACATCACTCATCATTAGACATTGAACCATAATACATATGAATATGCAATCTAATTCTTACAGAATAAGGTTCAGCCTTGTCTGGCACGATGGCTTGATGCGGACGACTGGTCGTGTCCGTGTTGTCGTTCGAGTCGGTGCTACCGTTCGCTCGAGTCAGGCCGCTGTCCGTGGCGTCGGGCGCTACCAGTGTAGATTCAAACCATAGACCGAATAATGGTTCGCTGTCTTCTGGTGGAAAGTAAGCAATTTTAGATTCCATTGGGATAGCTCGATGGATTGTATTGATATCGTTAAACGGCACATACTGACGACCTATACGCTAATATACATCACGCATCTCACATTTGGTAGACAGAGAGTCCAGTCCCAGTTCCCATTAGAATTAAAATACCTCCTTCGCTAGATTAACATCCATCAATCTCTTAAAAAATGCGTACTCTTTCTCGACTACTCTTTATGTTCCCATCCTGTACACAATGCAGCATAAATAAAAATAATTATAATATCCTCACGCCTTCCCACAAGGGTCCCCAAAGGGGAAGGCAGAGGTGTATAGATAGTAACCACACCCACTTTCCGAGAGATAGGTATATATTTTTGGTGCCAACGTGACAGATACCGTATCCCATCACCGTAAATCAAGCACGACTATACATACACCTTTGAATTTGTCAAAAGTATGCAGGTTTCCTCTCGATGTTTTCCTTCACCGTAAAGCACTTCACGTCCGCAAATCGACAATATAAGGTGCCGCATTTAAAAACTAAAGTATCTCAGTGATGTATCTTAGGTACGGATTTAGAAGTCCAACGAACCGTCGTCAGTCTCAGAGTCCTCGGAGCAGAGGATCATGTCCTGGAAATAGACCGTTGAGTCGGAACGGTCGGGTTCGGCGTCCTGGTGTTGCTTCTGGACCACGGCGCGCTTCAGATTCGTCGCTTTGCGGTAACACACTACGCCCAGGGCTATCAGCAACTGTCAGAAAAGAGTTTATGATCAGTGATTGTTAAATAAACTAGAAATTATTTAAACATTTCAGAAGATCAACAAGATCTTTTTGATTTTAGAAGCAAATAAATTAGAATACTTAAGGTTGAAAAAAAATACAGTTTATTTCGCCGTTTCATTTCTTGACAGATTATAATATTGGATATGGTGACAACCGATGTAATACTCGTATAAGTGACATGATTCCCTGGATCCCAATGTGGAATAAATTTTACTACCAGCTGGACAGCCATCAAACAAGAAACTTAAATTGACGAATATCGATTACATGATGACAGTCAGCAGCTGATGGATGAGGCAAAATGGCCACGTAGTTTAGAATGTTTGAATAGTTACCTGGTGCAAGGGCGCCGCGGAAGCCAGCCGCAGTTCGCGCTGGTGCGCCGTGTGCTGGGCCAGCACAAGCAGAGGCGCGGCCACGCCGGGGCCACACTCGCCACAGCTCAGCATCTCCAGCCGCGCGTCGCCCAGTAGCGCGCCCACCCACGCTAGGCAACGCCCGCCCAAAGCCACCCACACCACACCCAACCCTTGCTGCCTAAACACGGAAACACCGTAAGTCCGTAGCCAAATAATAATTTTTTTTGTGTTGTGTTCCTACGCGGTAATAAGTTTCCAGTAGTGAGCTCCTTGGGTGGGGGGCGTAATGTTATATTGTGTTGGCAGCAGAGGGATTAGTCCCATTAGGCTGCCAACACAGTATAACTCTCCGAACACAGATTGGCAACGCGCAAGTCATACAGTATTGTAAGCGTAAATAGGCTGCGGTAACCGTTTTCCATCGGGTGGGCCGTGTGCTTGTTTGCCACTCTTGTTGTATAAAAAAAAAACAAATGCTGTATCTTACGCTCGCGTCTCGTTAGATAACCTATACCCCATTCAATGACCATGTGCCTTAACCAGCCTGTTGAAAACGAGCTAATCATGGGTTAACTAAAACATACATACATATCATCGTGCCAAGTACCCTTAAGGGACAAGCAGAGAGAGTAGAACGCCAGTTCTCTCTGGGCTTACATGCCTCTTTCGTATCAAAACATACATTTTATTCTATTATACGTTTTAGTTTCAATTAATCAATATTTCAATAAAATCTCATATGGTAACATCTATAGCATGTTTGTATTGTGAATTATATCTCGTCTAATAAAACTATTCATTGTGTTTATTAAGAAAGCATTTATACATACAATACTTATACATCAATACCTATTACTAATGTCATTATAATTAAAACAATCAAGGGTAACATATTCCTTTATAATTTCATCCAATCCGTTCAGCCTTTCTGGCGTGATTGAGTATAACGGGTGAATATTAGTAGGAAATGGATACCTCTATTGATTTTAAGACATAATGCAACTTACATCTTAGTTAGGTTGTAAGGACGCGGCTGCACAGCCTTGGCCGGGCTGCGGGCAGGCAGCGGTGCACCGCCCAGGGCGTGATGCAGCCCACACAGCAGCAACCACCCACCAATCATCAGGTGGTTCTGGTATACCTGGCAAGATGTAACTACATCTATAAACTTTGCTGATAGGCATCATCATAAATTTAAAAGCTGAGTTCTTGTCGGCGTCTTGTCGATGCAACTCCTTCTAGTTGCCAGCTTCGTTGCAGGTCTTGATCTTCATCTTTCCTTGTAAGAAATTATTCAAGAAGCTGTAGGAGTGTGCTAAATGTTTTGAAGAAGAGGGAAGAAAAATTAAAACAAATATATTGTATATATTTGTTGGTATTATTATATATGGTAATAATGCTCTTAAATACAACTACATTTGAAACAAAAATTCATGTTCTAAATTTGATTTTGATAGTTCTGATATCTATGGATACTTGATATATGTCTTCATAAGATCATACACGGAGTTCAAAAACTTAGTATCTATTAGCACTGACATTATTTTAGAAATCCCAAATCTTGTCATGAATATATTTTCCAGACGAAATATAAGGATATCTCATATAACATTTAAATATCAAAAATTGAAAATATGTTTAAGTGCCATGTCTGTTATGGTCTTATTCAATAATGTCAATTCCCACTCACATAACCACCGGCGCGTGTGGACTGCTTGAATGTCTCGCCCACAGTGTTGTAGAGGCTGAGGGCGCTTTCGACCAGAGTAGCCGTCTGCTGCTCGTATTCTTCGTCTTTCGGATGTAGAGATGCCTGTGTTTTAAACTATATTTATAAACATGTTTCCCGTAAAGAATCAAACGATTGGTGTCATGTTAAAAAAAGGTATTGATTGCAGCTCGTTCGCGTTAGCCCTGCTAGATGGAGGTACCATATGGTACCAAAGGTGTCCTTTTCTGTGCCACAATGTATAAGAAATTTCACACTTATAGGGTTGAGTAGTTTAGACATGAATGTGTGTACCAGAGAAACATATCAAGTTTAAAATATCATCACACAGATTTCTTCACATGACAATGAAACCCACACCTTCTCAATTAAGCATTTATTATATTATGTAGTTATTTAAGTACGCGCATTTCATTCTCAATCGGTGCTCCTATGAAACTCTCTAGTATTATTTGAAACAAATTTTTGTGTAAACAGAACCCTATTACTTGCTATATTTATTTACAAATAGACAAACTAAGGGCGACAGTCCTATACCTGTGCAGCTGCGCAGAGTAACGCCGCGACGCTGACGTCACTCAGGGTCGATACACGCTCCGGCGTGAACGGCTCCAGGCACGGAAGAGATAAAGCCAAGCGGCAGACGTGCACTTCGTTCACCAGAAAATGGAGCCTGCCAAAATAAATACGCTTTAAACACTATTATTTTTAACCATTATTAATATACTGCCTGTGCCCTGTAGTATACACGAGCGTTATACGCGTATAATTTTAGTTCATTCCTACTTTTTGTTTTAATAATTTGTTGTCTGTGCAAAAGTTCATCCAATTCCATTTGGTTTTATAGTGAAAGAGAAACAAAACTCCTCACAAACTTGCGGCATTATAATATAAGAAAAGTCCCAACTGTCTATAAGTCCAAAATTAAGTTAGATTAAGGGTAAGGGCGCCTAGTTTTTTAGCATTCAACACTTATACATAAAGTTTACATTACAAATCATCCTACTAATATTATATATGTGAAAGTTTGTGAGTATGTATGTATGTATGTATGTACGGATGTTTATTAGTCAATCACGGCTGAACGGAATTGAATCAAATTTGGCAAAGAGATAGATTATTCTTTTGATGTATACTAATGAAATCGATCTTTACCGTGGGGCACTGTTGTAAATATTAGGTATACTAACAGTGAGGCATCAGAATTGAATTGTGGCGCAATAGTTGTTTCTTTGGCTGTCTGCCATCGGCTGAGGTATCGCTGCAAGCAGGGCAGCGACGCACACACCTTCAGCACCACAGAGCCTGCTCTTAGCTCCATTAGCAGCGATGAGCAGGTTGATGCCACCCATTTCTGTATAGATACCCACATTACACAAATTGGTATAAAGCATAATGAATAAAAACAAATAGGCAGTGAACCTTATTTTATTATATTGGGCAAATCACAACTAACAAAAATACAATGAGTCCTCATTCGAGGTGAGGTATCAAGATGTCGTCGATAAGAACCATCAAATAAAAATGTTGATGTTTATGGCCGTAATAAAGCCAAAATACTCCTAAGTCTGCATAATGTAAAGGGAAGGATTATATTACATATCATCACGCCGAGAACTGAGTAAATCATCAACTCATCCTACATGTTCCAACGTGGAACTTCTTCCTTTTGTGGTACAGTTAGACAATTCTAAACAATATATTTTCAAAAAATTTGTAGTCTGGTTGGTTTCGAGTGTTCGATCGATTTGATCTAGCTAGTTGGAGTATGGATGAGTAAGGTTTAGGGCTCTTATTTTAAGTTTCCAATAAACAATAGAATCCTTTTCTTTTTCTCACCTTCATATCAATAGACGGCTGTTGCGAAGAACTCCCATCTTTAGAACATTCCAAACTGTCCTTACTCCCTGGTGTGAGTACGGCTGTGGGAACTGACGCCTGCGATGACGACACAGAAGTCACTGGGTTCCGCAGGGGCGTCGTTAGCTGTTCTAAAAGGGCATCTGAACGACGCTGTGCGTTCGATGGCGCCTGTTTCTCCGCTCCTGTTGTTTGTGATGCCAAAGATGTGATCGGGCTTGGGATTACTGAAGACTTAGTTGTTTGGGAATCTGTCAATAGAAATGTGGTCAAAAACTAATTCAAATTCAAAGAAGTCATTTCGAATCATTATGAGACATCAATGCTATAGCACAACAAAAGTAATGTTAGATAGTTTTTCAGTCTGAAGGACTCAATATATTGTAAGCATTAATTGTTCAATGTCAAATATATATGTACAATGTAAAGTGTAACTTCCAACAAGTTGCAGGGTCATTGTAAGCAGCCTCTTCAAAGGTAAAATATACAGAGGATTATTTAAAAAATAATGTGGGAACTATCCAATAACACAAACAGAGTAATTGACTCACTCAGGGTTCCTATTAACTGACCACAGAATGAAAGTAAGCTCCATTACTTCTAAAGATTCTAAGATTTTAGTGTATTTATGTAAATATACAAACCCATAACATTCCTATTGCCAGCTATTGGGAAGGGAATGAATGAACAGTTTACATTTATATATCTTTCAAAGGTAAGTTTGAAATTTCGAGAATGCTGCATACAAACCTGGTACACAAATATGGGGAGGTAATTTAGCATTCTTCAGTAGTGACGTCAGGATGACTAAGTCTGATTGGGGGTAACCCCCTCCGTCAATGCCACATAGTCCCACAATCGGTAGCAGTAGCTAAAAATATAAAACATTACATTTAGACCAGTGCTTATCATTGGAAAGATCTTGCAAAATTTTTTTTTTATTTAAAATTTGGTTTAAATAGTGGGTAGTTAAATTAAGGTAATCCTGTTAGGTATGATGTTTCAATGCCAATATATAGGAGGAAATGATTAAGCAGTAAGAGAATTAACAAGAACCTCTTTTCAGTGTAAATATATGAGATGCCAATATAAACAATGGCAAGTCTCAACAGTACATGTATTTGAATTAAAGTTGTTTCAAGGCTTGTATATATAGCAAGCAATGGCGATGTGGTGGCTGAGTGGTTGCCTGCAACACAGACATCGCAAGTTCGAATCCCGACGGTATCAATGAGTTTTTCTGAATTTAGCTACTGTGGGCTTAGGCACACCACACGCTTCACGGTGAAAGAAAACTTCGACAGTGAACCTGGATACATTCGAGAAGCAATTGATAGGCATATGTATAGTGGTACTTGAGTAATGGCAGTAGTCTCGCCATCTGTCACGTTGACATCTAAAATATATCTCTGGCAGTAAGTTGGTGTGTGGGTACTACCTAAACACCTTTGCCTAACTCTTTGGGTTGGACCCTTGTGGGAAGGCGGAAGGATAATAATAATAATGGATCCATCTACAATACAATACTGTCTTACCTGCTTAACAGACACATTTGGTGCAGCCGTAGTGGCATTGTCATCGCAGCTCAATCCTGCTTCAGAGAGCTTCTTAAGTACCTGTCTGAGTATTATTCTGAATGCATCACGGGCTGCAGTCAATTGATCATTTGGCACTGAAAAGCAAGAATTGAATTCATCAATGTTTTCAGCTTTCTATATCATGTAACATCATAAATGAAATTAACCTCTACGAAAAGTGTTATTACCCGTTTACCTACTACTCTTCTGGAAAGGTGTGATGAATATTAAACACACTTTATTATTATTATTAACAATAACTTTTTTAGTATTATATTTATTAGGATATTAAATTGTTATTGAGTCAGTAGTTTCTCAGTTGAATTGACCTGTGACATGCACTATTATGTTAAAATGTCTCAAGTGATGCTACAAGGAAAAGTAGTGTCAGCAAAAGGCCCAGTACCAGGTACCAGTACCAGGCCCAGTAAGGGTAGTACTTACAGCTTCCAGCATTGATGTTGATGAAATGCGCCGAGAGACACGCAAAGCATGTGTAGAATAGATCATATACGTCGTCATGATTCTGGAACTCGCTTTCACTGTTCACAAAATATTTTACTATTAGCTTAAACATTCGAACTAGGAATCCTATAAGCCTATTTTACTATTAGTTAAGGCTACTACTATGACCTCATTTGGTAGGGTAGCAAAATCTTTTTTATAATGCACCAGGTAGATAGAACCTAATCTACCATCACACAGGTGCGGCAACATACGCCTATCCAATAAATCAATACTTTGCATAAAATAAATAGAAATGACATTTCAGTCAGTGTGTATATAAATAAATAAATTGGTAGATACTGTATGTGTTATGAATCAATACCTACTCTGAAGTTAATGTAATGTGCTAGTAAAGGTTTGAAGGGTACGAACCTTTTGATAATCGCTTGAATGATTTCTACGGCATCGTTTTTATCAAAAAACGGGCCATAGAGTGCTGTTAATATCGGTTTAACAGCGGTGGACCATTCTATATTTCCTCCTGAAGCGGCCATTTTCGGGAAGAAAATGACGATTCTATTTTTTTGACAGTTAAACAAATCTGAAAAAATTGATCTGATTTGACACTGACAGGTGTTGCTCCTGCGAGCTCTTCGGTTATTGGTCAGAGTAGTCTTAACAATTCATATAACTTTTTAATCCACATCGCAGGTTTCGTCGATCAGGTTTAAAAGTTATTAGACTTAGCAGTCTAAATTAAAATAAATGGCACCAAGGCATAATGTATGCATACTTAGCGTTGGAACAATATCAACCACCAATCACTTGAAACTATTTTGTTAATTTTCGTCGTAAATAATCTGCCACCATTCAACTAAATTAAAAGCCAATTTAGGTTCACTTTCAAAAAACTTGGCGTGAGGATATTATTAAATAATAATATATTATAGCACCCTATCTTCAGCCTGCCGCATCCAGCATCTGCCAGCAGTCCTTCGCAGATCGTCATCCTACAATCGCTAAACAGTTCAGCCGAGCGATGAACCATATCAATACATGAATTTAGCAATTTATATACTATAATTAAATCCATTTTAAAATTAGTAATAATTATTTCCTCAGAATCATGTAACTTATTACACAAAATAAAATTTTTAGAAGCAATAAGCTTTTTTTTTTTCTATTTTTTAAACGTCGGCGTCGTAATTTTGTCGGCGTTGATGGGCAGTAAAAATCTGAACAAGAATGCTCGAGTTGCTGTCCACAACGCGATATTGGTACCTACCTTATTGTATGGCAGCGAATCCTGGGTATGTCAGAGGAAGTATGAAAGTAGCTTGAATGCAGTCGAGATGCGATCTCTTCGAAAAATGTGTGGCGTAACGATATTAGATCGAATCCGCAATGAAGAGATTCGCAAATCAACTGGCGTGAATGAGGGCGTGATTGTAAAGATGAAGAAAGGCATGTTACGTTGGTTTGGACACATAGAAAGGATGAGTGAAGAAAGATTGACGAAACAGATATACAAAGCAAAAGTGTGTGCAAGAAGAGGCAAAGGAAGGCCACGTTCCAACTACCTGGATCAAATAGATCGGAGTCTCAAGGACGGGAACGTTAAGAGTACTCGAAACCGACGAGCATGTATGAAGAGACTGATGAATGTGGACGAAGCGAAAGAGGTATGTAAGTCTAGAGAGAACTGGCGCTCTATACTCTCTGCCTACCCCGTTAGGGACTTGGCGTGATGATATGTATGTATTTTTTAAACTATGTCACTCCGTGAGGACACCTGGATATAAAGGTACTTAAAATCTACGCATATATACTCTCCGGAGAGCCACAGGTGCCCCGTGATACATGCGTAATAGTCAACTCCACGTTGACCTCAAAGTCCCCACTATAAACAGTTTTTGAAAAAACTGCCCAAACGTCATTTCGATTCTGCTGTAAATCACCCCAACCCCCTCGTCGTATCGGCCGCCCGATACACTCCTTCCCTTATCTCGAAGATAAGGCGTCCAAGACATGCCATCATCGAACCGGATGACGACATAACGCTCCTCCAGGACGCACGACAAAAACATAACAACACTACACACAACCGACCACTGTTCCGTCCTCGCCGGCGAGGCTCGACGCGAATAAGCCGTAATGTTCCCCCGCGACCTCCGCTGCAAACGCCGGCCAGCGCCGAGCCTGACGCGCAAATCCCGCCCCCAAATCATATTTAAATAAAATGACCAGTCCAGCCCAGCTCCCTTGCTCGCGATCCAGCAACGCCCTAAGCCGAGGTTCGTTCCCCACAGGGGGTGCCCTTAGCTGTGTTGCTTAAAAATAAAGTGCCTGGCTGGAGGCCTAGATTTTTTTTTTGTATTGTCTCTCGTAGCGTGAGTTCCGGGAACTTTTGCTACTTAACCAGTCAATGGCGAGACCTAGGCCTCCAGCCAAGCACTTTATTTCTAAGCAACACAGCTAAGGGCACCCCCTGTGGGGTACGATACTCGGCTTAGGGCGTTGCTGGATCGCGAGCAAGGGAGCTGGGCTGGACTGGTAATTTTAATTAAATATTATTTGGGGGCAGGATTTGCGCGTCTGGCTCGGCGCGGGCCGGCGTTTGCGGCGGGGGTCGGGGGGAACATTACGGCTTATTCGCGTCGAGCCTCGCCGGCGAGGACGGAACAGTGGTCGGTTTTGTGTAGTGTTGGTATGTTTTTGTCGGGCGTCCTGGAGGACCGTTATGTCGTCATCCGGTTCGATGACGGCATGTCTTGGACGCCTCATCTTCGAGATAAGGGAAGGAGTGTATCGGGCGGCCAATACGACGAGGGGGTTGGGGGGATTTACAGCAGAATCGAAATGACGTTTAGACAGTTTTTTCAAAAACTGTTTTATAGTGGGGACTTTGAGGTCAACGTGGAGTTGACTATTACGCATGTACCACGGGGCACCTGTGGCTCTCCGGAGAAACCGGCTTTGGAGCACTTGCAGGGGGTTAAGGGTTGACTTGCTAGAGTGTGCGAACACACCCGCATATGTCATGATTGGTCGAATGCACGTCGTGTAAATCCTCACCTTGGATTTCAATGAGAGTTTACTTCGTGCATTCAACATGCTGTGAAGTCTACCAAGCGCGAAGGCGGCTCGCGCGCGTACCGCCTTTACGTGGTGACGGAAAGAAAGGCGTTGATCGAGGATCACACCCAGGTATTTGGCTTTTTCTTCCCATGGAATGGGTTTGCCGAAGAGGGTGATGGGGGCTACCCGTGGGCGTTCGAGGCCTTTCCAGAATAGAATGGCTGCGCTTTTGGTAGGGTTCACTTCAATTCTCCACTTCCGGAACCACCGCCCCAGGGCTGTGACCGCGGATTGGAGGTTGTCGTGAATTCCCTCGGGAGTTCTACCTTTGTAATAGATAGCCGTATCATCGGCGAATAGAGCGCTTTTAACTCGGAGGGGAATGTCGCTAGTATAAAGCGTGAATAGGAGTGGCGAGAGCACTGAGCCTTGCGGGACTCCTGCTCGTATGGGATGCGGGGAAGAGAGTGTGCCCTCGACTCTGGAGCGGAAGGAGCGGTTCGACAAAAAGTCCCGTACTATGCGTACTAGACGGTCCAGCACGCCCAACTGGTACAGCTTGTATGTTAAGCCGTTGTGCCAGACCTTGTCGAATGCCTTCGCCACGTCGAAGAGGAGCATACCCGTGGTATAACCGAGTTGGAAGCCGCTACTGACGTCTTCCACTATACGGTGGACTTGTTGGACACAGGAGTGTTTGGTTCGAAAAGCGAACTGTTGGTCAGGTATGACTTTCTTAGAGTCTGCAAAACTCTTTAATCTATTGTAAATAAGTCTCTCGTAAATCTTGCCAAGGACGTTGAGGAGAGAAGTAAAATGGCCAAAGTAAAAAATAGCAGACGTTTCTCAGCGGCCTTCACCATCCACATAAAAAATTTACTTTTGCAACATCAGGGGACTCCATTCTAATCTAAACGCAGTCCACCAACACCTTGAGACGGCGCAGCCGACTCTGCTATTTCTGACGGAGACGCAGATATCCTGCCCTGATGATACATCATACCTGAACTACCCCGGGTACAAGATGGAACACAATTTTGTGCGCCGCGCCGGTGTATGTATGTACTTCCGGGAGGATATTTGCTGTCGACGTCTCCTCGGCCTTGAAGACAGAGACCTGTCAACCGTTGTCGACGTCGTAGACGGTCACTGTCACCGCTAAAAAGACTCCATTCGCTGTGGCTCCACAATTCCAGAACACTCCCCTGAACATCTCGGAAAGCATTAGGATCCTTGGGGTCGATATTTCTAGCGACGTTCAGTTCCGTGGTCATTTAGAGGACAAGGCTAAGCTGGCGTCGAGAAAGCTCGGTGTGCACAACAGAGCTAAGCAGTACTTCACACCGCAACAAAGGCTGCAACTTTATAAGTCGCAAGTTCGGCCACATATGGAGTACTGCTGCCACCTGTGGGCTGGAGCCCCTGGATACCAGCTTGGGCCTTTTGACGCGGTTCAGAAACGCGCCGCTAGAATAGTCGATGATCCCTAGCTCACAGGCGGCTTGGAATCACTAAGTTTGAGGAGAGACTTTGCCTCCCTGTGTGTGTTCTACCGCTTGTATAATGGGGAGTGTTCTGCAGAATTGTTCGACATGATGCCCACTTCCACCTTCTACCACCGCACCTCTCGCCATCGACGGGGAATTCATCCCCATACCTTGGAACCACAAAGGCCTCGCACTGCGCGGTTCCAAAGGAGTTTCCTTCCGCGAACGCTCAGGCTGTGGAATGAGCTCCCCGTTGAGGTTTTCCCTGGAGAGTACAGCATGGAGTTCTTCAAGAAGGGTGTGAAAAGATTCCTGCAGGCTTACCATCAGGCGGACCGCATGCTTGTTTGCCAACCAAGTGGTATAAAAAAAAAAAAAAAAAAAAGACTGATGGGCGATAACTGGAGGCTTCGGTCTTGGGTTTTCCTGGCTTGGGAATACCTATGACTGTTGCACTTTTCCAGGATTGGGGGAAAAAGTTGTTGCTCAGTGCTGCATTGAAGATGGCAGTGAGCAAAACTATGAGATAAGGGGAGAAGAGTTTGATAACTCTATTAGCGATCCCGTCGGGACCTGGGGCTTTCCTGAGGTGAAGATCCTTGATCACTTTCCGGACTTCGTCCACCGTGATTGGGGCGATAGGCTGGTCTGGGTGTTCAGAGGGTGGGTTCTTCTTATATGTTTGCTTTCGACCTCGGCGTCCACCTTCTTGAGGTGGCGCTGATCTACTGGCAAGGTGCTGGGCGTACATTGAGCCTCGAGACTGTCGGCCAGGCACTCGGACTTCTCGTCGTCGTCAAAGGCGGGCCCTTGATTTGGACGAGTGAGTGGAGGCATGGAGGAGATTTTGTCTGATTTAAGTTTCCGTTGGAGATGCCAAAAGGCCAAGTGACTCGGTTCAAGTTCCCCTAGGAACTTGTTCCAGCGAGCGTCTCGCAGGTCTTTCATGCGGTATCTCAGCTTGCGCTGGAGTGACCTCAGAAAGGTGCGGTTCGCTTCAGTCGGGTGAGCTCTATGCGCTCGGAGGGCGGCGTTCTTTTCCGTCACCAGTTCACGCACGTCATCGGGAAGTTTCCAGCGATGGTCTTCCATCACCGGAACTTGTCGTGAACAGGCGTCCACGGCTGACTGTACGTGAGCTGTGAGGGAATCGACCGCCTTTTGAGTGTCGGCTGCCGACTCTATGAGGGGCGGGATACTATCTAAGTGAACAGATGAAGAGGACTTGAGGAGTTCCTCCAGTTTTCTGTAGGCCTAGGTCTCGCCATTGACCGGTTAAGTAGCAAAAGTTCCCGGAACTCACGCTACGAGAGACAATAAAAATTAAAAAAACGCATTTATAATTTTAATAAATATTTTATATCGTCAGAACTAGGGTTCGCCAGGATACTGTTACACAGACCCACATCCTGGCTACATCCAAACATAGTTCTTCTGACATCTTTGTAAACAGAGATTTTTAGAGTAATCATCACGGAACAGTATCACTTATACTCTGTGGTTAGATTTTCGTTGTCATTGACGTAAAGATTCAATTTCAAACATTATAAAGGAGTATTGTCATGTACAACAAAACAAGTATTTATTGACGCGGTTATTTCATGTTAAATAGGTACTTTGGTTTTAGTGCTTAAACTTTCCCAGATATCATGACTGAGCTAAAAGCTAAAAAGCGTAAACTTATTGAGGAAAACGGTTCAGAACCACCAGGTAAAATATTTTAATGTAACCTCAAAAAGGTTGCTTAGCCTTGTACACTGTTAAAGTATTTTTATTTTCTAGAATCTACGCCGAAATTTATGAATATATTGTGCCCATATTTGGATACTATAAACAGACATGTTTTGGATTTCGACTTTGAAAAGTTGTGCTCTGTTTCATTGACCAGGATAAATGTTTATGCTTGTTTAGTCTGCGGAAAATATTTCCAGGTAATGCTATATCTTAGTATCTTACTTTTTCTTATTAAGTTTATGTATTGATATCTATATTTAATGTAAGCGACAGCCGGTAACTTCTTATATGTTTAATTTGCACTTATCCACTAATAATACCCATTTTCTAAAGTATGTTTCAAAACAGTTTTGATATTTATCAGGTCATTCAATTTCAAGGAAAAAGATTTTACTATTCTCCATACTGAAGTATAAACACATTGTTAATAATTTCAGGGCAGAGGCACCAATACCCATGCATATACCCACTCTGTTGCCGATGGGCACCATGTATTCCTTAATCTGCATACATTGAAATTTTATTGTTTGCCTGATAACTATGAAGTTATTGGTAAGTTTATTTATTATTTAATTAATTTATTAAAATAAATATCCTCACGCCTTCCCACAAGGGTCCCCGAAGGGGTAGGCAGAGGTGTATAGGTAATACCCACACACCCACTTTCCGCCAGAGGTATATTAGGTGCCAACGTGACAGATGGCGAGTCCATCGCCGTTACTCCAGCACGACTATACATACGCCTTTGAATTTCTTCTCAGACGTATGCAGGTTTCCTCTCGATGTTTTCCTTCACCGTTCAGCTCGTGGTGTGACTAATCACTGTACTTAAGTTCAGAAAAACTCATTGGTACAGTCGGGATTCGAACTTGCGATCTTTGCGTCGCAGGCAACTGCTCGAACCACTCGGCCACCACGGCTACTCTACTATTTATTAAAATATACAGAGTTAATAATGTTTTGGTTGTCAGTGTTTTTAAACTTATATTAAGTTTGACTAAACACTAGGTTCTCACAACAGAAATTCTATATGCAAGTAAACATGTTTCTAATTAGAAGGTAGATAAGTGTACATGTACTGGTGTATATCAACTTTATGCTTGGATTCTTATCGTTATATAATCTACCTAATTGTATCTATAAATCTTCCTAGACCAATATATTGTACACTCAATGAAAGGCATATCAGGAACTAAAAACTGGCAAGATTGATGAATGTGGATGAAGCAAAAAGGGGTTAGTAAGTCAATGAGAGAAGTTGTAGGTACTCTATAACTTAGTTTCCTTTTTAAGACAAATATTTTTTAATTTTAAAAGAAAAATAATGGGAACCTGCATTTCCCATAAACTATACTATAAACAACTTCGGCCCTGGAGAGTACAGCATAGAGTTCTTGTATGAAAAGATTCCTGTTTGGTCAGCCGCGCAAGAGCTTACCACTGGCCACTGGTTTTGCAAGTGTCCATAGGCAGTGATAACGGCTTACCAGCAGGTGGACCGCATGCTTGTTTCCCACCTTTGTGGTATAAAAAATGCTTCAAATTCTTAATGCATTTTTTAGATTCATCCCTCAATGACATAAAATATGTCCTGAATCCCATATTTACACCAGAGCAGATATGTCAAATGGATGAGAACACCAAAATGTCAAGGGCTATTGATGGCACCATGTACATGCCAGGAATAGTTGGTCTTAATAACATCAAGGCTAATGATTACTGCAATGTTATCTTACAGGTAATAAGGTGTTATCTACTTTTATCCCTTGTAATATGATGCAATTACTGTTATACCATATACAAGGTAGTCATGTATAACTTTTTTTCCATTAAAATTTTATTATGAGATTGAACCTTTAGTTTGACCTAGATAAGGAATTCATATTCATTTTCCCCCATGGGACAGGCTTTGCCTAGTGTGGGGGTCAGTTAAAAATGTTTATTTTTAAAATATTTTGGAAAATAAATTATATTATTATTATATGTAGCTTTTTTTTGGTAGTAATAGTTTAAAATTTGATACCTTTATGAATAGGTAACTCCCAAATTGGGAATAATGTTATTAATTAATCATATAATTGCAATTTGACATTAAATGTCTGTCACTATCTCTTTATTTCTTCCAGTGCCTTTCTCATGTAAGACCACTTCGCAATTACTTTCTTCGCGAGGAAAATTATGCCGAAGTAAAAAGGCCACCAGGTGATTCTTCTTTCCTCCTAGTCCAGCGGTTTGGAGAGCTGCTTCGGAAACTATGGAATCCACGAGCATTTAAAGCTCATGTGTCCCCTCATGAGATGTTGCAGGCTGTTGTCCTTTGGTCTAAAAAGAGATTCCAGTTTATTCAGCAGAGTAAGAACACATATTGCATTATTTTCAGGTCTTCTTTAGGATTTCATACACATATTAATGGTGCCAATGTTACATTATTCACTGTCAGGACTTAATTTACACATCCATTAATTTATTATTGTCCTACTTCAGCATTTTTCTACCCTTATGTTGCGTGAAATAACTGCTTAACTTCAAAAGTTTCTTGACATTGCAGGTGACTACTTAGATCAAACTTTTAGTACTGTTTTTTTGCCTCACCAGTTCGTAAAACCTACATATTTTTTTTATAATTTTTACAATGACTGCCAGCCAATTCGCCCCTGTGTTTTAAGTTTAATGAAGTAAGATCCATACAATCCCTTGTCCACAGGTGATCCAATAGACTTTATGTCCTGGTTTTTGAATTCTCTACACATGGCACTGAATGGTACAAAGAAACCGAACAGTTCTATCATTTACAAATCATTCCTTGGACACATGAGGATATACACAAGGTAATAAAGTATCTACACTTGTTCAAGACATTAACTCACATGAGCCCTGCTGTCTTAATAATACAATACACATTTGTGGACTGGCCAACACTAGCATTGAACAGAAACACTTGGAAATCATGGGGATCATCTAACATCATCGTCATATATATATATATATATATCTTTACGCCTTAACATAAGGTTATCCGAAGGGGTAGGCAGAGCTTTGTAGCCAGTACTTACGGAAACACTTTTCGCCGGAGATGTATTTTGGGTGTCAACCTAACTGATGGCAAGTTATATGTAAAAGCGAGTAATGTAATCAGCTTTTGAGTTCCAAGAATCCATAGGCGGTGGTAGCCGACATTAGGAAGGCCGTATCTACATGTCTTAAACTTTCCCTGTAAATTAATTATAATAATAGATGTATAAAGGGTTTTGTGTTCTTAGAAAATTGCCACCGCCTGATGCGGACGATGCAGCGAAAGTTGATCTAACGAGTGAGGAGTACAATGAGATGATCACCGAGTCGCCATTCCTATATCTCACGTGTGATCTTCCACCAACGCCATTGTTCACCGATGAGTTTAGGGAAAATATTATTCCGCAGGTCAGCAATACTTCCGTCCATCTTGATACATAACATGTAACTAGGTATTTCAAACATAAGAAAAAGTTGTGACTTATATGAGAGTGCTTTTAGCTATTCAGCCAGACACATCAAAAATAATCTTTTGTTTTTTTAAATCATTTGCTGTCTGAATGTCAGACTCGTCCTCCATTCAACCGATTCCATTGTTATCCCAGAGTAAAATAGTATCTAACCTAAGTAATCACAAACTATTATAGAACCATGCTGCTACAATGGATTAACGATTGGTTTTTTTACTGGCATAGTAGCATAGTTTTTGAGGGAGGGAGGGCACAACGGTTAATTGCCGTTCGAATTCGGAGCAGCCCGACTGGTACCATTACCTCCACCTTACAGAAGATCGCAGCTAAATGGCATTACCCTCGGGTGTGTCGTGTTCCTGTGGTGAGTAAGGTCGCCAGGCTCCAAGAGGAAGCGGTGTGTCGGCAGCACAGGACCAGTGGTGCAATTCCGCCGTGGTGGTGACCAGGCGCGGCATGTCGGTGCGGTTGTTAGGGAGACCCGGTGAAACGGCTGTCCGCTGGCCGCCCGCATATAGTAGGGGTCCCGAACCCAGGGATCACCTAATCTCCGCCCTGGGAGGCTGACCCGCACATGTGTGTAAAGTCCTTGGTGTAGTGGTCGTGCCGGAGGAGGAGACCGGAGTGGACCCGGCCGCTGCATCAGGGGGGGATCGGGGGCCCTTCCGACTTCCGCTCCGGCAATCCGCACTACCTGTACATCACTGCGGCGGATTGAGACTGCGCTTTGTCCTCTTTGATGCCGACACAACGATTCCTCTTCTTCCTTTTCAGCACCCTTAGAAATCTAAAATGGCCAAATTTAAAAATAGTAGAAGTTTCCCAGCGGCCTCCCCTTCCATATTAAAAATGGACTTTTGCAACATCAGGGGACTTCATTCTAATCTAAATGCAGTCCACCAACACCTTGAGACGACACAGCCGACTCTGCTATTTCTGACGGAGACGCAGATATCCTGCCCTGATGATACATCGTACCTGAACTACCCCGGGTACAAGATGGAACACAATTTTGTGCGCCGCGCCGGGGTATGTATGTACTTCCGGGAGGATATTTGCTGTCGACGTCTCCACGGCCTTGAAGACAGAGACCTGTCAATTTTGTGGGTGCGCGTAGACTATGGTGGCAACACCCGAATCTACGCGTGCCTTTACAGGTCCCATAGCGGTGACACAGACACAGTTCGCCTATTTGAGCACCTGCAATCGACAACGGACAAAGTACTTGAGCAGTACCCCTCCGCGGAGTTGGTGGTTTTAGGAGATTTTAACGCTCACCATGTTGAGTGGCTTGGCTCTCGGTCCACTGACTGCGCGGGGAGGGCTGCTTACGAGCTTGCCCTGGCTTATGGCTTCTCGCAGCTGGTACACGAACCAACCAGAATACCTGATATCGAGGGCCATACAAGCTCTTTACTGGACCTTCTGCTGACCACGCGACCGGACAGCTATTCCATCTCGGTGGGTGCGCCGCTTGGCACATCCGACCACTGTCTGGTCCGGACGCAAGTGCCGTGCGCAAAGGCCGAAGTGCCCCGACCCCCGGGGCGGCGGCGCATGTGGCACTACAAGGCAGCAGACTGGGATGGATTGCGTGAGTTTTACGCATCGTACCCGTGGAGGCAGATCTGCTTTGCATCAGAAGATCCAGACCCCTGTGCAGCAGCCGTCGCTGAGACGATACTGGCGGGAATGGAATGCTACATCCCAAACTCGCTAGTAGCTACAGGGGTAAAGAAACAGCCGTGGTTTAATAAGCCCTGCAAGGAAGCTAAATTATCCAAGCAAGCCTTGTATGAGGCGTGGACCACGGCTCGATCCAATCTGGACCCCAACATATCTGATGCAAAGCGGAAACTTAATGCTGCCTCGAGGCACTGTAAGCGAGCGATTGCCAGGGCGAAATTCGATTTCGTCGGCAGAATTGGTAAGAGACTCGCTAGCTACCCTTCTGGCAGCCGTGCTTTTTGGTCCCTTGCCAAGGCTGCTGAGGGAAACTTTTGCCAGTCGTCCCTACCACCACTCCGTAAGCCGGATGGTAACTTGGCCCACAGTGCCAAAGAGAAAGCGGATCTATTGGGCTCTCTCTTTGCCTCGAACTCGACTATGGATGACGGAGGCGCCACACCGCCCACTATCCTGCGGTGTGAGAACTCTATGCCGGAGATAAGCATAACCCAACGGGAGGTCCGGCGGGAGATGCTGTCTCTGGACGTCCATAAGTCGAGCGGGCCAGACGGTATTCCGGCAGTGGTGCTTAAGCAGTGTGCTCCTGAACTGTGTCCTGTTTTGACGCGCCTATTCGCGCTTTCCTACTCCACCCAAAAAGTCCCAACTTCGTGGAAGACCGCCCACGTGCACCCAGTGCCCAAAAAGGGCGATAGATCAGACCCATCGAATTACAGGCCGATCGCCATCACCTCCCTCCTCTCCAAAATTATGGAGCGAGTGATTAACACGCAACTCCTGCGATATCTAGAGGGTTACGGTTTGTTGAGTGACCAACAGTATGGCTTCCGCCACAGTCGCTCAACGGGTGACCTTCTAGTATATCTCACGCACCGTTGGTCACTCGCCATTGAGAGTCAAGGTGAGGCATTAGCTGTTAGCTTGGATGTGGCGAAAGCGTTCGATCGGGTCTGGCATCGCGGTCTTCTATCGAAGCTTCCATCCTACGGACTGCCAGAGGGATTATGCAAATGGGTCGCCAGCTTTCTGTCCAGCAGATGCATAAGAGCCGTCGTTGACGGTAGCTGCTCCGAAAGCATGGAAATTAATGCTGGCGTCCCGCAAGGCTCTGTGTTGTCCCCGACTCTGTTTCTTCTGCATATTAATGACATGCTTTCTATTGAAGGCATTCATTGCTATGCAGACGACAGCACTGGGGACACTTACTACACGGGCCGTGCTAATCTCCCTCGTTCCACTGTGGAGGAAAGTCGCGAACGACTTGTGTCTGAAATCGAGAGTACACTTCGCAGTGTCTCCGATTGGGGTCGACTAAACCTAGTTCACTTCAACCCCACTAAGACACAAGTTTGCGCGTTCACCGCAAAAAAAACTCCATTCGCTGTGGCTCCACAATTCCAGAACACTCCCCTGAACATCTCGGAGAGCATTAGGATCCTTGGGGTCGATATTTCTAGCGACGTTCAGTTCCGTGGTCATTTAGAGGACAAGGCTAAGCTGGCGTCGAGGAAGCTCGGTGTGCTCAACAGAGCTAAGCAGTACTTCACACCGCAACAAAGGCTGCAACTTTATAAGTCGCAAGTTCGGCCACATATGGAGTACTGCTGCCACCTGTGGGCTGGAGCCCCTGGATACCAGCTTGGGCCTTTTGACGCGGTTCAGAAACGCGCCGCTAGAATTGTCGACGATCCCATGCTCACAAGCGGCTTGGAATCACTAAGTCTGAGGAGAGACTTTGCCTCCCTGTGTGTGTTCTACCGCTTGTATAACGGGGAGTGTTCTGCAGAATTGTTCGATATGATGCCCACTTCCACCTTCTACCACCGCACCTCTCGCCATCGACGGGGAATTCATCCCCATACCTTGGAACCACAAAGGTCTCGCACTGTGCGCTTCCAAAGAAGTTTTCTTCCGCGAACGCTCAGGCTGTGGAATGAGCTCCCCGTTGAGGTTTTCCCTGGAGAGTACAGCATGGAGTTCTTCAAGAAGGGTGTGAAAAGATTCCTGCAGGGTCGGCAACGCGCGAGTGATACCCCTGGTGTTGCAAGCGTCCATAGGCGGCGGTAACCGCTTACCATCAGGCGGACCGCATGCTTGTTTGCCACCCAAGTGGTATAAAAAAAAAAAAAAAAAAAAAAAAAATAGTAAATTGGGATCATAGTTATCTAGATCATACTTTGTTTAAAAAGAAAAAAAAATATGTTTTTAGGTGAATCTCTACCAACTGCTTTCAAAGTTCAACGGCCAGACATCTAAGGAGTATAAAACATATAAAGAGAATTTCCTAAAAAGATTTGAAATCACACAGTTACCACCATACTTGATTTTGTACATCAAACGATTTACCAAAAATACTTTCTTTGTGGAGAAGAATCCTACGGTAGTTAATTTTCCGGTGAAGTAAGTATTATTTGAATAGAAAAAATATAATATAGTATATACGCATATGTAGTATATGCGCTATCAAACAGCTTTTAAATAGCCCATACCTAAGAGACGCCTGTGAGTTTTGAGTGTACATTTCATGTCTGTACTAATGAGTATTTGAACTTATGCAGTGTCAGACTGGCCATACTTTAGTCAACGCCATTGGTATTTGATCCTACCTAAGTCCTGTCCTACGTACATGGCGCATCCCGGGTAATTTCCGACCAATTTAGTATATTTTTACCTGGACATAAGTTCTTATATTATATGTTATATACTTATATTATATTATGGTGATCACAAAATGCCCTTTATATGTATGTAGTAAGTAGGCTAAAAATAAATGTTAATCAAATTTTCTCAGAAACGTGGATTTCGGCGATATCCTCACTCCTGAAATCAAAGCGAAACACAACGGAAAGACAACATACGAGTTAGTTGGGAACATAGTCCACGACGGTACCCCTGAGAAGGGTACTTATAGAGCGCACGTTTTACATAAACCAACGCAACAGTGGTAAGTGATACAGCTGTACATTACATACCCAACTGACCATTTGAGCCATATTCTAGGAGGGTAAAATAATTGCTGAACAATTATATTTGTCAGACAATACTTCAAGAGTGTTTATGTCTGCGACACAGATTACAACTACTGCACTATCGCATATATTTATACTTAATAGTAGTCTTACTATTTTTATGTTCCTTTTATAAACATATAAAATATATTTCTGGGCGGGTATTACCTATACACCTCTGCCTACCCCTTCGGGGACCCTTGTGGGAAGGCGTGAGGATATATTATTATTGATAATATAATGAAATGGTTAAATTGGAAATACAGACATAGGCTAGAGAACTGGTCAATACATTGAATGATAAAGATAATATCCAAAACAAAATGTAATGTGCTTCTATGGTTCCAGGTATGAAATGCAGGACCTCCATGTCACAAGTATATTGCCACAAATGATAACACTCACAGAAGCTTATATTCAGATTTATGAACTAAATCAAGACTGAGGTCTACTATTATGTATTAGAAATAATTATAATAAAATAAGTAACAAATTCAGATGTGTGTATTTATTTATTGAATATACTAATTAATTATATTTGAGAATCCCATAATCATTAACAAACTGTGGCCTTGGAATGACCTTTATACTTAAAAGCAATATTTAATTTAGTTAGAATAATATATTATCAGTAACATAAAATTGCATTTACTATTTGACACAGTTTGGGACATGATTGGCCTATATAAAAAGCATCTATTACGTTAGACAATATCTGTAGATAGTTCAAGTTTATTAATCGGGATTTAGCTGATGTCTACCTGTCAAATATCCTCAATTTTTTTCATTTAACAATACTGGGTATGTATCAAGTACCGTTCACTGGAAAATGGAAATGGCCAGTAAAATGTTGCATTTAAATTTGTCTAAAATTCAAGTAGTCAAGTAAACAAAAGTGAACTATCTACAGCGTTTGCGGCAGGTTAGTGGCTCTCGCCCTTTTTGCCAGCCACCCTCTTGAACTCTCCCATATTTGTCGTAGAAATGGGCGAGCCGTAGAAAGCGAGGTGGTCGATCTGTGTCACTTCATCACCAGACTGGTTGTCTTTTATGAACAGCTGAATATTCTGTACGTTTTGGAACTTGACGAACTTCAGTGGAATGGGATTGCCTTCCAAGTCGCTTGGAGATAACCTGAAAACATATACTTAAGTTACTTAGATAACGCTAAATTAAAGATACACATCAACTCTATTGAATTATCAATCACATATTAAAAAACATGCCATTACCATCAAAATCAAAATCAAAATCTTTTTATTTCGCATAGGCCCAGGTGGGCACTTATAAAACGTCGAAAAAGAAGAAGCACGGGTCGGGTTGGTCGCTTCCATGGAGAAGAACCGGCAAAAAAACTCCATAGTTACTCTTTTCAAATCATTAGGTATATACAATAATAATATTTTTTCGTTACAGCAATAGTACCCAAGTATGGGGAACAAACTAAACATCAACAAAACATCAAAACTTTCTAAAGGTTTTGTCTTGACTACTTAGGAAGCTATATATTTAGGTTTGCTTATACATATAACCACAAGTCCCTCGCAATGTAGGCAGAGGTTCTTTAGAACCAGTTCATTTTAGACTAACAGATTTGCATCCATCCATTTGTTTATAGGCAAAGTATATATTAATTATTTTCACTAGTTGTAACTGAGAATAAACATAAAGCAAATAGGAATTATTCTTACTCCAAATCTTGAATTGACATGTTGCCAGCTGCCTGGTCAAAGTCCAATGTTCTCGGTTGATTGATGAACAGTTTGATGAATTTGGGTCCTTTGTCAGCTGGTGCTTTGATCTTCAATGAGTGTAGTTTAACCAACTGAAATAGAGTAACATGATTTGAACAAGTACACATATGTATTCTAAACAAATCTAAACAAACAGAAAGAGAGGTAGGGCATAACGGGTTTCCCGTTCGAATTTGGAGCTGCCCGACTGGGGCAGGACCTCCACCTTATAGAAGTCCATAGCCAAATAACAATTTTTTTTGTGTGTTCCTATGTGGTGAATAAGGTTTCCAGTAATGAGCTCCTTGGAGATGGGGAGGATTGTTATTTAGCATAATGGGACTAATTGTATGCCTGTATGACACTCTTATTGTATTAAAAAAAAAAATTACAAACACTATACTTACATATGCATGTATTAAAATTTTTCCAAGTGTAAGTTTCATTAGTGTTAGTGTACTATATGTGTGAGAAAATAGAGAAAACATCAAGGATCATAAAATATACATATTCCATACCTGGTTGAAAGAAATGTTGATAATGAGCTGTTCATCACAATCACTGGCTAAGTAACCTCCGCCAGAAGTCAGGCCATGAGCAAGTGGGTGGTTATCTGCTTCATTCAAGCATTCACACTCACTCTTGATTATGAATGTTCCAAGGTCCATCTAGCAAAAAAAAATAGCATTATGTTGATATATATGTATATTATTTATGCTGTATTCAGGTGGGCAATTTTTTTTATGAAACCTATAGCAAACACTGCAACCCACACTGAGCTTGATTGTGTGTGTTAAGTATCACAATCATCCCACTGTTGGGCATAAGTCTTCTGTGATCTCAAGTTCTTTCCAACTCACAGATGTATATAATTTTATTAAATAACATTGATAAAATTGCCAAGTAGAGTTAGTGGTCTGAGAAGTTGCCTGCAACATTATGAATGCAAGACCAAATCCTACTGTACCAATGAGTTTTTCTAAACTTAAGTACAGTGATTAGTCACTTCATGTTCATGTTATTTTTCACTTATGTTTTCCTTATGCATTTAAATGTTGTATTTATATTTACATGTCCTGCAACAGCACCATCATCATCTCCTGCATCTTCTGTGCCATAGTATTGTCTAACTTTATTCTCAAGTGTTGCAGAATCTGCACCCTGTAGTCGGTCAATTTTTGTCTGTAACATAAATTTAAATTATTTGTCATACATAAAATAGCCCTTACCACCATTCTTCAAACAAAACCTGATGTGACAAGACACTGCAAAACTATTTTTTATTTGGTTGCCAGTCTTATATTCAAGCTTCTTCAGACTTATTTATTCTGAATTTCAGAAAATTTCTGAAAAATATCCAAATGGCTTAGATAGGGCTTATATGCAGTGATTAGATCATGAGCTTGGCAATGAAGAAAAAACATTAAGAGAAAACCTACATGTTACAGAAGAAGTTTGTTTAATTGTGCTTGAGAAATAGCAATGAAGTCACTATCTGTCCTATTGGCACCTAAAATACATAAGTGGGTGTGTGAGTACTACCAAGCTACCAACACACCTCTGCCTACCCCTTTAGGGATCCTTGTAGGTAGGCGTAAATAAATATATATGAAGACAAAGTCTATAACTAACTCTGTTCCTGTAGAATATGAACGTGGGCATAGCACTGATGCCCTGAGCACCGGCAGTCTCCGCACATCTGTCGACGTCAACCTTCAGAAACACCGCCCTCGGGAACTTCGCTGGAAGCTGTTCGAAGAATGGCGCAATCCTCTGACAAGGCGGACACCTTCAAACACAGAACCAAAACAATATATACACAACGAAATCACAAACACACGATGACTTGAGCTTTTCAACAGTCAGGTTATTACTATAGAATTAACTTACCACGTAGCTGTAAAGTCTACAACGACAAGCTTTGTGCCTGCGTTTGTGAGTTCCGATTGGAAATGAGCTTCGTTTTCAATTATTGTAGCCAAACCCATGTTTACTTTTACTTTTCCTACGTACGATATTTAAGTAGAAATCCGAAATGACA
The DNA here is from genome assembly GCA_945859725.1 of Drepana falcataria. Lineage (NCBI taxonomy): Eukaryota > Metazoa > Arthropoda > Insecta > Lepidoptera > Drepanidae > Drepana > Drepana falcataria. Next base: position 10,414,643 of record OX243927.1, on the reverse strand, counting down.
ACATACAGACGAGAGAATGATACTTCAATTTACTTCAATCAATCAAAATGGTTGATTGATACATACCAGTATTGCCATTAAATAAATATAAAACTTTTTTAATTTTTTGTGCAGTAGTAACGGCATAGGCACTACCATTTCAGTCTCCTATATTTAAAAGTGTCACCATGAAAATGGCTAGTATTCCATAATTCAATGTATAACATAAAAACTACTTATTAAATAGGAAAAAGGGTCGTATGAAACAAAATTATAAACTTATATAACTCTCTAGTCTATAATAAAATGTAAAGTACAAACAGATTTTATTTTTCTATACACCTCCCCGCTATGTCCTGAAATGATACAGGCAATAATACTTTTCATCGGAAATAGAAAATACGAGGTATAAATGCCTCTGTCTCAATTTGTTTTAGGTTTATGGCTTTAAGCCTCATGATGATTTACATTCATTTGTTTTATTTTATTATTCAATAGGATCATCTAGTATGTAAAGTTCGGAATCGTATGAATAATTGTTACACCATTGTTTGATAATTATGTAGATGGAATTTTATGGAAGGATATTCAAATCGAATGCTTTTGCTGTAGGTACACATGTAGGTACTTAAAGGTATCCAGGAAATAATGGATGTTTATAGCCGTGGCGTCGACGGTGAATCATGGCCTGCGGCGTAGTACTTTATTTGCAGCTTATCCCTGCAATAACTCACAGACGATCACGGAATAAGAACAATTCATTATAATATTCTCGGGACTGTGGATTTAAGATCACTTTAGCAGTCTATTTTGAGCACGTTTAATTTAATTTGTTCCCGTTATAGATTTTCTTGAACCTTCCTCATAAACTTCTTGGTATTTTAATTTTGTTCCGACAACTTTTCTCCGTCTTTAAGAATTACATATAATATTATGCACAATCACACCAACATAAAGCACAATTACCTTGTGAATCTCTCCATTTCGTATTCGATCTTCGATTGTTATGCATCCTCTGTAGCACCGCCTCTGGATTTAATATTGAATTATGACCTACTTTATTACGGTCAAGAGTACCCTAAACCAAAAAGCATGTATGAAGAGAATAATGAAAGTGGACGAAGCGAAAGAAGTATGTAAGGATCGTAGCAAGTGGAAAGAAGTGGTCTCTGCCTACCCCTACGGGAAAGAGGCGTGATTATATGTATGTATGTATTTACTACTTATGAACTACTGGTGCATTCTTGCTAACATATTTATTACCTACGTAATAACACAGTCAAAATTTTACTTTATGTTGTAAATAATAAGAAACTAGCGAGCATGTACGAAGTGACTGATGAATGTGGGTGAAGCGAAAGAGGTCTGTAAGAATACCGAGCACTGACACTAAGCTCTCTCTACCTACCCCTTGAGGCACTCAGTTGTCTCAGGTGCGTTGTAGGATCAGTTGCTATAATGATTTTATTAGGCGCTAACCTAGGGACACCTCATTAAATAATAATATAATAATAAAATAATAATTATATTATTATTTAAAGAGGTGTCCCTAGGTTAGCGCCTAATTTTAACACCTAAAGCTAACACCTCTTTAGACGCTAAAAATATGTCAAAATACAAATCCCTACGAATACAAGTAAAGTTAATACTCTTTTAAATTAAAAACCACTTTTCCTACAAATCAATGTAATTGAAAACAAATGAATTTCACGCGAGGTTGACTAAACGATTAAAAGCGTATCCAGATTGTTTGTATCTGTGTAGGGCTTTATTTGAAAATGATTGTTACTTCGGGCATGTCTGTAAGATACTTATCTTTATTTTCATCCGGACTTTAGCCTGTATATAAAAGCACTTGACACAAGAGGAACATTCTTAGTTTAACAGCAGGCGCTGAAGTGTTTGCATGTAAAAAATTCGGGTTAAATTTAAAAAATGGCATCACTACGTATTTCATCTTTTAAGATTTTTGCCGCGTAAATAATGAAATGTCCATTTTTATTTTTTATTTTGATTTGCCTAATTTCGGTGAAAGGGCATATTAACAATTTATCAAGCAATGCCAAGTTAGATCCAGAATTATTACAACTTTTAAAGGATTTGCCAGTAGCATCCAACTTGAGCTACTACGTGGACGCTTTGGAGCGCGTTGTCATGTTTTGTCTGAAGCACGAACATTATATTGATATTAATTTTGCATTTGGATTATTTTTGATTAATGGTATGCTTTAGAGTATATTTTTTGTTGAGTTCCTAGGTATATAAATTAATAAAACGTTAAGAGTCTTGTTGGCCAAAAATAGGATAGTATTAGTATTTTTCTGAGTTTTCCGGAACTTATGAAGGTGCAGTGATTTATCACATCATGATCTTATCGGTAAAGGAAAAGAAACAACATAGGGAAACAAGGATCTGTTTGATAAGACATCAAAGGCATGCACATTGCTCAGCCATGTTTGAGAGATGGTGTCGGACTCGCCTATCACGTTGTCACATAAATACATCCCTTTGGGTACTCGTTTTGGAAGACGTGAAGATAAACGTGGAGTATTTATATTTAATAATTATTATTGTATAATAAATAATATAATATATATTTCTATAATTAGTCACACCACGAGCTTTACGGTGAAGGAAAACATCGAGAGTAACCTACATACGTCTGAGAAGATATTCAAAGGCGTATGTATAGTCGTGCACGTCACGTTGGCACCTAATATATCTCTGGCGGAAAGTGGGTGTGTGGGTATTACCTATACACCTCTGCCTACCCCTTCGGGGACCCTTGTGGGAGGGCGTGAGGATATAATAATATAATATAATAAATAAACGTACAGCTCGTGGTGTGATTAACTGTACTTAAGTTCAGAAAAACTCATTGGTACAGTCGGGATTCGAGGCAACTGCTCGAACCACTCGGCCACCACGGCTTTTTTTTTATTATTATTATTACTACCTTTATAATCGATTCGTATGTCCACGTCGTCTCACATTCAGGACGAACTACTTTAATTTTAATATTCCAGTCCATCTGCGGCCAATTTTGAAGGAAAAAGATGATCGCCTTCCCGAACCCCTGCGTAAGGATATCGAGCAACTTTTAAATAATAACGATAAGATATTGGAATATTTCCATGCCATGGTCAGTGAGGACCGAGACCCAAGGAACAGGTTGATAAAACAAAGTGAGTAATGTACCTACATTAACATTAGTATTCGTATGCAGAAGAGAGTATCTATCATATAATTTCAGACTGAAAGATCTCTTTCGGTTCATGGACGTTTAAGACTCTCTTCGTAGGTCTAAAATTTACACCGATAATATTAAATGATTGTATGTCTTACTCCTTTTGTGTCCAGTCGCATCACTATTCGTCGAATCAGTTTGGATCAGAAGATTACCAAAGTTCCACACACGGCTTTTCGAATATCCACATCGTGTAGTTAAACATCGTTTTGAGTGGAGGTCTTACACGGAAAAGCTAGAAGACATAGAACATTGGATACCACAGCCTGAACAATCGGGTATGTTCGTATTTTTGATGTGAAACATCTATAGCCGCACGTAAAACCGATTTATGGCGTGGCGACGCATGCCGTGGCGACGCGTCGCCATACTTCAGTTACCATCGACCAATTGTCACAGTAATACCGTCCTCAGAGGAAACATCGAATATAACTATTACCGAAGTCGACGACGTTACGAATTAAGTAGTAACGATTTGAAATAAATTCGTAAATTTTTGTATTTATTGAAAATAAATGTTTATTCAATAAATAGTCATCGTTATCTAGAAAAAAAAAACGTAATATTTTATTTTATCATTATGACATATTTAGTTCCTATCACAATCTGTTCTTTTCTGTATATTACTTTTACAAAATAATGTCGATGTTTCACATCTGCCAGGCGACCCGTGACGGTTCACATTTATTTTTTATGTTGTAATTGTACTTGAGAACAATAAAAACAATTGAGCAGAGATGACGGAAATGAATCGGACATTATTAAAAGGGGAGGCCAGGGTGCGGTAGACCGAGAATGTATCACACAAAACAAGTGGAAACGGAAACAGCTCTCGGGCAAATAGAGGCAGTAGAAAGAGGGCAATGAGGCTCTGGATAGAGACACTGGAGAGAGCTTCATCGGTTGTACCAACTATAGTCCTACTAAATTTAAGAACAACTGTAGATGTGTGCGTACTGCTTCTGCGGATGTGTAGACTGTGGTATAAGTTCTCCGGTATAGTTTGTCTTAGTACAGCTGTTGGATCAATCAAGCTTAAAGCCTACTTACAATTAGACTGCAATAAAGGGCATTTATTGTTCAAAGGACATATAGTAAAGCGTGCCTCACGATTTATTATTAACTAGCGACCCGCCCCGGCTTCGCACTGGTCAAAATCCGTTGCGTAGTTTTAAAGATATAAGCATACATAGGGACGGACAGACAGCGACAGCGACTTTGTTTTATACTATGTAGTGAAGCGCTAATTATATGTAGACTTAACGACGACTTCAGAATCCTTGTATCCATATCCTTTGTAAATGGTTATTTCTTTTCTAAGTTGATTATTGTTCTAGAATAAAACATATTTCTCATATATTTTTAAAGGAGCTGATATTCTATCTCTGCCCGAAATTTAATCAAGTTCCCTTTAGTAGTTATTGTGTAAAGAGGTATAAAATCTCCTCACACACTTTTACTATAATAATATCTAATAATAATAGGATTTAAATGTAACGTTGTCCAAAAGTAGTTAGGTACTATATATTTTTTATTTCCAGATAAATGTTTAGCATCGATAGGACGGAACCAAGGTAATCCATTTCAGGCATTCTGGCAGTGTTTTGTTGAAGATCCTTGTCGTTACATTATATTGAATGGTTCTCAATTCGGATACGCTCTCTCTCATAGGTAAGTATAAAAACATTAACGTCTTTTACCCTTGTTTGGGATATAATTTTATAAATACACACCCCATATATAAATGTAATATTAAATACATGCCTTGTGGCATATACTGTCTCGTGATTTTTTTATATATTGTGACTACCCTTTCGCTTTTCTTACCTATTACGACATCTTTGACGTAATAGGTATATTTCATACAAAATTATAGATAGTACTATCGATGAAGACGCGCCCCACTATTCGTCCCTATAGTTTATTGTGTAAGTGTGCAACCTTCCACTTATGTTTGAGTAGTATCGGTACACACTGATCACCTATGAGTAGACACGCACACTACAACTAATACACTCGGGTCATGCTCCCTGCATCCCGCAACCCCCTAGAAATTGGTGGGGCGCGTCTTCTTGGATGGCACTATCTGTATATATTTTATTGTTTTTCAGGTTACTTATGCTTATTAAAGCTAAATATGGCCGCGGCTGCAGTATTTTCTCACCTGAAAAGGACAAGGAACTTGCCAATGATTTGTGCTCACATGCATACTACGAAGCTGAGTCTATTGCTAATAACGGCTATGTGTACACGGATTTACTATACGAATTCAGTACGTATTTACTCTTGAATTGTTACTCCTTGACCTAACTCAGCGTTCAATTAGGAAATCTTACTATAAAATCGAATAGAACATAATTTAACAAAAATATGTATGTATACTTTCAACAATAGTTCAGACTAGCGTATAACAGCAAAATTTAATTTAGTTTTTTTATATCGCTCGGACGCTCAAGGATGGGAACGTCAAGAGTACTCGAAACCGACGACCATGTATGAAGAGACTGATGAATGTGGACGAAGCGAAAGAGGTGTGTAAGTCTAGAGAGAACTGGCGCTCTATACTCTCTGCCTACCCCGTTAGGGAATCGGCGTGATGATATGTATGTATGTATGTATTGTTGTATATACATGTTTAAATAATAAGAATTACATTCCATTGACCAATGTTAGGATAACTAAATTATAGCTGGCATAAGCAATGTGAACAAAATAAATAAAACGTAATTGATCACTACGAAAAAGTAAAGCAGTATGAAATAAATATTATTTTCCAGTTGCATTGTGCAGTATTGACGGTCACATCCAGTTCCTGCATAATTCTTGGCTGACGCACCTCCTTCGGCTACAGACACCTGACGGCTGCTTTGCTGAGTCCTTGAACGAGGAGTTTACGCCAACCAATCAGAGCCTTGAAGCTGAAACTAGGTGGATAATGTCAAAGTTCAATCACACTATACTAGACGGCAGGTGTGACGCACATGTCACTTCTGTATCAGCTGGTACTTTGGCCTCTGCCGTCAGATTTATACTAGAGACTTATTATTAGACCAGTCTACAATCTAAAGGAGCAACGTAATCAGCCTATTTGTATAGATGGTCTGATAGCCAAGTGGTCAGTAATCCTGCCTGTGAAGCTAAAGATCAAGGCTTCGATTCTCGCACTATTTCCAACTTAGTCATGGTTATTATATATCAATTCATTGTAATAATCTTTTATTAATAAATAATGAAGCATTTATTTAATTTAATAAATACCTCACGCCTTCCCACAAGGGTCCCCGAAGGGGTAGGCAGAGGTGTATAGGTAATACCCACACACCCACTTTCCGCCAGAGGTATATTAGGTGCTAACGTGATAGATGGCGAGTCCATCGCCGGTACTCAAGCACGACTATACATACGCCTTTGAATTTCTTCTCAGACGTATGCAGGTTTCCTCTCGATATTTTCCTTCACCGTAAAGCTCGTGGTGTGGCTAAAAACTGTACTTAAGTTCAGAAAAACTCATTGGTACAGTCGGGATTCGAACTAGCGACCTTTTCGTCGCAGGCAACTGCTCGAACCACTCGGCCACCACGGCCTTATATTATATTATAATAAATACCTAGAGAGTCGTGGTGGCTGAGTATTTCGAGTAGTTACCTGAACCCATAGGTTGCAGGTTCGAATCCAGACTATACCAATGAGTTTTGAACTTAAGTACAGTTATTAGTGGCACCACAAGCTTCACGCTTTAGAATGAAAACGTCCGTCGAGAGGAAGCCTGCATGCGTCTGAGAAAAAATGTAAAGACGTAGAAGGCGTATGTATAGATGTGTTTGAGTAACGTCGGTGGAGTCGCCATCTGTCACGTTGGCACCTAAGATATGTCTCGGGCTGTACCTAAGTGGGTGTGTCGGTACTACCTATACACCTCTGCCTACTCCTTCGGGGACCCTTGTGAGAAGCCGTGAAGACATTTATGACCCGTCTCAAGGTAAACGATTACAGCTAGGGGTCCTTGAAGGGAAAGGCTCTGGGAAATAGTTTCCTTCAATTTCGTTGAGTGGTTTTTTCCTAATTACGCTGTCAATTTCAGCTTCGTAAAGTATTGATTGCTTGATATAAAGCGTACTGTGGTCTCTTAACAGATTGAAGTATTGTATTTCATTAAATGCCAAGCGATTTATGAAGACAAATTTGGGCGCGCCACATTAATTTGGGCGTCCAACATTGATATTGACACAGATACAAACCCTTCCTCAATTTTAAGGTCTTCACGTTCAAGTGAAGTGACAAACCGACCGAGTTGACGACCTCGCTATACATACTTATAGAAAATTATATTAATAAAGAGCCAATGTCAACCGGATGGTAGCCATGTTGCTTTGGTGCTACTTCCTGTACGGGAAGTCTCGAGAAATGGCGGTTAAGTTCACTTGTAGCGAATATAAATTTCTGATGTTTGTCTGGACTGCAATGTGCAATGACCTGGTGTGTCCTCTGTATAAACTAGGAACCCTGTTGTCGGGGTCAATATATTGCTTGATGTAGAATAACCATTCGCCGTTTCACAAGCACATACGGCTTTGAATTTATTCTCAAAGCATAAGCAGGTTTCCTATCGAGGCTTCTTTCATCGTATAGCAAGTATAATTTAATTACTGTACATAAGCTAAGAAAATACATTGGTAACGTCGGGGTAATATACGATCATTCCGTTGCAGACGACTGAATACTCGAACCGCTCGGCCACCGCTCGGGTTCTAATACAATCTATCTCGTTTATAATATTACTAGCTGTCCCGCCCAGCTTCGCCCGGGTGAAAAAGTAAAAAGTTGAGTTTCATAAAATCCGTTTTTAGCTGACCTCTACACCGCGTGAGGAATACTCCTACCAAATTTCAACTCAATCGGCCGTATAGTTCCTGAGATTTCGTGATCAGTGAGTTAAAAATGGGATCTCCTATATATATATACATATAAAAAGCATTTGTAGTAATGATATAATAATTATTTATTTTATCGGATATTGGGATCCATTTTTGTTAGTAAACATAGACTTATCAACTAGGTTAGTACAAATATGCAGCATCATGACATGACATGACATGACTGGCACAGCAATGCCGGATGTAATGACAATCTAGCATATGTGCTTTGTACCTAAGAATAGCTGGCTAGGGGCCTTTTGGTCTGGCCGATTTCGGTTAAGCAGCAAAAGTTCCTAGAACTCACCATCAGAGAGGCAATTGAAAAACATCAAGTCTAGCAATTAACGATTAATTATTTTGTGTTATGTTAGCTTATTACTTTTGAGAATACATTTAAGTGTAATAAAGAAAATAGAAAATAGTAGGCGAACGTTGTGCCTACTTTCCATGCCATAAAACTATCCGTGTGATTGGGTATTGATTGAGAGCATATTACGTGGCCATCTAATTAGATGTTATACAAACGTATCACGCAGTCAAATCATTTGTATGTGTGAACGCCATTCATTTAGGTTCAATAGCATTATTGAAGAAAGAAGAACTTGGAATTTGTAAAAGTCAAATTCTGTTCCGTCACTAAACACTATCGATGCCGATATTGAGCATTATTTAGTATTCAATGTAAAGTTTATCATATCGTAAATGTTTCAACCTGTAATTATGTATATATATTTTGTTTATATATAAGCTAGATATATAATGAAGGTGCCGTGCATAAAATGCCGTGGTGGCCGAGTGGTTCGAGCAGTTGCCTGCGACGCAAAGGTCGCAAGTTCGAATCCCGACTGTACCAATGAGTTTTTCTGAACTTAAGTACAGTGATTAGTCACACCACGAGCTTTACGGTGAAGGAAAACATCGAGAGGAAACCTGCATACGTCTGAGAAGAAATTCAAAGGCGTATGTATAGTCGTGCTGGAGTAACGGCGATGGACTCGCCATCTGTCACGTTGGCACCTAATATACCTCTGGCGGAAAGTGGGTGTGTGGGTATTACCTATACACCTCTGCCTACCCCTTCGGGGACCCTTGTGGGAAGGCGTGATGATATATAATAATATATATAATATATATAATGAAGGGCAGTTTGAGAAGGTATATTTGAAGGGTGACATGACATTTAATAAAATGTATGAATTAAGTAAAATGTACGAGTTTTTAGTGAGTAGGTTGACAATGACGAACCGAGTATGCATAGCAACAACTTTTGGGCAACAAATTTAGGCCACACATATCGCTATCTTTACTGATCAAGACGAATACGTTGGTATTGTTTTTATTTCTGCTCTGTGTGTCTGTAAATGTGTGTCATACGATGCGAATAAATTTTCCGTCTGTCTAATGGACGATGCATTAAAGGCTTTACCGTACGATCCGCCGACCTTATATGGTAACATTTTGGGCACCATGCAAACTGTATCAATTAGCATGGCGCGCAACAAAGCCTAATTTGATCGTCATCAAATTAAAATTCGGTGCAAGTTCCCCTGGGAGCATCCATTTCAATTCATTGTCTTCTGTGTAACGGTAACACGCGTCACGTGCATGCATTTTAATACTCCGCTTATTGTATGTGACGGTTCCAATTCTGGCGTGAAGGAATGGCTGCGAAGTACCTGTGTAGACTTCTTTGAGTGGTAGAATCTTTATTTATGGCAATGGTTTGAAAGTAAAGTTCTTTTTCCCGCCTTCCCTGGTCCTCGAAGGGGTAGGAAGTAACAAACCCTTTTTCGCTAAAGATGTTAAGTGCCGATTCCCACGCAAGACTATACAGACGTCTTTGAATTTAATCTCCAACGTATTCAGGTTTTCTCTCGATGGTTTTGTTCATCGTATAGCTCGTGTTTTGATTAATTACTGTACTTAAGGTCAGAAAGACTCATTGGTACAGTCGAGATTCGAAATTGCTAAATTTGTGTTAACGGCAACTACTCGAACCACTCCGCAACAACGGTTCGTAGAATATAGTTAAAAGACGTAATCTTGGGGGTCGATTAATGTGACTTAACAATTTCAATGATTTTAGGGGAAAGGATTAACTGTGATGATTCTAAAATCTATACTTAATATTATAAAACTGAAGATTTTGTTTGTTTGTTTGAACGCGCTAATCTCAAGAACTACTGGTTGGAATTGAAAAAAAAATTGTGTTGGATAGTCCATTTCTCTAGGAAGGCTTTAGGCTATATAACATCACGCTACGACTAAAAGGAGCGAAGCATAAATGAAAAATGTTGAAAGAACGGGAAAAAATATTCCTTTTTGAGAGCTTCCGTTGCGTGCGCTGCGTAAACGGTTTAAGTTACGAAAATATCATGTATGAGCAAATTGTTCCTCTTTAGATGTTCTAAAAAAAAGTCCGCGACAGCATATGTCTATCTTTTAAGATTGACTCACTATAAGCTTTTTTATGGCAATTAAGTCCGCGATGGGCTCCTAAACAACTTAACCGATTTTAAATTAAATTAGCACACCGTGTGCAGTTTGATCCAACTTAAAAGATAGGATAGCTTACATCACCATTGGATCACATCGATCGTGTTTCAGGAAATTTTCCTTTTTTACCTGGGCGAAGCTGGGCGGGACAGCTAGTAAGTACTACATAATTGCAGTGGAATCAGTGAAGGGGACGAACTGACGCCATGTCAAGACGTGATGTTGCAATCATGATTCAATAATGTTCCTGCGAGGTTGATGAAACTTCAGAAGGGACATCTTCTGTAGTGGATATACAATATTTTATACATTTTCTTCAAATAAAAATCATGTCAGCGCATCGAACTCCGGTGCAATCGGATCCCCATTTCCTCTAAGCTGTGGTTATCTATTAATATTAGACGCATCGCATGGTTCTTAAATAATCTAGTGATGATGAAATATGTATTTTTTAAGACAAAGTCATTGTTTCCTCTTAATAAAAATAAAATAAGTTTGCTAAAAGTAGGTACAGGTTCTCGCAACGCGTATTGCAAACGCGTTAATAAAATCACCGGAAATTAATTAAAATTATATTTATATCCCCGTTTTGTAACATTTTATTCTTTCGTTCAGGAAGTATGAAGAACACCAACAATTAATTTTCTACCAATATGTGCCCGATTCAGTGATTGCATGCAATGCATACAGTGACCTTTTTAATGGGACGTATTGTTACGAGTCAGACTGTGTAGGTACTGCGGTTATAGCTGTTTAAGACTTAGACTATCACTACATACGATAAAACATAAGCTCCTCGCCGTGTCCGCTTGCGATACACTTAAAAAGCTACTGAATGGATTTCATGCTGTTTTTACCAATAGACATAGGGCTTATAAAGATTTGAAGAAAAGAAAGTGGAGGCCGAGTGGTTCGAGTAGTTGCCTGCGACACAAAGATCGCAAGTTCGCATTCCGAATGTACCAATGAATTTTTCTGAACTTAACTACAGTGATAAGTCACACCACGAGGTTAACGGTGAAGGAAAACATCGAGAGGAAGCCTGGATACGTCTGCAATTTTAGTGTTGTAGTTAAATTACGTCACTCATGTGTGGATAACATCGCCAATCTAAGTAAAATATTTCACTTTATTTCCCTACTTAGATATTGTTAGAATATTCTTTGCAACTACATTGTCATAATATTTCAAGGTGTTTTTTGAAATTGCGTAGCTTAGGTTGCAATCTGGAACTGATTTTGAAAACAATAGACTTTTGTCTCTGTGTTTACGACATTTATTAACAATTCTAGTAGTGTTCTTAAGGCATATCTTAAACGTAAGAACGCTTTAAACTCTTCCTTATTGTTATTTGAAGATGCAATAATTATGTGCATTTTAATATTGTACGATAATTTACTTGAATTTCAAAATTACGCAAATATTAGTTGTCTTAACGTTTACACTGATTCTCATTATTAACACTATCAATAATCGACCAATATACATTATAATAGTATTTAGTTTAAAATCCAAATATATCGGCTTTGATTGGGAGCTGGGTTAAGTCCCAACCTAAGTGTTATTTTGCCTATGGTAGACTATAAACTGATTCACATACCTACTTATATAGATGTATGTATCGTCTGCCAGGCACGAATATCCGAGCGACTTAAAACAATTTTTTCAAATATAAAAAATTTCCCTTTACAATCTTTCGTTAAACGTGAAACTTGTGGCGACGAATCACTATATTTGAATTTCTACGTTGCTCATTGATAAGCCTCGATGGCTTGAACCAGCTTTTTGAGTTTGTAGCTCAATATTTTGGCGCCCACTAAAATGCGTATAATGATTCAAATATTGAGTAGCAGCGAGAACATTTTAATTAAAGTAACAAGCATTGAACACCTCGTTAGTAGTTGAATTCCCAATTTAACAGCAAGGTAAATGCCATTAACATACGAAGGTTGTTTTGAAGGAATGTCGCCGGCCAACTTGTAATTAGCTCGCTGCAGCCAAGTTGACAGTAGGTACATTGAATACCTACTTTTGATAAGTTATACATACATACTTTCGGTCCTACTAATATAATAAATGCGAAAATTTGTCCGGATTCTTGTGTGTCTATCTTCCGCGCTATTATCTACTAAACGAAATTAGGTGAAATTTGACACAAAGATAGACTATTAATTAGCTAGACTAACTCAGGAAATATTATACCAGAAAAAAATCCTTCAAATTTTACGCGTGTGAAAACGCGGTACACATCTTGTAAGTTTTAATACTGCTCTACGAGATAATTGATAAAGCCTAATTATTCTAAATGTTCTAGAAGTATGTTTAAACCTTTCGGTTGATCTGTAGCAGAACATAGATGACAATCAAGTATTTCTCCCGCTTGATGGCAAATATCACTTTAGAGCCGGAATAGTCTGTTCAGAAAGAACCAGTAGAAAGAACAAAGTACCAGTCTACGTGAGACTAGCAGTACGAAAAATACATTTTTTAAAACGTTTTATTTGAACTACAAATTTGAAAATATATATCGTGTGCATAAATGCATTAATTAAGTAAACACGATTGTAAATAGCCGTGGTGGCCGAGTGGTTCGAGCAGTTGCCTGCGGCGCAAAGGTCGCAAGTTCGAATCCCGACTGTACCAATGAGTTTTTCTGAACTTAAGTACAGTGATTAGTCACACCACGAGCTGAACGGTGAAGGAAAACATCGAGAGGAAACCTGCATACGTCTGAGAAGAAATTCAAAGGCGTATGTATAGTCGTGCTGGAGTAACGGCGATGGACTCGCCATCTGTCACGTTGGCACCTATTATACCTCTGGCGGAAAGTGGGTGTGTGGGTATTACCTATACACCTCTGCCTACCCCTTCGGGGACCCTTGTGGGAAGGCGTGAGGATATATTATATTATTATTATTACGATTGTAGATACTTTTTTAGGGCATGTACGTATACGTATACAAGGCCTGAATATTAATACGAGGTCCTATCCTGGAATCTGAATGAAAAATAACCTGAGGGTAGGCCACATTACTTACATTGAGATGCGTAACTGACATTTCGGCTTAAGAGTTAACCTGTTCAAGAACCTGCCGACCTCAACGGAGGTTATATAAGTTGTCTTTAAAAGTTGCTGGTCTTCTCATGCCTTGATGTATGGCGGTAATAAATAAGTTGTTACACGGTTATTTTATTACACATCATGGCAATTTCATTTTTTTTTGCAATTAAAATCAACTACACTATTTTGGTATTTACCTTACGTTCGTTTTTTTTACCACTGGCGAACAAGCATGTGGTCTTCCGCTTGAGGACTTGCAACACTGCACATCGCGCGCTACCGACCCTGCAGGAATCTTTTCACATCCTTGAAGAACACCATGCTGCACTCTCTACCACTTTGTAATGAAAATACCCTGCTCACCTACCTACTACTGTCTACCTCTTCGGGGACCCTTGTGAGTTATTATAACACATTATTAAAGAAGAGAAAAGAGCGCCATTTCTCTCTAGACTTACATACCTTTTTCGCTTTGTCCACATCATCTTCATACAGGAAGACCACGTTCCAACTACCTAGATCGAATTGATCGGACATGAACGTCAAAAGAACTATAAACTTTTGAATAGACTGCTAATATGGCTCATCTATAGACTGTCAGATGTTTAGGATTTATCCAGGTAATCTAGACCAAACAATTGCCTTGACCGCTTTAGGTATTTTCATAAAAGTTTAACGTACGTAATTATTATACGTTTACGCTTATAGGCCTTCCCTCTGACAGCTCATAAATCCAGTGTATACTATTTAATAGAATAACAATGTAACAGTTTCTAGGAGTCGGCGCACGCGTGGCCGCGTTGGGACATTACACATGCTGCGCATGCGCAGGAGCAACGACACCGGCCTGACATAGATTTCATTTTGATGTCTAGACGCGTGATATTTCCGTTACTACTATTTGTACTCTGCTGTGTTATATATTCTTATATCTTCACGCCTTCCCACAAGGGTTCCCGAAGGGGCGGGCGTAGGTGTATAGGTAGTACCCACACATCCACTTTCCGTCAGAGATATATTTTACGTTCCAACGTGACATATGGCGAATCCATCGCCGCTACTCAAGCAAGATTATAGATAAGCCTTTGTATTTCTTCTCAGACGTATGCAGGTTTCCTCTCGATGTTTTCCTTCACAGTAAAGCTCGCGGTGTGACTAATCACTATACTTTAATTCAGAAAAACTTATTATACAGGTACAGCCGGGATTCGAACTTAAAATCTTTGTGTGGCAATCACTCTATCTCCGGCTCGGCCACCACGGCGGTACATATATAATATATACACATATCATCTATTATCACGCCGAGTTCCTCAAGGGGTAGGCAAAGAAAGTAGAGAGTTATCTCTGTACTACTTCCTTCGTTCCATTCACATTCATTCATCTCTTCATCCATGCTCGCCGGTTTCAAGTAGGTATTCTTAACGTTCCCATCCCGAGAATGCATATCAATGAAACATTTCCCACAAAATGCTTTATAATAAGCGATATCACGAAGTGTAATTTCTCAATGAGATTCCTCAATCAGCTCCTCATTTTCCATGACCTATCAAGCCTGAAGGCTGCAATGGCCCACTCCCACCTACCCTGCAAGCAATGAGTAACATCCTCACGCCACAGCGCATACATTAGTGCACAGTGCAATTACCATTGTGGCAAACAATGCATTTGGACACCCACAGACGCTTTCTGTGAGCTAATAGCGACGCAAGGGCGTATGCTATTAAGGCTTTTGTTATGTCATGTGTGTAACAAACTGTTGATGCATGTTGTTTTGCTAAATAACGTGTTAATTTCAACGCTACTTGGTTAATCTGCTATATCATTCATTTGTTCGAGCAGTCGCCTGCGACGCAGAGGTCGCAAGTTCGAATCCCGACTGTACCAATGAGTTTTTCTGAACTTAAGTACAGTGATTAGTCACACCACGAGCATTACGGTGAAGGAAACATCTCAAGAGGAAACCTGCATACGTCTGAGAAGAAATTCAAAGGCGTATGTAATATGTATAATCGTGCTTGAGTAACGGCGATGGACTCGCCATCTGTCACGTTGGCACCTAATATACCTCTGGCGGAAAGTGGGTGTGTGGGTATTACCTATACACCTCTGCGTACCCCTTCCGAGACCCTTGTGGGAAGGCGTGAGGATATATTATTATTATTTGCTTAAAGACAAAAATACGGCGACAGTTAAGCTAAAATTACCGTGAAATATTTTCGATAGCTATGTTGATGATTATTAAAAGATATTACAATTATTTTTCTTTACATGAATTTGAAATTACAGTTTATAAATTAAATGCTTTCTACTATTTTGTCAGATCATTTTATGCTTGGCGCCTAAACTCGTATTAGTAGGTATAAGCTAGATATCAATTTTTTCGAACACAGTTATGTTTAAAACCGTTAATTCTAATCTGAGCAGATTTAAACATTTGGTAGCTACGGCAACGTCAGCTTATAAGTAGAACATTTAGTTTGAGCTTCATTTATAAAAGTACGATTTTTTTACGTTCAATTCATAACAGGATTTATAAATCATAAAACTAACATTGATGGCATGATTACATCACCACGAATATGACTAACTACGGGCTGGATTATGGATAGGATTTTAATACTTCCTTTCATATTATAAGTTCACTTCGTGAGTACCAATGTTACCTTTAGGTATTATCAGAAATGCAGTTGGCCTAGCACTGATGACGTCACAAGGAAGCTGACCACAGATCGGACAAGCGACAATTGGAGCACGATTCAGGTTTTCAAAGCTTGCTAGCTTGATTTCAAAGGTATATATATACTCAAAGACGGGCATGTATGAAGAGACTGCTGATAATGTGAACGAAGCGAAAGAGGTTTGCATGTCTAGAGAGAACTGGCGCTCTATTCTCTCTACCTACTCCTTTAGGGACTTATACCCTTTAGTTTAGACCCCTTTAATGCCTTACCGCGGAAAGTGGAATGTAAAAATATATTCATCAAACAAATATTTAAAGTCATGTGTCAACAGGCGTACAAAAGTAATGGCAACAGACTCGCCATCTATCACGTTGGCACTGCGACAATGTCTCCGCCAAAATGTAGGCGTGATTGCATGACTGTATAATAAACATCGATTGAAACTTGTCCTTGTTTCCTGTGTGCCTTCACATAAAAGGTGCATTGAGCTTTAAAAAGATCATTGGTAACATTTTCTGGTATCTACTTAAACCAAACGGATAATTTATTAACTCTGGTATATATTTACGTTAATAAGTAACCAAGATGAACGAAACGTGACGTTACGCGGAAGAAGCATAATTGACATCACAATTCTATTACGAATGTCATGCGCAGCCTAAATACCTTGGCGGGAATCAGCGCTTTGTTGGCAACACAGGTAGGATGCTGCATAGAGCAAGAACTGAATAGACAAGACATACAAAAATAACCTCTCATTCAAGACAATGCACAAGTTGGTATATGAAACTTCCCGCTGAGGTTTTTCCTTGGTTGTGTTGTTATGTAGATATTTTAGCTTGCCAGGCCTAGGACACAATTTAATATTTCATTTTCTTACTGCTATATCGATAAGGGTTTACTTCAAAATCTAAATCGAAAATCCTTTATTCCACGTAAGGGACACAAGGAGGAACACTTATTTAACGTCACACATTTAATGATTGAAGAAAATGTGAAATGAAAATGACAGAAAATGCCTCAAAGCCCTGAAAGCTCTGGAAAATCTGCTGATAATATTGTTTTTTTGTACGATTATTCGGCCAGTAGGAAAATATAAGAAAAAATTACACTAAATGACGCATTGCTTTAATACGTTACTGAGTCATGATTGCTCCAGAAGATAATACCTAGAATTAACTCTGTGACTAAAAGTAAGTGTCTGTGCTAGAGGAAATGACACATTTATCTGAATATTTGGTGACTAAGTTGAGTATAATGAATAACCTGGACCTTTCATAAATTTACAAGATATATGCCTATACATATCAGATATTTAGTGTTTCCCTTCATATTAAAACAATAGTTCAAGTCTAGAGAGAATCTGCCTGTGAGGGACTCTGCGTAAATGAATACCTTCCAGTTTAATAACTCAGCGTTAGACTAATGAAATAACGTATGTAGATTTAGGTTATACTACTAGTTTTAGCTAGATTTGAGGGACTAAAAAAATCTCTAGATGAAAAAAAAATCTCAAAAGAATTAACTCCCCATTGGGAATCTAACCTTTTCTTTTATGGCATACCTAATTGCTACATTAAATCAGCATTTAGGCAGTGTACTACAACTTTGTACAAATGTCGCGTCTGCGTTTTGTGACAGCGATGCTCCCGTCGTCGATGACGCAACGGAGCGCGGCTTTGGGTTGCGTAAAAGCCTTCTTAGCATGCCGTCTGAGAAGCTTTCTCGCCAAACACCAGATCCAACCAAGCACCCGCATTCTGTTGTCTGTTCGAGGCCGTGAAATCAACACATTTCAGCTGTATTGTCGCACATGGGGTAACGAATTAGGCGTGAATGTGAGACGTAACCCAGTCGGGTTACCGTTGCAACTGTTATGATTTTTGTCTAAGAACTACTCTTATGTATCGATCAATTGTGTGATGTTCCTTTTGTTATTTTTTTTATGAGTATATTGAGTTCTGTGCCTATTTTAGTCTAAGGACTATTTCCCGCATATATAACGGGTCTTCCCTTTATTTTCTATGAAGGTATTATATCTTAAGCCCGCTTAATGATATGATGTATGGCCTCAGCAGCGATGTAAACTGCGATCTTTAGCTCCAGGATCACGGACTACTCGACTTTCGGGTCGTCTATATGTTTGTCATCTCTCCGGTATTACGTATCTCAACAAATACGTCTGCTAAACATATTATGCAATTTTGTTGAGGCATGATATTCTAGTCAGTTGTTGCAATAACTATAAATACTTTTACGTTGTAGCAACCCCAAAGGGCACAAGAGATACACATTTGTACAAATATATATGAGGCAGATGGTCTGAGTCTGTTTTTAACATGGCTATAACAGGCTTGAATATAAAATACTTTTGTACAGTAATTCTGAACATAGGTACAGTAATTTCAGGTAATTCTCAATAGGCATATCAAAAGGTATCAATCACGCTCCTTGTTCTTAATTTTTTAGGAAAGAGTAAAATATCGTAGATCTTTTGGTATGGAAAATCTATTTATGAATATTTTTTGCAACCAGTTTATATATAGCGACACGTTCTTTTTAAATTATGTTAAGGTCGTTTCGCAAGCGTCATTAGATGTGCATATAGTAAAACATGATATATTGGTGACATTAAGCGTTTTAAGTCGGAATTGCTTCTCATAAATATTGAGAATTAATTTAATAGTGCGAGGTATTAGGGATCCTTACTTATCATAATCATCATATCATTACGCCAAATCCCTAACGGGGTAGGCAGAGAGTATAGAGCGCCGGTTCTCTCTAGACTTACATACCTCTATCGCTTCGGATCCTTACTTCGTAGTCAAAAATACTAACAATTAAAAATGTTAAGACGTGGCTATCCGTTCTTCATCACATCATTATATTACATTTACATTTCATTATATATTTATGGGTCCCCAAAGTGGTAGGCAGAGGTTGTAACACATCCTCTTTACGCCGAGGATATATTTATGAACGTGACAGATGGCGAGTCCAACGCTGTTTCATAAGCATGACTATACATACGTCTTTGTATTTAGATTAAGACATATGCAGGCATCATTTAGATATCTTCCTTGAAGGTAAAGCTCGTGGTGAGAGCGGTACATAAGTTCAGAAAAAACTCTTTTGTACTTGGGGTTGCAGGCGAACACTCGAATTACAATTTTACCACGGCCGATGATGATGCTGTGAAATAGCATAAAGAGGTATGTAAGACTAGGGAGAACTGGCGATCTATACTCTCTGCCTACCCCGTTAGGGATTCGGCGTGATGATATGTATGATTCATACTTAGCTGAAAAGGTTCTTGAAAAGAGGTACTCACGAACCTTTACAACAGATTACGGTTAACTCACTCATGTGTCAATACGTAGCTACATTCATCCACGTCTGTATTTGTTCTAACACTTGAATTATGTAAAGATATGTCTGAGTTACGAGCACACGACGTCACACATAAAGAGCTACTGTCAAACGGTCGGTGACCTTTTACAATTTAGACAATTCAATAGGGTACGTTTATAGACCACGTTTTGCATTGTATTTTGTGGATTTAAGGAGTTACTTTTAGATATATGTAAGTGATTGTTGCTGGAAAATTTTAGCATCAATTATGGAAGCATATGCAAGTTAAGTACATATTATATACGGCAACGGAATCGCATTCAGTCACGTTTTCAACGAAAAATATTCTGAGTACCAATGCGATTGATATTTGATTACCTCTCAAGAGATCATTTTGGGAACGTATGAATATTTTTCTCAATTATTCATAAAAATATCCTTAGACATCGTGGAATATAAACATCCTTAAATACTTTCATTGCTTCTCCGTGGCCGAGATGCTATCGTATATTGTAGGAACGAGGAATACAAATACTAACTTAACGGCATTCCAATACGATAGCCAAAATGTTGCATAATGACATATCCTGCCAACCTGTCTGCTTGGAATTTTCCATTTCTCTGCATAGAATTTGAATTGATTTCATTGATTCTATAGTCGAGGTGGCCGAATGGATTGACTAAAAGCGTGCAAAATTATGATTACGGTTTTTTTTTAACTTGCTTAAGTGTATTATTAAATCACACCATGAAGTTTACCATGTAAGGGAACATCGATGGTACTTTACAGACAGGCGTCGCAGGCATCGGTTCAAAAGTACCGGGTGGAAATAAGGCAACCCTGTTTTCACCGGAGATATAGATAGTGCCATCTATGAAGACGCGCCCTACCAATTTCTAGTCGAGCTGGTCGCGGGATGCGGTGAGTAAGACCCGAGTCCATTAATTGTAGTGTGCGTGTGCACTCATAGGTAATGAGTGTGTACGGATAATACCTACAAAAATTTTGTGGAGGGTTGCACACTTACACTATAAACTGTAGGAACGAATAGTGGGGCGCGTCTTCGTGGATGTCACTATCTATAAGAGTACATGTGTACTCGTAGCATATATAGAAATACTTTGTATATGCAGCATGCAGATTTTCTCACGATATTTTCCTTCTTTGCTAAGATCATGAGTTAATCACTGTATACGCTCAGACAAGACTCAAGAAGGCTGCCGGAGTTCCACCCTATAGTCTCCATTTAATCGGTGACTACTTATATAGGTCTTACTATAATATACTTTAATAGGTCACTAGACCACTTGCCCATCTAAAAAACACTTTAGAGGATTAGTGTCATTTGTTTGTTTTCTTGAGTAAGGTTGTTAACTGCCCCAATTAAGCTACATTAATTGTAAATATATGATTTTCTTACCCTGTCTCTCTTCAGCTTCAGGTCATGTGTAAGATGTCTATGGTCAAGTCTATGGACGCAAATATTTATTGCCTATCTCTGTGCCAAATTTCATCCAAGTCCGTTCAGCCGTTCTGGTGTGGTTGAGTGACAAACGAACTGTCAAACTTTCGCATTTATAATATTGTTAGAATTTTCTATTCGCACAATGTCAGGATTGGTCCGATCTGTAACGCTACTAGAATTATTACGGGCATATTATACAAATCTGAGGCTCGCGTGAAAGTGAATCTGTTCGTTGCATCTTATGCGAAACGTTATGTTATTTTGGCAAGTGTCTTGTATCGTAACATTACCGTTTTTAGGAACCGGTAAGTTGACATAGAAAGTTTTTATCATAAACAGAAGTAAAACTACTTTCATTCCTTTGATTGTTTAAGGTCTATGGTGGATTTTATCGGTGGTTATGTTGGTGGTATGGTCTTTGGAGATTGATCCATATCTTTGACGTGCTCATCATATTTAAATTTGACTTATTGCATAGGTAGGTATAGATAGTGTATATATCCACGAAGACGCGCCCCCCAATTTCTAGTCCTGAAAGTCGCGGGATGCGTTGAGTATGACCCGACTCTATTGATTGTAGTGTGCGTTTGCACTCAAAGGTAATCAGTGTGTACCGATCAATCAAAGATTAGTGGAAGGTTCCACACTTACACTTAAAACAATGAGGAAAAATATTGGGGCGCGTCTTTGTAGATGGCACTATCTATATAAATTGTATACGGACATACGTAGCTTACCGACGTTATATGTAATGGAGCTGAGAACTAGATTTATTCTAAGATACATATTAACTTTGTCCCACGATTTCACTCGCGTATAATTTGACTGATTGGGTCCCAAGGGAGAAGTCCAGTTTAATTTTATCAGTCTATAGCATATGACATGTATGCGGATGAATGTGTATAAAGCGAAAGAGATAAGTCTATATAGTTAGGGTAATAATAATAATATCCTTATTGTATATTATGATAATAATATATTTAGATATAAAATTATCCTTTATTTAATTATTGAAAGGTGCAAAACAATAACAACAAGGAACTGATGACTAGACGCTATTACTTGAAACAACACGGATGCGCATGCGTCGATTTTTGAAAGTTATCGCACCTGCATGCTGTTTGCATAATGACCGGATAAGTGGACTCAACAGCTCATGAAAATGAAATTCCCCTTAATAGTTCACTTGTTTTGAAGGTTTTAGCCTCTCAAGTACGAATTAAGGATAAGCAAATCTGCTTAGTTCGGAAGCGATTTCTCAGAGGCCATCAGACATCAGACTAGGGTACAATCACATTTTTCACAAACGCACTTCCGATGGAGAATTCATTCTCAAAAATGTATATCAAATAGGTTTGGACTGTGCGATGTTTTCTTTTTTAACCGATTTCAAAATAAGAAGGAGATTCGACAGTTTCTATTTTTAGACAATATTTTTAGGTGCGTTTCTCGGAGTCAACTTTTTTCTAAGAGAACCAACATTAATGTTATGGGATTGTTGTTATCATATGTATTGTTTACATATTGTTAATTACAAATATATAAATAAATTCAGCTTTCAGATTCACTAAAAGTCTAAAAGTGTCTCTATCTTGTCTGTATTTCTGGCATTGCCTCCAGCGCGTGTGCTTCGTTTATGCGGTGACTAAGGCTTCCAGAAATCTACATAGATTGGCTATGCTTGCAAAAACGGTACTAGTTCGTTCTTTATGCTTCCATCACAGTAATTCACCTTTACGTAAGGAAGACAACATATAGAGTATGCATCTGGCTTGATAGCTTCGATAGCCCTTCACCATAAATAAGGAAGGTCATGAAGTCAAGAAATACACAAGCGAACTGACTGAAGGCGAGTGTGGAAATATTTACTAACATTTAATCATCAAAATTATAATTTTCACGCCAAAAGTGAAAAGTTAAACGTGGATGAAGCGAAACAGGGCTATGAGTCTACAGAGAACTGCCGCTTTACTCGCTCTGTCTACCCTGTTAGGGACTTGGCGTGATGATATGTATGTATGTATGAAATTATAACACTAACATAATTACAGTAACGTTTGGGCTCATCGAGTTCATTAAGACCGTTATACAGGGTCAAGTACAATAGCCCGGGCTGTTGTCAGGCTGGTCACACACCATTTCCGTTACACTATTCTGATATAACTATGACATTTTGCCCATCGGGACCGCTTAAGTGTGTCAAAATAAGTGTGCCGACTAACGCGGACACACTGTATAAGGACAAGCATAATTACTGACTTATTTTCACTCATGTGTTCTAGTGACGGCATTCATTTTACAACCAACTTGTTGCCTACGGATTTGTCTGCCAGGAACATACTGGTTCTTTCCTCACGAGCCAAAGTGAAAGAAATCCTTTGTCAAATCAATGTTTTATAATGTTGTCATTAGTAAAAATATATGTCATTAGTAAGATATAGCCATGGTGGCCGAGTGGTTCGAGCAGTTGCCTGCGACGCAAAGGTCGCAAGTTCGAATCCCGACTGTACCAATGAGTTTTTCTGAACTTAAGTACAGTGATTAAGTACAGTCACACCACGAGCTTTACGGTGAACGAAAACATCGAGAGGAAACCTGCATACGTCTGAGAAGAAATTCAAAAGGCGTATGTAATATTCGTGCTTGAGTAACGGTGATGGACTCGCCATCTGTCAAGTTGGCACCTTATATACCTCTGGCGGAAAGTGGGTGGGTGGGTATTACCTATACACCTCTGCCCACCCCTTCGGGGACCCTTGTGAGAAGGCGTGAGGATATATTATATAGTAAAAATATAAGTCAGGATAGGCTAGTGACTTAATATTCACCTGTAAAGTGTACACACTCAGGTCGCTGTCGGTACCAGTTAGTTTTAAACCTTTGATGTGATTCATTTGAGCCGTCGTACGGCGTTTCATTTTGATCCTTGCTGTAAGGCACCAAACTGCGACTTTTCCTTATTTACGAAGATATTTTCCGCGCATTGTCTTTTTTTTTTTTTTTTGAGAATAAATTATACAAACAGCATTGTGTTAAATATAATATGCTTATTCATAATGCCATTGTGGTTTTTTATATCAAGATATATTATATGTAATATATTAGACCAGAAATGTCTCCGGTTTGCTCGTTGTATAGTATCCTTACATTGTTTTAAATTATTTGTTTTTATATCACAAGGAAATTTATAACTTACAGTATGTGCTAGGCGGACAATTAAGTTAGCTTTAGTATTGCATGTGAGCATGCATGAAAGGCTTAATGAATCTGTATGAACCTCTAGAACGGGGTATAAAAGAGTAGAGCCTTTCTCCCTGCCCATAAATGACGTAAACTGCCCGCCCACCGATAGTGGTATGCTGGTCCCAGTCCCAAATCAAGCAAGGCTTGTATTATGGGAACTAGACAATGGGACTAATACTTCGGACCTAAGACCAAGGAACAAATACTCGTATTCATCACAAAAATATCTACCCTAAGTGAGAATCGAACCCGTAATCCCAAGTTTCGTAGAGCTCTAACATTAGAAAAAGATATAGACTACACGTATGAATACAAATAATTTTGCTACAAATTTAGAACGCTAACCTACAGAATAGTTTGCATTGTTTCCGAACGATATTATTTTTTTAAATGTTCGAATACTTATGGCACCTTGAACGGGGAATAAATATTCAAAAACACGTTCGGTATTTCACAAAGGTCCGTCGGTAATTTGATTCAATATGTGTTGTCACAGACCGTTAGCTAATCGAAAATATTTTGATGGCATTTAATGAGCTACGCGGTCTACTTTTCGATAACTTTAATGCTCGTTTTATGTGATTTTATTCATACCTTGACATATTTATAACATGATGAATATCCAAGCGTGCATATTCGTTACGACTTAATCGCGTAGGTGTAAACATCACTTTATTATTACTTATACTTTTTTTATTGAATAATACGATATTTATATTAAATTTTACACTGCATGTGCCTGCCTTCCTCTTCGACAAAATCGCCTTTTTTGCAAGTTCGACTCTATCTCTATAATTTCGTGAACGCATGCAGGTTCTCTCTGGATGTTTTCCTTCGCCACTAATCTAGTGATACATCACATCAGAGAAAATTAACAAGTACAGTTAGAGTACAAACCTGAAATTCTCAATTTTGATCTTGATCTTTTCATTCCATCAGGCAGGGGTTTATCTATAAAAAAAGGTTGTAAAAAATTCACACCGCTAACTCAGCGGGTGTGTTCTGCGTTTCTGTCGGTATGTTACATCACTGCGCATAGATAAAGATTCCGTGTTGGTAATGAAACTGGATTGACTAAATGCCAGTAAAAGTTGCGCATCTTTTGCCAAAGTTTTGCAAGAACCTGAATGTAGGTTATTTGTTTACGACCACATCTAGGGACTTTACTACACGGACCTAAATACGAATGATTACAATTGATAACAATAAAAATAGCTTCATGAAGGAGCCTCGCCGGTCGCAACTCACCGTGTACTGACTGCTAAGTGCAATTGGCCAATATACTGGTGACATAAAGTGCCCTGCAGTGTATTAAATTAGTACTTTTGTAATTGTTGGCAAATTCTTGAGGCGCGGTATAGGGGCCGATCCAATAGTTTGGTGATCAGGGCTCGCTGAAATATCGCTAATATCGCTCTATTGCTTAATAATATATAATATGTATATCGACATAGTCAAATTAATGTATATATATATATATCCTCACACCTTCCCACAAGGGTCCCCGAAGGGGTAGGCAGAGGTGTATAGGCAATACCCACACACCCACTTTCCGCCAGAGGTATATTAGGTGCCAACGTGACAGATGGCGAGTCCATCGCCGTTACTCAAGCACGACTATACATACGTCTTTGAATTTCTTCTCAGACGTATGCAGGTTTCCTCTCGATGTTTTCCTTCACCGCAAAGCTCGTGGTGTGACTAATAACTGTACTTAAGTTCAGAAAAACTCATTGGTACAGTCGGGATTCGAACTTGCGACCTTTGCGTCGCAGGCAACTGCTCGAACCACTCGGCCACCACGGCCATATTAATGTAATTAATTTTTCCTCCATAAATGACTTGATACGCCGGGCTCTGGTCAGCGCCGGCGTGCCTGCTGTGCTGGAACCAGTCGGTCTCGCTCGCGGCGATGGCCGGAGGCCGGACGGTATGTCTCTGATGCCATGGAGGATGGGTCGGCCCTTAGTGTGGGACGCTACGTGTGTCGATACACTGGCTCCTTTCCATCTTCCTGACACATCGGTGGCGGCCGGCGCCGCTGCTGCTCAGCAGGAGTGCCTCAAGCGCCGCAAGTATGCCTGTCTCGGGTCAGGTTACATATTTGCTGCATTTGCGGTTGAAACTCTGGGGCCTTGGGGTCCTGAGGCTCACCATCTTTTTAAAGAGGTCTCGCGCCGTCTAGTCGAGACCTCTCGTGACAGGCGGGCTGGAACACATCTCGCTCAGAGAATCAGCATTGCTATCCAGCGTGGCAATGCTGCTAGTCTTCTTGGCTCGTTGCCTGGGGATACCGATTTGGGACTAATATTTTATCTGTAAGTAGTTAGTTTCAACTGTTCTTTGTAAATATTATTAATTGTTATTATTACAATTAATGCATATGTTAGGATAAGTGAAACCGCGGGACACTGATCTTTTATTTTGAATAGATCGCACTTGGACAAATTTAAGGCAAAATATTAGCTCCCAGCGAAGTTTCCTTAAGTGTTATTTATTGTACAATGTATGTGTACGCCCCACTGGTTCAGTGTAATCTCCGCCCAAAAATTCCTTCACTGTAAGGTATTTGATCCTTCGTGCTATACTTTGTTCTTTTTGGGTACTTTTTACTAAATGTATAAATACTTTGTGGCTAACTAGAACAGTATGCTGGTGACGAGCAGTAGAATAGTTCAAGAGTTTAATAGTATAATTCAGATACAGACGTATCCCTTGCTTACTCTCATGACGGTCATATGAAGTACGAACCGAAGGTTTTATATTAATTCTGACAATGAATCTGTGCGTAATTTTCGCGAGTAATTAAACTGGAATTATCATTTAATTAAACTTTTTTACTCATCATAGTACCTATTGTCAAGGTTCTTTTGCGTAACAATTTTATTCAAAATTAACAATGAGTTTTTCTGAACTTAAATACAGTGACTAGTCACACTACGAGCTTTGAGGTGTAGGAAAACATCGTGAGGAAACCTGCATACGTCTGAGAAGAAATTCAAAGGCATATGTATAGTCGTGCTTGAGTAACGGCGATGGACTCACCATCTGTCACGTTAGCACCTAATATACCTCTGGCGGAAAGTGGGTGTATGGGGCGGGTATTACGCATACACCTCTGCCTACCCTTTCGGGGACCCTTGTGGGAAGGCGTGAGGATATATTATTTATACTTTATTATGTGGATATATTATTTATACACTCGAAGTGGTAGGCAGAAGTGTATAGGTAGTACCCGCACATCCACTTTCTAAGATTAAGTTCCAACGTGATTGATGGTGAGTCCATCGCCGTTACTCAAGCACGAAAATACATACGTCTAAGAACTTATTCTAAAACGTATTCAAGATTCCTCTCGATGTTTTCCTTCACCGTAAATCTCGTGACTAATAATAATTATTTATGTTCATTTTATTATTATCACATAATACGACGGTACTATTGTTAGGTATCTGTTCTTAAGCAATTACACCAATGACCTAACTTGATCTCAAGACGAAGATTGCCTTCTTGATAATAAAAACATGATATAGCATACTAATTATACCCGTGGTTTAACTAGACGCCTGAAGAGTTCAGATTGCAGGCATTTTAAATTTTATTATTATTTACAAGGCATTTATTATTTAAACCACATTTAGGTAACCTAAGGTTATGTACGTACATATAGTGCGTTATCATACTCCAAGCTTTTTAGTAAAAGGAAAATAGCACGTAAATACTTGCATACGTTTGAAAAGTAAACCATATTTGCATTAGGATGTCCATATATTCACCGAAATTGTATTATTACTTCTCGGTATGTATCTTAAAATAAAATATACGTATATATGGGACTCGGCGTATTGTATGTAAAGTATCGTTTAATAAAAAAGGTTAAAGAAATATTTTCACACAAAAAGTTCAGCGCCTCCAGTTGCCGTAGCACAAAAAAATAATTGTACAAGTTTAAGCACGTAAATACAGTATAGGAAGTAGCATCATTATCTAAAAGAGGTAGTTAATTTACGTTTGTACGTTGAACAATTTGTTTCAATGTCAAGTGCAAGGGAATGCTTAAATAACGTGACGTGGCTACTCCGCTATGGTATAAAGACATGTTGGATTCTTTTCCTATATTAAGTGGAGTTAGACTAGAATCTTCGTTTCAAGTTAAGGCCCGATATCCCGAAAGGTAACGCAGTTTGGTTAACACTGTAGGGTTTTATAAAACTCGTAATTAGTAAAGGAACTGTATGCAACGTTTGGGAAGTAATTAAAAGATTACGACCGTATTGAGAGAAGATTAAAGACACATTATTTTTCACGTAAGCACCTATATATGTTTATCACCGAAAAAAGGGGAGTAATACACGTCTGCCTACTCATTCGGCGATTCTGTAGGAAGGTGTGAAGTAGAATAGAATAGAAGAGATAAAACGAGTAGAACTTCATGTATTCATATAAACAAAACCACCTTTCACCTTATAGAACTCACGCTTCCTCAACAAAATAGAAATAACAATTGAAGTGAGATTGATGCTGCAATCCTATATAATGCAATTGAACTATACAACTAGTCGCTGAAGTGCTAAAAAGATAACTGTCAAATAAAAATATGATGATCATTGTAACACATTGACATTTGCAATTTAAAGTCTTCAGTTGCAGCGTATGAAATTCAACCAATCGTGATCACAAAACGTCATTATATAATACATACAGAAATATGCTTAGGCATTATGACATGATTGCGCCGTTAACATTCTGTCCAAATCGAGATTATCGACCTATGTTACAAATGTACATTAGCGGTACGGGTACGTTCACACTAAAGATGAAGAATTAAAATTGAGGCAGAGGAAGACTACGTTCCAACTATCAAGATCAAATTGATCGGACGCTCAAGGACGGGAACGTCAAGAGTACTCGAAACCGACGAGCATGTATGAAGAGACTGATGAATGTGGACGAAGCGAAAGAGGTATGTACGTCTAGAGAGAACTGGCACTCTCTGCCTACCCCGTTAGGGACTCGGCGTGATCATATGATGATGATACACTTTGAAAACGAAGTAAAGTATGTATGTTCTACCAACCAAATCAAAGTAACTGCTAACCTACTGCTTACTCTCCTTTCAATTATTTTCAGTTCTGTACCAACCTTTAATAAAATAAAAACAAAGTCTTTTTCACCAATGCGCAATATCATCTATCACAGCTCAGACATGTAGTCATCACGTATTGTATTGATTTAGGTAATGCAATAGTTTTGGGTACACATATTTAGGTGCTTTTAATCCCCATATGTGATTATGGTGACTCCAGTACGATTCGGGCACAACATACATTTCAACTAAATTAGGCAACTTAGAACTAAGTGTTTCAACATCTTCTAAAGGCGAAAGCCAATCATTTTTGGCACATATTAACACAACTGCAGAACTTATTTTGGTGACATCATAATCTGGGGGCTTGGTGAAATTGTATTTTTTAAGATTACCTGTTCTGCCTTCATCGAATCTCCTAAAACTTTTCGATACAATATTCTGTGCGTAGTGCAGTAGGGTTTTACTGGATATACCATTTGGTAAATGGCCTGGTACTATTTTTAACGTTCGTGATGCTATAGTTCCTCTTCTATAACCCGTTGAGAT
The DNA here is from genome assembly GCA_945859725.1 of Drepana falcataria. Lineage (NCBI taxonomy): Eukaryota > Metazoa > Arthropoda > Insecta > Lepidoptera > Drepanidae > Drepana > Drepana falcataria. The sequence goes on along the minus strand of OX243927.1, from coordinate 10,384,565 downwards.
CGACAGTCCTGTTCCACATATATCCTCCGGTGCATACTGGCATAAAAATTCAGCGATGAGACGTTCAACTTGATGTTTAGCGAATAACTCCCGGAGTCCGAGTGAATCCAACAGCTGTTTGATTAAAGGCCCATTTTGTGCTACTAATTTTGCAAATGGAGTAGCAATGTTCGACAACCAAGCCACCGGGCCCAACTGTAAAGAGATGCGGATCTTATCGTTATATTCAGGCTTAACGGAATTCATCGCGAAATAATCCGTGGTTCCCTGGGAATGGCCGATATAATTCACTTGAGATTTCTGTGTTATCTTTAGTATATAGTCTATCATTGCTGGCAAGTCATAGCGTCCGTGTTCGTCGAAGGAAAAGTTCCAGAATTCAATATCCTTATCCGGGTTGAGGTTGATGTGTCGTCGGGAGTAGCTGTTCCCTCGGTGGTTTCCAGCCCATACGTCGAAGCAATTGTTTGCTAGCATGTACCCTAGCCCAATGTCGGGTCCACTCAATATCCACATATCCGCACTGTCTAATATCCCATGCATTAAAAGAACTGGGCTTCTTGTCCCATCACCGCATTTTGGTAATATCCTGAAGAAAGTCAAAACATACCCGTCGTCTGTAGTCACTTTGTGCTCTTCCGTTTGGTATTTGTATTTCGTCGCTAACTCAGTGAAGTTAAAATATATATCTTCATCGTAACCTAGAATATTTTTCAGTTCACGATTTTCTGGTATTGAGTATGTAAATAGCTTAGGCTTAGGTGTAACCTTCGCGGTAATAACTATGTGCGTACATAACGTTAGTATCAGAATTGTATCTACACTAATGTGAGGAATGCGTGCCATAACTTAGATATATAGGTCTGGATCACGTAAAGAGCGAGAATAAATGCTACCATTGTGCACGTATATCCTGTATTTATAACTTTTGATCGACCTTAGCTTAAGGCCTCAGAGATACCATGAAAACATAATATGTATAATGAAGGAGATACGTACATAAGTACGTTGTTACAAATATAAGTTATTCTTTAGGGTTCCGTGAATGCACCCGAGCGCATTATGTTGGTCCTGCGTTCAATTAACCATTCGCAACAAAATTAAGAGCATTGATCTTTATATTATTACTCTCTCTATTTTATAATTAGTGTACAATTATAAAATAGGCTAAGATTAATTTACCATATACCGACCTTTGACGCTTGTAATGTTTATAATGTGTAAGTATGAATACACTGTAGCCAGTACAGCGTATGGGTACTGGGTAGGCAAACAAAATAGGGATCCATAAAGAAACCTTCCAAGTCAGATTCGTCGTTGTTTTTTTAATATTCTAAGCTGACGGATCCTAAGCACAAAATGATTATGACCACTTAGCTATACTAACGTCCTAGAAGCTTGGTTGTCAGAATTTAATTAATTCTCTAGATTATCTTGACATTAATATTTTGCAGTAAGAATTTAAATATTTATTTTAATAGTGTAGACTATCTACAATGTTATAAAGTCTGTGCTTGAGCGATTTTATAAATTGGAAATGGCCACGATAATAACCTTAACCCGAGTACGTATGTCATTCAAAAACCTCGTGTTCGATTCGGGTAATCAAAACACTTTTACTTGAAATTTATTATTGTCTTAGTAAAATACCAAAAAAATTTTGTGCTGAGTAGTAATAAATCTTCCATATTGATTACTATTTACGAGTTTTATTTATCAAGAATCCTGTATGAATGAAGGGACTGTTGGAAGTGGAGTACCAACTTTTTTGTATGGCTATTCTAGTAGTATTATTGACACACGTTGAAAATATAACATAATACGTACGGATCCACGTATAAATCACAGTATCACGCTTAGCCTGAGCTGGGAAACAATAGAGTTTTTTTTTCATTTTTATTCGCGTTTGGTTTACTTGAAAGATAAAAAACATTTGTAAAATTAAGTTTTACCAAAACTTATTTTATTTTTCTCAGATTGTTTGAGCGAGATATTTATTTGTATACTCGAAGCTTCAATTGGACGACTCGAAATTGATATGCATATAATTTTATTATTAATGTATTAAAAAATATCAATTATTTTCATCGGTCTTTAATTTAATTATATAGTTACTTCAGGAGACAACTAATAGCTCAATAATTTAATAGAAATGATTAATTTATACTGTGTTTTTATTATGTACTCCTAAACACCAGTTCAATTAAGATTATATATTAGCAATTTATCAAGGCTGAGAGTTTCTAAGACATCATTTATATCTAGACGTTCCCATCCTTGAGTGTTGATACTCAAGGATGGGACCGTCAAGAATACAAAAAACGGGCATCTAAGCTAATAAATAGATATGTAAGTAGGTATAGAAGGAACTGGCTCTTTACATTCTACCTACCCTGAGAGAGATGGCTCAATGATATGTATGTATGTATTTTTATCACCCTTATTGTATTAAGGATATTAAAAAGAGAGGTAGGACATAACGGGTTCCCCGTTCGAATTAGGAGCTGCCCGACTGGGTTAGGACCTCCGCCTTATGACTAAGTCCGTCATATAATATATTATTATTATATTATATTATATATATAAGATGAGCAATCATAGCTGGCAAATGCCGCCGCCCTTTGCGGTAAATTCAAATCCATAAATAGACTATGAGCTCAAGATCAACCAGCAATCAATGGACCATTGTTCAATGACAATGGTTCTCTTATGAAATTACAAGTAGTTTCGACTGGTTTTATACAAAAACAGTTTTTGTCACGTATCACGTCACGTCTTTGAATATCTTCTTAAGTATATGCAAGTTTCCTCTCGATGTTTTCCTTCACCGTACAGCTCGTAGTGTGACTGACCACTGTAATTAATTTTAGATAAACCTATTGCGGAATTCGAACTTGCAATTTTTGTGTTGCAGGCAATAAAATTACTCGAACCACTCAGCTACCACAACTCACATGTATAGAATTAATCATCGCCTGAGTTTAAGTATTGGGATCAACGGAAGTTAACAAATATATTGGGGCCTCGACAGATACAGCTTTACAAAAGTTCTAAACATCTATTCCTCTCACAATTTTTATGATAATGATGGCGCACTTAAATACTATATCATGGTATAAGATTCTAACTTGTTGATGTAGGTACAGATATGAAAAATCCGTCTGAGCACAGAGAAATTATGTATTCTTTAATGACGCAATATGAAAAAAAGCAACATAAGTTCATTTACTAATGTATAAAAATAATATAATTTATGCGTATCTTAATTGTGTAAAGTTTACGCAAAAACTTAGTTCCCTTAATACAATTCGTAAGCAAATAACTATAAATGTGTGCTCTACTACACATACATACACAGCATAACGCCGAGTCCCTCAAACGGTAGGCAGAGAGGGCACAGTGCTAGTTTTCTCCAGACTTCTTGCGCTTCATCTAAATTCATCATTTACTTCATAGATTTAAAAAAAAAAAACATTCTGACATTGTTTGGAGAAATATCATATGCATTAGTTAACTACTTACAGATAAAATATTTGTCCCAAATCGGTATCCCGAGGTAACGTGCCAAGAAGACTAGCAGCATTGCCACGCTGGATAGCAAAATTTATGGTGCATTAGCTTGAATTGAGTTAGATTAATTACAAGTACCGGGAGGTTATTGCTAATTAATAACATCGATCGTAATGTGTAGAGGAGGCTACTTCAAGGATAAACCTTTAATAATATATTTTTCTATCATTACGATGATTTACTCTTGTTGGCTTCCTTTAAATCGTTTTGTGATGCTTACATTTATAAAGGTACCTACATTCTTTCAATTCCACGCAATGAACAATCAATAATTGAAACTAAGACGATTTATTAACTTAATATAGATACACCAGGAACAATAGTTTTGCACTTTGTCTGCTTAAAAGCAAATAGGAAACAAAAATATAATTCCATAAAGAAGAAACCTCATAAAACCTCACGCCTTCCCATAGGGGTCCCCGAAGGGGTAAGCAGAGGTGTATAGGTAGTACCCACACACCCACTTTCCGCTAGAGAAATATTACGTACCAACGTGACAGATGGCGAGTCCGTCGCCGTTACTCAAACACGACTATACATATCTACGTCTTTGAATTGCCTCTCAAACGTATGCAGGTTTCCTCTCGATGTTTTCCTTCACCGTATATCTGGTGGCGTGACTAATCACAGTACTTAAGTTCAGAATAACTCATTGGTACAGTCGGGATTCGAACTTGTGATCTTTGTGTCGCTGGCAACTACTCGAACCACTTGGCACCACGGCTCTAGAAAGTAGGTATGGAACTGAGTAGACCATCAAGAGGAAGTATCGGCGTCAGCGCCTCCCGGTCAGGAATAACGAGATGACTCGTGTTGTCTAGAAGAATCTTGTATCACCCGACTGGTCTCTTCAGGATAGTCAAGCAGCTTTTAAATGTTGCTCCATCAAAAAAGGATCCATCTATTTTTACTTCTGAAACTGCCTTAATCAGCCATGTACGTGAAACATGCGGATATGAGCCAGTTCACTGACCGTTAAGTACTGACTGACGACCTTTTGGAGTCGTCTTCACTAAATGTCAGCCGATTGAGTAATTATTTAAGCGCAAGCGAAACTGCTAACAAAAGTAGATACCCAAGTCGTAACTCGTCAAGTCATATAACATATTTATTATATCGTGATTGTGTTAAATTGTTAATTATATATTTTTTCTGCAGAAATAGAAAGTCATGAATACGTAAAGTTGAAAGTAATTCTTGTATTGCTTTGACAGTTTGGTTTGTTTGGCTATTATGCCATGTATTCACATCAGCAGTGTGTGAATGAAAACGAAGTTTGACCGCTGGCGATCTACTAGGATCAACATGGTTTGATGTTAGCACAGATTAAAGTATCTACAATTGTGCAATAGTAAACAAGTCTCTATGAATAAGTAGGTATCAATACCGCTAAGTTCATCAGGACTTCTCTAATTTAAAGTTTGCTACTTAGCTTTTATCGTTGCTTTAGCTGGTCATATTAATGTACAGCGTCTAACAGCCTTTATACTTTATAAATTATCTAACAATCATTATTTATTATATTATTAATATAACCTTGGAATTGTCATTGAATACGTAAAATTTATAGAAATTTTGTGTGTATGATTAATGTGTCTAGGGTATTTTTTTATGGTTCGTTGGTATAATAAACTATAAGTAAATTTATAATAACAGAAAGTGTTAGAGAGCTCCAAGCGGTACGTAAATGGAAATTCACGTATTTTTAACAGGTACGAGTACCTACACATAATTTCTTGAAGAGGTCTCGCGTCGTCAAACGAGGCCTCCCATGGCAGGCGGGGTGGAACATTTATCTCGCTCAGAGAATCAGCATTGCTATCCAGCGTGGCAATGCTGTTAGTCTTCTTGGCACTTTGCCGTGGGATACTCAAATATTTTATTTGTAGGTAGTTAGTTATACAGCTGTCTTAAATACCCTTAACTGTGTTATTGTAAATAAAATGCATTAAGTAATATTTGGCCGTTATGTAAAATTGGAATTCTGTGCCAGATTTTCTACTAATTTTCAATCATCATTAAAGAAATTCTGAAAAATATTTGTCATTACCGGGAGTCGATCCACGACCTTTGCAACCATAGTCTTAGGCTTGACCTCTAATTGAACCGGCTCATGTTTGTTGATTATTTTCATGTTTTTGTCATTAAAATGAAATCAAATATAAACTAGCTCTGAGATTGACAGTGTTGCGATATAAATCAATATAAATGTTTTATTTGTAAACGAAATCGTCTAGAATACAAAGTTCACGGTTAAAAAATAATAGCTATGAATGAATGAATGAATAAAAAGCAGGTTTGACTGGCCAATAAGGCAATTAATGAGTTTTCATTAGTAAATAATTCATATTAAGAACTAGCAATGGAAATTATATTAAAAAGAAGAATATTTTTAAGTTTGCCTCTTAAAATGGAACATTCGAATTCATCAAATCAAAATCAAAAAATCAAAATCAAAATATTTTATTCAATGTAAGGGACACAGGGAACACTTATTGAACGTCACATATTTAATATAAACTAAAGTTACCACCGTTTCCAAGAAAAAAAAAAAGTACCTGGCAGGAGAAGAAACGGCGAAACAAACTCCCCGGTTTTTTTTTTTTTAACATTTGTTCCCTTTTACGTGGGGGGAGAAAAGATTACATATATAAACTCTGTACCAGAGGAGCAATTCATTGCCATGCATGGCCATCATTCAAATAATCTGATGTTTTATAATAAGCCTTTTGAATGAATTTACTTTTAACGACAGCTTTAAATTCTACAAAAGGTAATTCAATTATTTTCCGAGGTAGCTTATTAAAAAAGCGTATACCTTGCCCGACAAATGAGTTGCTAGTTTTGTGTAATCTAGCTGTAGGAACATGGAGTTTATCTTTCTTACGTGTATTTACAGTATGCAAGTCGCTATTTTTCTTAAATTTTATAATATTCTTTCTTACAAATAACACATTTTGGAATATATATTGACATGGTACGGTCAATATGTCAATTTCCTTGAATAATGATATACCTGATATACCTCTGGCGGAAAGTGGGTGTGTGGGTATTACCTACACACCTCTGCCTACCCCTTCGGGGACCCTTGTGGGAAGGCGTGAGGATATATTATTATATATCCTTGAATAATTCTCTGAGAGAATCTCGAGGCTTAAGGCTATAAATTGCGCGAATAGCCCGCTTTTGCTGCACAAAAATAGATCCAATGTCTGCAGCATTACCCCACAAAAGAATGCTGTAAGACATGACACTATGAAAATAGCCGAAATAAACTAAACGGGCTGTGTTGATATCAGTCAAGTGTCTAATTTTTCTTACCGCGAATGCTGCAGAGCTGAGTCTATTCGCCAATCCATTAATGTGGGGTCCCCATTGCAGTTTGTGATCCAATGTGACTCCAAGGAAGACTGTTGAATCCACAAGGTTTAACTCCTCGTTATTTATAACTATAGGGGTAGTTAAAACCTTTTTCACGTTAGACATTGAAAATTTAATACATTTCGTTTTCCTAGCATTAAGTACCAAATTATTGGCACTAAACCAATGAACCACGTCAGAGAGAGCATTATTTACATCGTCAAAGTTTTCTTTCTGTCGGTCTATCTTCATCAATTTTAGTGTCATTTTTTATTTGAAATAAACATGCACTATATATACTCACCGGGGTGAGGCTGTAAGCCTTCTTGGTACCTATCCATGTGACAGGGATCTAGGACCTTTAGGTATAATATTTTGAAGCATGTATAGTGTAAATAATTTTTTTAACGCCTTCCTACAAGTGTCCCTGAAGGGGTAGGCAGAGGGGGAAAAACACCCTCTTGTCAGCCTCTGTTTATCTGTTATATATAAGGTGCCACCAGATAGCAAGACCATTGCCGTTCCTCAAGCGTATGTCAAAATGTCAATATCCAAATTATCTATATATTTATCTATGGCTTTTTGTCATAGATACAAATTTGTTGCTGGAAATGTATTTATGTGTGACAGGTGGAGTTTCTCTTTGAATCAATTGTCAGACATGATTGAATGATTTAATAGGGTGTTTTCTTTTACCTTAAAATCGCATTTTGTATAAATCATTATACTAACGTGCAGGAAAACTCATTAGACGGATAAACTTGTATCTAAACTATAAAATGTTAGTCCCGTATTCTCCATAATGTATAAAATAACCGTTCGTATTGACTCTTTACTGTATGTGTATCCGGGTATTTTATAAGATGAATTTCGAAGCAGTATTTCAGTTATTACGCAATCTTAGTTATATAATAGTTTAATTAAATATGAATTTACTAAATCACTGTTATAACTTGATTAAAAATAATATTTAAAAAAACATATTATAAACCAGTTTATATATAATACATCATTGTTATAAACAGTATTTTAAGTAGGCATCTGAAAAATCAAGTTAACAGGTTTTAACTCTGGCGATCAGTACCAATGAGTTTACCCTCAACCTACAGTGACGCTATAAACTTTACAATAAAGGCAAAAACATCGAGTCCAAACTTGCATACGTTTGAGAATTAAAACAAAGAAGTATGTACCATCATTCACGTACATAAATACATACATATCATCAGAATAAAGCACCAGTTACCTTTAGACATAGTCTCTCGCAGCTTTCTTGACTCTTGACGTTTCCGAGTATACGATCAGTCAGTTACTTTGACGTTTAAGATATATCTCCACTGTGTATACCTCTGCCGAGTTTTTTTTTATTAAGGCGTTAAGTCATAATATATTTTCCTTTGCCTTTTTTGTTTTTCCGAACGGTTTCCGTTAGATATTCTATTGTAATGTCACACTTTTACGGCATAGATGAGTTTCTATAAGTATTAGCATGATATGGTGGCGAGTCTGTCCCCATACAGGCACCGTTGTAAGATGTGAGGACATTACGTATTTGTATTACCCGTTGCGTGTATTTGTAGAATTATTCGCTTTTACAATGAAAACATGATCATTAACCTAAATCGCGTTATGGTCAATGGTTTTTTTATATTTAGTAATGTCGATCTAGTTTCTAATCGAAGCGGTTTATATGTTTTAACGTTAAATAAATTTCATTATATAATTACTAGCTATATGCGTTTTGCGATGTTACTCGTATTTTTAACAGCGATAGCTTTGATTTCACGGAAATAGTAATTTCGAGACAAAGGATGATGTATCATGATCAGGTGAATATCACTGTGTGATAATCAATGTTAGGGGTCGTCTATCCCATAATGTTTTAGCAACCTTTAATTTCCCGTGCTCCTGTTGATACGTGCTGTTTTTGGACTAATCCTTTCCTTTATTCCTAACCAAAATTATGTATTTCAATGTCATATTCAACAAACGTAGTCCTTATCGACGATTCTTGGACGACATTATAAGCTATCTCTAGTCCAATTTTTATCCTAATCCAGTCAGTGGCTGCGATGTGATTAATAAATCAACAATGCGTTAGTATCCTCGAAGGGGTAGGCAGAGGTGTATAATAGGTAGTATCTACTCACGCACCAAGTTTCCGCCAGAGATATGTTTTTAGGTGCCAACGTATGCAGTTTCCTCTCGATGTTTTCCTTCACCGTAAAACTTGTAGTGTGACTAATCACTGTTCTTAAGTTCAGAAAAACTCATTAGTACAGTCGGGTATCGAACTTGTGATTTTAGTGTCGCAGTTAACTAATCGAAACACAGCCACCACGGCAATTCTTTAGTAATAATACAAACATACAAACACACAAACGTTCACACTTATTAGAAAGATGACGACATGATCGCAGCCATGGCTGCCAACAGCCTTATAACTCATTCAATGATAGCGGATGTTTTGTCAACATCGGGAAATATAATCTAGTTTCTAGGTTGAGAATTTTGATGGTGTGTATATTTGGAGCTTGCTGAAGCTTTGGATTTGTATACCAAAGCCGTGGTTGTAAGTTTTTGATGTGAATTTAATAGTTTATTTTTTTAATTGTGACATCGGTTTATCCTGTTGTCGTATGTTCCTTTCTATGGTATGTTCAAGCATCGCTGTGACTTTTATTCAGAGAGGTAGATGAAGGGCGGAAAAGTCCACTTTGAAAGAACTACGTGAGCTACAGTATCAACAAAATATTAACATCATTGTAGCCAAGTCATGGCCAGGGTTTCACGAGTAGTTTGAGAAAATTTTACAGAGTGAGATACCTTCTGTGACCTACGCACGTACGTACTTTAGAGTAGAAATACTTGTTACTAACTACTAACCTTATAAATGCGAAAGTTTGTGCGTACGTTTGTTACTCGAGTCAGATGAAATATCTATAGTTGTGCTTGAGTAACGGACATGGACTCGCCATCTGTCACGTTGGCACTTAAAATATATATCCTGTAGAAAGTGGGTGTATACACTTTTGACTACCCCTTCAGGGACCCTTGTTACCGCACCGCAGTAACCGCTGTTATCCCGGTCATCAGTATCTCATTTTTATCGCGAGATCGTCGCGTTAGATCGTCAGCTAAGTTTGTAAAATATACACATTTGCTATTAAATTTGTGGAAGGAAATACGAACGGAAATATTAAGTTCTGCGCAGGCGTCGGTGATTCATGAATATTAAGCAACCGAAGTTCCGTTCGATATTCCTTCGTATAGTAATGAATCAATCAAAAGGTAAACTCACAAATTGCTGTTGCTAAGGAAGTACGATTTTATAATCAGATACTTTAGTAAACGCTTCGCGTTTGGTGAGCTCCATGTTCCTATAGATAGTCTTTTTGGTAAAGAAAAACTTGAATAACCAAATAGAAAAAATACTTTCATAATCCTACTTGTCAACTCTCCGCTGCTCACTTCAGATCTTATATGAAGGATTTCACGACAGCCTGTTTCTGTTTTGCTGTTGTATTATATATGTAATATATATAAGCGTCATCCAGGATCCAGATGCGGTAGGGTTCGAGGGTGAAGCCTATAGAGTATTAGCCCTTAAGAGTATATCATAGAATACATATGTATTAAAAAAAAGTATAACTTTATACGGAAGTTATCAATTCGCGGTTTGTTTATAGAGTGCCTATAAATTAGAGAATCGCATAGGCAGCCATAAAAAGATAGACTAACGTTTCCATACATTTTAAGTATAGGTCATTATTGTATACTCTCATCGTCATAACAAAGGTATTTCAAAACATTATGAGAAGCGCTGTCTGTCTATTGTAGTAAATGTGGCGAAAAGGATGTCAAAAGGTATGATATTTTAATTAATTATGACATTAGCAAAGTTTTTGTCACGAGTTTGCGGTCCTTCCGCATAGTGTGCGTTGCTTGCGCCGACAGCTATGACAAAATACAAGAATGTTTCAATACACAAATTAAATATGGTTTTTATTCAAAAGGGATGTATTAAAACGCCCTATGTTCGCCGGATATATGGCGAGTCCATCGTCTTTCTCTAGTACAACGAGAATGTATGCAGGTTCGCTCACGATGCTTTTCTTCATCGTCAACGACATTTTTAATCATATCACAGTCCTGAGGATATAAAAATGAACTCGCAAATTGAGTGACAAGGCAGCAAAAATCAACGTATTGTTTGTATGCTACATACAAAACGGTAAATGTGCCCTGAGGTCTTGGACTCTTCAAATTCTTTTTGAATTCTTGAATTTCCTAAACTCTTTTAATATATCACACACTAAATACTCTAAATAATTAAAACATGAATTGTAGAGAACACTGTTTCAATTAGAGTAATGGCAAATATTTGTATTGCATACAAAATTAATTAAGAATTTTAATACTGCCATTAACATACGGATCTTCAAATTCTTGGTATAAATACGTTTATATTATTGCGTATTGTGTAACAAATGCCTAGTTATATCATTTCGGTAATTAGAAGTTTTATAGCTAATGGGGTGTTCATAATACTGTGACGTAATGTTGATGCTGCGGCTCAAAGATTACTTCCTTCCTTTTGTTGTATTTAAAATACATCTCAGAAATACTACATACATACATATCATCGAACTGAGTCCCTTACAAATGTAGGCAGGGTTGAATGAGCCAGTTAGCTCTAGACTTAAGGAACCAATAATCATACATACATATAATATACCTAACAGTTCTTTAAGAGATTGTCGTAGAGTCACCAGCCCATGAGTGATATCGTTGAAATATAGGCGGTGATAACCGCTTACCATTGGGCAGTCAGAGTAATTTTAGCCGTAGGCACAGTCTCGGACGATCAGTCAGTAAACACTCTTACGTTATACAATCAGTTAAACATACAGGGAAGCAAAATCTCTCTTCAGACATAGTAGTTCCAAGTCACTAGTGAGCATGGAATCGTGGGCACTGCGTTTCTGCACGGCTTAAAAATGGCAGCTGTACTCTACCTGAAGTAAGACCTGGAATGCGTACTTAGTTGCCATCTTTTTACTGTTGAGAAGCACTATTTCACCATGTTGAGCATGTCGAGTTTTCGGAAGCAAGTTCGAAATTTTCTTCCAAATTATGTTCCTTCCTCCAATTGGTGTCCTGGCAACACCATGGGTACCGCTCGCGCGCTGACGATCCTGATGAAATCATTTCACACCCTTCTTAAAGAAATCCATGCTGTACTCAAGGTAAAACCACAACGGGAAGTTGATTCCATAGACAGCGTTTGCGGGAAGAAACTCCTTTGAAACCGTTGCGAGTCTTTGACAATGTCGATGCCCACAATAATGTTCTGGGTTTTGGAAGCTACTGCAAGTAGGGCTGTCTTATCAAATACATTTGACACCAAACATTATTTAATAATTATGGTAGTAGCACCTTATTATGTTAGTGTACACCGCAGCACCGCTTTCTTGTGGTAGATATCCCAAGAGACATCCCCTTATGCTTAGAGACTGGATGGTGTAAGGCCACTATCAGCATACGCCCCGCGTTAAAACTGATACGAAGTAATTATTAATATGACAATTGAGACCTTGATAATACTAAGTACTTTAATGTTCTTAACGTTGTTAATAGGTACTCAGTTTTCAATTATGAGAATTTTGTCACCTTCTCACTTTACCATTCAATGTTGTTATTCAACGTCAAAGGATGTATTTCCGTTCTGCCTTCCGTATAATAAGAATATAAATAATATAATTATATATCTTCAAGCCTTCCCACAAGGGTATCCGAAAGGGTAGGCAGAGGTGTATAGATAGTACCCACACCCGCCGTATAACTGTATATATTTTAGGTGACAGATTGGTGTGACCAATCACTGTAAATAAGTTCAGAAAAACTCATTGGTACAGTCGGCATTCGAACTTGTAATATTTGTGTCTCAGGCAACTACTCGAACAACTCGGTCACCACGGCTTTTTAGTAATATTTAGTTACAATACTTCACTTGCATGTATTTCACATACATGCAATGCATATATTTTCAGATCATACAAACATATTTCCCACACATCACCATCATATGCAATATTTACCTCAAGGTTTCATCACGAAGGGTCATCGATCATCTAATGTACCGTGACTCATCTCGCGAAACACTTTCGCTATCGATGCAAGAACAGACGAGAATTCTCTCTACGATGCTACGACGATGATACGATTATTCGATCGAATCGAAGTAAAAAAACTGCTTGACATTGATATAGAGTGGAAAGAACGCAGGAAACCGTATAAAAATCGGTTTTAATATTTCTCACTCGTTTTGTTTTGTACCTTTAGTAGTGGTAATACACGTTTCACTGAGGTCTTTTAATTTCAATTTAATACAGGTAAACAGGAACTGACTGAAAAATTAATAAAAATACATTAAATTCAACTTGAATTTAATGTATTTTATATTCCGGTACCAAATCAAAATTAGTAACAATAACCATCTGTGGAATTATATAAAGTATACGTGTTGACAGATCAACATATATAACATGGTGTAATAAAAATGTTTTATTACTCCTTAGATATAGAACCAGAAGCTGATTTATATAAAGTAAATAATTTATATTTGCGGACACGAAACTAACTTGAAACCATCAAATGTTGAGTAAAATAAATACACATGTCATTAGTTTTATTTGCTTTATTCAAGGACTCTCGCTATTCATGTAAAACTATAATGCAGATCACTCACGAAAATGCAAATTCGTGTCATTATTAATAATAATAATATATAATAATATATAATAATAATAATATAAATATATTATTATTATATATTATATATTGTCATTATTAATGTCATAAGATTACGGATGAATATGTATAGGCCTAGACCTACTTGTCTAATATATTGCGAGTACAATAGTCATAATTTCACATGTAAAAATGTTTTAATCTTATCTACAATATTCATAGGCGAAAACTTTCATATACGTTTAGTTAAAGTTTACAATAAGTACAGCAATTTTATCAATTTGTATCTTTTTACATTCTAAGTGATTAGAGGATATAAATTTTAGTAGATTTAAGTAAAGAAGAGTTGTTTAGAACAATAAAACAGTAGTTTGTTTATAGCCGGGTAATCATCCACCGGGGAGGCGTACGAGGCTTGCGCGGGCGCGGCGCCGCTTTTCACCGTGCGGCCGCGCTCCTCAACCCGGTATAAAAACCTCCGTCACCCATTCACCCGCTCGCAGTGTGTGATCGAACGTTATAGTGTCCACTACCGTGCAAGGACTTACAGTTTCAAACATGAATTCAAGGTGTTTAATAGTGTTAGCAGCCGCCTTCGGCGTAGGTACGTACCAACACAAACACTTTGGGCACGGCGGCTATCAGTGCTCAGCGTGCATACTTCATATGTGGCTCGTTTCTATACGACGCTCAAAATACCTTCTGTTGGTTCGAGAGAAATCGAAGTGTGATATTCATTTCCACACAATTGCAACTGAGCCGGCAATAGTGTTGGATACAATGCAACCAGCCGATGGCGTGGTGTAATTGTTGGCCTCGTCACACGACGTCAGCTTTGATCTTCTTGCTTGGAGATTGATCTAGATTTTTCGATGTCCAATGATAGCCGCCTGCCCTTTATATATCTAAGTTTGTTTCTTCTAGCTTTTGAAGTCAACGACCCATGTTTTAAATGTTATCTTGAACGTTAAGTCATGTGTGAAAGTTGCACGTACTCAACTTCCTCCTGACTACAGTTGCATACGAATGTTTGATTAAGTCCAGCTCAATAGGTATATGTTGATTGGAAATGTTGGCCCTTCGAAAGCTTTGATGGAAGTATTGGGTTTTTCAGCTACGAAAATATTGCATAGAAGTATTTTTTTTTTAATTATTTTTAAGCTTTTTTTACTACACATAAAAAAAATACAAAGTATGCACCATAGTTAGAAAATAGGTGTTAAAAATATCACATTACGTACTACGGTATATTCTGTGATGCAATTAATGCAAAACATCTTATTTTAAATTCTTGCCTACGGCCTCTTTATTATGCAACAGCGGTCCGGTATTTGCATTGCAACGCTGACGTTGTGATAAATACTGACGTAGTAGGTATATTTGTTTCTTAATATTTCAAAGCTCTCTTATCAAGACACTGAAGACACTGGAAAGTTGTCAATTGACTGATTATTATAATTAATATGTCAATATCTTATATTATATATTGTAATGGCAGTGCTCCACATAAAAAATGATCCGCGATCATCCGCGTAAAAAAATTATTTAATGGGTAATTTTTTTCCTTATTCCAGGAAAAACTGTAATAAATATCTTATGTATTATTCCAGCTATGATAAATAAATAAATAATACCTGGGACAATTCCACACAAATTGACCTAGTCCCAAATTAAGCAAAGCTTGTGTAATGGTAACTAGACAACGATATATTTACTTATATAGATCGATATATACTTAAATACATAGGACATCCAAGACTAAGGTACAAATATTCGTGTTCATGACACAAATATCCGCCCTCAGCGGGATTCGACCCCGCGACCTCAAGTTTCGCAGTCAGGAGCTCTAACCACTAGACCAGACGGTCGTCTAGCATGTAGTCTCTTATCATTAGACACATTTTACCCACAAACTCTAAGTAGTTGCCAGCGACACAAAGATCGCCAGTTCGAATGCCGACTGACCGAATGACCAATGAGTTTTTCTGAAGTACAGTGATTAGTCACACCACGAGCTTTACGGCGAAAGAATACATCGAGAGGAAACCTGCATACGCCTGAGAAGCAATTCAAAGGGGTATAGTCTAGTCGCGCTTGAGTAACAGCGATGGACTCGCCATCTGTCACGTTGGCACCTAAAATATATCTCTAGTGGAAGTAGTGGTGTGTGGGTATACACCTCTGCCTACTCCTTCGGGGACCCCTATGGGAAGGTGTGAGGATATATATCATTTATATATTTATTTATAGAGGAATTACCAAAACGAGTTGGCATGAATGTTATAAAAAAAATCGGGAGTCGTATATTAATTGATGCATATTAACGCCCTTGGTTACATTTGTAGAATTACAACGAAAAACAATTGAATACGTTTTTTAAAATTAAATGTATAAAATCTGTAGGAAGTATAAACTTAATATAAAGTAAAGAAAAGTTTCCGTTCGACCAACTTGCTAGCCTTAGAAAGCTGTTTATGGCATTGGTACAATCAGTTTTATTGCGCACGTGCATTTTCTACTTTAATTAATTGTCAGTTAGTACTCGCTGTAATAATATTTCGATTCGTTTCAAATCGGTCTTTATATGATCAAAAAAAAAATTAGAGACACCGGACTCAAGTTCACAAAAACCATTGGTGCAGACCAAAGCTTGAACTCGGAATCTTTACACTACGGGTGAAAAATGCAACCAATAATATTTTATTCGATATATTTGACACGGACAAGCTTATGTCAGAAAAACCTCTCAAATAGGTAGGTATACCCGGTAGAGATGTAAAATAAAACTAAAATCGTTTGAACCAGCCTTAAAGCTACGAAGGATGTTCTGTTTTCACTCAGTTGTTAGTTAGGCGTTAGGCGTATTCACAATTGTTTAGAATTTCTTACACGTACCCAGTTCTCACGACCGTCGCTTGCGCAAAAGCCAATAATTTGTGCTGTTTGAAAAAGCCTATGAATTGTATACGTAATGTAGGTAACATTACACGATGTAGTAATGTATTTGATAATAATTTGCATGGGATTTAGTTAGTATAGTTCCTGTAGACTGTAAACGGTTGCAACATCATACATAATACAAGAGAGTTACAGATGAATTATTCACATTTTTCTTAAATTGTCTTATTCTGTATTTACCAAGCAAACTCGCTCTTCCGCATGTTCTTACTTGAGGTAAATTAATTTTGCTACATATCACGCCGAGTTTCTCAAGGGGTTGACGTTTTACTCCCTGTAAAGCACAAGTCAGTCTAAAGAAAGACCTCTTTGCTTGAACCACAATCATCAGTCTGGTCATACATGTTCGATGTGTGTGTTATTTTGTATATTTTATTGAGTTAAGATTTTAACAATCTTTCGATACGTACAATGTCTATCTATAGATTTCTGCGTTTTTATAAAAAATAAGATTATGTCTGTTTATAAAACACATCAGTAAATAACTCAATACGATAATAATGTCGCTTGGGAACACGCGATCAAATATTAAATATGTAGATACGTGAAGATATCCAATTATCTTGCACTGCGATGCGTGCGCGAATTTCACGAGAATGAGAAAACGTGAAATGGCGCTTGCTTGAGTGCGCACTGAAGTGCAATGATGTACCTTTAAAAAAACAAATGAATCCATAAACTGGACTGATATTGTACTTGCGTGTTACTGGAGGGAATAAGAGCTAGACCTCTTAAGAGAGTATAAGTGAGAAAATATCGAACGTTATTTTTGACGATTAGACGACGCCCGACGACCACTTCTGAAGCTTTCACTATCGGTGATGATGTATGAAAACTGATGAAAAATAATGAAGTTCCGTTATTCTCATATTGAGCTTTAAAAAAGCATGTATCCACAATCAGAGCTACACGTCATTATTAAAACTTATGAATGATATTCACTGCATTATATAATACTATTTTAATATATATAAATCACGTGTCACGTTCTTTGTCCGCTATAGACTCCGAAACTACTGAACGATTTCAATCAAATTTGCACACCGTGTGCAGTTTGATCCAACTTAAAATATAGGATAGCTTACATCACAATTGGACCCGATAGGTGGCGCTGCGATCTTGTTTCAGGAAGTTTTACTTTTTCACCCGGGCGAAGCTGGGCGGGACAGCTAGTATATTATATAACACGTAGATTTCTTATAAAACAATAAATATATGCTCAAATTCACTCACCAACAAAAACGTAATTACAATAAGTAATTAGATAATTGCGCAACTCTCACCAGTTCTTAATTATCCGGATCATTTGTGGATCTATTTTACACGCAAAGCATTTAGCTATGAGTCAATTATGACTGTTATTAATATAAACGATTTATAATTGTTCACCGTGTAATTATAGGCGTGGATTATTCATTTTTGATTTAACTGGTTTTCACTTATGATTCATCGTTCAACATGTATAGATTAAATTATTAATGAAAGATAAACAATTAGGTGTTATTTTATATGATAATACTTGTGAATAATAGGCTTCCTTTTTTAAATGAAATACGGTGTACAAACATAAAAATCTTATTAATAATTTTAAAAAGCAAGCAATACATAGGGATATTTTTAAACAAATTTACCTAATCCCAAACTAAGTTAAGTTTGCACGTTGTGAACTTGATAACGATGTATATGTATATAAAATATTATATACAGAAACATACATTCATAACAATATCTTAAGCCCTCAATGATTAAACTGGCGACCTTAAGCTTCACTGGTAAGGATTGTCCACTTGATCGTTGCTCTTGTACAATCTCTTACTTCCCCTAGGTATAAAGTTACATAAATAAATAACGGAACCTTGTGAGTGAGAGGCATAAAGGTCAAGCTCCGGAAGCTCATTGCTAATGATTAGTGACCACAATACACCGGAAGTGTTCTCAAGCTAATATCGCCATTTAACAATGATATCTTACTTTTAATGAAAACAATAGACGACCCAAGTATTCCCATCCTATATTGTGGCTATGTGCAGTCAAAGTTTCAAGTTTTTTCAACCAATTAAATATAAATGATAAACGTATAAAATAAATTCAAACATGCTTGCATAGCTCTCTATTTACATACATTACAAAACAACTGCTAAAATGCGTTTCTCTATTTCTTCATTAGTAATATGATTTAATGGACATAAACTCCCTTTCTCTGTCCTATCACGACTAAGCATCTGAACAGATCTTGACGAAATTCGATAAGAAAATTGTCAAAATCTTGAAAAACAGCCTCTGATGATTTATCCGTTTGGAGCACGTCAATGTAATTTAACCGAAGCCGGAAAGATATAGCAAAGGAAGAAAGCAGCAAGAAACCGCATAAAGATGAATATTCTTATTGCAAACTGTCTTAAACTATATAAGAATCGACGCAGTATGCGGGATTTGGCCTTGAAAAATTACCTTCCCTTGATGCAACTACTAATTGTAGACCCAACCAAACCGCTTCCTAAACAGGATAAAGTGTAAGTAGTAGGGTTGTGGAGTAGTAGTAGTAACCATTCCTCTTTAGACTAACAGAAATCTTTCTCTTCATACATACGCATCAGTTGCCTTTAGTACCTTTAACATTTTCTTGCTCTGACAATAAAAAGTATTGGCGTATTAATAAAGCTTATTTATGTATCGTGTTCCATAGCCATAGCTAGTTTGCAGGTAGCTTGCATCGGGTGACTGTCTGTCCTTCGACCGTTGACGTTATTAATAGATACCTTTCAGAGCTCCGTGCTATTATTTTCCGATTTGAGTACATCGTTTACCATAGATAGATATAAATACCACTAAGCGCTTATATATCATAACCATCATTAGGTAGAACCTCGTCTATACAAATAAAAATTTGAGTGTCTGTTTGTAATATTATAATAACCGCGTTTTACTAATATGGAAGTATACACGGTACATAATATACCAAAATATTTTTTTTAAAATTTTTGTCTGTCTGTTTGTTTCGGCTAATCTCTGAAACGGCTGGACCGATTTTTACGGGACTTTCACTGGCAGATATCTGATGTAAAAAGGAGTCATTTAGGCTACTTTTATTTTAAAAACAGTTTTTTTTAATTCCATGCGGACGTAGTCGCGGTCACAGCTAGTTTAGACATAAAAACCGCCTCCGAACTTTCACCATCTGTGTGTACCTCGACAATGGACGTTATCTAATGCCGTTTGAATGTTACGTCAGGCCGTTCACGTGTCAGTGGTAATCACTTCTTTAAGATCACAATTAAACATTTTTTGGGCACAATGACGCGGCAGTTTAGATTTTGTGCCTTCCCGGTAGAGTATAAAATACTGTGTAGAGATGAAGTGATTGTACGGTAATCTCATAATTGTTATCTATGTATTCTCTCTGTTGTTAAGTTCTTGTGTAACTGTATTATTATTTCTAATATATTCAAACATCACAATATGTAGTATAATATAAGCAACTATTTTCACGTTAGAATATCTTTATATATATAATTCTTCTGTGAGTGTGTATGTCACTGAACTCCTCCTAAACGCCTGGACCGATTTTAATGAAATTTTTTGTGTGTGTTCAAGGGGATCTGGGAATGGTTTAGATTCACAATTGGACCCGATAGGTGGCGCCACCATCTTTTTTTTTCCACCCGAGCGAAGCTGGGCGGGACAACTAGTATTTTATAAAAAATTTAATACATACCCACAACTCAACACGCTTAGTAACTAGCTAGCCTAAGTGGAGAGCTCACACCTCTCTTTCGCCTCGTCCATGTTCATTACTCCCAGTATAAACAGGCGTCTGTTTTAAATACTTTGCTCGCTCCTATCCTTTAGTTTAGATTTATTTAAAAACTAAATATAGAAAGTCAATTATTCCTCTCTTGCCAATTCGAAGTATTTAATACTAGCGGACCGTCCCGGCTTCGCACGGGTGGACATTTATTTTCTATACATTTTGGCATAATTTTTTACCTTGCAATTAAAATAGCCTATATTAATGGTGAAATATTTTTTTTAAATCGGTCCAGTACTTTTTGAGCCAATTCCTTACAAACATACTTACATACAAATCTTTCCTCTTTATAATATTAGTATAGATGTAATTATATATCTTCACGTCTTCCCTACACACCCACTTTCCCCCAGAGATATAATGTAGCTGCCAACGTGACATATATTCAAGCACGTCCACCCGTCTTTGAATTTCTCTTCGAACGTATGCAGAATTAAGTAAGAAGTAAGTTCAGAAAAAATCATTGGTACAGTCGGTTGGACTTGTAATCTTTCTGTTGCACGCAATATTTAATATTCCTAATTTAAGTATGAAACATTAAAACAATGACTCTGTGCAAATAGCTTTTAATACTATGTATTCTGATGATAGAGGTCGTGACGTCTTGCTCAACGAGGCGAACATCAATGAAACTGAAAGTCACTCCAAACTCAACCCAATAGTTAGCGCCCACGGCCGAGATCTCTCTGTAGGTCAGAAGTGCTTTCACCGAATTACTTAATAGCTATTGACCTTTATTGGATAATGTTTATGTAACTCATATATGTGTGTTCCAAATTTGAACATTAGCTTTTTTTTGTACTATAATTATTGATTCATGAAAAACTATTGTTAAAGATAATGGCATAAAGGATGTATTAAAAATAATATAATCGGTGACGAACACGCGATCTCTCATGTTGGCACATATATAACTGCTTCAAAATGTGGCTTTTATTTAACACCTATGTTTATTCATTCAGGGGCTCTTTTGGGAACAATTGAAGGTAAACATGGAATTATTTTGGTACCTTTCTATATATTTCTATAAATAAACTCGTAATTTATATAATATTTTAGGCTAACCCGGAATCACTAAAACGAGTGTGTGTGAGCGCGAAATATTTCTCTTTTTGTAACTTAATAGTACGAGAGAGAACTTAAGGACTGGGCACATGATAACCATTACCTAATACGTTATGACAGCGTTCAGTAAGCAAATCGATAATTATGTCACCGGGCCACAGGGCTGTGGTGTCAGTCTACCGACGTTACGCAACTCACGGATGGCTGCGCACGCGCGGTCTCGTGTGACATTAATTTGCCTTGAGAACTGTGATCAGATTGATGTATATAAGGGTGGAAATACACTGTATTAATGTACATTAGGGTGCAAATACCATGTATTAATGTATATTAATATAAGGGTGGAAATACAATGTACGCCATAGTACGCAATATCTACTGTGACCACAGCATACTTACTATACCTCCTTACCTT
Source organism: Drepana falcataria (assembly GCA_945859725.1). Lineage (NCBI taxonomy): Eukaryota > Metazoa > Arthropoda > Insecta > Lepidoptera > Drepanidae > Drepana > Drepana falcataria. The sequence goes on along the minus strand of OX243927.1, from coordinate 10,362,636 downwards.
TACCTTTTCTATTAACATGCCCAGGAATACTACCTTACACAGGATTACCTCAAGAAACACGCAACATTCTGATGGCTTCAAACATAATTAAATAAAAAGGCTAGTTTGAAACTTTATAAAGCACTTAGAATGGAAAGCTGACAGAAATATTAGGATGTTAATTAATAATACTATTTGCAATTTGTTTTTCCTTTTATCAATTAGTAGGATATCATATATACATACGTATCATCATATCGAGTCACTTAGGAGCTAGGCAGAGAGAGTTGAGAGCCAGTTCAATAAGATTTACGAACCATTAACGAGGTCAGTTAAGATATAAATACGTTTAGCTTAGCTAAGTATGTCCAACATGCGTTCAACTTACGAAACTTATCTCGTTTGAAAAATTTTTACGAGTAGGAATGTTTTTTCCTGCTGCAACTATGCTGTATCAATAATTCATACATTGACACCAAGAGTACGTTTAAATATATGGTCATTTTTATTTTGTTATTATATGACATATATGTGTGTTTTACTTTATTATACTCTAAGTTAACACACACAGTAAAAGTATCCCTAGCTATTATTCTTTATTTACAGCAATTAACAGTATTTAAAAATCATTTTTTTATCTACCTACGAGAGATAAAATATTTGACCCAAATTGGTCTAACGTGCCAAGAAGACTAGCAGCATTGCCACGCTGGGTAGCAATGCTGATTCTCTGAGCGAGATGAATATATATTTTATTGAAGTTTAATTTATTTATTATTATTTTTAATCGACAGTATAAGTTTAGGACTTAGAAAATAGACAACGAAGCCCTCACGTTGAACCCTCTTTGACCCCCACGTTGCAAGCTACCACATAAAAATTTAATAAAAAAAATATAATTATATTTAAAGCAATTTTACTCTATTGAGTTCAATTCGCTGTCCATCAGGCAGGCAGCATTCTTATTGGCCTCAAATCTTAAGTATATACATTTTCCAAGACATGAATTTTATATTGACATGAGGTGCATACCTAAACAAAGTCACGTTTCTCAATTTTGTACCGATACCGAAGCTTATACCTAAACTTCTGTACTAAATTCATGTGTACAACCAGCATGGCTTGCCAAGAATGTAAGGCATTTAGCAACGGTGGTTCACCTCGATTACCGTTTGATTTAAATAAGAAAGGTTGTTCAATCCAGATGAACTTTACGAGCTTTGACAAGGATGTATATTAGCAATTCAATAAATACATGATTGCAAATTAATCTAATGGTATAGTATAGGTTACCACAATGAACCGTGATGGCCGTGTCATTTAAGCAGTCGCCTGCAAGAACAAGATTGCAGGTTCGAAGTTAAACAGCCTGTTTGTTTGTGCAGGGATTCATCACGTTATAAAGAGCTTAAAGAAAATATCATGTGAAATTCAAGAAGAAATTCAAATACGTTCGATAATCGTGCTTATGAAACGGCGACGGACTCTCCATCTCATGCACCTAAAGATAATGAATGAATCTCGTAAAGATAGCGTACCTCTGCCTATCTCTGAGAAAAAGTATGAAGATTGAAAAAAAATTTGCATTTGCGTTGCATAATTCAAGAGCAGTTTATATTTATAATGCAAAATTTGCGTTACATCTACAGCTTTGCAAATTTGGTTAATTAGTCCTAAATTTTCAACATATTTTTCTTTTGAGAAATCACGCAATGATTCATTTCAACTCCCAAATGAGGCGTCAAAATTCAGTGCTAATGTCGAACGAAGGTATCATTAGTGCAACATAATTTTGCAACTATAGGTATTAGTGCGATGAGTCGCAACGCAAAGTGATGAATTCAATGCCGATTACATAAAGTAATTAGTGAAGTTTTGCATCATAATCTTGATTATGTTGAAATTTTAATTCTATTCTATTTATTTAAGACGATTGTAAGATACTTTCGCTTTCATTTTTGTTTATAAAAACTGTAGGTATTGAGTTTAACAATTACGCTTACTACTTCTAATTAATAACTATAAGAATAATAGATAACATAATACTACGTATATAGCTAGTAGGTATTTTTATTATAAAATTATATTAATTGAAGAATTATTTCAAACAAACGTATCTAGTGTGTATGAGATGCTATGAGAAGCAGACCCGAAAAATTTGCATCGGTACTATATAAGGCCATACTATCACGTTTAGCTGCCCTTTTATTTAGGTACTAAGTGACGAGATGGCAATTCCGTCACTGTCTTTCATTTATCTTTGAATTTCTTTCGTAAACATATGCAGGTTTTCTCACCATGCTTACTTACCGTCACTATAAAGCTTGAGGTGTGTTAAATCACTGCAAAAATCGAACCTGAAAAACTGGATTTGCGTGAACATTTTCGACGTATGTATTTGGTATTCTTCGTTATTGAATTTAGATATGTATTTATATAGGTGTGTGGAGATTACACAGAAGTGTGACAAAATAGTATGGGGAAATACCACGGATGCGCAGCTTTCTTCGCAAATGTGAATTGGTTGTACCTGCTGGTGACATAACACGTTATAACATTATGCATTGCATCCGTACGCAAATGAGGTGTGACCTGGAGCTATTGCACGATGGGATACTTATGCGACAAGATCTCACGTCAAATCTGTCCCTCACACATTTGAATTGCGATTGTAACAGCGCGTTGTGTTACGGCCCCATTATCACTTCCCTTTTTGCTTTGCAAAATCGTAATAATATCTAAGTCCCTCTAATGTATTTCACCACATTTGCAAGATCATTTGTAAAGCTGTACCATTAAGTAATAATCGACAACATTAGTGGCTATTATCGAATTGCCAACAAAGAAAACCACAATTTAAATACAGTCAACGTTTGTAATCGTGTTCCTCTGGCTCTACACAATGACTGCTTGAACACGTGCCAAGGCACAATTAAGGCTCAGAATCGTAACAGTTGTCCCGGGCGTTGCAAAATAGTTTGTCGCGACATTCCGCGGAGAAAGAGCGGCCCGCCCAGCCAGAGCGTTGCAAAACCATGCCCTAACCAAAGCTGCGGCGGTTTATTTTGAAACTTAATTAAAATTCAGAGGAGGAGTGTTTTGATGCGTTATTTCTACATCGGTGTATCGCAATAGGTGATAGATTTATCAATACCCAGACATTTTCTCGCATATTTAGAAATTATATTTGCTTAGTGAAACATCGATTAAGTAACTGAATATTGGTACCCATTCAATGACTTGAACGTTCATAGAAAATGTTTAAAATTGATTTAGAATATAATGTAGCTTTTTTTACACAATCTAACTTTTGTTTTTTATTTCAGCTGTCGCCCAAGAATCCTTCAAATGCCCAGATGACTTTGGCTTCTACCCCCACCACATCTCCTGCGATAAATACTGGAAGTGCGACAATGGAGTCGCTGAGTTGAAGACCTGCGGCAACGGTCTCGCCTTCGACGCCACTGACTCCAAGTACCTCACTGAGAACTGCGACTACCTTCACAACGTTGAGTGCGGAGAGAGGACACAGCTTGGTAAGTTCACCCCACGGGATATATTGGTTTTTGTAGTTGTAATACTGAACATATTTTATAATCGTTACTCTGTGACGATGCATTAGTAGAATGTTTCAAGGTATGTCTCATTTAAATATATTTTGTCCAGATGTTATACACGTATCTACGGAAAAGATTAAACGATCCGAAGTAATTGGAATAAAAACCGGTTTAAAAATAAATAAAGATGCTTTTAATGACTAGTAACAGTAAATATTACGCTCAAGGCTATCAAAGATTGCTTTTGGCATAATATAAAAGATTAGAATATGCGAAATACCAGCCAACCAGGATGTCACCCAAGGTCGCGCACACATTATACACAGCCCGACGACGATATTGCTTTATGTTCATAGTCTGAGACCTGTTCCATATTAAATATACGATATAAATAGGATATTACCACCGCTTCACCTTGAACTAGTGCCGCTCCATTCTTTTGATTCTGAGAATGTGACCACTTACGTTTTTTGTAAAGTTCATCCCAGAATTTGTTATTCAATTGAGGAGAATCGATTAGTTTTATTTGATAGTTATGGACGAACATTTGATAGATTGGCTTGTTTATTTCTTCGAGACAAGTTTGATACGCGATATACATATCTAATACTAGTATTATAAAGTTGAAAAGTTTGTTTGTTGAAGTAGGCTATATATAGGTTATATATAATCATGGTACCCAAAAGCGAAGCAACAAATTAAACACGGTTACAATAGAAAAAGATTTGAAATAGTAAAAAGTATTTTTTATATAACAAAAGCAAGTTTCCAAGACATCTTTTGTAATGTCATCTACGCTGACCTCCGTAATACCATCTGACCCATTATCTCATCCCCAGAGCCCCCAATTTCAACCCCTCACTGCCAGAGGCTGTACGGTATCTTCCCTGATGAAGCTAAGTGCGACGTTTTCTGGAACTGCTGGAACGGAGAGACCTCCCGCTACCAGTGCAGCCCTGGACTGGCTTACGACAGGGAATCTCGTGTGTGCATGTGGGCTGACCAGGTCCCCGAGTGCAGAAACGAGGGTACGTATCGCTAGCTAAAGAAAAGAAAACAATAATAATATAATATATTTTCGCCGAAAATTTTTTAGGTGCCAATGTGACAAATGGCGAGTCCATCGCCGTTTATCAAGCACTAGTAAACATACGTCTTTGAATCGAACAATCATTCGTTTAATACCAACTCTCAAACTTCAAACGAAGAATAATTTGTTTTTATTTAATAACAAATCTCAACTCCATGTAGTTTGATCCGACTTATTTGCAGTCAGACGTAAATGTAAGGCGTGGTATCGTTGAATAATGGAGATAAAGAACAAGTCTTATTTCTACTTGAATTACGAGACACTATTTGTTCGCTCTACCTGTTTCATAATACTTGACACTTCTATTCAATCCGCGGAGTTCTCTCCACGTCACCCCTATAACCCACACTATACACATATGTTTTCTTCCAGCTACCTTCCTACTACTCGAGCACGACTAAGCTGACCTGCGTTTCTGTTTCGCCTTCCTAACCCTTGGCTCACGTAACCTTTTTTGGTGTTTCCCAGAAGTAGCGAACGGTTTCTCTTGCCCTGCTGCTGGTGAAGTGTCGAACGCTGGCTCCTTCAGCCGCCACGCTCACCCAGAAGACTGCCGTAAATATTACATTTGCCTTGAGGGCGTTGCCCGCGAGTACGGTTGCCCCATTGGTACCGTATTCAAGATCGGAGATGCTGACGGTACCGGCAACTGCGAAGACCCCGAAGATGTTCCCGGATGGTAAGTTACTTTACGGATAATCCTTGTAAATATCGAATGTTCGTTTGTACTCAAACTATGAATAACCCAACACAGACTTCCAGCGTTCAAGTGAACCCAATATTGACTTAACAACTTGAGCGCATCTGATCTCTTCTAATCTCACCAGGTGAACACCCCTGGTTCTTAGGTGTACAGTGTGAGTGCGGTACAATTTAACAACGAATGTACCTGCTATTGCGATGTGCTGCCATTTGAGAATTTAATAATAATAATAAGAGGCATTCTGAATAAGAATTTGAAGGAAGGCAATTGCCTCCTCTGTATGTCTCATTCTGTTTGGCATTACATCACAATAAAGACCCCTATAACCACTTCCACAAAGCCAAAGTGATCCCTGTGACTAACAACTCTTCTGCACTTTACAAAAACATGGACACAGCGCACTCCGAATATGTATATGGGTAGTGTACGCACTTAGGTAGGTACAATAGTACTTGTAGGTTGTTAAGTATATCTCCGCCCACCGGAATAGTTTCGCGTAGGTATGCGGCTCGAAACTTGCGACATATCTAGGTCATGCTTGGAAATTAACATGACTTAAGGCATAGATATCATAGTGTCATGCGTGGACTACCGTGGTCAATGTCGGCCAGTATAACGGGGTACATATTTATGGTAATGACCGATTGTGTGGCCTTAGTCTTAGCTGTATGCGCATTAAGGTTAAATTGTCCATGCCTTTACTGGAAAGAAACAAAATCTTTAAACTATCCAATAACTCGCTATAGATTTGAAGTTATCAATGTATCTACAACACATCTTCGTATCTTTTCACCAAAAGGATCCTGCAAGGGGTAGGCAGCAAGTATACATGCGACTTTGAATAAATTGATATCTCTTTTTATGTATAATTATATACAGAATAGTATTACAGCGGACCAGATTAGATAAGAAGCCAAATATATTTTTCGGATTAATGAAGATTGACTGTTAATTATAATTAAGTATGGATAAGTCTATAAAAGTTCGTCCTTTGTTGAACAATGAGGAGACTTTCAAAACATTGGTATCCGGTTCATGGTCTGCCTGGCTCGAACAATCCTGTTGAGATCGATACAAAGATGCGCCTGCGCCGGTCACGATGCCTCATTCGAATGTCGTTCCGATTGGTTCCTTTGAAACTTTTTATTCTCTGAGCTTTAAAGTTAAAGAAAAACAAAAGTTAGATAACATGAGCTGGAAAAGCGAGCGGTTAAAGTAGTCGGCGTTCCAAGGCAGTTTACTATTAGTCGCTGCGAACAAGATTGTTACACAATTCGCAAGCAGCCAGTAAAAGTTGCTAGAAATTGTTATAGCCATTTATAGTTAGGATAGGGTAGCTCGTAAGGTAGAGGGAGGTAGTAAGGTCAGCGTCCATTTTCAGCGAGGACTACTACGGAGACTTGGATTTGAAGACGATCCGCAAGAGCGAGCTGTTGGCTGGTCTCAAAGAAGACGGCAGCTCCCGCACCACCCAGAAGCAGCTCAGACCCCGCCCCGCTAAGGAATAAATATTCCTTTACAACACCACCTTTTAATACTCACATAGTTAAAACCAAACCTCTAGCGCATCACTAGCAAACTCGGCCAGACTACATCATCAACATATTAAATGTCATATTCGATAGCCATGTGAAATATGATATTAGTAGATACTATAAACTAGGGATTGCGATCGTAAATAAAGTTGAATTACCCCAATAGATATAAAAAAAGCGTTTTGCTTATGGTGTGCGGAGATCGTGTTCCACGTTCAAATTATGGCATATCAAGCGGGAGCCACGATATATATGTATAGATTACTAGTTGCCAAATACATTTTTCTTGTTCAAACTTCCATATGAATTGCCCCACGAGGCAAATAAGATATTCAATAGACCATAGAGAGGTAGATATTTATTTTTTTATTGTATTTTATTTCCAATATGATATTGTTTTCTGTGCCTTTTGTATGAAGTAGTAACACGTAACAGTTTTAATGTTTTAAGCTGGTTTGCATTTATGAGAAAGTAATTTTGTGTAAAACAGACAAAGTTACAGCAGTGTTTCCATAATACAATTTTAACCACCCATGACCTGTACATATACTATTTTGTACTGAATTCTTTCGCGACTGCGTGTTGTTGTTTTGATAGAATCTGTAATACTTAAGTTTTATATTTAGTGATAAAATAAACAAAAAATTTAAAAATTATCGGTTGTTGTGTATTTATTGTGTGTGCGTGTATGTGTAGTTGCACTGTTGCACTGTTTCCCTAACATTCCCACTTTCACAAACCACTCTGTAATGCATTCACTTTCTAATAACATTTTAATAACTTCTTGGTACTTAGGTATAGTATTTTCATTTTGTATCTCAACAAAATGGTTCCATGGTTCCGTAGCCCCAATGTCCACTGGAAAAAGGTATGTTGCATTTTATTTAAATAACCCTTGAAAAAGGTAATACAGAGTTGGCAAATTTTGTTGTCAATAATCTTTTTTGAATTAAGAATGTAGTAGTTTAATTTTTGTCACTTAAAAAGACTATAAAACGTATATATGTTGTAAAAAAACTATAATTTCAAACCACTAAAACAAATGAGTGACGGAAATTTGAATTTGGTTTGAACAATTTACAGCGAGGATTACTACGGTGACGTGGACCTCAAAGCACTCAAGAAACTGGGATTCTGAATGACAAGGAGCGGCTCCAAGGACAGACTGAAACTCAATCCCTACGACTTGATATAAGAAGGCCTCTTCAGATGTCTTAAACTGGTTTGAACCGGAGTACATTAGTGTTTCGTTTGTATTTTATTGGTATGTCTAAAGAGGCGCTCGAGACAGAACTATGTTCTCTAAGCTTGGACTATTTTTTGTGCCTGTTTTAAAATTACTCATGCTTTGGTAATATATTCATTGTTGCCAAAATTTCGAAAATCTTTTCAGAGATTACCTTGACATGGCACCAACATTTGCGTGTTGGTGCTGTGTCGAAAGTTTTAGTCATAAATGTTATCGTAAGTTAGTTAGTGAACATTTAAAGTTATATTAACAAATGTAAATAAAATATTTTTGATAATAATTATTATAGTTTAATTCATGTTATTCACGTCACGCCACGCCTAACTAGTGTTAAGAGATATATGTTGTAGGCTAATTATAGCTAGTTACCTACAATTAACTTTAGTTATATACTTAGGTAGTCGATTCAGTGGTAGCGAGTCTGCCATGTTCTATAACAAATGATTTTACAATATTTTAGGATATTACGCCTTACTACAAGGGTCCCCGCAAGGGGTAGGCAGAGGTGCCTAGGTAGTACCCACACACCCATTTCCACCAGTGATATATATTTTAGATGCCAACGTGAAAGATGGCGAGACCATCGCCTTTACTCAAGCACGATTATATATACGCCTTTGAATTGCTTCTCAGACGTATGCACGTTTCCTCTCGATGTTTTCCTTCAACGTAAAACTCATTGGTACAGTCGGGATCCGAATTTGCGATCTTTGTGTCGCGGCAACTACTCGAACCACTCGGCCACGGTTATACATTTTAGGGCCTATCTATAAGGGTCTCTGAGGGGTAGACATAGGTGTATCCCGCCCCTAAATAATATTTAAATAAAATTACCAGTCCAGCCCAGCTCCCTGAGGTTAAGTAGCAAAAGTTCCCGGAACTCACGCTACGAGAGACAATACAAAAAAAAAAAAAAAGACATAGGTGTAACAGCACTCACTTTTCGCCGAAGATATATTTAGAAGCCAACATGACATATTGTGAGAATATCGCCGTTTCTTAAGCACAACTATACATTCGTCTTTGAGTTTCCTCTTAAGCGTATGCAACTATACTATACGATGTATTATTTCACGGTAAAACTAGTGTTGTCATATTTTACTGTCCTTAAGCTCAGAATAAATCCGTATTACATAGTACGTAATACAAGTAGTTCGTAAAAAGCGGTTATTTCGATATTACAAACAGACACTAAAATTTTAGTGGGTGTTTGGGTGTCACTGATGTTAAAATAAAGAAATGCAATGTCAAAATATATAGTAGGTACAATTTATTTGTGTAAAAAATAATTTAGAGAGTATTGCATATTTATTTGTTAATCTAAGTCAGTCTTTATTTCAAATCTCTGAAGTAACATTACAGTAAATTAGGCATTGTATTTTATAATGGAGTGAGACGACAATTAGCATACCAATTGTGTCGCGAACTCAACATTTTGCAAGTGACACAAATAGGTACACTGCTTTCTCGGCTTAATGTATGGGTGATAAAGTTCAATTTCCTTTACCTTGTATTTACGTATCTGGTACGGATTAGTTACAGTTAACAAATATTGTTACGGATAAGAAAAAAATCGTGACCGAAATACAACGTGGTGATACATACAAGCATTCAAACATACAAAGTTTTCGTGGTGTTTCTAGAATTAAATAAAGCCTATGTGTCAGTCCAGCTGATAATCTATCCCCGTGCAAAATTTCATCCAAATCTGTTCAATATATTTTTCCTTAAAGGGGAATGAACTGCACAAACTTTCGTATCTATAATATCAAGTCTCGTCAAACAAGTATTTACTTCTGCGACCATAGATGTCGCTTTATGCTTTTTAAAACAATCTTGCAGAACGTTGTAATATAGCAAATTCAAAAAGTCAGTCAAAGGCTATTGTGTAGGCTCCTGATACCCAGACTAAAAAAAAATGCGCCACTTATGTCAAACTGACATATTTAATTGATTGATGCGTTCACCCGTTTAAAAATTCACGACTTGGAAACGGGGATTTTGAACACGTGTCATTGTATATTAAAAAATAATCATGTAATACATACAATCATTATTATTTTATTAATACACGAACTTAAATTCATGACAAGCTAGGTTTAATAATAATGTTAAATAGCAATTTCATAGTCAGTACCGATTTTTATATTATAGAAAACAGTAATCACAAAACCCATGATTAGAGAATTCCAAAGCTTAATGACAATTGAAAGACTAAATTATTGTTTCCTCTTGTGACTCTATATAGCAATTCGTGAGACAATGATTTACCAATTGACTGAATAAAAACAGCAGTGGACCTTATTATTTAATAGTTGCAGCATCAGTCTCCTGTTTTGAGGCGATGCTTAATCCTTATTCAATTAATTTAGGTCGATAATTAGTTAGTTAAAACCGACTGTGACAACAGAGGCTATGACATTTTAAGCTCAACGTGATAAGACTTCTGCTTTGATACCACGTTTCATGTATCGGCAGATCCGGAAGAGATTACTTTTTTTTTAAACATGAAAGCCTTATAAGGATTCATGAGAGGGACACGATCTCGAGCGTGTTATCGCCTTAATGATAGTTTAAAGGCTACGTAGCTGCAGCTGCCGTATCGCATCCTGGCGTGACATGGCGATGTGCGTTGTAATCCAGCCTGTAAGTATGAGGATGAAAACTCATCAGTAATCATAAAAAAATATAAGTACACGTTAAATCTTCTCGGATGACATCATACCTAAATAATAATGAACCAGAAAGTTTTTTAACAGTTGATCTAATCTTGCACGAATTTGGATTCGGCATCACGCCACTAGGATAACATGCAAGTGATACTGGAGTTGCATGCGTTCGTAGAAACAGACAGTTATCATCAGTATGAAAAGAAATAGTTCCTAGAAAAACCCATGAGCTCCAGTAACCACTTACCATAAATGTTGAATGCCTTACAAGTCAGGTTTATTGAGCTTAACCAAGTATGAACCCCAAATGAATACTTGAACGAACCTATCTACGAATGCCATTACTACAACAATTTAACTCACTCTGGCTATCAAACACCGTACTCCTTGGTCCACTGTCCGCCGGCTTCGGAATTAGCATAGGATAACTAACAGGCATTGGTGATTCGGATGCTACTGGTGACGTTGCTTCTTGCGGAACAGGTGATGGTGAAAGACTAGGTGATGGCGGAAAGTTAGGAGGAAGCGGAGAACTAAATGATGGCGAAACGTTAGGTGATGTTGATGTGTCTGATGACGGTGGAAAAACTGCGGCAGGTATGTGAGATGGTGAGAATCCTAGAGGTAGGTAAAGTGCGCAATCTACACGTTCCGGATAGTCGCAAACGCCGAGGACCTGAAATTGAGAAACAAAATATGGAAGATGAAATCTATAAAATTAAGAAGGTATATTTAAGAGCCGTGGTACTCGAGTGGTTCATGTGGTTGCCGAACACGAAAATTGCAAATTGGAATCTCAACTGTACAAATGACTTTTTCTGAACTTACGTTAGAAACTAAAGTTACCGAATAAACGTATTTACGAGATTATGCTGGACTAAGGCAAATGGAATGACATGCACCAGAGATGCCAACGAGAACCCAGCTCCTATATATTTATGATATGTCGTCTGTATGTATTTTGTCTGAGAGAGGGCTACACCTCAATGTATCTCAGTCGGAAAGATAGGCTCATGTAGAATGTTGTAAAGTAGCATCTAGCATTGTAGTAGATGACATCTGAATAAATTCTTCTTTGCCTCAAATAATTACTAAGTTGCCAATAAGACAAGATCCTCTTCTTATATTGTTGTTGTATCATAAGCAGATTTTAGCAACTCCACATATTCCATACCTGCCTACCTATATATCCTCACGCCTTCCACAAGGGTCCCCGAAGGGGTAGGCAGAGGTGTATAGGTAATACCCACACACCGATTTTCTACCATAGGTATATTAGGTGCCAACGTGACAGATGGCGAGTCCATCGCCGTTACTCAAGCACGACTATTACATACGCCTTTTGAATTTCTTCTTAGACGTAGGCAGGTTTCCTCTCGATGTTTTCCTTCACCGTAAAGCTCGTGGTGTGACTAATCACTGTACTTAAGTTCAGAAAAACTCATTGGTACAGTCGGGATTCGAACTTGCGACCTTTGCGTCGCAGGCAACTGCTCGAACCACTCGGCCACCACGGCTCCTGCACCTGCCTTATTTAAGTATTACCACCAAATACGCTACAAAGAGTAATTGTGATAAAAATTACAATAAAATTGTTTTGCCAACACAGAGCGACAATATGGGTAAGTGATAAAGTAACCTTGATTAAAAAGGGATTGTCGCGTCATAAAAACAAGCTGCGAGCTTCGAAGAATCAAGTTGAGCCTTCGAAGCCTTAACAAGAAAGCTATTTGGCTTACGATCGCAAAGTGATTCTTTCTCGATACGCAGTAAATTGCTCTGAGAACTAAGTGTTATTAGTTTTATGTAGGCGTATTTTTAAAGTTTAGTCACGTAAACGACACTTGTTCAATAATGTTATTGGTTTTATTAACTATAGAACAAATATTGTTACTGTCCTTTAGTGATGATAAAAACTATAAAGTATCTCTTTAAGGGTCTATTATTAGTTTTTGCTCTATAAAAATATAATAAAATATGTATATCTACTATTAAATACAACTGAAGTGTCTGTTGGGAATATCAAAATAATTATATTTTTAAAGCCGTGGTAGCCGAGTGATTCGTGTAGTTGCAACACAAATATTGCAAGGTCGAATCCCCACTGTACCAATGAGTTTTTCGGAACTTAGGTATAGTGATTAGTCGCATCGAGAAAACATCGAGAGGAAATCTGCATACGTTTGAGAAGAAATTCAATGGCATGCAATATGAGGCTACTACTATTCTGTCTTATGAATCAATTTAAGGGTGGCATGAACTCTTTTTAAACACAAAACAGCGTCTAGTGAAATAAATGATATTTAGGGGGTTTACGTGATTTTTGACCTGCCCTCCTATAAAGCCTCACGTGATTAAGGGTAACATTTACCGCAATTAAACCCTTATTGCTTCTCAATAAAGTTTGTTATCACCTGATTGTAGGCAAGATCAGCAGGACACTTGAATCTAATTGGCTGTCGAGCGACGCACACGTAGAATTCATTGCAGGATAATTCACTTCGGAACGACTGAAAATCTTTTCCGCACTGGGGCTCTGGTATTGGTTTTGGTCCTGTAATGCAAGAAAATAAAATTTGACACAACACATACAGAGACGATGTATCTTCACGCCTTCCCACAAGGGTCCCCGAAGAGGTATTTTATACTGGGTACAGAGATAGATACTTTTATATTTAAATGTTTGCATATATAATAGAAAATTGGTGGTCGTGGACAAGCTAAAAGCAAGCTAAACGTTGATTGAAGCTAAAAACTGAGTGAGAGAGGCAGTAACGTGCAACTTGTATATATTATATAAATATACTAGCGACCCGTCCCGGCTTCGCGCGCAATGTAGATACTAATAACATGTAAACCATCGCGGATTTTTTATCTATCATTTTAAGATATACAATTCCGTAGTTCCGTTGGCGATTTAACCGCACAAAAATATGTTTGTTACGACATCACATTACAAATTTTTGAATTTTTCGGCTTTTCTGTACTATAATATGTATGTATTATACATATAAATCTTCCCCGTGAATCACTCTATCTAATTGCTAACTGCATTGCAAGCTGCATGACAATCCGTTGAACCGCGGAACCGACTTCATTTTTAACTATGTAAATGTCCAAGATATATCTATCTACCTTCGGTATATAAATCTTTTACTACTGCATTTTAAACCTGCATAGTCTGAGAAGAAATTCAAAGGCGTATGCATAGTCGTGCTTGAGTAACGGCGATGGACTCGCCATCTGTCACGTTGGCACCTAATATACCTCTGGCGGAAAGTGGGTGTGTGGGTATTACCTATACACCTCTGCCTACCCCTTCGGGGACCCTTGTGGGAAGGCGTGAGGATATTTATTATTTATTTACTACCACAAGATATCAAAAACTCGTATCAAAGATAATAAACAGCTATCAAAATTTAAAAGCGAGTCAGTTTGTTTGATTATCAAACTATACTATCATATACTAACACATATTATAATTTATCTATACTAATATTATAAAGAGGAAAGATTTGTTTGTTTGTTTGTTTGTTTGTTTGTTTGTAATGAATAGGTTCCGAAACTGCTAGACCGATTTAAAAAATTCTTTCACCTTTGGAAAGCTACATTATCCCCGAGTAACATAGGCTATATTAAATTGGACCCGATAGGTGGCGCTGCGATCGAGTTTCAAGAATTTTACCTTTTTACCCGGGCGAAGCTTTCTGTGTGTTTCTGTGTGTCTTAAGCTAGATTCGAGAATGGTTTAGATTTACAATTGGACCCAATAGGTGGCGCTGCGATCGTGTTACGGGCAATTTAACTTTTTCACCCGAGCGAAGCGGGGCGGGACAGCTAGTATATTATAATTTATATAATTAATAATAATATATTATTAATTAAAATATAACATATTATATATACTAACATATATATCATAAATACCCGGGACAATTACACACAAATTGACCTAGTCCCAAATTAAGCATAGCATCATAACATTGTGAGTGGCCGAGTTAGTTCCTCATTAAAAAGGTCAGTTTAGTCAGTGTTATATAATGGGTTTTCTATTTATACACATATCTTCGATGGCAACACTGTAATTACATAATACTATTAACACTTTATGTAGTAATCATTTCAAAGTGATGCCTAACAGCCGGATGTTGCCAGTTGAATTTCATCACGACCTCTTATTTGTTTAGACAAGATCTAAATATATATTTGTAGTAAATAAAAATCAATGTTTGTATGTTTGTTGATCGGTTAAATGGAATAGATGTTGGTGTTCTGTAGCGCTATCTCATCAGCGTCATCTCCGCAGTATGTTTATTTTTGAACCAATAGCGTATGTTAAACAACTCACCGAAGTTTCATTATAATCGGACGAATGGTTTACGAAAGCATAGAGAACAAACATACATACACATATATATAAATCCTCCTTAAAATAGTGTTACAAAATAACTTACCTTCCCACTTCCTATTCTTGCAGTCCACGTTGTCAGCATAGTCGCAGTAACCCTCAGAAGAGAAAAGTAACCCTTTCGGGCATTCTTGTTCCACTGCCCACCCATCCCAGCAGTTGAGGAAGTTATTACAATGCATCGGCGACGGTATTTGGGTCCTCTTGTCGGTACATAGAGGGTTGGGTTCAATGACCGCCTCTTTCTTAGGGCTGATCAACAGCTTGTTCTGTAAGATCGGATCTCTATCGATCTGTTGGATCACTTCGTTTGATACTGGGATCATGTAAGTAGCAATGGACCCTCCGGTACCAGGTGCTCGCTAAATAAAAACCATATTTCACGTTTAAATTAATATACAGCATAGGTTGCAGAATAATTCTTATAGGATCATCGACATGTGACAAGTGACAAGCTGTTGTATGCTTTGGCGAAAAATAGTTATGTACGAGGACGAAAGGTTTATATTTTAGACTTTATTGGCACCTTATGGGCTTTCTATAAAATTGCTGTTTATAGAAAGAGAAAAACAAAGACCTCCAAATACTTGTATTAAACTGGGCAATTAAACTCGAAACTATGGATATTCTACAAACGGGTCACGAGTACTTCTGTTGCAAAGAACTTGGTATTGTGGAAGACAGAAGTAGCTGTGTATTATTAGCACAACGTAATGTCTGCTTTTATCGAAGCCAATGCCAACTTCATTTCTTCTCAAGAGCGAAAAAAAAATAAGAAATTCTAATTTTTATGTTTGGTGTTACATGACGACGACACACTACAAATACCACCAACTGCTTCAAACTTTTTTTTATATAAAAGAATAAGTGTATATTTATACTCACACGAATGTAACTGTAGAATGGATGTAAATTTTCATAAAATGGAATGTTGTCGATGCTCACGGACCAATCTCGTAGGTGGGGGTTTGCGTATGTCTTCACCAGACTACCTTCTTCGTCGAAGACTGGAAATAGTTAATCAAATTAAATCAATAATCAAATCATATAAACAATATTTTATTCTACGTACAAGCTATATACCTTAGCCTGCCCCGTCGGGGATCCTAATGGGAAGGCTTGAAGATATATTCAACGTAAGGGACACCTTATTGAACGTCACATACTAGATAGAATACTAAAGTAACCACCGTTTGACAGAGTTGAAAACCAGCCGGGAGAAGAAACCATGAATCAAACTCCCCCTTTTACGCAGGGGAAGAAACATATTAAATTTACATTTAAATTATCTATAGAAACAGAAGAGGGAGGCCCAATACCACACATATTTTAGTATTCCCTATCTTAACGAAACTTGTAATATATAATACCAAATACCTGGCAAGAAACACATCCAAGTGTAAGGTACACATATTCATTTTCATTACGCGTATTGATCTCCGGCGGAGATCGAAACCACGACGACAAAATCAACCGGCTCAGAAATATAATTATATTATATTTGTATTATTAATTTGGCTAAATCTAACTAAATTCAAATTTATAATTTATACATCTATGCGAATTGGTGTAAGCTAAGAATTAATAACTACTTTACGATATTTGTGCAAGTATCAACTAAACCCTAAGATTCAAAAAGTATTCATTGGTAAGAAACAAATGATGACGGAAATTGCATGAAATCTTGATAATTTTATAAATACAAATTTACTCGTAATAATTCACCGGCAGACAGCCGATAGCTCGTTACTGAAAGTCGGAGTAGTCCCTAAGATTAAACAATTGTGAGAAACAAATGGAAGTTAAATAAATCATGATTCCCTCGAAGTGCTTACATGCAACACGCTATTTTGACAGTTGGATAAGGACTTGAACTTGTATAATAATTGCGGACAAGTGCCACACGAACCCGTAGTGAGGTGATTTGAGCTATAGGCCTTTTTATTAAAACTTTTTCTTTGTTAACACTGTTTATATGTTTTACAAGTTTGTAAGAGAGAATAAATAGATAAAGTTTCTTCCAGCGATCAATGGACATGACGGGAATAAAGTTCATACTTGGCCAGTATCACTTCACAAATCTTACTTTAAGTACCAGGATGCTTAACGAATATTTTTATATAATGTATAATAAAACATTTGTTTCTTTTGTTGAATTTCCTTCTTTAAAGTTCTATGAACCAGTTCTAGTCATTATGCCTATACTTTAAGAATGTTAGAGTATAATTGATAAGCCATGGTAAATTTATATCCCAAATCAGTAAAACATGTTATATACATTTTAATAATGCTAATTAATTTTGGAGATAGCCTAAAATTTACATTATTTCCTTTATAAACGCAGACTTTCAGAAATGGTTTGTCAGCAAAAAGTAAAAACTGTAAATAAAGATTTTACAAAAACTACAAATAATTATTCGATTCTTAAACCAAAATATACTCACATAGCAATCTCTTTTGCCTTCCATCGTGTTTCTTCTCCGGCACTTCTTCGCCGCGCCCACACGCAAGTATCAAAACGGTTAAACTTATAATCTTGATCATTGTCTCCAGTCCTTGTTACTGTGAGTAAGGCAGGACAATGTCAGGGCTAAAAGCAGAACCTAGCTTATATAGCGTCGTGTTGAAAACAAGTACTCAACTGTAGATACCTACGTAGGATCTACTTTAGGTCGGGATGTTAAGGAAAGCCTAAAAGGATATGCTAGATTTTAATGGCGTCTGTTTTATAGTTTGAGACATTTATTGCATGCAGTTTTTAGAATTGGATATAAAATATTGTAATTATTATATAAAGTCAACATGTATTGTATAAGTAAAGGTTTTTCGAACATAAATAGTCATACATTAACAGTGTTCTTGTTCCTGGATATTTATTATCAGATTCGATCGATTCGAAATTACAGGATATGTGTTCCAAGGATTCGTTGGAATATTGCCAAGGACATGAAACTATGTTATATAGGATGTCAAGTAGCATTGGAATTCTGGACAAGAAAATATTTTTAATCACAAAGGCACTTCACAAGGCAATCACACATACATAAGAGTAAAAAGGTTTAGTACAGCATTTAATTCATAGTATAATAATAACCACTTTATCATGGATATATATTTCAATTTCGAGAAACATTTATGGTTTTGAAAACTTTCGGGTAACCATAATGTTTAATTCTATTAGAGTTTTGTCCTTAGGATATCTACCCTTAGTCTAGCTTTAATACCAGGTCAGTGACCCAAAACGTGTGTAATTTTTCAAATCATTTCTGATCCTAGCTTAACAAACATTACGAGCTACATTTCAAATCATTACAATGACGAAGCGAGTATTGCTTGCACTTAAAGGATACGATCTTTATGCACTTATTTCACAAAAAGGTGAAGCACTCTTCTGCCCTGCATCACTAACTCCTGAATGTGATGTGCTAACAGGTGAATAGAAGTTGATTTTGAATGAGTGTCTGGCATACGCAGAAATATATTCCCGGTGATTAATTTATAATGTACTTGATTTATTATTCATATGTATTTTTTTATTTTGTTATAATGTTCGTTGAACCGATTGTTTGCCAAATTAGCGTAAATGACCATGTCATCGTACTAACTTACGAAATAAATAAACAGATTACGCAAGAATTGTATTCAACAGAATCGTATACTTTGAAATTCAACCAGAACTCGACTACATGTTCTCTATGGAAGATAAAACTGACAGAAAAAGAATACAATATGAAAATTTCTGCACGTAAAGGTAGGGGAACGCTACGCCAACTAGCTAATGGCAAATAGATCGAACACTCAGAGATTTAAACAGATGAGGAGTACTCAAAACGGCGAGACTTATAAAGAGTTTGGCAATATGGCTGAAGGGAAGTCAATTAGTCTATAGATAACTGGCGCGCTACTCTCTGCGTAATCCCTGGGACTCAGTGTGATGATGTGTATGTATGGTATCACTTCATGCACTGAAATAATTGAGTCTATTGTAGGGAACATTGACCAAGCATATAAAATATGTAATAGTGTCCATGGTTCAAATTCAAGGCACAGCTTTTGTTACGTCGCCTGTACGTAGCTTTGCACATTAATCACGTGAGTCTCATGTACATCTCTCTTTGAAGTTATGTCGGCTCTCGAGTATAAATTATTCCACTTGTTATGTAAAATACAAGATAAATAGAAGTCCGAGTCTTTTATTTTTCACTCACTGTGAAATACCGACCGATGATGCTATCTATCAGTTGGTTCATATTTTGTTGTAACTTTATTGGTTTGCTAGTATGAAATATGGAAGTAGTATTTTAACATAATGACAAGTTGCATTGCCGTTAAACAACCGATAGGAATATTTAGATTTATGAACGATATATTATAAACCTTTCCCTTTTTTATGAATTATAATTTTAGCAATGCCACTTCAAGGTATGTTCATGTTCATATGTTGAGCCATACAACTCTACCTTAATTTAGTAATGTTTACATTTCATAGATTTTTCATAGGACGTCATACTGACCCTGGCGCTATTAGGAGTATCTTCACACCTTTCCACAGGAGTAGGCGTGTAGTGGTGTGCAGGTAGTTCCCACGCACCTACCTTATCGCCAGTGATATGTTTTAGGTGCCAACATGACAGATGGCTAGTCCATCACCGTTACTCATACATACGCCTATGAATTTCTTCTCAAACGTAGGCAGGTTTCCTTACTATGTTTTCCTTCACCGTAAAGCTCGTAGTGTGATTAAGCACTGTACTTAATTTCAGAAAAACTCATTGTTTATCGGGAATCACGGTTCATCGGTCAATCGGGATGCGAACTAGCAATCTTGTGTTGCAGGGAACTACTCGAAAGACTTGGCCACAATGGCTCTTAATAATTAATAAGTAAGAGTAAATCTCTAAATGGTATTAAAACAAACTCGCAGATCTTTCAAACTATACAACGGATTTTATTGTAAAAACATAGTGAATCAAGAGGAAGGGTTATATGGTTTAATATTGTAAGAAAAAGCGAGAGGAGAAGTAATTAAATTTATGAATTTAACACAGGTGAAAACAGGCAAGTACTAGTACCTACCTTATAATTCAATATTATGAAATCCTTACCATCCTTTAGTAATTACGGATAGAATGCGTAGGACTTTTCGATACCATGTGCTTTTATTTCAATTACTTAGCTACAACACCACACGCCCACGGTGTCCGCCAGACTGCATAATTATTCACTTAGTTTAGCAAAGGATTCGTTAGTGACTATTTTTGTACGCTGCTCTGTAATGTATTGGATAAATCGTGCACTGCATATAAATTAAAAAGTATCTACCACAAATAGATATTTCGTTTAAATAACGAATCTTCAAGTCATTGAAGATAGTCACATTCCAAGTATCTATAACAGTCATAGTTGGGAACATCAAAAGTACTAAAAAGAGGACTGACGTTTTGCTCTCTTTAACAACCGTACTTTACGGTGAAGCATTCGGCGTGATGCATATATGTTAAATAGATTTCAGATAAATTTTTAATTATGTAAATATAATAGGATATATATGTCGTCAGGAATTTTATATTCTTCAGTCTTTTCAAAATGTCCGCCAGTTTTAAGTACCTACTCTTGACATTCCTGTCCTTGATACTCGGTTCATTTATTTGAGTAGTGAGAACGTCTTTCAGACACTTGTATATATATTTTCAACTTGTACATAACTCTGTAACTCTGGGGCCTTGGGGTCCTGAGGATCACCATCTTTTTAAAGAGGTCTCGCGCCGTCTAGTCGAGACCTCTTGTGACAGGCGGGCTGGAACATATCTCGCTCAGAGAATCAGCATTGCTAAGACTTACAGCTAGTCTTCTTGGTACGTTGCCTCGGGATACCGATTTGGGATAAATATTTTATCTGTAAGTAGTTAGTTTCAACTGTTCTTTGTAAATATTATTAATTGTTGTTATTGTAAATAAAGTACTTGTACATATTGTGTCAACCTTTCTTCTCTTATTCTCTCTATAGGTAGGTCCAAATTAAGGTAACATGCCTTGTTTTGTCTTTACAATCACAGTTACGTCAGTTGCTTTGGGAAACTCATTCTATCTATATGTCCAACGAATGAAAGTAGTGGCATAGAAGAGACACAATGATAGTAATTAAATAATCGCGTGCATCTGATATCGCTTTCATCGGCCGCGTGATAGAAATCGATCGTGCTTCGGAGAAACGCAATAGTAATGATTTACTAATACCAATGTTTTATTGTATCAGATATCAATAAGGTTTGAAGACACTAGGGGGACATAGACTAATGTTGTTTAATTTACAATGTGAAAATGATTGCTCGTATGTATTCGTGCTTGAGAACCGGCGATGGACTCGCCATCTGTAAATAAGTATAATAGAAGCGCCAAATTTCAGCCACAAGCGATGAAAAACTATTTCGCTCGCACGTTCACTTCAAAACAAGTACTCATTAAATTTGTCTGTCGTAATTTATATTACATAAATAAATTAAACGTTAGATAATTTATATAAAGAAATGGAGAAACGTTTGTAAGTTAATTAAACATAACGCTCAAAATTAGTTGGACGTAGTATTTCTCCCAAAATTTAATGATAATAATAATAATCTTTATTTTCGAGTAACTAAGACTCATATGTGTTAAAGCACGGTCGCGGAGCAGGAAGAATTTCGTACAATGACCTATTATTACCCATCTCTGTCACTCCCGCGTAAATATAATGCGTCTCGCTCGCACAGATGCAAGGTCATTGCATTCTTCCTGCTCCGCGACCGTGCTATAGTAACATTAACATACACCTATGTTAAAATTACAGTTTAGATATAATGAATTTTATACAATGAATCAGTGCTTCTAAATTCCAGCTCAAATTCTGGACCATATTCGCTTTCATCCTAATTAATAACAATTTACAGTATTTACAAAGACAGCTGACGGACAGCTGACCGACTAACTACATATTTGCGGCGTTTGCGGTTGAAAGTCTGGGACGTTGGTCCCTGGTCTTGGCCCCTAGTCTTGGTCCCTGGTCTTGGTCCCTGGTCTTGGTCCCTGGTCTTGGTCCCTGGTCTTGGTCCCTGGTCTTGGTCCCTGGTCTTGGTCCCTGGTCTTGGTCCCTGGTCTTGGTCCCTGGTCTTGGTCCCTGGTCTTGGTCCCTGGTCTTGGTCCCTGGTCTTGGTCCCTGGTCTTGGTCCCTGGTCTTGGTCCCTGGTCTTGGTCCCTGGTCTTGGTCCCTAGTCTTGGTCCCTGGTCTTGGTCCCGAAGCTCATCATCTTTTTAAGGAGGTCTTGCGTCGACAAATCGATACCTCTCGTAACAGGCGGGCTAGAACATATCTCGCTCAGAGAATCAGATTTGATATACAGCGTGGCAGTGCTGCTAGTCTTCTTTGCACGTTGCCGCGGGATACCGATTTGGGTTAAATATTTTATCTTTAATTAGTTCGTAATTAATTAATAGACATTGTAATTATTATTATTATTTGTTTATTTATTTATTTCGTTTGTATTACACTTAAGACTGGGAGCTGTGTTTTTATATACGGACCTTACTTCGTTAAAAATATTTGAAGAACCGTGTGCAGAAGTTTCAAGTGAAAAAGCAGACTACAAAAAATTATAGATATATTTTTGTGTTCTTTGCGGACAAAGGCGCAAGTCACTGCTAGTATGATACAATTGAGTAAGTTCTGACATGACTGGGCTTACGAACAGGTGTCAAGATTATAAAGATATACCACAACTCGACGTTAACTAAAGGGCAAAATAGGGAAAAACCCTTTAGAGCATCAATTTTATTAAGATGGCGCCACATGGACTTCTATATATTTTAAGACAAAATTATACAATTATAACAATTCTTCCCTCAACGACCCCAAAGGGTTTGTCAGGTCTACTTCTAACTTCTTCACGCCTTCATACCAAGATTCCCGAATGGGTAGGCAGAGTATGTAGTTTTAAGTGCCAAAGTGATAGTTGGCGAGTCCATCGCCATTTCTCAAGCACGGTAATACATACGTCTTTTGTTATTTCTTCTGTAGGATCTCCTCTCGATTCATCTCTACCATAAAGTTCGTGGCGTGTCTAATCACATGTGTATTTAAGTTCAGCTCCTATTCAAACAATTTTTTACAGGCGGGATATGAATTGAAATCTTTGTGCTGTAGGCGACTAATCGAACCACTCGGGTACCACGGCTTAAATCTTGCTCAAATATGTATACAGTAATAATATATATATATATATATCCCTCACGCCTTCCCACAAGGGTCCCCGAAGGGGTAGGCAGAGGTGTATAGGTAATACCCACACACCCACTTTCCGCCAGAGGTATAATAGGTGCCAACGTGACAGATGGCGAGTCCATCGCCGTTACTCAAGCACGACTATACAAACGCTTTTAAATTTCTTCTCATATGTATGTAGGTTTCCTCTCGATGTTTTCCTTCATCGTAAAGCTCGTGGTGTGACTAATCACTGTACTTAAGTTTAGAAAAAACTCATCAAACTCATCAAAATAACTTATATATTTTTCCTTTTTTCGGAGCAATTACATTCATCATTATAATTAAATGTTGCGTTCATCTCATTTATATCTGTCTTTACGGAGCTATAAATAATGTCAAAACTTTTTGCTGCAAAGCTTAACTTGTTTGATTGTAAGTAAAGGTTCAGCCAATTACGTTATTAAGATGTCGATCACAATTACTTTTTACTTCTTGATTTTAATGTTGAACTTTAACATTTCATCAACGAAGGGTTATAAATATAAAGGCTTTGGTGAACATTTAATACATTTATTACTTCAAGAAGGTGTGTTTGTAAGCCACTGGGGTTTGAGTAGTTGCCCGCAATACGAAGATTCCAAGTTCGAATACCGACTATACCAATGAGTTTTTTCTAAACTTAAGTACAGTGATTAGTCACACCACGAGCTTTAAGTTGAAGGAGAACATCTAGAGGAAACCTGTATACGCTTGTGAAGAAATTCAAAGGCGTATGTATATTCGTGCTTGAGTAACAGAGATGGACTCGCCATCTGTCACGTTGGCACCTAATATACCTCTGGCAGAAAGTGGGTGTGTGGGTACTACCTACACACCTCTGCCTACCCCTTCGGGGACTCTTGTGGGAAGGCGTGAGGATATAAAAATAATAATAATGAATAGAGTAACGAATTAATTATAACATTTTTATACTGACGTCTTTCCACAAATTCACCAAGGGGTAGGCAGAGGTATAACAATACTTTCTTTTCACCACAGATTTTATAGCTATTACTATATTTGGAGCGCATTACATGCGTCGTTACTTTTCCTAACCTTTGCACGTTCCCTCAAGATGTGTTCCTTTAATATAAAGTTCGGTAAAGGCAGCTAATTAGTAGTATGTAGCGATGCTATGGCAACATTGAATGTCTATTTACTTTGAAGCCAATAGAGCAATATTCTGCTTCAACTTTGGCATCATAATTTAGTAACGCTCCCAATTTTAGTAATTACACTGTGTTGCTATAACTTATTGTGTTTAGAAATTGAGTCATGCATCCGGAGTGTGCAAGGAAATAGTGGCGTTAATTTAGCCTACATTCTACTAATGTATTACGTTATTTTCTTGCAATCAAATTTCTACTCGAAACTGTAAACAAAACAGCTTTTTGACGTATTTACGATTGTACGTATTAACAATTTGACAGCTTCAGTTGCAAACAAAGTGTATTTGTATATGGAACAACCATTATGTATAGGTATTAAAGATATTATATACTATGTACTTATATTTACGTTAAGAGAACTCGAAACCGGCGAGCATTTACGAAGACAAAGACAGAGAATGCGAATTAATAATATAATTATATAATAATTCATTTATTTCAGATACCAAAATCCATACATTAAAAATTCCAAATCAAATCAACATTAAGAATAAGTTAAAGTTATCAAAATAAAGCTCAATAAATCAAAATAAATCATAATAAATCAAAATTAATCAAAATTTATCAAAAATCATCAAAATTAATCAAAATAAACCAATCCAAATTAATCAAACCTTACACATTACACTATAAATAAGATGCGCAAGAGGTCTGTAAATGCAAAAAACGGGTCATAAGAGGTACTCACGCAGAGTCCCTCATATCACTTATTTTTATTATAATGTAAGTATGTACATTGTACATTGTACATACATACATATAATATAATATATAGCATGTTTAGAGATATTCTTCAGTTCAGCCGTGTTGGCCCAGTGCTTTATGTAACTACTTCAAAGTTTCAATGGCTTATTCAAACCTACCTGGGTTTGCATCTGAATTTAATTCAAGTTTTTGTCGCCTATTACTATGCTTATGACGGTCAATGATCTTAAGGATATGCGCGGTTCTTCTGTTCAGGTTTTAAGACATGGACTTTACTAATGCGAGCGTTACTAATGCAGGCTGAGCGCAAAGGGATCTCCCGGTCAGAGTCGTAGCTACACCTAACGCGACTTCAAGCTTCGCTATCAGGAGCTAGTTTCGAGGTCAGGACTAGCGAGTAAAGCTGCAATATTTATCGATATCTCCAGATTGACATTTCATGACATTCCCCGAAGGGGTAGGCAGACAGTCTGCCAAAGTGGCAGATGGCAAGTCCAACGTTTATGCATGACTATACATACATCTTTGAATTTCTTCTCAAACGTATGCGGGTTTCCTCTTGCCACTTAGTTTACTCCTACTCACTGTACTTAAGTTCAGCAAATCTCATAGGTACAGTTGGTTTCGAATTTGCAATCTTTGTGTTGTAGGCGACTGCTCGAACCAATTGGCCACCACGGCTCTCTATTATATTGTAATGGTCAATTACATAAAGTATATAAAATATAGCTTTTCACCACAGTTAACAACTTTATTTTCTGCAGCTATGTGGTTATTTTAAGGGACTCGTGTCATTGTGATTGCGTAGGATTGTCGACGAACATATATAAAGACATAATATGGTCTGTAACCATTTCTTTGATGTGTTTTTGACGAAATTTGTTAACGAATAATGGTTAACGTGCTCTGAAGTTTTCTTTTGTATTTTGTATTGTATTTTGAAATGCCTTTAGTTAATTTTACAAGCTTATTTTTAAACCAATATTTTTTCGAAACCTTGAGTAACATGGTTGTTAACGTAATGAATGAATGCCAGATGAAGAAAATCAGCATGTGTCTGCAATTACAAAAAAAAAAATGTCTTATATAATATCCTGACATCACTAAAACGGCTGGAAAACTGTGATGGAGACTGGCTCAGAACCGAGAACACTGGCGTAGAACAAAGGCGGGGAGGCCTATACCGAGCAGTGGGTGCATGTGGGCTGAAAAAACATAATTTGTTTTTTCAGTTCAGTTTTTATTTATATTATAGAAAAGAAAACGTTAAAATATAGCGCACTAGAGTATAAGCTATCAACCATATAAACAAGACAGTAGTGAAACTTACTACAAATAGAATATATATTTCAGAACGCTTACAACTACCGGTCTCGATTGCTTATCTGTTACAAAACGACTGTACCAATATTGATGAGACCAACTTAAAAGACAGATCAACTATTTCATGAGTAACTACTTTAAATTACAACTCCAGAGTTCGATGGCATGTGTATTAAAAAGCAATAAAGTCACTAAATTTTCTATGTCATTACCAAGTAGATTAACTGCATTTTGTTCTGCTAATTTCCTTGCGGAACACGTAACAATAACAGGATCCCAGCCGAATGGGATAGTGTTATACAGCATCGGACGAGAGCGAGCGAGGTGCCAGATATTTGTAACCTTTCGCTGAGCTACTGAGCAGCTAAGAATGGTCGACAAAAAGTGAATAAGTCAGTGTTGTATAGAGTGTGGCGCGGGCGTCACTAACTCAGGTCACATTAAGTGACATTCAAACCTTAGATTAGTGATTGATAGGTCGGTGAAAACAAAAGATGGCGCCCCGGTCGTGCGTAGGAGTCGTTTTCCTATGTTTAGTTGGTGAGTTTTTCGTGTTCTGTTTTGGTATTTTTTTATCTGCATATAGTACAAGCTTTTCTTTTATTTTTATTATTAATCTGTGCTCATTTTTATTGATAAGAATAAGAAGCATCTATTTTGATTACGGTTTATAGATTTCTTTTGTTTGTAATATAAATTGTATGACGCCTTTGTCCTTCCACATTCTAATCTAATGTATGCTTTCTATTGTCTGTTTATTTGACTTGACCTATATTATGTAACCTTTAAATTGTATATTTTAATTGAATTGCTTGTCAGGTATGTATAATATGTCAAGGAACTGGTTAACCTTGATATTACATTATTACAGTTCCCGTCTAATTTAAATGTTAAAACTATTAACTTATCATTAAAAGTAACACGGATTTTGAAACACATTGCATATATGAGGCAATAAAATTATACTTTGAAATGTTTATGGCGATGTAAATCAATGATTGGCGTACAATTAAAGGTCATAGGTTCAGTGCTTCTCTTATATAAAGTTTAAAAGAAAAGACATCAACGCGTTCACTTACACTATTTGATATATATATTACTAACTGTACCCTGCCACGCTTCGCTGTGGATATGTGACTGATGAAAAATAGATAAAAACAAGCCTTGATGCGTATTATATATCATGCAAAAATTTCAACTCGATCTGTGCAGAACTTTTTGAGTTTTTGAAGCGTACACAAACCAACATAACATTTTTATATATATAGATTGTTGAAGGTCGTATCAACAAAACAAGGTTGTAGGTTCAAATCATAGTGATTAAAACTAAAGATAAGTTAAGCCCCGGAAAATAATGCGTAAATGCACAAGGGACGTTACGTTATTTATCTGTCATCGACTCACCCTCTGTCACATTGGTGTATAGTCTCTGCATCAGTGAGAGGTGGGTGTTATTACACCCTTGCCTGTTATACCCTTGTGGAAAGGTGTGTAGTGAGAAAAAAATCCCAATTGATCTTCCTTAATAGTTTATTTATATAAAATATTTATTACAGATTGAACGAGCTTTAAGGTCTACAAATATTACAAATGTGGAAGCTTGTGTGGATATTTGTTCCTCTTGTTAATTGAATGTAATTGTATGAAAATATGACATAAATGTATGAGGCAGACTTTTAACTGTAGTAACATATAGGATATATTTTTATACCAGAAAAGACAATAAAATAAAAATTTACGCAGGTGAAAAAACACAGTTAGTAGTAGATCTTTAGTTTGTACTTTGTAGAGCAGAGAGCCGGCGCGTGCGCATGTCATTATATGACTTTCTAAGTCCTTTCTCATCACAGTTGACGCAGTATACTTATATATTACGGTTAAGAATTCAGGCACCTAATATACCTCTGGCGGAAAGAGGGTGTGTGGGTATTACCTATACACCTCTGCCTACCCCTTCGGGGACCCTTGTGGGAAGGCGTGAGGATATATTATTATAATTATTTATTATAAGAATTCAGTTCATTAATAATAAAACATAGAAAGAATGAGTGAAGAAAGATTGACGAAACAGATATACAAAGCAAAAGTGTGTGCAAGAGGCAGAGGAAGGCCACGTTCCAACTACCTGGATCAAATAGATCGGACTCTCAAGGACGGGAACGTTAAGAGTACTCGAAACCGACGAGCATGTATGAAGAGACTGATGAATGTGGACGAAGCGAAAGAGGTATGTAAGTCTAGAGAGAACTGGCGCTCTATACTCTCCGCCTACCCTGTTAGGGACTTGGCGTGATGATATGTATGTAATAATAAAACAAACCGTGAATTTATGTAGTCTCCAAATTTTAATTATTGTAGTTTGAATTATATTATAAACGCCGAAGAGAGTTTAAGCTACAGCTGTACCACAAGCCACTCTCCACCGGAGATATTTAGCCTCCTAGGTGACAGATGGCGAGTCCAACGCCATCCCTGACGATCTCACATACTTCTTTGCAATTCATAATAGATTAGATGGCTTTCTCACCGGGTCTTTTACGGTTTAGCTCGTGGTATTATTATTGAGTTATTTGTATTTAGAATAACATTTGAGTTTAGTGTTGGTTATATAAACAAGTTATACTAAAGTAAGTGTATACTAAGTACGTCTAAGTGCTTCGGGGCTTGCAAGTGCAATCTCAACTTAACAGCTCTCGGTCACCACGGATTAGTAGTTTCTTTATACTACAGGATTTGAAAACAAGCATTCGATCCGCTTGATGGTAGACTGTTACCGTACTGATTTATATAGGTATAGGCGCATACAATACCTTACGGGTGTGCTGCTGTGCTAGCAGTATAAGGGACGAACCGACCGTGCTTCTGCTAGCACAGCCATTTTTATAAATTAAAACTTTACCAAAGGAAACAACACTTCTCGAAAGCAATCCCATTTAGCTGTGATTGTATGTACGGAACAGTCAAATAAGTAAATTTTTGGGTTCCCGCGTTCCTCTCTTTAAGTAGTTAATATTTTTCCGATTTACTTTGATCTGGTCATCATGTGCGTTTCCAAGATAAAAACCAGTATACGTACATAAAAGACTCGAAGGCTATAGGTACTAATTGCGTCGGCAGACTTTCATCGCACACAAAAAAACTACAGGTTGTTAAGTAAGAGAGAAATCGGTTGACAGTTACCACAGAAATAAAATTGTATCTGTTATCTAAGATTGCTTGTATTCGTACGCTTATTGATAATGTGCTTTTTGTATGAACTTACGTGTTAATAATATAATATATCTCCAAGCCTTTCCACAAGGGTCGAAGGGGTAGGCAGAGGTGTGTAGGTATTACCCACATACTCCGCTTTCCGCCGGATATATTTTGGGGGCCAACGCTACAGATGGCGAATTGAATTTCTTCAAAGCAAAATAATATAATTAACAAATGACACCGCACTTTTGATACATACATACATACTTGCATATCATCGCGGCGAGCCCCTAAGCCTCTGCTTATCCCATTAGTATCCCATAGAGTAGAGCGCCGGTTCTCTCTAGATTTACATACCCCTTTCGCTTCATCCACATTCATCAGTTTCTTGGTTGTATAACGAAATTCTGAAAATTGTAAACCGAAAGCTCTTTTAAACTTCAAATGTGTTTTTTTATATTATTATCTTTAGATTAGAATCCTTTCAGTATCCTCATGATTCACATTGTCACTAATCAAAACCTGACTAACATACATCGCTCTAGTTTTCTCGAGGACTTATTTAAATTCATGCCAACAATGTATTTGGAAAGTGAATAAATAAAGGCTAAGCCTTTCTCAAGAGCATTGTATGCAGGAAGTGACGCCAATGTGAACCACTTCTGTGCATAACTGTCACACGGCCCAGGAAATAGCAACGATCCGATCCGAGACAGGCTGATCAAAGTGAGACTAATATATGCGGTTGAGTGACATGACATTAATGCCTATTAATGTTCTTTGTACCTAATTTAAGTTTAAGTTATGGTCGTAGGTTCAGTAAGATTGATAGCACGTTCGAACCCTGGCGGTCTGCAACAATAAGTTTTTCTAAGTGGTGATTTATCACACTACGCTTTAGCTAGTTAGTATTATGATAAAGGACAGCGTTAGGAATTCTGCATACGTTTGAGAAGAAAACTCAATGACGTGTTTAGAGTCGTGTTAGAGAGACGTCGACAGGCTTGCTCCTCGTTGATTGAACTCGCTGGTTCTCTAAATTTCTCTCAAATGATAATCTACACTGTACTATATTCGGGGTACTCTTCCGTGAAAATATAATAATATTAAAATAAGGAAATAAGCCTTTTTTCTTTCGGTCCTCTGCAGCGAATATAGTCAAAGAAATTTAGAACGGAAAATTTCGTTATTTTCACAACAATAAATTAGCGGTAAATATGCATGAATTCCTCCTCATTATCTCCTTAATTTATTGCTTAAAAAAGGATTAATTCGCAAAAATTTTTATACAATAAATTTCTCCTACCTCATTATCTCCTTAAAAATGGAGTCATTAGCAAAAAATTTTATACAATACTGCAATAAATAATACCTTAATACATCTAGCATTCAAAAGAATAATGTTGATGAGAATAATCAGATAATGCAACAATCCTCGCCCACTGAGTTTGAACCTTACATTATGATATATGTGAAGTATCAATGTTGAAATAGCTAACCCACGATACATTTTATTCCAGTATTAGCATCATCAGCAGTTCCCAAAGGAAGCAAGCGTAAGCCAGCAAACCCGCCTGCGCGTGCCGTAGCGGACTCCGAACGTGATGCAGAAATCACCAACTCGTGTCCAGAAGACGGCTTCTTCGCTGATGCTGAGCAGTGTGACAAATATTATGAATGCAGGTATAATAAATATGTCATGTCACATACATATCATCACGCCGAGTCATGCTCATGCACTCATGGAGAAGGCAGAGAGAGAGAAGAGCGCCAGTTCTCTCTAGACTTTTAGATCACTGTCGGTTCATACAAATTCTTTCTTATCTTTATATATGCTCTCTTCTTCCACACAATTATGCATTGTACTTCTGTTTCGGCAATATTTCTTCTCTAAGTAAATCCTTATAATATTATATATATTTAATGTTTGTTCCTGCAAAACTCTCCTGAAATTTGGCATAAATATTTAGCCTGTTTAGCTCCAGAAAAAAAAATAGGATAAAAAATCTCCCAGTGAAATAAAATTTTAAACCACAAGGCAATGCTAGGCCGTAATATGATAAACCGCTGTCCTTAAGTAAAGAAAAAAATATTGGTACAGACTACCAAAATAACCATCTGGAAGTGTTTCTGGCCATTTAACCAAGCAGATGGATTTATTCATCAATACCTGTTTCTCAATTTGCATTCTCATTATTGGTGGATGGTTAGCCTTCACTTACCTCCCAAAGCGAGATGAATGACCGCACCCAAAACTGCAGTCAATATTAGCATTTACCTTTTTAGGTGAGGTTCCTCTGTGGTACGTTGGCTTAATATATGAGGCGCTATGAACAAACAGTGGAGTTACTGCAAATAACAGATTTTAAGATTAGATTATTATTTTAGATTAATTATTTTAACAATAAAAAACTTTAAATTAAATTTTTTACTCGTGAATAGACAAAACGACCTTCACGCTGAATCCCTTACGAAGTAATAAATATACTGATCGACCTACTTGATGCTCGCTGGAAAGCAATATTATTATGTTAACTTAGAAATTCTATAAAACTAACAAAACTTGTATAAGATGGCCCCTAACCTCATCTGTTCACAATAAAGTTTGCCGAGTTTTATTATTTTAA
Source organism: Drepana falcataria (assembly GCA_945859725.1). Taxonomy (NCBI): domain Eukaryota; kingdom Metazoa; phylum Arthropoda; class Insecta; order Lepidoptera; family Drepanidae; genus Drepana; species Drepana falcataria. Next base: position 10,330,152 of record OX243927.1, on the reverse strand, counting down.
TAATAACAATAAATGTTAATAATTATAATAATATACAAAATATAAGTGTATCGAGGGATAGCGGCAAAGTTCCTCCGTCCAATGCTTGAAGTGCTTTTTATGTATAATGACAAAAAATCTTATTTCCAGAAACGGGGAGATATATGAGAAGCTCTGCCCAGACGGCATGGTGTTCAACGACTACAGTCCGGAGCAGGAGAAGTGTGATCTACCCTTCAATCTAGACTGCTCCCAAAGACCTAAGTTGCGTAAGTATTCTTGATGTTTTAACATTTCAATTGATGGTCTCGTATTGAATGTATGAGAAAAACATCGTGAGGAATATTCGTATACGTGTGATATAAGGAACTTTACAATTTTTTATTAATGGGTGGGGCGTGCCATATTCAGGTTGGGTAAGTTCGTTAACTGAAATAGTAGCCACTTGACAAACCAAATTAACTATCACTAAATGAAGATACCATGAACAACCAACAACAATAACCATTGTGGGAAGGCGTCAGGATATATTATTATTATTTATGACTGTTATGACACAAAGCAAATTTTTATCACACCGAGATCTTTGCATCAAATAGCAGACTAAAATAGAGTGATCTTGCGACAACTTGTGGTAAAAATATCTCACAAGTTGCCTTCATAACTCACTCATCTCTAGAGTTGTCTAGAGACATTACCGTCGCATCACTAGAATACAAATTATAGGTAAATATCGTGGGTCACTTCGACTTGGAACAACTTTCCAATCTCAAGGGAAGGCTGGCCTTGGAGCGGCACGAGGCGCGAGGCTCATTTTATTGTGTCTACTTGTCGCTGTGGGGCCGGAGATATTCATAATTTGCAATCGATCTCACGTTGCTTCGTTATACATTTTATGAAATATTTAAATATTTTTATAAGCATATGAGATTTACGATAAGGTTATGTTAGCAAATAATAATATGGATGTGGACTCCGCAAAAATTGTGCCGATAGTAATAACGGCCAATGGCCAAATGCCAAGACTCGATCAAGCCCTCAAGAGGCTCTCGTTAGACTGTTGGATCAAGTGCCTGATGCAGAAAGCAGTACTGCTCGAAACGTCACGTATTGTGCGGAGGTTTCTTTCTCTGGGACCCTATCCACCTGTACCTTGGACCCTGATCCCGATACCGGTGGGCCCCTATATGATATATTTCTAAATATATGTTTTTATATACATATATATTTACCTATATTTAAAAATGACATTTATAAGATTTATTTTAAATAAAGAGAATATATTTTAAATAGTTTATTCAGACAGTGTCCATTTTGTAATAAGTGTTTTTCTTACATCTATGTAAATTATATATATAACTCTTAACGCCTTCCCACAAGGGTCCCCCGACGAAGGGGTAAGCAGAGGTGGTGATATATTTTAGGTGCCAACGTGTCAGATGGCAAGTCCATCGCAGTTACTCAAGCACGAGTATACATTCATACATCTTTAAATTTCATCGCAAACGTGGATTTCCTTTCGATGTTTTCCTTCACCGTAAAGCTCGTGGTGTGACTCATCACTATACTTAAGTTAAAAAAAAAACTCATCGTCAACCATCACTCCAGAAAAACTGAACGGATAAAGATGAAATTTAGCGAAAAGAGATAAGTTTGAAATAGGATACAGAATTTGGTTTTTAGAGAAAAAACACGATTGCTAATGATGACCCTTCGTGTCACGTTAACAAATTAAGCTAGGATGAAACCGTTGTTTTCGGCTTCTAAATTTGATATACGTTCTTTAACAAACGGGTACAACATATCTTATATATTATTAAGCCGTTCACTACATATAAGAGGGTACAATTAATTATTATCCTTTGTCCATTAGAGACTCCAATACCCGCCCTTCACTGCCCGCGCCAGAACGGGTACTTCTCCCACGAAGACCCTAAAGAGTGTGGCATATTCTACTACTGTGTTGATGGCAAGTTCAACATGATCACCTGCCCTGATGGCTTGGTATACAACGACAAGACTGGCATCTGCACGTGGCCTGATGAAGCTAAGAAGACGGGATGTGGCGCTCAAGGTAAATAATATCGTTATCAACATTCTGATTAAGTCATTGAAGAGGTCTCTCGCAAGATTTTAAAGATCCCAGAATGTCAGAAGGTGAACTTCATCTTTGACATCCATCATACTAATAAATGTAAACAGCCCATGCGTTGAAATTATAAAAAATCAACGCTTTTGAAAGTTACGCTACTGAATTGAAATTCATCTCATTTTGCCGTTTTAAAAGCATGAACTGACAGTGAGTTACCACAATATGAACTTTTGCAGTAAAAGAAAGCACCATGAGGAAACCAGCATACGTCCAAGCAGATATATGATATCTGGTTAGTTTGTAGTGTTGTTTTATTAGTACATTAGTGTAAGTTTTCGATTTACTATTGTTAAACTCAGGATGTACTCCTTTCCCTAATAAAGTTTTATTATTATTATTTTATTATACCCGGAAAAGGCAACTGACTCGCCAACATTATAGGTGTAAACATACCAGACGGTGAATATGGATGCTATTACATCTTCATGCCCTTGCATGATTTAGTGGTATAGATATGCCGGTAAGCTAATAGCGTTTGCATCCAATATAAACCGGATATATAGGTAATTAATAATGAACTCCATACAATTTCAGACGTGTTTAAATTCGACTGTCCTCCCGTGAACGAGACATTTGGTCTCACCCACCCTCGCTACGCGGACCCTGAAGACTGCCAGTTCTTCTACGTATGCATCAATGGAAACACACCCCGCCGGTCCGGCTGCAAGCTGGGTCAGGCCTTTGATGACGTCTCTAAGAAGTGCGAGTGGGCCAAGAAAATACCCGAGTGGTGAGTTTTTATATATTGTAGTAGATTGTGTGCATACCGTTTTAGGTAAGTTACCGTTTAAGGTAAGTGTTGCAAGCGTATATAGGTGGCGGTAACCGCTTACCATCAGGCGGACTGCATGTTTCCTTACCTTAGTTTAAAATACCTTATGGTAAGGCAGTCGAATCAACCATAGACACATATCAATCATATCGATCAACACTTTTCGCTTTATCCACATTCCTTGGTCTCTTCATACATGCTCGCCGGTTTCGAGTACTATTTAGGAATTTAAATCTCTTTGTTTCTTCAACTGCTAGTGAACATATTGTTTTTTGCTAGTTCGTAACGGCCATTTTTTTCCAGTGCGGATTGGTACAAAGGGCAGCTGACAGATGCCGAGCTCGAAGCTCTAGAGCACCCGCCCACGCCCAAGCCGAAGCCTGCCGGCTCACAGCCGTCGCGCCGCAAGCCTCAACGCCCGCCTAAGGGAAAAGCAGTTGAAGACCAGGAGTAGCATTTATTGTAGTTAGGTCAATAAACTATTTTTATAAGTATATAATTTTTTCAATTATAACTTTTCCCACAAATTAAACTTGATCTAAGGTGATAAAAATATATTCACACAAATGTTTCTGGAGTAACGACGAGTAACCTTTAGATAAAATATACGGAAACTCAGATTGAAGTCGTGGTGGCCAAGAGGATTAATCTACTATATTACTAGCTGTGCCCCGCAGTTTCACTGACGTAAATTTGAGTACATATCTATGCTCATATTGAAAATGCGGTTTGACATTCCTGCGCTTTCTCTGGTACATATTATATGTGTTAATCCAGTATATACATTATCCAGCTAAATTTCATTCAATTCCGGTCAGCCCAACTGGCGTGATTGAGAAAACAATTATCATTCATCAGAACTTTAAAGAACACTCTTCAAATATTCAACCTACGCAGATCAGCAAGCACTGTAACAATATTTTCTGCGATCCATTACTCTAATATTGACGTGTATCTTGTTGCAGAAGTTATAATCTGTACTAGAGTTATGTCTATGTTTACCAACATTCATTATCTGTGTCATTCTGCGAATAAAAGGTTATCTCGTGCATGTGCTAATTGTGCAATGTAGCACCGTGTTTTATTAAAGCAGTTTACCCAGCAACCCTGCACATATCTAGCAAATATGTGACATATCTCTAGTGCTCGGCTCTAAGAGAGCATTGAGTGAGGTCAACCAGCGAGGTAAGGGCGAATTATTTTGCGGATTATAATATGCAGCCAACGCAGTCTATCAGGATACTGTAGAAACAACGCGTTGACTTAACGCTATTCGACGACAACGCAATTACTATATCAGCACTTTCTCTTGTTTCTTGAAAGATGGCGTTTTATGTCTTGTATTATGGGATATAAGTATATTTATTTATTATTTCTAATCACTCAATAATAACTGAAATAATTACAAATGGCGTCCAACATGGAACATTTATTCCGAAAAATATAACGTTAATATGTTGTACTATAATGTACGTACGATAAAAACTTGTTTAGGCTGAAAATAGCACTGGTGTTTTTTTCAGTGTAATTTAAATAATGGATATTTACATTTTACCTTGTTTTTTAGTAATTCGCATAAAATGTCGGCAAAAAAATGCTAAACGAAATTAACAGCTTAAGATAATAAAGTGTTCAATTAAGAAATGCCTTATATTGTTTTTTCACTTGTACACTTAGTTTGATACTTAGGAGTTTAAATAAAAAAAAAGGCTTAATTTAAAAATATTTATTAATCTCACATATTTTTCTATTTACATTTCCATTTTCAACAGTTATATTTACAGGAATCTATTATGAAAAACAAAATATATAAAATTGCATTTGTATGTAAATAATACATAACTATATCTATGGTAACTATTATCACGCAAAATTCGACTTTATTTGGCAACTCGTTCGTGTTTGTATACATATTATCGTATTTAAATCGCAAAGATTCAGTTAGTAGAAATAAATAGAAGTCGGTGGAAAATATCTTCCAATTTTCTTCATTTTGATATTAAATTAAGTACGGGGGATATTGCAAAACGAAAACTTTCAGTGTCGATAAAATTTACTCTGGGATTTAAACTGAATAATTATTTGATTAAACTTGTTGATAAGGGAAATCAAATATTTCTGGTACCGAAAAGAATAAGTTAATGTTATTATTTAATTCAATATAATATTTCAGGATTACATTTATACAAGCTATTATAATCCTCGTTTTCGTCTCACAATATACATATTGTTATTAAATCACGCGTGAGCGCAGTGTGGTACTAGCTCAGGATCTTCGCAGGTGAGGTTCTGGTCGTCGAATACTTGACCATCCCCGCAGGTGATGAGACGAGGTTGACCTTCAACGCAAGTGATGAGTCTGTGGCAGTCTCCAGGGACTGGGAAGCGAGGGAAAGGCCAGAACTTGGCTGCTTGCGAGTTTGATGGCACCTTTGCTGGGCATTTGAAGCCAACGACCGCTATGAAAAAAAGTACACTTTTAAATAACATCAAATGGCCTGATCCAGCATTTGTGTGAAGTAGTAGTAGTAATGACTAATTTGTGTACACAAGTAAGTGAACAAATGAGTTATTTTTTGCACTTCAGCACAGTGATTTGCTTAAAAACACCCTGATTACACCACCAATATTGTGAGTACATCATACGTCTGAATAGAAATGCAAGTCGTGGAGGAAGTTTTACCCAAATGCACACTCACATTGGTATAATTGGGACTAAAACTTGGGTATGGTAAATAAGGCGTGCTTGTATGGAGTCCCTTTACTTATAATGCTTGGATTTAAATTGGTTTTGCTCTCTAAATCTGTTTGTCTTGCTCTTCTCACTCTTACTTTCTCTTTAATGATAATACTGGTTATAGTTGGTACGATTCCTCTGTTCTATCAATAACATATATATGAATAGGTAAATGAATATTCATTACCTTCAGGGTTACAGAAAGGCTGGAGAAGATCAGGCCAGTTGCAGCCGTGAGTGCGCTCGTCGTAGACAAGGCCTGGAGTGCACGGCTCCTGGTTGGGGACTCCAAAGGCACATTTGATGTAGCTCGTGGAACATTCTGCACTGTCAGGGTAGATACCGAATTGATACTCGCAGCCCGGGCTCGAGTAAGGAGTCACTGAAATGAAGGAGTTTCATTTGAAATAGTAATAATAATAATATAATAAAAAAAAAATATTATAATAAATAGTAATAATAAAGAGAAGGGGCTGCGCCTAAACGCTGGCAAGACTAAGGTTCTGGTATTCGAAAGAGATGAACAAGTGACCGAGTGTGCTATATCGGTAAATGGGCAAATTCTAGAGCAAGTGAATGAATTTGTATATCTTGGAAGCATGTTCACACGAGATGGAAAGTATGAAAAAGATATTGAAAGAAGGATAACTGCCGGAAATAAGGTGAATGGAGCCATGTCGGCGTTGATGGGCAGTAAAAGTCTGAGCAAGAATGCTCGAGTTGCTGTCCACAACGCGATATTGGTACCTACCTTATTGTATGGCAGCGAATCCTGGGTATGTCAGAGGAAGTATGAAAATAGCTTGAATGCAGTCGAGATGCGATCTCTTCAAAAAATGTGCGGAGTAACGATTTTAGATCGAATCCGCAATGAAGAGATTCGCAAATCAACTGGCGTGAATGAGGGCGTGATTGTAAAGATGAAGAAAGGCATGTTACGTTGGTTTGGACACATAGAAAGGATGAGTGAAGAAAGATTGACGAAACAGATATACAAAGCAAAAGTGTGTGCAAGAAGAGACAGAGGAAGGCCACGTTCCAACTACCTGGATCAAATAGATCGGACTCTCAAGGACGGGAACGTTAAGAGTACTCGAAACCGACGAGCATGTATGAAGAGACTGATGAATGTGGACGAAGCGAAAGAGGTATGTAAGTCTAGAGAGAACTGGCGCTCTATACTCTCTGCCTACCCCGTTAGGGAATAATAAATAAATACCTTGGGACAATTCCACACAAATTGACCTAGTCCCAAATTAAGCAAACCTTGTGTTATGGTAACTAGACAACGATACATTTACTTATATAGATAGATATATACATAAATACATAGGACATCCATGAGTAAGGTAAAAATACTCGTGTTCATCACACAAATATCTGCCCTCAGCGGGATTCGAACCCGCGACGTCAAGTTTCACAGTCAGGAGCTCTAACCACTAGACCAGACGATAGTCTGTATGTATGTATGTCTGTAAATAGTGTATGAAACGATGGCAACCCTAAAATATCATGTTCTGTATGTTGATATACACGAAGATTTCCATTGAGGGAAGTGGCATGGTGTTCGTTAAGAAGGGTGTGAAAAGAAAGAAAGAAGAAGAAGAAAGCCTTAGTGTTGCGTCTATACCTCTTACAATCAGACACACCATACCGCATTTTTTGCGACCTCAACGGCATATAAAAGAACACACTTAATCTGTATGTTGTGTGCTGAGCTGTAAGTTGTGTGCTGAGCTGTAAGCAACCAACGGGGTCCACAGGTGGCGGATAGTGGAACGGCCACCAGATATGGTGGTTCGCTGCGAATATTGAATAAGGAGTCCCCGACCAGCAGCGGCAAGGTCATAGGAGGTAGTGGGAAATCTGGTGGGACAGGTTTACTTATAAAATACTACAAAGCTCCCGTGATGACTTTGTGACATGGCGATCAATGCCGCCATTAAATAAGCATCCCTCTGATATGGAGCAGCAGCCGTATCAGTACTGGTGTATGGCCGAGGATTAGATATCTGGAAGGGCATATACCGGATATCAAGGAACAGGAAAATGGGCTTTGAACTGCGGTGCAGAAAGCAAGGGGAAACTACTGCACTAAGTTCCCATCTCATGTCACTGATAATAGAAGAGAAAAAATGGTAGGCCACCTTATACGACATGATAGCTTCTTTAGAAACATCTTAGAAGGAAAGGTAGAGGGGAAGAGAGGAAGAGGAAGACCAAGATTAACATACATGGGTCAGATCAAAGAAAAAATATCTCTCATGACGTATAAGGAGGTCAAGGAGGTTGCGCTGGACAGAAGCGAATGGAGGGGACTGCATCAGAGACGCCGACAAGAGCCCAGCTCTTAAATTTGTGATGATGAATCTGTATGTATGTGTTGTCTATTGGCATTTTTAATTTCTGTGGTGTCTGCGCATAAGCAATTAGATCAGTTATCATGGCCTATAAATTATGTAATGTTGCTTCCAATTAAGGAAAAACGATGAAAGTTTGATTCTACGTCTCTTAACGGACCACTTTTAAATCTAGTATGACCGGATGACTGAACTAAGGTATCAATAAAATAAACAGCCAGTTCCAATGAAACTCATTGCGTGAACTTACAAAACATTATAATGACGTATATCCTCTTTGGTGCAATTAACTTGTGCATTTATATAAACAGAATAATATTTTTTTTAAATTGCTTATTAATAATGAGCGAGGCGCTCTATTCTCTCTGCCTACTCCGTGAGGGACTCGTGATGATTTATGTTTTATGTGTTAATTATAAACAGTAACAAATAAGAATACATATAATTAATAATTACATATAATAGGATAGTTTAAAAAACTGTAAGTACAGCTTTACAAAACTATATAAATAAAACTAAGTCGGGTTACTACACTATTCTCTCTAACTCAAGATGGACCAATTTAGATGATCTCTGATTTATTATATTCGTCTAATTCGACAATAGCAGAACAATTATTAAAAGATTAGTTAGGAATGTTTAACGTCAATAAACGAAGTTCGCCGAGTCAGTTAGTAGTACAATAAATACGAAGCTATTTTATTCTTTGAATCTGTTACTTATCTGTCTTAATCTGGTACTTTCGGCTCTGTAGTTATAACTACCTCATGGTCCCTATGACATGCTCAACATTCATAGACAGTAAGGTTTATAGCCCCTCATTTAAAGGTGGCCGGGTAACTTACAATCCGCTTTCCTCTCGCCACAGTCGACAGCCCAGTTGTAGTTGCAGTGGTTGTGCACAGCCCCTTTGCCGTCAAACAAGAGGCCATTCTCACACGTCTCCACAGTGAGTGTGCCGTTGGTGCAGAGGAAGAACTGATCGCACTGCTCTGGGTGGGCGTAGGCCTGGAAATTTGGTAAAAAAATTAACACATCTTGTGTTGAAAGGGTTGGTAATAACTTCCAAAATCATATGATATATCTTCACGTTTTCCCAGAAGGGCGCTGAAGAGGTAGGCGGAGGTGTCTAGTACCTACACACCTACTTATCGTCGAGATATATTTTAGTCGTCCAAGACAGATAGCGAGTCCGTCGCCGTTTCTCAAGCATGACTATTCTTACGACTTTAAATATCTACTCAAACGTATGTAGGTTTTTGCTCAATGTTTTTCTTCACCGTAGATTGAAATAAGTTTGATTGATTGATTATTCCTTTTAGTTTTAATTGGGTAAGTAAGGATTTAGAGTTAGAGATGTTGTCATTATTTTATCGTCACTCCTCTCATATCTCACACCCCACAAGGGTCCCCGAAGAGGTAGGAAGAGGTGTATAGGTAGTAAACATACACCCACTTTCCGCCGGAGATATAATTTTGGTGCCAGCATGACAGGTGTCGATTCCATCGCCGTTACTCTAGCACGACTATACATACGCATTGAATTTCTTAAGATATACCTAAATCATAATATTTATGAAAAGTGAATTCGTACCTGAACTCCATATCGTTCCGGACACGCCGGTGCGTGTTCCAATAGGATGCCTGCGTTTGCTGGAAATAAAGGTAAAATAACTTTTAACACTTCAAGGTTAAAACCATCAACATGTTATACTAGCTGATGCCGCGGTTTCTACCTCGCAACATTTTATTTCATAATAAATTTAAGAGCTGAGCTCTTGTCGGCGTCTCTGATGCAGTCCCTTCCATTTGCTTCTGTCCAGCGCCACCTCTTTGCCCTCCCTTTTTTTTAATTAAACATATTCTATATGTTAATGCAACGAATGATCTATCACTATGTCCAATTTTATTTTAGTTCCATTCCATAGTTTTGTGTAGCCTTCATACGTGTATGTCCAGGCCAAAATTTTTGTCACAGATTTCCTTTTCATTAATAAATAGCTACATAAAATGGCTGGCCGGATATCAAATTACAAAGTTATTTGAATTGATTTAAGACATAATGAGATTTAAATTCTTAATGCATGCTAGAGCGTTAAGAATTCTTTGACTATTATAAATTATATAACGAACAAAGAATATAATAAAACCGTGATTAGATACACCAGGAATTGGCTGAATATTTTGAATGACTGCTGACTCCGCCATCTAGGGTTGCCAATGCGGGACAGATAACCTTGGCGATGCTAGCGTCCACAGACGGTGGTGACCGCTTACCATCAGGAAAGACATATGCTTGTTTGCCACTTTGATTAGCATTCATCTCTCTGACGCGAAATGTCTTTTACATTAATGTTTTTCCTTCTGGGTTATGCCTTACGCGATCGACTTTCTTACTCAATGATCAAACCCATGCTTGCAAAATAGCAAGTAAGTAAATCGAAGGGTGGGCAGCTGCAGTTTGTGGTTGCACTTTCGTTATAAATACACGTATGTAATCGCTTACGAACCGTAACGGTTGAGCAACCAGTGACCAGCGAGGTCGTTTGGACACAATTAACAGTTACTTGAACTGAGCTTGGTTATTCTATCAATTATAAAGAAACAATTATTAATTTGCCAACCCTGCAGGTTTCACATCCTTATTGAGGAACCTGGTGAACTAATTCTTGTGGAAGGGGTCGCGGGATACGGCTAGTACGACCCGAGTCTATTAATTGTAGTGTGCGTGTGCACTCATAGGTAGCCAGTGTGTATCGATATAACTCAAATAATAGTGGAAGGTTGCTCATTTATACCATAAACTGTAGGGAAGAATAGTGGGGTACACTGTCTATACTGGACAGTAGCAGTCAGTTCGATAAAGGCAAAACATGGCTTCCAATAAGGTTACTCCAGAATTGTTGCTCTGTACAGGAAGAGAAATTTCTCACCGGTAGTATTACTTGGATAAAATTGCCTTAGCACATTATCATAATATTCAACACAAAAAAATGAAATAACCCTGGCAGCTTTGCAGGCAATTTGAAAAGTCAAAGCAGTGACAAGACATGTCAATTAATCTACAATTATAAAACAAAAGTAGAACGTAAAATTTGAAGGTTGGTAGTAAGTACAAATTTGAAAAGTGTACATTCTGAATTCAAAGATCGATTCAAAATCGGTTCTTAGTTACTATGATTTTAATACATTGAAGAGTATTCATGCTCTTTGGATCGTGAAAGATCGTGAAGAAACGCGGTGAGTGGGTGGTAGTGCAGTATCAACGACCCGATTTACTTTTACTTTCGTTCAAACAATCGCAATTGCATCTTCTTGTCTATTGTTTTATACCACATAAGGATAAAGATCTTTTGTTTATTAAATTACTTTTTCATGCGATTACTTAGTCTCGAAAAACTTTGAGAATGGCACGGCTAATTTTGAGGTCTTGCTTTTGTATTATTGCGTAGATTTCTGAAAGGTTTGATTCACAAATTGAGCTGATAGACAGCTGTCCGGCATGTCTAGTAAGTAATGAAAGTGCAGTAAAAACAAAGCATATGTAGTTAAAAAGCTAGAATACATTTTGTATAAAATCATATCTATCATATAGGTACTTTTGTAATGCAATAAACATTATTATTGTGAAAAGATTCGCTGTTAAAGGCGAAACTTTTAATAATTACGGGCGAGCGCCTTTAAAACTAAACTTTGCTATCGGAAGGGGTTGCCGTAATTAATGACAGTTACTGCGAATTTTATACAATAAGTAATTGCTTAAATACACACATATCATATTGTAACCTTGCAGTGCGCAGTTAATGGTCATTGTAAGTAGAGTTCACAATTAGCCATTAAAATGCCGATTTTAAAATTAAAATATTTAAAATGTATTTTTTATTGTTTTAGCACAGTTAGTATACAGTTATGTTGCATGCTTGATTTACAATATAAAATAATATGTAAAATACTAGCTGTTCCGCCCAGCTTCGCCCGCGTAAAAAGGACACTGAAAGACGATCGCAGCGCCACCTATCGGATCCAATTGTGATGTAAGCTATCCTATCTTTTAAGTTGGATCAAACTGCACACGGTGTGTAAAATTTGATTGAAATCGGTTTAGTAGTTAGGAGCCCATCACGGACAAAAAAGTGACACGTAATTTATATATTATTAAGATTTTGCATCAGTCTTTTAGGTTATGAACGAAGGAATAAAGGCGGAAAACAACTGAATTGTTAATTGGAACGAGTTATCATCTTGTATGATTTATTAAATTTATCACTAGCTAAGGTTTTATGAAACATCTTTGCCTGAATGCTATCGTACAATCGGGATTCGAACTTGCAACCATTGTAAATATTGATGTCATATTTTTTTATTAAGGAAACGAATGCGCTATTTTAGCGCTCAGTCCGCAAGCGAAAGTAACTAACCACAAGAGTGGGTTACCTTGGTGTGTTGAAGCTTAGTACGCTTAAAACATTATAAGATTAGATCATATACTATGATAAAGTTAATGAGAACAATATTATGATATAATAAAGATTATATTTGCAGCAATTAATTTTTAATTTGGTTTTTAAATTAGGATTTATGAGTTACGTCTAAACTCATTAGCGTTCTTAAATGGTTTACTATTTTCGTTTAGTTTTACGTTTGTAGTATATTTCTATTGTATTAATAATAATACAGTATAGTAACATAGCCGTGGTGGCCGAGTAGTTGGAGTAGTTGCATGCAACACAAAGATTTCTAGTTCGAACTCCGACTGTTCCAATGAACTTAACTACAGTGATTACTCACACTATGAGAATTACGACGAAGGAAAACATGGAGAGGAGTAGAAGTAGTTCGAATTTAGAAGAAATTCCAAGGTGTATGTATTGATGTACTTGAGTAACGGCGACGGACTCGGACATCTGTCACGTTGGCTCCTAAAATATATCCCTGGCGGAAAGTGGGTGTATTGCTACTACCTATACACCTACGCCTATACACGTATACTATACGCCTACCACTTTAGGGACCCTTGTCAGGGAGCGTGAGGATCAAACTCGTGGTGTGACTAATCACTGTACTTAAATTCAGAAAAACTCATCAATGGTAGAGTCAGGATTCGAACTTGTGATTTTTGTGACTCGAACCACTCGGCCACCACGGCTCTTATGAATAATAATAATAATATAATATATCCTCACGCCTTCCCACAAGGGTCCCCGAAGGGGTAGGCAGAGGTGTATAGGTAATACCCACACACCCACTTTCCGCCAGAGGTATATTAGGTGCCAACGTGACAGATGGCGAGTCCATCGCCGTTACTCAGGCACGACTATACATACGCCTTTGAAATTCTTCTCAGACGTTACATACGTCTTTCACCGGTTTCCTCTCGATGTTTTCCTTCACCGTAAAGCTCGTGGTGTGACTAATCACTGTACTATGAATAATAATAATAATAAAGTGTGATCATATCATAAGTACATAATATAACCTTGCTTCTTCATTGCATCCGGCACTCTACTTCTAAGTAGATTGGACGTGACAATCAGAGATTGAAATGTATTAACATTAATTAAAATAAACAGGTTAATCTGCTTCAGTTCTCATTATAGAAAAAATATTTAAATTTCATAGAGCCTTGGTAACCAATTTGTTCCAGTAGTTTTTTCTAAAGTACATAAGATTAAATTCAACACGAGCTTTACGGTGAAGGAAAACAGAAAAAGAAACCTGAATACGTTTGTAACTAAAAGACGTAAAGAGGAATAAAAATCCTCATAAACTATCGCTTTTATAATGTACATTCTCGTGCCTTCCCTCACACACTTGTGTGTGTGTGTGTAGGTAGTACCAACACACCCAACGTGACAGATGGCGAGTCCATTATTCAAGCACGATTATACATAAGCCTTTGAATTTCTTCCTACAAATACGAAGGTTTCCTTTCGATGCTTTCCTTCACCGTAAAGCTCAAAGTAAAGAAAATAATCACCTTACTTAAGTTCAGAAAAACTTATTGGTACTCTCGGGATATGAACTTGCAATCTTTTTTTTTGCTCTCGAACCACTTGGCCACTACGGAATTTATAATATAAGTATTATAAAAAAAAAACATGAATACAGCCTAAGCTTTCACTTTGATCTCATTTAAATAAATAACCTATTATAATGGTATAAGGTTAACGAAAGCTATCGGTTGCAAACAGCCACGTAATAGACGCAGATGAGCTGCGCTTGCGCAACCGACCGACTTCAAAAGGAAACCAACCGGTAAGGTATACGAGAAAACACTCGATTTGTTATACAACCATAGTCTACACAGTAAAATCTTATTTTCTCGAGTTGATGCTGTTTTTCTTTATTACATACAATATTCAACATATAAATAAATACCTTAACACAATTCCACACAACTTGAAATAGACCCAAATTAAGGCGAGCTTGTATTATGGTAACAAGGCAACGTATATTTACTTGTATAAATAGATGCATAGGACATTCAAGACTTCTCTTCTCTCTTCTCGAATCTTCACACAAATCTCGCCTTTAGCGGGAATCGAAGCTACGACCTCAGGTTTTGCAGTCTGAGCTCTGGACTGGACACTAGACCAGACGGCCATAAAATTTTCTTAGATTTTATAAATTGGTATTATTAAATAATGCTTACTGTATACATGCATATATCATCACGCCGAGTGCCTCACTGTGTTGGTAGTGAGAGTGGAGTGCTAGTTCTCATTAAACTAGACTTATGCGTACTTATGCGTACGTACTTATGCGCGAGTCATTAACTAAGTATACGTTTTTTTAAGTATATGTATCTGGGTATATGTTATGTGGTATATGTTTATTAATATACTGGGTATGTGTTTACTATTGAATTATTCTTATTATTATGAACGAGAATGTTTATGCGTGTTTGTTACTCAAGCGATAGCAGCTGTTTTTGATTTAGTAATCGAATGAAAATATAAATCTTTATATTCTTCTATCCCTTGCTATGTCTAAAGTTAAATAGAATGCACTCGCCATCTGTCACTTTGGCACCTAAAATATATCTCTGGCGGAAAGTGGGTGTGTAGTACCTACACAGCTCTGCCTACCCTTTCGGGGTGTGGGAAGGTGTGTAGATAGAAAATATATTATACATCTTAGCTTTGCGTGAATTATCATTCAGCTAAGGATATTACAATTATTTTTCACTGAAATAAACTTGAAGGATAACAATTGATAAGTTAATATGATCTTGCTATAATTATTTGTTATCTATGAATGATTCGCTTTAGCGGAAAAATAATAATTAAAAGTATTAGCCAAGTCGAAGAATGATGTGGATTAAGCACGCACCTGCTAAATTAATTAATTAATAAAAGCCGCGGTGGCCGGATGGTTCGAGTTGCCGGCAACGCAAAGATTACAGGAATGAAACCCGACTGTACCAATGAGTTTAGTTAAGTACAGTGAAAGCCTCTCTAGGGAAATCCTCAACGCATTGTATATGAATTTTGTTATGTTTTATAAACTATAAGTTGGTATATATTTGGATAATTCAATAATAAATAAATCCTCAACGCATTGTATATGAATTTTGTTATGTTTTATAAACTATAAGTTGGAATATATTTGGATAATTCAATAATAAATAAATCCTCAACGCATTGTATATGAATTTTGTTATGTTTTATAAACTATAAGTTGGTATATATTTGGATAATTCAATAATGTATCTGTTCAACCATTTATATCAAGTTTTATTTCAATACTGTCATAAAATTTCTCGTTGAACTCTTTTGTAAAGGGAATTATGTTGTCATAACTTCACTCGTATTGTAACATAACGCACGCATAACAGTAATTATGACCATAAAAGTGCGATATATAATAATAATTACTGTTTAATTATGGTATACGCTTAAGAAACACCTGTCTTGAACTCGTTAATGTTATGTGTGAGATTATGTTATTTAAATTATAATTATCGCCGGGTTGACCGAGTGGGTCAAGTAGTTGCCTGCAACACAGATTGCAAGTTCGAATCCCGACTGTACCAATATTTTTTTCAAAACCTTAAGTATAGTGATAAGGCAAACCACGAGTTTTAATGTAAAGGAAAACATCGAGAGGGACGTTTGAGAAGAAATTCAAAGACATTATGAGTAAGAATAAGTCTAAAGATAATTAGTGGTCTACTCTCTATGTTTTCCACGTAAGGGTCTTCGATCACATATGCATAGATAAGTTACTCTAATAACACGTCAAAGGGTAGAAATAGGCTAGCTTTCTTCTAGCGACAGAAGACTTCAAGTCAAATAAGTCAAGAATAAAAATTGTTATACTGAAAAAAGTTTGGTTTAGAACACCTGTGCTTTAAGATAAGAGAATGAAGAAAAATATAAGATAAGATAAGGTTTCTAATTGCAGGTAAACGTGGACAACGGTCTGCCGTCTCATATAATTTATTCTGCCAGTTCTTAGTTGAACTGGGGGCTATTAGTTCCGGACAACTTGCGATTACTAAACATGAACATATTTGGGTCACTCGCATTAATATGGAGTAAAGATAATTAAACATTTATAAATAAGTTGCTGTATTGGTTATTTATTAACTGCAAAAATTTCGCGAAATGTGTTCGTTTAAAAAAGTGTTTCAGAAAAGAAAATCTGTGAAACCATAATTTATGATGAAGCTAGTAATTCATTCTGACAGAGTTATAATACGGCTTCAAGCTAATTGACAGTCAAGTTGTCTTTTGATGGTCTCGTATATCAAGAATCAGGACATTCGTGTACCTAATATATTATATAATTCAGTGAGCTTCAATATGTGACTGTGATACTCAAACAGCCTAATTTAATAATATACCCTCACGGGTTCCTACAAGTCCCCAAAGTGGTAGGCATTACCCACTTTTCGCCGGAGATATATTTTTGGTGACAAGTGATAGATGGCGAGTGATACTTTACATACGCCTTTGATTTTCTTCTCAAACGTACTAACTATGTGGGTTTCCAAAATTATACAGGATTATTGTCTGTGTTTGTGTGTGTGGGCGCGTCCATTTACTTGGCTTAAATGATCAAAATAAAAAGAATGTAATAAAAAATGCAAAGCTTACTGTCACCCAGTTTCAGTTTCATGAGTGGGAGAGTTAACCTTTTAGATGTTGCTACGATGCCCTTTACGATATCGAAGTTTCTACCCACTACATCAATACTGGTACACATAAGTTTCGTGCAAGAAATTATATTACTCAGTGTTCAAATTTAAAATAAATCCATCGAAATTTTCTTCTCAAGCGTATGTTACCTACATATTTCCTCTCGATATTCTCCTTCACCGTGAAGCTCGTGGTGTGACTAATCGCTGTACTTAAGTTTAGAAAAACTCAATGGTACAGTCAGTGTTCGAACTTGCGATCTTTGTGTCGCATGCAACACTATTATAACTATATATTATAGGTGCCGTGCCGTGGTGGCCGAGTGGTTCGAGCAGTTGCCTGCGACGCAAAGGTCGCAAGTTCGAATCCCGACTGTACCAATGAGTTTTTCTGAACTTAAGTACAGTGATTAGTCACACCACGAGCTTAACGGTGAAGGAAAACATCGAGAGGAAACCTGCATACGTCTGAGAAGAAATTCAAAGGCGTATGTATAGTCGTGCTGGAGTAACGGCGATGGACTCGCCATCTGTCACCTAATATACCTCTGGCGGAAAGTGGGTGTGTGGGTATTACCTATACACCTCTGCCTACCCCTTCGGGGACCCTTGTGGGAAGGCGTGAGGATATATTATATTATTATTATATTATAGGTAAAAGCTGGCAACTATACAGTCAAGTCACTTTATTTGAGCACGTTTTATTAACGTTAGGATATATTTATAATACTAGCTATAACCCGAGGTTTTACCCGCGTTATAATCGATTTTACGCTACGACACGCAACATAGTTATAAAACATTTGCCTATCACAAATAAGGAGTTACATTACAAAATACCAATCCTTCGGACAAAAAAATATTATCACCCAAAGTTATTAGTTTCAATACATATAAATCACTGAATGAATGTCCACTTTTTTTTAAATGTCGCTCGAACAGGTGTGGACCTTGAGTTTCGCACAAATGGTCTCGATTCCGGCTCCCTTTCCAAATGGTTGAGAAACTGACTGTACGCGCGCTGAAGGAAACACTTCTATTTGCAACGATTAAGGCCTTAAGGCCGCCAGTTAATTAGCGCTCGATCGGACAACTTTAATGAAGACTGGCTAATTGTGTATGATCAATAATTTTATGTGAACATTACCGATTTCTAGAAGATTATTTTTGCTTAGCCAGCATTTTTTTATATACTTGTAATCTCTATCTTATAATTCTGGAGTCGATTAAGATAAAGTAGTTTACATTGCTTGTCACTCTTTTGGAGTTATCCGCACTACATTTTCATATGTAGCCATTGGCGTCATGGACAGGTTATGTGTATTTATGCATTTTAGGTGTAATTCTTATAATGATTTACTAATTATTAAATTCTAAAAATGTTGTTATATATATTTTTTAAAACAGACTATATATTAATTATAGTTCATACAATTTCCGATTATAAAACCTTATGATCAGTGTGTCATGAACCAACTACGATTCATACGAACGATGAATTACTAAACTAGGACAAAAACATATTTAAAATTTATTAATTCTAGTCATTTAAGTCATGCATTACCCTTTATAACTAGATATTGGAATGGAAATATAAGTGGAATGATAGAATGATGATGATGCGAAAGTAGTATGTAAGTGACTTCAATAAGGGCTCTTCTGTATGTCTTCCGCGTGAAGGTCTTGAACGTGTGATAATATAGTATGTATGGTAAGGCCAAGAGTAAGATAAATCCTTACACATTTAAAATATGTCCGTTATTTTTATGTTATGCCACAAAGAGACGGGACTAAAACTATGGACCTATTTTTATATATTTCTATACATTGAATTATTAAATAATAATATTACTTCTTCGTCTAGCAGCTCATTATTACTAGGCCATTATAATTTTCACGAACATGTAAACGTAACTTTGAATGAGTAGCATCAGACTTCTGTGACGTACTCACTTACATAAGTCTGAACAATGTATTGCTAAATAGGCAGAGGATTGCAAAGCACAAGTGTTAAGAGACTTTATGTAATTACTTGCACAGTTAATTACTGCGATATTTGTATTCTGAAACCTATTTTCAAATGTTATAGAACTGATTACATTGACATACTTCTAGAGATATATTTATAGCGCTAGTAGGTACTAATGGAACCACTCAGCCAACACTGATTTATTTACCAATTACATTATTATACTGCAAGTTCGAATCCCGACTGTACCAATGAGTTTTTCTGAACTAAATGTAGTGATTAGTCACTCACACAGTCACAGAGGAAAACCCAGCCAATTCCGAAAACGCTTCCCAACTTACGGAAACGTAATGTATAAGTAGACAAATCTTTCGGCTATTTTCGAAAACAGAATATCAAATATTCTGTTTCCGAAACTGGTTGTCAAACTGGGAGAATAAAGCTAGTTTTAGCAAATATTACACAATCAATAGTGTGTTTGAATGTCCGTTTGTGTAATTACTTCTCAAGTCAACTAGAAAAGAGGCTCTGAAGAATTTTATTGGAGAAACTTGACAGTTCGAAGAAGGAAAGTAATATAATTGACACTTTTTGTAGTCGTTGTTCGAAGTAGCCTTCGTAAAACGTACATTTTGAAATGATGCAGTGGTAGTCGCCTATACGTCCCCTAAAATGTTCAACTATTGTAATAATATAATTTATTTCCTTAATTTAATCAAGTTCTTACAATATATTCCAATTGAGGGACCAATGGTTTCGAGATCAGGGTCCAAGGAACCAGCAGCTAGGGTCCCAGTGAAAGGCACCTCTTATTTTTTATTTATTTTTTTTATATTTAGTTTATTTTATATATTATTACTCGTTGGGACTTCGTATAATGTCATTATTTCGTTCGTAACCCACCCAAAATAGATGTTTAGTTTAAATGTCAATTTTATTATCTATCGACAAAACAGGTCCTTCAAGTTTGATTCGATTAGCTTTGTAAATAATAGACTTGTAGATTTTTATTCTTTTTTGAGAAACTGGTTTTATTCTAGCGAACGTTACTACTATCCATAGAACCATAATGTTTAATAGAATGCGATCTAATATAATTTGAAATTTAGCAAACCTATCGCAACTGCTTCAGCGCAGAGTTTCTCTCGAGGTAGTGATAACACGCCCCAGAATTTTCAATAAGAAATTCTTTTCTATCTTGTTTACAATGGAACCTAGTCAATACTTATCTTAATCCTATACGTAATCCTTAAAAGGCGCTACCTTATGGGTTTTTTTTTAATATCCAATGGGGCTTACTTTTTCAAAGTTATTGACCAACATATTTATAATACTGCCGTTTAAATCTTTAACTTTACCTAAGGTTCACAATTGAACAACATAAATACTTTCGTCACATCCATTCGTTCCTTTCATTAAATATAAATAATTCCAAGAGATCTCACCATATGCTACGCAGGCCAAAAGCCACGTGACTTGTGCACTAATCCGCATGTTTGTTCGTTTGTATGTTTGTTTGTTTGTTGCGTCGCGACGTCTAGGCGTCTTACTGGGCCCGGTAACACTGGCAGCGCGCGCGCAGACAGCTGAGCGCCCGCAACGGTAAGGTTATAAGTGATCGTATCCATAGTTGAGAAGGAGCTCATAGTAATATAATTATATTTTGTTTAAATTATCTTCTTCTTAGCAAGCAATTTTATATAGAGAGACATTAAATGGTAATAAGTGATTAGAAAAAATATTGAGCTTTAAAAGGTAATGGTTAGTATGAAGTCACGTGGTGTACAGTTAATATATAAGACAGCTAAGCGAGAATTGCTGACGTTCCCGTGACATAACGATCTTTGAGCCAGAGTCAGGACTTGATCACCGCCTATCAAAAAATGTCTTTGAGACACAACAAATAGGGGTATTTGTGAGTGGCAAGAAATTCCGAACCCTAAGTGCATGACGGTAGATGTCAGGTTTTGGCAGTACTTTCCAATAATTACGGAAAAAGAAATAACAATACAATATGAATGAATATAATATATTATACAATATGAATAATGAGAGTTTTATTTTAGATTACAAACCTAATGCAACTATGCGCGTATATATATTTATTCAAAAAACTTTTTCAATAAATACACAAGGTGTTACATTTTCAATTGTAACATGCTTAATTTTTATATAATTAAATTATTACAAAAACACTCTTATTAAAAAAAACATTTTTAAGAAAACGTGCTGTCGACGTCTGTAATTTTTTTTTTTAACGTTACCGAACCGTACTATGAATATGAGCCCAGTCAGTATCGAGTTCGAGACACTGATTACGAAAACGGCCATATACCTCAACCGGCGTGATTTGTATGACAATTTGCCCAAGACATACGAAGGACTGGATATTATTTTAAATAATTGCATTATAATAATTATATAGAGTAATGTATATAAATATTATTTATTATTTGTTATTGAAACAGCGACGGACTCGCTATCTATCACGTTGGCGAATTAGCATATGAATAGTTCGAGTGTTCCCACAGTCTATCGATAAAATTACTTTACACCTTTGAAGAACGCATCACAGGCGTGTAAAAGTTTTCATAATTATGAAGTAAGGTCAGCGGTTACCCCCATTCTTGATACCAACGAGAACACAATTTGAACGGAGCGTACGTGTTTTGTTTTTTAACCGTTTTACTCAAATAGCTGGGCGTCAGTTTGGGATACATTTAATAAATGTTTGATGTGTTTGTTATCAGAAATATATACGGACCTATTAGTCCGGGTGGAATTTTGCAACAGTTTTTCAAACCGGTTATCTTTAACCGATAGAGCTGAAATTTGGAATACGCAAATTTTGGATGACAATGCATGGTTAGATATGGGTTGTTATTCTAATTCCAGTATGGTTGTTCATTCAAGATGGTGGACTAGGTATTTTTTCTGCACTATCATATATATATATATATATCATATATATATATATATATATTTAGGTATTAAATGAAAGGGCTTGCAGAGGAGAAGAAAACAAACACGCGTTAATTACACACACTAAAAAACATTCCCAACCATAACTTAAATTTAAAAAAAATAATATTATAATTAAAAAAATACAAGCTTGAAAATTACAAGTTTAAAAACAAGCTTTTATTTCATTGCCCTAAAATGAAGAAAATAAAATTTAAATTAAATCAAACCAATCATGCACTAAACTAAACATGTATTACACAATGTATTAAATTATATAAAAGCTTGTCGTGAGATTTACATATTTCATAGGAAACATATTCTTTCATAGAATTACTTACAATAAGAAGGCTAAGCAAGACTAGTTCGTACACAGGTAGAAAATTACTTGTGAATACTTGAAGAGTAGAGTGACCTCTGTTTAGTATAATAATATTACTCATGTGTGATTTTCCTTAAACGTCTGGAAATAAAGGTTTAGCTATTTTTTCTACATATAAAAATTATGCTGGGGTGCAATGCCCCTGTTGCTGCAAGCGTCCATAGGGCATCAGGCGGAATGACTTTATTAATTCCCTTCCTTTCGTTTTTAAAAAAAGAATAGTCTATTTATAGCTTTTCCAGATGTAATTTTAGATTGTAAAATGACACCTGGAAAAGTTATAAATTCTGTGGACGTGTTAATAAGTAGGCTTACTCAAAATTACACAATAAGAGCCCAATTTTCGAAGCTTTCAAACTTTTGCAACCTTTCAATTACTTTTAACTATAGCAATTAACTGACACGCCTAAAATTTGATATTAAATTGAGTAAGGAGGAAGCTATTAAAAATGACCAGGTGAATAACTTTCCAAGACCATTAATCTGATTAAGTCACGATAATTTAATTTCCCAAAGGTCACACGATCGCGGAAGGTTGGCGGTTGCGCAACAGCTTTATGCAAATTTTATTAACAGAAAGGTTCCTTAGTAGCCTAGCAATTATATTGTATAACAAATGACGATAGGATTGTCTTTGCATTGTTCATACTACTATTGTTTGCAAAAATGCCGTGGGGGGTCAAATAACAAAAGTAAAGTAAAAAGGTTGTTTGTTTCAATTAGTTTCTCTGACTACAGTAATTAGCCGTTGTGTAATGAGGCCACATTTCTTTTTGTACTCGTTACACCTTCGCCCGCTTGTGAAGTAAATGAAAGATGTATATAAAGTCGCACCATTTAAACATATATCTTTTGCAAAAGTGAATATTTCATCTCTATTCTACCCCAATTCCCTTGAGAAAGGCGTGTAAATTAACACTTTCCATAAAACTGCAAGATAAAGTGGACAGTGGTCAACCGTCTAGCATAATCTATTTACCGGCGTAAAACTGATGTCATTACACCTCTACCTGTATGAAGCGAAAGGGTATCTAGATATAGATCTCTAGTCTAGAGAGAACTGGCGCTCAACTCTCTCCGTCTTCTCTGAGAAGAACTCAGAGTGCTAATTCCCAATTTAAGATTCCTGCAGGGTTGGCAGTGCGCGAGCAAGCGCGAGCAGTGTTGCAAGCGTCCATAGGCGACGGTAAGCGCTTACCATTGGGCGGGCCGCCCAATGGTTGCTTGTTTGCCACCCAAGTGGTAAAAAATATTAACCTGTAAACCCTTGGAACGAAGCGTAAAGATGTAACATTTTTATGACTAACATCTAAAGCATGACATATCAAGTTCTTAAAGATCGATTGTGTATGCAGCCTTCTAATTTAGGCGTCACGCTCACCAGATTACAAGTCACCAATCATATTACATTTGACACATGACCGCTGGAAAGATACATTAGGCAAACAATTGAGATATTAGGCGTGATAATACATATGATAATGATCTGAGCTGTGTTGTAAGCTCATTGTCTATTAAGACATATCTTATTCATACTTAGGTCCAATGCAGGGTTAATTTGTGTAACGCAATATAATGTCGATGCATTATCATACTAATTAGTAAATGCATAGGTTACGGATTTTATACATTGTAGTATATGAGTGCATATATTTGATCACGAGTCGCTTGCGTTATTGATCTTGGTACATAGTTATAACATGGTCATATTTATTCGATTTTTGAATGTCATATATATATGTATATTATGTACTAGCTCTATCGACTATAAGTCTTTGAATTCCTTCCCAATCATATGCAGGTTTCCTCTCGATGTTTACCTTCACCGTAAAGCTCGTGGTGTGACAGTCGAGGTTCGAACTTGCAAATCTTTGTGTCGCAGGCAACTACTTGAACCACTCGGCTTAAACCACTAAAAGACACGGTAGAAGGCTAAAATACCTTAGTTAAAAAAAAACTTGAGCTGCTGAAGGCAGTTTAATCAAGAGCCTATTTAAAGTGTGTGCCTCATCACGGCACTATTCAAAACCATGGCACGTATTGAAGAATGAAGAAGACAGATTGAATTCCTACTTTCACTAGCATTATCTGAATACTTACAATGTAATGATTTCTTTCGGTTGAATGGTGCCTCGTTTGGCTGATCATGTGATATAGAGTGCATGACTGGATGTGGGCTTTGTAGGGAATTTATCGTCGGAATTCAAAGGTGTTATGTAAGTACACCTAGTAGATAATGTTTCTGTATAAGATCTTTTAATGATTAACGTGATCCCAATAATGAAGGACATGGGAAAGAAGGCGTATTAGGTTTCATAAACTCTTTGCATTAACGTTACATTTCTATTACAACCTTGGTGGCCGAGTAGTTGCCTGCAACACAAAGTTTGCAGGTTTAAATTATTGTTCCAATGATTTGTCAATGAATGAACTCAAGTACAGTAATTAGTCGCAACACGTACTTTACTGTGAAGAAAAATATCGAGAATTTTCGAGAAATTTCAAGCGAAAAGACAGTGTTATGTTCTACCTCTGCCTACTCGTTCAGGGGGCAAAGGGGGAGTTTGTGGAAAGGCGTCAAAATACATTATAATCGCGCCCTTATAGAAAGGGGGAAGGCGTAGTTAGCAAATAAGTAATAGAAGTCTGTTCTTCGGAGATATATTTAGGTGTCATTGTGATAGCTAGACTCAAATAAAGACTTTACAGGCTTAAATGTTCACTCAAAACCCATAATTTTAGCCGAATATTGTTCCACTAAAAACCAAAGTAATCGATCCAATTTGGCAGCAACTTGCGAAATCTTTATTTCGCATTTGAAAGGGTCCTCGTGGCATGTCTCGTACCTAAAGTGATTACGATTTCAGCGCAAATTTATTTTTTAAAGAATAAACGTCGTCAATCAGAGTCAAGCAAAGCCCTGCGCCGGTATATCAAAAGCTGAGATTGCAGAATGGGTTGCGAAACACACAAACCGGTCACGACTCACGACACGCGACGAAAACCAGTCGTTATCAGTTATCACACTACATTTACTCGTAACTAGCGGGTTGTAACACCTCACCAGGAATCTAAAATGTAATAGACACGATAGTTTCGGGTTTTAAAACCATTTTAAGTACTCAGCTGCTTAATGTCGTAAGCGAACATACGGTTCGACTACGAAAATATGGGAACGTCCAGACTACTCGAAACTGCTGAGTATGTAAGAAGTGATAGACGTATGTAAGCCTAGAGAAGAAAGGCGATTTACGATATCTCCCTGTCTTTTAAGGAAAGGTGTGATGATATCAGATGTGAGTCTGATGCCAAGTGGTGTACCTTTTTTCAAACTAAATCCTCCCTTAAGAAACCTGGTTGCTTGCCTCTACTGCTTTTGTCCTAACCATTTTTTATAGGCGTTTATTCCGTTCATAATATAATCTACCAGCGGACGCAATCTAAGTATTGTATGTATATACTTCTTGCTACTTACTACTACGCGATATTGGTACCTACCTTATTGTATGGCAGCGAATCCTGGGTATGTCAGAGGAAGCATGAAAATAGCTTGAATGCAGTCGAGATGCGATCTCTTCGAAAAATGTGCGGCGTAACGATATTAGATCGAATCCGCAATGAAGAGATTCGCAAATCAACTGGCGTGAATGAGGGCGTGATTGTAAAGATGAAGAAAGGCATGTTACGTTGGTTTGGACACATAGAAAGGATGAGTGAAGAAAGATTGACGAAACAGATATACAAAGCAAAAGTGTGTGCAAGAAGAGGCAGAGGAAGGCCACGTTCCAACTACCTGGACCAAATAGATCGGACTCTCAAGGACGGGAACGTTAAGAGTACTCGAAACCGACGAGCATGTATGAAGAGACTGATGAATGTGGACGAAGCGAAAGAGGTATGTAAGTCTAGAGAGAACTGGCGCTCTATACTCTCTGCCTACCCCGTTAGGGACTCGGCGTGATGATATGTATGTATGTACTTACTACTACGTAGATTGAAATTTGAATGCTTAAAGCACGATATTTATAGATGACATTGTAATGAACCCAAAATTTTTTACATGATGACATGACACCCATTGCTTTGGCAATACTTATGACGGTTATTATTTCAATGTTTTTATTTTTACTCTCGTGGGCAGAAATCAAGTTTTTCACCTTTTTCGCGCTACCGCCTTACACCCTCCCTATATGACATGTCAATTACACGCTGACAATACAATAATTCAAACCATATCACTGACATTTGATTGACATACGTCAAATTACAATTTTTATTTGAATCGATCGTTCATTGTAATCTAATAATAACGAGTTATTCTGGCTTTCTTACATCATTGTACTGTACTCGGTTACACAACCCCCTAACAATAATTAGAGTTCTCTTACACACAAATGGCAGTTGTATTGATCCAATTTGAACCTTAAAGTGTATGTCATAAATGTGAAGCAAAGTGTTTATATACTTGTAGCATTGTTAAAGTCCTTAAAGTACAAAATTGTTCTGCAATCCGGTTCACAGTCAAGCTTGTCAAACTTAACATGCTTATGTAATTCCATATCGAGGTGATATCATTATTATTATATGAATAATTGTATGTAATTTAACCATAATCTAATGTAACAAACTCAAAATATCGTGATTCAAAATAATGTACATACATTTGATAGAAAAGCTTGGTAACCTAGCCTTAAATTCACCTTGCAAGATACGGAATAACTATGTAGATATCTGACTGGTTCAATATTATATTTGTAGACAATCAAATTTAACACGCTAGATATACGCTATAAATTTAATAATGCTTCTAAATAAACCAACTGAATGATTAAATATTGATTGAAATATTGAATCTATCTATCATAACAATTTATCTCAATGCTTTCCCACAAGGGTTCCCAAAGAGGTAGGTGCAGATGTGTAGCACATGCACACCCACTTTTCACCGGATATACAAGGTCCCAACGTGACGGAGTCCACAGCGGTTTCTCAAGCGTTTGACAAAGGCGTATCCTTTGACAAACGCATGCAGGTTTCGCCTCGATATTTTCCTTCACCGTAAATCCCGTGGCGTGACTAATCACTGTAAATAAAATCAGAAAAAAATATTGTTACAGTCAGTCGTAGGGAATATATCTATGTATAAAACTAAATTTATATAACTCAAAGGTGACTGACTGACTGACTGACTGACTGACATAGTGATCTATCAACGCACAGCCCAAACCATTGGACCCATCGGATCGAAACTGAATTTGGCATGCAGGTGGATGTTATGACGTAGGCATCCGCTAAGAAAGGATTTTGATTAATTCTACCCCAAAGGGGATGAAAGTTTGTATGAAACTTTGTAAATTTTAAACCGATCGGGCTGAGACTTTGCATGCATAAAGCTACTATGACGTAGTCATCCCCTATATACACACACACATCCTAAATAAATTAAAAAATACAGCGCAAAGTCACTATCCCACGCGGATGAAGTGTAGGCACAGCTAGTGTATGATAAATTGATATTATAGATTTTATTACTCAGTTATTTCGTTAGTATCCTATCATAATTTAATAGCAACAAGGCATGTCTGTGTTTTGCGCCAAGGAAATATCGACACGGAGAATAACTTTTGTCCAACTAGTAAAAAGGTAAAAAAGGGAATAAATTAAAAAATCAGGCGCGGCTTAAGGACAAATAAGCTACATTACATACATGCATATGATCACGCCGAGTCCCTCACGGGTAAGGCAGAGAGAGTAGAGTGTCAATTATCTCTTGATTTAGATACCTATTTAGTAGCATGTAGCTTAAAGTCTCTGCTTGTATATTTTTATTTATATAATTTGTTTGATATTTATATATACATATCATCACGCCGAGTCCCTAACGGGGTAGGCAGAGATAATAGAGCGCCAGTTACAGCTCTCCAGACTTACATACCTCTTCCGCTTTTCCAAATTTCTTCTCAAACATATGCAGGTTGCCTCTTGATGTTTTTCATTTCCGTAAAGTTTGTGGTGTGACTATCACTGTCCTTAAGTTCAGAAAAAACTAATTGGTACAGCCGTGATTCAAACTTACAATCATTGGGCTACAAGCAACTACTGGAACCACTCGGCCACCACAGTTTGATCTTCAAT
Source organism: Drepana falcataria (assembly GCA_945859725.1). Classification (NCBI taxonomy): domain Eukaryota; kingdom Metazoa; phylum Arthropoda; class Insecta; order Lepidoptera; family Drepanidae; genus Drepana; species Drepana falcataria. The sequence continues at coordinate 10,301,563 of OX243927.1, read as the reverse complement.
CTCCACAATTTATAAAATGTATGAAAAGTCTTGACCAAATTTCCAAACACAAATTTGCAAGTAGATTTATACCGGACCTGCGGGCACGTATGAAGAGATTGATGCAAAAATAAAATGGAAAGAATTGCGACCACGACCAAATTATGATAATTACATACATGTTGCAGGCGAAGAGGTAGGCAGAGGTGTGACACCGTTTCTGCCTACCTACCTCCATCTGAGATATATTTAGCGTTGACAGTATATATTATAATCTTTGAGACTGATGAATGTGGACGAAGCGAAAGAGGTATGCAAGTCCCGAGAGAATTGGCGCTCTATCTCCCTATGCCTACCCCGTTAGGGACTCATCGGGATGATATGTATGTATGTATGTATGTATGTGTTTATACTGTTTTATGTCGTGTCTGACACTGACTTAAGACAGGTGAGACAATATTATTTCAGCACAACAGCACTGGTTCTGCTGTACTGTGATCGAACGGTTCCCAAATCTCCAACAAGTAATGGATCGTGCAGACAGAAGTTATACCTGATCGTACCTAATGCTGCTTGGACAGCAAATAACTTCAGTAAGTGATCCTTCTGGTATTTCTATTGCTTATAGTGCAGTACAGAGTGGGTCACAGAAACCATCTACCAGCAAGTGGGAGTAAACTTGGTTGTCGCCTTTGAAGTATATACAATTTTCAAAGCATCGGTGGCCGAGAGGTTCAAGTAGTTGCCTGTGACACAAATATCGCAAGTTCGAATCCCGACTGTACCAATGAGTTTTTCTGAACTTAAGTACAGTGATTAGTCACACCACGAGCTTTACGGTGAAGGAAAACATCGAGAGGAAACCTGCATACGTCTGAGAAGAAATTTAAAGGCGTATGTATCGTCGTGCTTGAGTAACGGCGATGGACTCGCCATCTGTCACGTTGGCACCTAATATACCTCTGGCGGAAAGTGGGTGTGTGGGTATTATTACCAATACCCCTCTGCCTACTCCTTCGGGGATCCTTGTGGGAAGGCGTGAGGATATATTATATATATTATATTATTATTCTCTGAAAAGGATATGAAACTAACTTTAGCAAGTAACGTCACCGCTTACATACACCCAAGTTATATATGTATATGTTAACTTGATTACGAATTATTACGATTAATCTATTACGGGTATGGAATGAAACACAAAAATATTATTAAATAATTATTTATATAAAAATTAAATATTAATTGAACTTAAATTATAACACCATTCACGCCTTCTTCGGTAGCTTGTTCTTCTCCAACGTCTGTCCTTCGTAGTAATTTTCGCTGAAACAAATGAAGATTACGATAAACGAGTGATAATAAAAATAAAAATAAAATAAATAACGAGTAAAGTTTTGGATAATTCGGTCACTCACTATGCATACGCTATATAAGTAATGATATTCCACTCTATTTCGATATTAGTTAATTAAATTTAATTTAGAATATTGCTTATTCGATAATTAGGCATCACAGCTTTAGAATTTTTAGGCTTCTTTATATGAACACAGAATTTCATTTTTAATTTAATTTTAGATGAAAAATTAACAACTTGCAGTTTAAGTTAACTTTACTGCGAAACCTGCGACAAGGATAAAATAATGTAATGAAAAATATGTTCTTCACTGAAGAAGAAAAATGGAGTGTCCATGTTATTCTTACCATCCGGTAACCTTTTCAGGTTCGTAGCACATGAAGGTGTCCTCATTGTAAACCTTTCCGGACGGGCAGCTTCCCTTCTGTGGCTGGACTCCGTTGCGACAGATGTAGAATTTTTGGCAGTCCTCAGGGTGGGGGAAGGTGGGGTGGGGAAGAGCACGTCCATTGGGGCCCATCACTTCACCGTCGGGGCAAGAGAATCCATCGTCGAGTAAATCTAGGGAGTAAATGAATAAGCTCATCCTTATTTTTAATTCAACACAAAGTTAAGCAAGCGTACCTACGTACGCACTTTACAATTTTTACTAATGACCATCCAATACGATATGACGATATGAGCTTTTTAATAACATTCACCGAAGGAAAGTTGAACGGGAACGGTGAAAACCAAGATAAATTTAAGAAATCGGTGTATTTTGTGAAACAAAAACCTGGGGCGAAACCATGAGATTGCATACTGTGCGGAACGCGGAAACGGCATACTCGCAATTTGAGTGCATCAAGAAGAAATTGTTTACCCTTGGTGAGATGATCGCATTGTCTGTTGACAACCTCTTTCCAATCGCAGTTAGAGCTGTCCTCGTCGAAGATAAGGCCGGGTGGGCAGGGGTGCTCGTTGGGTATACCGTCAGAGCAGTAGTAGAATTTATCGCAAGCCTAGAAAATTGAATTCAGAACACGTGTAAGATTATTAATTACACCTGTCAAACTTATGTCAAAAACAGATGTCGCCTTCTTGATCAGTTGCCATAGCAATAGGCCAACCGGCCTACTTAAAATATATTTTGGCTTAAGGCTATTCCGACGAACTGTAATTCATACATGTACGTATAATCAGGACGAGTCCCTCGCCGTGTAGGCAGAGATAGTAGATCTCTTTCGATCACATCCACATTACAATTGTATGAAAAAACTGATGAAAGAGGTATGTAAGTCTAGAGAGAACTGGCACTCTATACTCTCTGCCTACCCTGTTAGGGACTCGGCGTGATGATATGATGATGATGATGATACAACTGTAATTTGTTGTTACTCATTGTACTAGTACTAAGAGATTAAAAATAAAAAATCCGATTGAAAGAAGCGACTACATACAAACTTAATCAAATATTTAGGATATGAAACAAAAATGTTCCACATTTGAAAGAAATTTAACAAACAGAATGTATTCCATGTAATAGATACGATGCAATAATTTAAGCTTTGATATTACTGTACAAGCCCAAACGCGATAACCTAGCGAAGTTTTAGACTTAGGTACACACCTAGGTGAGCGCTGACAAAGCTAGTTAAAATTATAGGTTTCCATAATGGAACGGACATTTGATTGCCTTGAAGGAGTTATTTTAGAATGTAGACCACTGTCTATGAAATATACCGTTTGTCAATTGATTTGCTAATCTTAAAAAACGAACGCACTGAATATAATAAAATATTTTTATAGCTCGAAGTTCTAAGTACAGCAAATATAATGTTAGAGTTCAACCTCCTTGTAGTATTGATGACAATTGTATTTGACTAGGAAAAGGTATGGTAAAGATAATGGTATGTCTTTTGACAAAGCAGTCACATATAATTTTACATAGACTTGCATTTTAACATAGGATTGTATAAATAGAAGTGAATTATAATATCTATCTATATATTGCTAATGATAAATTTGCCCCTGAGCGGTCTTAATTTAAATACGTAAACTATTCAGTCACTATATATTGTGCTGTTACAAACTACACTCATATTTTATTATTATTTTGACGGCGACGAGTTTTTTTGGTACTGCAGTGGTACCTACCTAGCCGGTATCTTGCAAAAAGAAACCTAATTTGTAAACCTGTTCTATGAGTTTCGCCATAGTTCGGGTAAAACGGGATTGTTTTATACTGTTTAATTGGTTTTGTTACTTATTTAATTAATCAAACAGTTATATCTAAGTAAAAGTCTAGAGAGAACTGGCACTCTTTACTCTCTGCCTACCCCGCTAGGGACTCGGCGTGATGATATGATGATGATGATGATGATGATATGTTTTTTTTATTGTAACAGGGACATTGTATTATGAGACAGTTCCATACAAATTGTTCTAGTACTAAGCTGAGCTGCACTTGTATTATGGGAAGTAGTCAACAATATAAATACATATAGCTTATATTATATATATAAAATCCCGGATCCCGACTGTACCAATGAGTTCATAAGAAGTTATGTTCGGTGATTAGTCCCACCACGAGCTTTACGGTGAATGAAAACATCGATAGGAAGCCTACATACGTTTGAAAAGATATAATTCAAAGACGCCCATCTGCCCTAACTCTTCGGGGGCCCTTGTCGTGAAGTCGTGAAGGTATAAAATTCGCTTTTCTGTATATTTTATGTAACTACGTAAGAAGCAAAGCCCATTATTTCTTACCTTTGGGTCAGGGTGCCTGAAGTATCCGTTCTGGCGGGGGCAGTCCTTTGTCGGTTTTGGTTCCTCTGTGAATAAATAAGATTTCTCTTCAGCACACAACCGTTGCAACGATGAGCTCAATTACTTAGAGCAGGATAAGACGATGCATAAATTATTCAAATTGTTCCAAGGCATTGCTCAATTTTCATAACAGTAATAACTGTTCCTATCAAATATTACAATACCGCTTGTATTTACATAATAACCCTTATAAAGTTGGGGTCCTATTTAATAGTCACGTCTATACGATGAGCCTCTTATTTACATTCTTAGTATACATTTCAGGAAGAGAATTGCGCATTTAAAAGTTATAACTGTTAAGGTAAAAACAATTGTGTTATAAAAAAATATTTATCGTTAAAATATTATATCGGATTAAGAACTCAATCTGTACTCATTACAAAACAATATTTTTATATTTTATTTAAAAATATAATATTATTATCTTTATCCAAATCATTAACATTCTATTGCTTCACATTGGGTCCATTTACTTATGGACATTTATCTTCTTAATAATATAGTAATGGCATTAAAACTATTATATATATATATATATATATAATACTTACGCAGTTCTTTCCTATCACCGCAGTCGACATTAGAGGGAATGTCGCAGAGTTCCTTGTTTGGATTCTCGTCCAAGAAGACCAAGCCATCAGGACACAGTCTCGTTTCCGCTTTACCTGATAATTTGACAAAAAACATATCTAGTTTAGTTTCATAAATACCAATAATATGTAGTAGTATCATATTAATAATAGTAAATTATAAAGATCAGAGTTTGTTTGTTTGAACGCGCTATTCTCATTAACAGATCCGTCTGGAAATAATATGTTAACATAAGATAGGCCGTCTATTGAGGAAGGCAAGACAAGAACAGTCTGTAATCTATATAAGGTATATCAAAATAAACACGGGTCGAACCGGGTACAAATAGTATTCTTTTATTTTCATGCGAGATGTATATTTCCATGAGCTGATGTAATACCGCAGTAAGTCACTATACCATTCGACGGCTACTTGTAACGCCGACGCTAATAAAGTGCAAAGTGTAATGTTTTCATAATCCTACATTCCTTAGCAATGCCACCTTTCCAGCCAGTCCAATGACCTCTCCCCATTAATATTTCAACAACGCTAAATATTCATAGTTTGTGTAAACGGAAATCTTCAAAAATTAATGTCCATAGTTACACAACAAGAAGTGTTATTTATTAAAACTCTTATAACCAATGTAATGCTTATCTTAAGGTCATATTTTATGCAGAATTCAACTCTTGCGCAATCATAGCCGAAAAAACTATTACAATGCGTGTAAGTATATGGGCAACTCTCGCAAGACGTTTTTTGCTTTTAGCATAAAACAGCAGAATTTCATATACACTTCTTTGTGTACATATATTTACATATCATAATTAAACCTCCTAAAAATTAGACCTCACGAACTACTTTTTGTAAATTATTAATTTTAAGTTTAATTTTTTTATTAAATTTAATCGACAGACTGGAAACCCTTCTTATGTCTTATTAATTCAATAGCAATTTAGAAATTTGTATCATCTTTTATTTAGATATTACTTTTCTCCAAACTTTGGATAAAATACTTTTTGTTTGTACATCGCAGTGTTATTGACGAGTATGTTTTAAAAGGTCTAACTGTTAGTAGTCTTGGCTTTAACAATTATTATATATTATTTAAATTTAAATAATAAATAATATATAGAGCCATCCATATGTTATGCATGCATTCAATGGTAACGTGGAATACTAGTAAAACACACGCGTACCTTTTATGCTTGTTTTCACTTGCAGAAATGAGAACAAGAGTCATTTTACTAAGTGGTGTGTATGAACCATGGCTGGTAGCCTCGCAATGGCTCACTTTGCACTCTGTGGAAACGCTTGGGAATGCTTTACACTCTATTTACGATCCTAATAAGATTGGTCAAATGTTCGAAAACGCAACGAAATTGTTTGAAATGGAGTAACACTTTCGTGTTAGTGTCGACGGTAGTTCATTTATGACTTCTTTTTTTATGTCTGCCTTTCAACTTCAGTTAACAAAACGCACGTAATGAAGAGTTTTGGTGGACATGATTAATTTTGAAACTTTTAATATAATAATTAAATTTATATCTATTTGGCTGGCAATCCGCCCCAGCTTCGCACGGATATTAAAACATAATACAAATAATTCATAGGTAATTTCAACCAATTTTCAAAAAACCCTGTTGCAAAACGTTTGGTACTTTTTAAATGTAATTATGTAACAAACCGACAGATGCGCCGTGGGACTTCGTTTTATCAAAAAGTCCAAGAGGTGCAGGATGGCAATCTTTTTAAGCATGCTCTTATATAAAATGACATTTCTCCATTTCCCAACATGTTGAGGTTTATTATAGAATATTTAATACATATAATGTATGCGCCGTTCATACGAACGACCTTTTGACTCACGATTCTGACCTTTATTGCATTTGTAATAGAGGTCGCACTGGTACGGGTCCGGGTAGAAGCCACTCTTCTCGGGGCAGTCGAACTCTTGCCCTGAAACTAAAGAAAAATAGTTATAAACGTAATAGTTGGAATACAAAAGCGTAGGCTATACATATAACAGTGAGTCTGCCTAATTAAAGAGAAAAGGTATTAAGATAATTGGTATATTTAAGGAGGCATGAAACACGTCACTTTAAGTATCGGACATAACCCGACCAAATGAACAAGGCATTTGATGTGTGTCACCACACAGCAAAAGTGTGGTCATCCATTTTAATTGCGTCTAGAATGTGGCATAATGTTTCATAGGTAATATGCTTCACGCCGCAACTCACACATGTGAACCTCCTTAGGTCTATAGCCTTCAGGAATTTTCAATATTATATTACAACACTTACATATTCAGTTACTACTGCAAGCCTAAATAGTTGCATTTTAAATTAGACAACTTAGGTCATGCCCAAGCGCATTAATAAATCGTATGGAGCAATTGCTACAAGTTATAAGTCAAGGTTCTGTCTTTGATATAATTTTAATTACGTATAACTAAGTAGCCGTCGCGCCCAGCTTCGTTTGTATGATAAAATAAAAATCGAACGCGTTTGCAGCGCCACCTATTGGGTTCAATTGTAAATCTAAGCCATCCAGGGAAAATGGGAAAAAAATAAAAAAAGGGGAAACCAACGGAAAAAAATCATCAAACTCGGTCGTGCCCTTCTTCAACTTTTTGTGAGACTAACGAACGCCATTGTTTTTTAAATATTCTAGATTTGTACTGTAATACAGCCTAGTACTTTATTCATATCCGCTAATATATATAAAAAGTGAAAAAATCTCTTCAAATCGTCAAAAAGGTTCTTTGATTTAAAAAGGCTTTTATATCAAGGGAATATGTCCTATACTTTAATCAAGTATACTTTAACATCATATACTATCAGTAGATTACAGAATATCGCAGCCAAATTGGTCTTCCCAATTGGTTTGAGATCTGACGTCGCGTTTCCAAAAATCCATATAGAATGACTTTGCTGCAAGCAGGATTGGTTTGTCCCTTTTAAAACTAGACTAGAATCTACCTTAAATCGGGAATGAACGTGTGGTATGTCTAGTGGTATGACCAGTACTAAAGCTAAGCTTAAGTAAGCGCTTTCTATCAGGGCATATGCTTCTAGTTATATAAATGCCTGTATTGCAAGACAATGTCAAATATAATCAACCACTTCAATAACTAAACGAGGAAGTCAACGGCTTCAATAATGACCCTTGTTTTAACGATACTGAAAGTATTATTTTACGAAACAACACTGGCTGTATTTAACGGCATGAAAACATGTAACTTATGCTTCGAAAAGATTGAGAAATTTCGTCTGTTGTTTTGGTAAATAGGGTATGTTGTACAGTAAATATGTCCTTGTAACGTATAATGTCTAAGTACCTATTGAGTGGGTAATGAGACGCGTGAGTGAAAGGAGGACGAACTATTATTGTTCCTACGAATTGTTATTGAACAATGGACTTATAGATACATATAAACAGACCTTGTGTATATATATATATATATATATATATATATATATATATATATATATATACACAAGGTATAAGCAGAGGTATGTAGGTAGTACCCACACACCCACTTTCCAACAGAGATATATTTTAGTTGCCAACGTAAACGACTTAAAGATAACCTTTAAATAGTATAAGTGACAATACTTTGTAATATTTATAAGCTCTTCTTTTTTGCGTCTCGGACCGGTATAAATATGCTATTTATATATCGACGCCTTCACAAAAAGGTCTCCAAAAGTGTAGGCAGGTGTTAATATTTTTTACTATGGATAATTTTCAGATAAGAATGTAAAGAAATATCTTAAAATTATGAATATATTTAACAGGAAATGAACTCTAATGTAAATGAAATGAGAGTAGATAATATTAAGCATAACCGCATTCTCAAAAGGCTTAAATTAAGGCCGTCTACTTCCCAACATGTTTTCAATTATAATGACTTGAAGTGCCCATAGGTATTTAAACATTGCGAAGTAATATTTCTTTCACTATTACACTACGAAAGTACCTTTTAAAATTGTATTTTATGCAGAAAAGGACTGGGTTTAATGTAGATAATGAAGTCTGCTCACATATCAATATATATATTTACAATAGACAGAATAGGGATACTGCCATTTGGTTAACCGGTGTTAGAGATGTCATTAGTTATGCAACTATCTTTTATAAATTGTGGTTTTTGTAATATTGTGTTGTATAACATAGCTATCATATTATATCTTCGTTACTTAAATAAATACGTTACGTTGGTTTGGACACATAGAAAGGATGAGTGAAGAAAGATTGACGAAACAGATATACAAAGCAAAAGTGTGTGCAAGAAGAGGCAGAGGAAGGCCACGTTCCAACTACCTGGATCAAATAGATCGGACTCTCAAGGACGGGAACGTTAAGAGTACTCGAAACCGACGAGCATGTATGAAGAGACTGATGAATGTGGACGAAGCGAAAGAGATATGTAAGTCTAGAGAGAACTGGCGCTCTATACTCTCTGCCTACCCCGTTAGGGACTTGGCGTGATGATATGTATGTATGTACTTAAATAAAATACCTTGAGACAATTCTACACAAATTGACGTAGCGCCATATTAAGCAAAGCTTGTGTTATGGTAACTAGACAACGATATATTTACTTATATAGATAGATATATACATAAATACATAGGATACACAAATAATTGTGTTGATAACACAAATTTCTGCCCTCAGCGGGATATGAACCCGTGAGTGTCGCAGTCATTAGCTCTAACGACTAGACCAGACGGCCGTCAAAATTACTTACATACTAGGAATAAAAATTCGACCGTCGATTGACTGCTAACAAGTTTATCTCGACATTGAATAATGCATATCGCTTGCTCAATTAAGTTAATCTACATTCACAGCGGTCAATATCCGGATCGACCACCACCGGCGTTAAACTCTCTCTAGCCATCGGTACCAAGGTTATTGCCAATTCTAAGCATTCTTTGGAACTGTTGAGAAAATATGTGCTTCATTAACGGCGATGGACTCGCCATCTGTCACATTGGCACCTTAAATATATGTCTGGCAGAAAGTGGGTGTGGGGGATACTACCTACACACGCCTACCTCTGCCTACCCCTTTGGGGGCCCTTGTGGGAAAGCGTGAGAAAAAACGTAATAGCTACATAATTTTACTTCAGGATAAGAAAATTGGTAGATTTCTTTTAATATATTTTCTTTTAATATGAATTCGTTTTTAAATCGTAAAGTATTATTGCCGTCGGTCGTTTTCTTTATAAATATAGTTTTCTTTTAATCCATAATGATCAACCTTACTAAAATTAATTAGAATTTATCCAAATTATATTTATCATAATGATTTTTAAAACATTTCCGCAATTCTCGTCCCAATTTTACATACATGTAAATATTAAATTTGGATATTATATGTATATTATTATAATAATTTTAAAAAAGGTTGCAGAAAAAGATAAAGTTCAACAATTAGCAACAGAACCATAATTTATAATTCGCTTACAATTCCCATACCATACTAAGAACTCAACTTGTTACTACGTAGATTACAAGTATGTGTCCTCAAATAAGAACTTGGAAAATTCCAGAACAAAAAAAATCTATACACAATGTTAAATAAATGTGAACGAAAGCACGGATAAACATATACATGTTACTACAAATATGTATTCAAGTAACGCCCGAGCTTCTAGAACTAATTATCTCTTTCAACTGTACAACTTACAAAAGTACTTGGAACCACTGTCTTACTCAACCACCATAGTCTAGAACGATCTCAACGTTACGATTCTGAATAAACATGAGTCACACAAAATAATGCAGTCCTGTTACAATGATATTTTTAAATATAAACAAATTATTCACTTACCCATCGCTAGACCGACGAGAAGAAGAATACTCTTCATTTTAAATTAAATTATAAAATAACTATGAAAATATTAATGTTTCTCCGGGACGTGTGTCTTGCACCGAAGGTTGCTCAGTATTGCTCGTAGCTCGACTCCATTGTGGCCTGCGCATGCGCAGCTTTCCTGTCACTTGCACGGTAATTAGAGGTGCGTTAAAAAAAGAAATTTTGTGCCATTTTATACTGCATAGAAAGGTGTCGTTAGCAAAATAGTGAATGGTCAATAGTTATTAAACACGTTTGTTTTACAGTTAACAATTAAAAGTTCAATAGTATTTTGTGCTTTAAGAATGTATTCAATTGTTATGCTTAGTTCTGATACAAGACAGACTTGCGTTGTGTAAATAAATACAATAGACAAACCAACAAAATGTATTCACTAATACAAACTGTATAGATCTGAAAGAAGCTGAAGCAGTCATAGCTAGATTAATTGTTTAAAAAGTCGCTTCAACATTTGTCGTACGGATTATCTTATATGGAGTGTAAAGTAGTCGAGAAAAAGCACCAGAATGCATAAGCATATATATGTATATATATTAGACGTATAAGTATATACATATGACGTTCCGAGGTCCAAAGACAACCTCGGTAAAGTCGTCATGGTCAATTTCATGGCTTAAAGTCGTTCAGTTTTTGACCCGTTTCAATAAGTACGTAATTAATGGCCAGTCCTAAGAGAATTGGGCTCGTTTAGACTTATTTAGATGAGAGTCTTATTCAAATTGTTAGCTTTATTGGTCTGTTTTATATTTCAATAAATTGTTATCTCATATTTTTTGGCAAATGTTAAGATAAGTACTCTAAAAGGTTGCGTGTAAGGTTCGAGTTACCTGCTAGTTCCTACAAGATAAATTAGGTTAATTAGCTTATTATGTGCAATGTGAATGCCATACATTTACTTAACAGTTTTTCTCTGGGTTTTAGCAGTGTATAATATAGCATAATATATTATAGAGAAGAGGCTCAGTAATTATTGTATTACCATAAAAAAGAAATTGACACCAAGTACCGGAGATTATCAAAAATATTTTTTTTCAACCAAATTGTTGTATAAACATTCAATATATGTATTACCACGCCAAGTCCCTCATGGGGTAGGCAGACAGAGCCCTTCTTGACTTGAGAATCTTGAAGTTCAAACACTTCAAACCCTTGAGATTTCGGTCGATAGATAACTAAACTATTGTAGATTATATATTCTCGATTGCAGATTTCTTATTCTATAATTTATAAAATATTACTATATAAATGCCTTCTCAAAACGATAGGTAATAGGTATATTTAAATAACTAATTTATAGCCACTTTTCGAGCTTAGAACCTTAAAATCTGTGCTAGTAGTAAGTCTGAATTTCTCAACTTAAGTGAATTTTATTCTTTTTGATAAATAAATGTCTTAAACTATAAACTAATTAAGTTCTTTATGCAATAAGATGCACTAAAAGATCACCGGAACACTTCCCTGAACACTACTTAAGATATTTGCCATTTGCTTGCGGTCATCTATATGATAGAAGTACAGCTTCTGTCAAACAAATTCAATTTAAACGGCAGATTACGTTGCGCTCACATCATTGATCACAGCCACATTTGCTTTATTCCTTACGACATACGTAACCACCATTCGCACACTTTCATTTAGGTATCCATACCTAGATATATAATGCATGATAAACTCATATTTAGCAACATTAGCACAACAATTAGAGTTGAGCAATGAATGCCTATCGAAAACTATCGACGAACTAGCTCCACGCCCGGCGTTGCGTGCACCTACTTATCGATATCGGTTGATGTCGTGGAACCTTATATTACGTCACAGTTTCAAAGTGCGTTGTTTACCTTAGTCATGCCTCAAGCGCGCCATGACTACAACGGGAGAACGTACCCCCACTATAAATATAAAATCGGAACAAAATTAAAATGAACCAGTATAGTTTTGTGTTCCTGCTCTTAGAAAGATTTCTAGACCTTAAAAATAAAAAGAAGCTCATCGTCACTTATAAGGCAAGCCTATAGCTTATAAAGCATCCAATATTAATGTTTAGGTATACCCAGACGGCACTGCATGGAGTTCTTGAAGAAGGGTGTGAAGTAAAGATTCCTTTAAGGTGGGCAACGTACGGGCGATACCGTTGGTGTTGCAAGCGTCCATAGGCGGCGGTAATCCCTTACCATCAGACGAGCCGCGTGTTCGCCACCTTAATAATAAAAAGCCCCCGATTAATGCTAGCTCCCTCTTTAATCAGAAATTCATATGCTGTCCCTGTCAAACTATAACAAATTCGAACTCAATCTTGAGACACCACTTGCTTAATTTTGATTAATGTTGCTCTAAGCTAATATAGTGATGGATTGCTTTGACCTCACGCACTCAAGTTTTTGTTCATCGCACGTCTGTGTAATTAGATTTAGATCACTTTTGGTGATGTCTTGAGTTCAATTTTAAGTTCATGCATCCGAGTGAAAGTGATGCAATTTTAACGATGCATACAAGTCGTATAATGGATTCTGGCCGCACAATTGGAATAAAAAACAATTTGTATAACATTATGTATATTGAGGAAGTCTGCGAAAATTATTATATTGCATTTTTATGTAGAGTAAAAAGATACCAAACAGATATACAAAGTGAAAGTATGTGCAAGAAGAGACAGAGGAAGACTACGTTCCAACTACCTAGATCAAATAGACGCTTAAGGATGGGCACGTCAAGAGCTGTACTCGAAAGCGACGAGCATGTATGGAGAGACTGTTGAATGTGGTCGACGCGAAAGAGGTATGTAATGTATGTCTAGAGAGAACTGGCGCTCTATACTGTCTGCCTACTATGTTAGGAACTCGTGATAATATGTTAAAAAAATACAATTAAGCATTTAACCTGGCATAGTAAGCGGTTACTAACCAGTATACTCGTTAATGTAGAAAGAAGGATATTTTTGCATCTTTATATTTTTTTATGAACCTGGTTTTTTTTATTACTATCGGGGATTATTCCACGAAATTGTATTTCGTCTTTCTATCATTCTGAGCTGCTCTTTAACTATCTTTAGTTACAATATTTTCTTTCCTTAAGATATGCTTTACGAATATTTCATCATTACCCATATATTTTAAAATTAAATAGCATTGGATTTCATTATGTTACACTTGGAATGGAATGAAATTATGACTATATTCAATGATTACTATACTTTTAAGAATTTTTGATAATTAAATCCAATAGTGATAGTACATGTATTGATATCCGCATCCTATTTACATACGACGATGCCTGGCGCCCAGAAGGTTGTGTTCGAAGTATGTAAGTGAGAGGGACGAACCTTGAGGGGCCACTGTCATTCGGGATCTCTGCATTCCAATCGCTCGAAAATATAAATAATATAAAATAATATATCCTCACGCCTTCCCACAAGGGTCCCCGAAGGGGTAGGCAGAGGTGTATAGGTAATACCCACACACCCACTTTCCGCCAGAGGTATATTAGGTGCCAACGTGACAGATGGCGAGTCCATCGCCGTTACTCCAGCACGACTATACATACGCCTTTGAATTGCTTCTCAGACGTATGCAGGTTTCCTCTCGATGTTTTCCTTCACCGTTAAGCTCGTGGTGTGACTAATCACTGTACTTAAGTTCAGAAAAACTCATTGGTACAGTCGGGATTCGAACTTGCGACCTTTGCGTCGCAGGCAACTGCTCGAACCACTCGGCCACCACGGCTTTTAATTATAATAATCCTATGATTACGTGTTTTTCAAATCTAAATTAGCACATCGCATTCATACCTTGAGTGACTGAAGGCAATTGACTAGAAAGCAATGTAATTTGATAATTAGCTCGTGCATAATTATCCTAATTAGCAATTTGTAAATAAATCAGAGTTTTGTTATATGAAAAGTGAATAATTCTTTAAGGCTCTCTACAAAGAGTAGGCAAAGGTATATTATTACCATATTTCCACAGGAATTAGTTAGGTACCAACGCGATAGTAGCAACGTATATTAAGAGTAGTCTATGGTGGCAAAGCTATTGCCGTTTCTCAAGAACAACTATACATACCTACGTTCACCTACGTACACGAATTTTCTTCGCCGTAAAGTTCGTGTTGTGATAAATTCAGTCACAAATCTAAGGGTTCGAACTCGCATAAATGATAAATAACTAGGTTACCATGACTAAGATTTTAATAGACGGGTAACTACTACTTAGTCCTACTAATATTAGAAATGCGAAAAATTTTGAGGATATTTGTTCGCTTTTCACGCAATTACTATTAAATGCAATTGGAGTAAATTTGGCACAGAGTTAATTATTAAAGATAATGTAACAAGTAAATTTTTTAAATAATCAAAAAATTTTTATGCACTTTCTACATGATCAGCTATTCAACCGATGCTACAGACTGCTTCCTTTCACCATGTTTACATATGTGCAGATATCAATACAAACTTTCTTCATTGTTGATGTTAAAAAAAAACTGCAGAAAAAATTATATTGTTCACTCGTTGCTTCTAATTGTGTGTCATTTTAGAGATCCATCCATTGATAATAACACTATGAAATATCAGGGCTTTTTTTTACATACATAAAATAATCACGATAAGTCCAGAAAACAGAGCGACCGATTTTGTTTTTTTTTTTTTTTATACCACATGGGTGACAAACAAGCATGCGGTCCGCCTGATGGTAAGCGGTTACCGCCGACTATGGACGCTTGCAACACCAGGGGTATCACTCGCGCGCTGCCGACCCTGCAGGAATCTTTTCACACCCTTCTTGAAGAACTCCATGCTGTACTCTCCAGGGAAAACCTCAACGGGGAGCTCATTCCACAGCCTGAGCGTTCGCGGAAGGAAACTCCTTTGGAACTGCTTTTTCAATATAAGGGACTCATCGCTTTTGTAGAGTGCCTTATAAGGTTATATAATACGTAGATATCTAGTTAGTTGTGGTGGCCAGATGTTTTGAGTAGTCACCTACAA
This sequence comes from Drepana falcataria, assembly GCA_945859725.1. Classification (NCBI taxonomy): domain Eukaryota; kingdom Metazoa; phylum Arthropoda; class Insecta; order Lepidoptera; family Drepanidae; genus Drepana; species Drepana falcataria. Next base: position 10,285,973 of record OX243927.1, on the reverse strand, counting down.
GATCAGCTCAAACAATAAGTTTTTCCGAACTTTATTACATTAATCACACAAGAAACTGCATGGTGAAGGAAGAAATTCAGAAGAAAAAATGGAATTCAATGGCTGATCCGCCGTCTGGCTCCTAAAATATATCTCCGGCATACTGTCGGTGTGTGGGTTACACCTTACACACCTCAGCCTACCCCTTAGGAGATCCTTGTGGGAGGGCATGAAGGTATAATAATTATTTTGGATATTTGATTAGCTTTTTTTTTTACCTTGGGCATCATATATATAACGGTATTCATTTCAAAAAGTTAAGAAATCACGTAATTTATTCCTCACCACAAAGTTAAATTACACAAAGTAACCATTCTACGGCTGTATAATAAGTACACAATATTTGAAAGGTGAATAATTTCTATGCCAAGCAGAGCCTGTACAGATCGTGACCCTGCAAAATTACGATAAATGTAATTTTGTTGTAAAAAATTACCTTTATTGTAATTGGCTAGGTTCATATTAATACTAGGAAGTTTAGCAGGATTTTAATCACCAGAACGGCGAACAGAATTAGATGAAATTTACACATAGGATAGGTATATTTTATTCCAGAAGAAAACTACCAATTGAATGATCACAACTATTATTATATGTGTAGGTGTAAATTACTAACACTGCTTGCAACAGTTGGTTATGGTTGGCCACATACAAATGGTTATCTGCTGTCGTTAAAATTACAATTTAATTATCAGCAGAATAAAATGACAACTATACATTCATTAAAAGATACTTACATAAATAGCATACACAACAAAAAAATAATAATTTCATATTTGCTGCCAGCGGGAATCGAACTCACGGCCGTTGTTACTGGAAAGCAGGGCCACATTCCACTGTGTTAAATTATCCGTAAAATACTGAATCCTGTGAGGTTGTTGGGGTGGCTTCTATAGTGAATGTAAATGCTCGTGCAATAATAATTTTTATTTAGACCTTATTTAGAGGGCCATATCTACGGCTAAGTTGCCTCCGGGCAGTCGTTTAATACTACAGAAAATCGAAAACAAATAGCACTGGTTTGAGATAGGTTTATATTCCTACGAAAGATTACGGAAGATAATAGAGATCACTCGCTCTTAATGCAGGATCCAGTCCAATCCATAGTAAGCGCGAGCGACGCCGTCACCAACTTAAACTTCGTCACAAACTGCTTGAGCATATTCAAAGTTCACTCCGCGAAGATTTGGTTATAAAATTTTAAGTAAAACAGCAATCGGTAACTTTTTTCTTTTCGCAATTATACAACGTTATACAACAGCTCAAGAAGTAGGCGGGTTACAAATGATAGTATCAAAAACACATTTTATTTAAGGAAATGCAATACACGTGAAATTACAACACATACCTTAGTTAAGCGTTCCAATAACGTTCGCAGGGTTATGAAAGTTTCCGTAATGAGTGAATACTTTCGAGACATAATTTATCAGTACTACCACATAAGGTCACATTGTGTGTATAGTTATTTAATTAGGTAAGTGTATTATTGTGTCGTACATATTGTGAAATACCAAAATCATAACTACCAAGATTAAATCATTATGGTAGGATAGATGCGAAGAATTAACACTTTCATTTTAAATCCAAAGATATTATCGCATAAGTGGAAATATAATTATCTAAACAGATAACAAAAAAAAAATTTATCAGTTCTATTTTAATAATTGCAGTTATTTTAGTTATTATTTCACATTTTATATAATAATAATAATATAATATATCCTCACGCCTTCCCACAAGGGTCCCCGAAGGGGTAGGCAGAGGTGTATATGTAATACCCATACACCCACTTTCCGCCAGAGGTATATTAGGTGCCAACGTGACAGATGGCGAGTCCATCGCCGTTACTCAAGCACGACTATACATACGCCTTTGAATTTCTTCTCAGACGTATGCAGGTTACCTCTCGATGTTTTCCTTCACCGTAAAGCTCGTGGTGTGACTAATCACTGTACTTAACTTCAGAAAAACTCATTGGTACAGTCGGGATTCGAACTTGAGACCTTTGCGTCGCAGGCAACTGCTCGAACCACTCGGCCACCACGGCTCTCATTTTTCGCTTCGGCGCTTCACATTTTAATTCCGTTATTTTAGTTATTAGCGATGTTTCTAGAAACATCGCGGTGAGTTTGATACTTTTTTATTTATACATTACCAAATATCTGCCCTCAGCGGGAATCAAACCCGCGACCTCAAGTTTCGCAGTCAGGAGCTTTAACCACTAGGCCAAACGGCCGTCTATTATTCAAATATATCCATACTACATTGATGCGGAATCGTATACCATCAAATATGTCACCTGGCTTAAAACGAATAAGCCGAAACTACACTAAGATCAAGATAGCATAAGACGTATGTACCGAACCATCAAATGAATCAGCCTTTCCATTATTCTACGTCGACGATGTAAAAAGTAAAGTTCACGGAAAGAAAATAATTAATTTATACTTTAAAAATTGCCTTTACGACTCTACAGTTAATAATTTTGAAGACGTATTTAATATCTTCATATTCATACGCACATAAAGATCGAAAGATTGCTCATTATAACGTTAAGTGTTGCGTACAAATTATGTTTAATTCCTATGTGTATACACTTAACGACTTGCATAATTGAAGAGGTCCATTATATAGGTAGACATGAAAGTATATGAAAGAAGAAGAAGAGGAAATCAACGTACTACCTAGATAAAATCGATCGGGTACTCAACGTCAAGAGTTCTCGAAACCGGCGGGCATGTATAGACTGACGACTGTGGATGAAGCAAAATATGTCTGTACTAAATAAAATATAAAGTCTGCGACTATTATAATTATACGAAAGCTTGTCAATTATCTATCTTGAGAACGAAACCAAAAATAAACAAAACTCAATTAGTTATCATTATAGCATTGTTACTAAGACCTATCTTTAAATAGGTCTTATAAACAACGTTTCCTATCAAAAGACATTGCAGCATTAATTGGACACGAACAAAAGCCTAGATAAAATTACAATTGACATTAGTGACATTGTAGACCATCACGACTGTGCCCGTTCCTTTCACGCTACAGAATAAAATAATAAAAAAATGTCTTTCAGTTCGCAAGGTGAACGTTTTGAAGGCTACAAAATTTATAAAATATACACTTGTATACACTTGATTAGGCTACAATGAAATGTAAAGGTTGACGAACTTTGAAAGCTGCTTAACATTACAAAATTAAGAATTGCAACAATATGATGAGACGGAAATATGACTATGCTTTATCAAAAGCTTTTAGGATTGGATCTTGCAATTCAAAATTGCAAGTTATCATACTTTATTCTCGTTATTTATATTTGAAGATGATTTAACCTTCGGATTTACGTTAATTACAAATGTTAATGTAATCTCTTACTTTTTCATGTGAAAAGATTCAGTGTGATACCCTTGGTAACCGCTTACCATCAGGCGGAGATTACTGCAGGATTGTTAATCACTTAATTAGCTTGATATGAGAATTGTAGATTTATTAGAAGTAAACTAATATGTTGTAATAGAAACAATAATGACATGCGTGATTTGTTTGATGCTTATTGTATTGCCTAACATTTATATACTTACTTACATATATGTATATATATATATATATATATAATGATTACTACAGTTAACAATAATAATTAGAGCTCTTATTAATACGAACTGAAACGTTGTGGTCTGAAAGAAGATGTAGTGACAAAAATTGAGAAAGGTATGCTGAGATGGTTTGGCCATGTCGAGAGAATGAATGAAGAACGATTGACGAAAAAAGTGTATAAGGCGAGTGTGGACGAAAGTGTTGGAAGGGGTAGACCTAGGCGGACGTTTCTAGACCAAATTAGGGACGTCTTGAAAAAAGGCCAGGTCAAGAGTACCCTAAACCGAAGAGCATGTATGAAGAGAATAATGAAAGTGGACGAAGCGAAAGAAGTATGTAAGGATCGTAGCAAGTGGAAAGAAGTGGTCTATGCCTACCCCTACGGGAAAGAGGCGTGATTATATGTATGTATGTATGTATTAATACTTATAGAAACTCCATGTAGAGAAATAACTTAAGGTATGAGCAGGAGTTTTTTACCACAACGGGCCATCGCCATTATCATTCAAGATAGTGAAAGGGACGACGAATAATCGCACATCTGCACGTATTGAATTATTGGCACGTCATGGAAATTTTCCCTCTGGTCACTGGTATGTTGCATTTCTGAATAATGCTTAATGAATAGCAACTTGAAAGAGCAATCCCGTAAAATAGGAACTATACTCGTTTGGAGTCAATTATCAAATTTATATTTCGAATATGAGGTAGAGGAAGACCACGTTCCAACTACCTAGATCAGGTCGATCTCAGGTACTCTACTATGGGAACTTCAAGAGTACTCGAAATCGGCATGAATAGACTGACGACTGTGGATGAATCAAAATATGTATGTTAGTGCAGAGAACTGGCGCTCCATTGAATGCCTAACTTTGGCACAGAGATTATAATAATTATTATAACTATAATTTATTTCACAAAAAAGACATTAATGGAATTAAGCGCCGGTTAAACCGCGGGACACAGCTTGTTCAAAATAAGCGAAAAGAATCCAACACGAACAAATTTATTGATAATAAGATGTCCAAAAGCAAATATCAGGTTTGGTTCCATGCAATATTGGCTTATGTTACAAAAGAAACGAGTCACAAGGTCCAAGGTCCACAGGGATGGTGGTACGTACACATTCATCTCAATCCATAAAAGGTAGCAAGCCGTGGAGGCCGAGCGGTTCGTATAGGTACATGTAATACAAATATTGCTAGTTCGGATCCCGACTGTACAAATTAGTTTTTCTAAACTTTAGTGATTAGACGCACCACGAGTTTTACGGTTAAGGAAAACATCGAGAGGAAACTTGCATACGTTTGAGAAGGAATTCAATGGCGTATGTATTGTCGTGCTTGAGTAACGGCTATAGACTCGCCATCTATCACGTTCGCACCTATAATATATCTTGGTGGAAAGTGGGTATGTGGGTACCATCTATACATTGAGGACGCTTGTGGGAGGCGTGAAGATATTTCTGTATTTAGCATTTATATAAAAGCCAAAATGTCAATAGTTGACTATGTATTATTGAAATGTACTCTTAACAAAATGCATCGTTTTAGCAACCGCAAGTAAAACCAAAAAGATTGCATCAATGCAATTTCAATCCAGTCGTGAAATCTTAATTAACTACCTTTCGCATATTTACTAACATTGGCATGTTAGGTGTACAATTATTTTCGTATCACGCTATATATTCGCTCGCACTGAGGTCGGGTAAAGGTTGGCTAAATGTCATACCTGCAATCAAAGATGTGAACCCACCAGGTACTTGGAATTACGAACTGCTAACTATTTGGTATTAGGGTATATCAGCATATACGATTTGTAATGTTTTTGTGTATATAATTACATATATTATTAATAATTTTATATACATATATAATTATATTATCACGTCCAGAGTACTCGAAACCGACGAGCATGTATGAAGAGACTGATGCATGTAGACGAAGCGAAAGAGGTGTGTAAGTCTAGAGAGAACTGGCGCTCTATACTCTCTGCCTACCCTGTTAGGGACTGGGCGTAATAATATGTATGTATATGTAATAATAATATATACCTAGAAAAATATTACATCGTGAGATAAAATAAACAAATTATGCTCATAAAACAAATGGTTATTGCCAACGACGGAGATCAACCATGTCTAGTCTAGAGCCGACTTTGTGTGAGAAGTCTAGATTACATTAAACCTATTACTGTAATTTTGGAATCGCCAAATTAGCTTAGCAATTTTCAGTTCAGACCAAAAGAAAAAGCTGCTGTTTTTATGCAACACTGCAACGTTATGTTCTAACCAGGATGCTAGTTTTTATTTCGTGATAGCCAATTTATTGACAATCAGATTTAATTATTGTAAAAAACTCGTCTCATTTATAGGTCTTCGACTGAATTATAGTGTTGTGATCAATTTCGATAAGCGACAGATTAATAAAATTACTTTAGACATAACTCAGTCTCAGTATCAGTTTCTCCTGTCTATGTCATAAAGAAAAAGGTGCTAGATTACGATAGGGACTAGTACAATTACAGCTCTCTTCTTCGCAGACCTTTTGGTTTGTCTTGCAAATTATTTGCTATGTATTTTCACTTCAAGAAACATCGCTTCCTATATAATTGTTCGCTTCTATTACATTCTTAGTAAGTGGATTGTAGTTTTTGTAGGGATATAAAGATCCGAAAACTAACCTAAAAAATACAAATAAATGTACACTCATTGCACTAATGGATCATGATACTTGTAGAAGACTTGTTTAAAGTCAGTTTAATTTTGGATATTGGTCACATAACCAACCTGAAAGAGCCATGAAGGCTGAGTGCTTGAAGACTTGCAGACAATGAACGGACATGTATCACCTCAGCACATTAATATATCTCCAGTGCAAGGTTGGTGGTTTTACCCCTTTTATAAAACTCAAGGATATGACTTCTTCCAAGAAGTTGCAGTGGGATATTATCTTCAGGGTGATGAATGATATGGCCGTTAAAGAAATAAGGTAAACGATGTAGCAAGAACTTAGATGTATAATGTGTTATGCAGCCTTCAAATTGCTCGGAAAGTTTGCTAACTAGGCGAGTATATAGAGTAGATATATATATATTTTCAATAATGGCGTATTTTTTTTCCTCAAAGCGGTCATTGTAATCTGTTAAATATCCCTTCGTATAATACCCCTTATGCGTACATATATTATGTATTGCTAACTATTTACAAATAAAATATTTGACCTAAATCGGTATCCCGTGGCAACGTGCCAAGAAGACTAGCCATGCTGATTCTCTGAGCGAGATATATTCCAGCCCTTATGGGTATTATATAAATAATGGTCACGCCTTCCCACAAGAGTCCCCAAAGGGGGATGCAGCTGCGTCGAACGTCGTCCACATTCGTCAGTCTTTTCAGAGGTGCTCGCTGGTTTTGAGTTCTCTAAACGCTTTTACTCTTGATTGTTACATCAGTTTTATCTTGGCAGCAGAATGGTCTTCCTCTGCCTCTTCTTACAGACACTTTCGTATTGCATATGGACCTTTCTAAACTTTTATTTCATTTATCTTCACTCATTATTTCTATATTGCCAAACCAACGTAGCATACTTCTCATTTTGTTTATAGTAACGCCCTTATCTTATTTTACTTCATTTAACCAGAATCTTTTCATTCAATTCATAAACTATTTCCACCCAATAATTGATACCTTTGCCTCTTACAGGGTAGCGAAGTCTGGCTCCGAAACAGTCTCTACAGGTTGTACTTAGCCTTGGAACCGTAGTTACCTAGTTGTTTGGTCACTTGTAAACTAAAGATTGTTGATTAAATACTAAACAATTGTTTTAACTAAAGTAGTCATTTTGAGCTTTTAGGATGAAGGAAAAATCATGAGAAAACTTTCATAATTACGTTTCTTCGAATGAGTTTCACCATGTCTTATCCCTTCGGGTACCTGAAAGAGTACCCGAAGGGATAAGACATGGTGAGGTATCATAAAGTTTTTAAAAGAAAGAACTAAAGGTCATGCTGTCAAAAGTACAGTCAATTGTTTCAAAGACCTTTCCTTAGCGTGCTATTTCAGTCTTATTGGACAGTGTTAGGTTCAGATTTTTACGAAGTCTTTTGTAAGTTTCTAATGATAATAATACCACTTTACCACTGTGCTATTACACATGTCACAGCTCAGGTAGCCTGCGCATGAAATCAAGTGACCGTGCTCACTTGGTTGTCAAAAGAAAAGAGAAAGGAAAATACAAAAATAAAATGCATGATTCGTTTAGCTTAAAATTATTAATTTATTAAGTCTTAACGTAACTATAATATCATATCCCTAGAAATTTAAGACCTTGATTTGGGGCCTGGAGCGGCTTCCTCTGAGTCCTTGTACCAGTCCTCACTGAAAAGTAAAACATCACATTAATGACAAGTAAATGATTTCCTAGCGATTGAAATCGATAAAGAAGCTTAAAGTCGTGGGTTCCCAGAATTGTTTGTGTCCTGAGTATTTGGCCTTTCAGAGTGGGTAGAGAGAGTAGATCGCCAGTTCTCTCTAGACTTATTTTTCTCTTTCGCTTCATCCACATAGGTATTTATATCTTAAATAATAATAATAATAATAATAAATAATATATCCTCACGCCTTCCCACAAGGGTCCCCGAAGGGGTAGGCGTATTTATATCTTACCCTTATATATCTTCTGTTCGTACATGTATGTACAATATATTATTATGCGGTTTTAATTTGAGTTTTATTCAGGGTGTGCAGGATTTGTCATTGAAATATGACTTATGATATGATATGATACGTCATTGACATTTTAAAACATCAAGTCTACAAATATTTTAAATGTGGAGGATTGTTAGAATGTTTGTTTCTCAATCACGCCACAGTGCAAATTTGGTACAAAGGTATACGTATTAGGTATATGTTACTGAAAATCAATGTCACTCACCATCCGCGCACGTTCTCAGGAGCGTCACACCTCTGGGACTCTTCATTGTATACCTCTCCGGTCTGGCATCCAAGGTCGCGGGGCTCAACACCGTTCAAACACACGTAGAAGCGCTGGCAATCGTTGGGGTGGGGGAACTTGGGGTGAGCGATCACCTGGCCTCGGGTGTCTGTTAACGAGTCCTTGGGGCATTCAAAGCCGTCCTTGGTTTTCTCTAGAAATTAGACGAGAATATTCTGTTAGTTCACAATTTAGGTTTTTTTTTATTTCTTCAAAGCGCCTCGGACTTGATATGAAAAAGATGTCAGTAGAAGTTCTATGGTATTTTGGTGTCTATTATCTTGGTTATTTAGTATTTGGTACATATTAATATGAAAATAATATAATCTCAACAATAGCCTAAGCTGGGCTTAAGAGGAGGCCTAGGCTATCGTAAAATTGACAAAGTATCTAAGGACTCAAAGCTAAAAAAATGATTACTCTTTTTTTAAGCTTTGTGTCCGAACCTGGCGTTGCAAGCGTCCATAGTCGGTTACCACTTACCATCAGGTGTGGTCCCTTGGTGACATAAAAAAACTAACTAAGATCAAGTACATACATACATATCATCTCGCTAACGGCGTCCCTAACGGGTTAGGTAGAGAGAATAAAGCGCCAGTTCTCTCTAGACTTACATATATACATATACTAATATCAAGTCAGGTAAATTTTTCTAAGGTCTAAGAACTTACTCTCCTGGTTGTTGCAGCCTTGTCTTCCAGCGGTGTCGGGCCACACGCAGGTGCCGGAGTACTCGTCGAAGTGGAGTCCAGCGGTACACTTAACTTCAGTCACTTCACCTTCGATGCAGTTGAAGAAAATGTTGCACACGGTCGGGTCGGGGTGGGCGAAGAAACCGTTGCGGCGGGGGCATTGGTTGTTAGGCTTGGGGGGTTCTGTTTTCGAATAAAAAAAAAATTATGAAACGTCAGATTCCTCCAATTAAAAAGAAACAATTTATTCGAATTATGAAAACGATATATTCGAATCAATAATAAAACCGTGGCGACGGGGTTCTTGGGACCTAATTGAGCTTGGGGGGCTTTATTTTCGAATAAAAAAAATCTTCTGTCTATCATCATAAAATATCCAACGTCAGATTCCTCCAATCAGAAGATAACAATGTGTTATAAAAATCACAAATTGAACTAGTGCCAAATCTTATATGTACTGTGGAAACTAGTTGACGATGTACGAACCTATGTATTTCTGTATTGATGAAACTTAAATCTATTTATTATATCTTCGTTAATAAAAATATATCAATAATAATCAAAGTATCATGATAAAGCAATATAGATGACATATCAAAAATAACATGTATAAATAACGTATGTATATATGTATGTAAATACAAATTTGTTTGCCTTGAAAGATGTAAAACCTGATTAGTCTGAAAGGAGACTGACTTGCAAACGCATTAATAAGAATTACGACCACTTTTAATTAATGATGCATAAAAGCAACTTATTGCATGGTATGAAACCTGATATTATATGACTTTTCAGTATGCGGTTATCACTCGGCCTTGGTTTGAGATTGTGATGTCTGAGGTCGTTTATTCTAGGAAATGACAATTATGCTCGGTGCGAGCAGGAAGCCAAGCCTTTTTAGTTTCTTTCACTTGAGTTGTCGCCGAGGGTAACTATTTCTATTTATATCGAATCAAGCTTGATTCCACTCGATTCCGGTGAAGTAAGAAGTACTATTCGGAACACTTTCCCAAACGTGTAATTTTTTTACGTCCCCAACGATTTACGTCCAACATCGATAACTTTTTAAATTCATTTGAGATGCCAAAGCACGTTCCTTATTCGAATTTAAGTGTTCAGAATAAAATTTCCAGTAATACGTAAAGGCTTACAAAAAGTAATATTGTGATGAAAAATCTAGTCACGTCCAGACAGTGAACAATGCATTCCACGTCTGCCTACTCTTTGTAGTTAGATATATATGAATATTTTAAGAAAAAAAACACTGTTCTTTATTTCACCATATTTACGGCTCAGTCTCCTTGGTTTTCTATCTTGTGTATTGTTTACGTATAAATAAGTATCTGTGTCTTGAAATAGAATACGTGTAATGTAAAGGTAGTGCTCTACATGCCGCTGGTTGGCCTAGAAAGTCAGTGAGCCGACCTAGGCGGTCAAAGGTAGCCAGGCCGCCTTCACTTTACAGGAACTGTGAGCTCAAGGAAACTGGTTCTATCTAGTTTTTCTTGAAACGAGATATTTCATGTCACGGTCAAATTTTTTTTACAATATATTTACTTGTATAGCACATAAAATTAGACTTGTTTTTCTCTTAGGGAATGCGTTCTATTAAAGCATCGCAAAGTGCTCAAGCAGACAATTTCACCGATTTATCTTTACGTATATTTCTTACTTGACGTACTTATGTTTACTTATAATAGCATTTTAATTACTGTAAAGTTCACAATAAAATACGATATCGCATTTCTCTCGCATATATTTTCCGCAAAGTTTTTTGTATTCTCTATAAACTACCGAACGAAAATTTATAACACTTTTCTTTTTAAAAAAAAATCTTTATAGAAAATTCGTAGACTAGGTTTTTATAAGCTAGCTCATAAAAAATATTATAATAGTGGGTGGAGTACTCTAGAATGTATGCTATAGTCATCATTATTCAAAAGTAGGAATGATGGAGATTCATATGCGCCATAAACACGCTTACGCATCATCAAATTCGATGGTCTCCAGGTGTTTTATGCATAAAATAAACTTACGAAGTTCGGTTCTGTCTCCGCAGTCAACATTGAAGGGCTGGTCGCACTTGTTGATCTTCCTGATGGTGGGGTCGAACACCAGACCGTCGGGGCACAGCTTGGTGACGGCCACACCGTCATTGCATTCGTAGAACTTGTCGCACTGCCTTTCGTCCTCGTATTGGCCATCCTTGTTGGGGCACTTGAATTGGGCGCCTATTAAAAGCAAAAACAAATAAATAAATAATTTGCGAGAATATGAACGTGTTAGTACAGACATGAGACTTTCCAGGCATATTTGCAATTACTGTCGTTCCATTTTTATAATGAAAATGGAAATTATGTAACCTGCGATTCAATTTCTCTGATAATTTTAATGATACTACAGATACATAGCTGCTAATAGCTAAGGCTAAAGCTTTTTGTATAGCTGTATGAAGATGCATGAAGATTTTTTTTATCAAGGTATACGAGGTATTACAAATATATAATCACATAACATTAGAAGAAGAGGCAGAGGAAGACTACGTTCCAATTTCTTAGATGAAAAGCTGTATGTAGAAGCTGTATGAAGATTTTTTTTATCAAGGTATACGAGGTATTACAAATATATAATCACATAACATTAGAAGAAGAGGCAGAGGAAGACTACGTTCCAATTTCTTAGATGAAATCAATCGAAATTGTATAAAAAGGGAACACCAAGAGTACTCGAAACTGACGAACTCATTAAGAGACTTATGAATGCTTTACCTTCGCTGCCTACCCCGTGAAAGACGGTGGTGATATATATATATATATATATATATATATATATATATATATATGTATATAAAATCGGTTAGGTAAATACAATTATATTATTTGAAACAGATCTGGTATCCGCTTCGCAAGCTAACATTGTTTATACAATCAGACACATGCCAAGAGGTGTTACAACACTGTTTGCGCAACAGCTTCGCCCCGACTAGTTACACCCGAAAACGGACCTAGTTCCAGCAGTGAAAGCTGGTTTAGTTATATGTGCTTGTTTGACTTTTTGTCGACGCATACAATATATAATAATAATAAGTATATTGATAGCCACAGCGGCCGAGTGGCTAGATTATTCGCCAGCAACGCAAGGGCCGCAAGTTTGAACCCTGCATGCTAGGGTGAGATTTTCTAAATGTGAGTACCTACTGTGATTAATCACACTAAATTACGTTTAAAAATAAATTTAAAAGACTTATGTATAAGCATGCTTAAACCGGTGATGGATTCATAAATTTACTTCGTTGCCACCTATATAAATCTTTAACGAAAAAAGGATCTTCAGATTCCAGGTAGTGGGGAAATGTGGAGATATTACCAGATAAACGACTTTGATTGGCAATGCTTACAATTTAATAACCATGTGTATAAAATAATACAAGCAATTTAAAAAGCCAAGGAGAACATTACCACAAAGTATTACGCACGTTAGCACTTTTTGTAAACAATAATATATCGATTTATTTATATTAATTAAATACGCAATCACTATGCTATATGTGTTCCACAGAAATAAGAACGCAGCACGAATCAGGGCTATTATTGCGTAACATACGTTATATAATAGAGGATTTTAGTTGGCTCATACTAACATTGCCAATAAGGCACACATAAGTAGAATACGACGTATGACATTTGCCTAAGTAGCGGTGTTTTTGAATCGCTAATAAAGTTGAAGTGTCAAGGTCACTTACAATATACTTAAGGATATTAAATGGAGTTTTAAGCAACCTGTTTCGACCGTTTCCGCTCACCTATTTAAATATAAATAAATATGGAAGCGAAATCACTGTAATCATTGAATATCAGGAAGTTCAGCCCATACTAGGCATAATAAGGAAGTTGGAGAGCCTAAATGAGCGAAACAGATATTTCGTGCAGAATTTGAGATTTCCGATGATAATTGAAATGAGAAAGCTGTTAGTTCATTAAGCTGCTTATACAGTTGTGTCTTCACCACTCAGCGTGATACCCTTGATCATACCCCCGTACTGTCAAACGGGTCATTATGTCGTGTACCGTTCGATTAAAAAAAGCTAGTAATATTCTGTTTTTTACATAATTAATTCGAAAATCCAAGCAAATTTATACTTCCACTTAAAACTCGTAAAAAAGGATATCAACTAACCTATTTGAGTCAAGGCCGCAAGGTGGAGCTCATTAATTTTATTTAAGTCAAATAATGAATAATTAAAAGCTAGACAGATAACATTTATGCTCAGCTAAACCAACGACAAATTTTGATGAAAATATTGATGAATCTATATTTTTTTTTTTAAATAGACTAAAAAAATATCTTCAAAGGGAGATAAAATTAACCGTGTTTTAAAACCTAAGTGAATAAATTTACTTATTGAAGTCATAAAAGGAACCCTTTAAGATTTCAATAAGTTAATTATAGACGAACATAATATAAGTGTTATTATTCGGTACGAGTGGGATAAAATTAAATCTGTAATGCATGATTATCAACGGCGCAGCGCGTCTCGCAACACGCAATGACGCAACATAAGTGAAAGTTGACTTACGACACGGTGCATCGCTGGCTGATGCTTCAACTGATGCATCGGGTCGAGACCGTAATGACCCGATACTTGCATTGGTGATCGAAAGGTTACATACAATACGACAAAAAATTCTGATCATCTTTGTTCAACATTATGGAACATTTATTCAAAGAAATTTTAAAATAGAACTGGCACTACCAGAATGATTGAGATGAAAAAAGATAAGATGGATTTTCAGCAACTTTTACACTACAGAACAAATATTATAATAGTACATAGAACCAACCAAATATGTTCATTTGTAATTTTAGTTGCTCAAAACAGCTCAAATTTGTAAAAAAAAGTTATTGTTAAAACACGAGAAAAACAGTTGTAATAACTTCTTGAGATTATTGGCAAACCAAATCGTAAATTAATATTTGCTTTAACATAATTGTGTACCTTAAAAATACCAAAATAACAAAATGGTGGTTGGTTATAACGTGTACGTGTCTCGACGAATCACGCGTTTTCTGACTTAGTGACAGGCAAACGAAAATGACTGGTGATATACGCAAAGTTATTCAAATGAACTGGTTTGTTCACTAGTTTGACCTTTAGAGATACGAGATAGAGATAAATTAATTGTAAAATAGTTTTCTCGGAAAAAGATGGAAAATTATTTAATAAACACTAAGAAACTGGTAATGAATTTAAATTTTTATTAAAAATGTATTTAGGTCTAGTTTTATGCTGAAATCGTTACCTAATTATCCTTGAAATTCAACATTGAACTAAACCAGTATTTAAATTAATTATTTATACGTACAGAATGACTCAAAAATTAAATTTATGAAGGAATAGTTTCGTTAAAAACTTCTGCAAAAATATTTGGAACATTACAGACTCATACTAAATATAATCACCCCATTTGAACTTATGAAATAAAAAACAACGGATTTTTTTCGCACATCGACAGCACTTAAGAGTACTAAGCAAAATAATTTAAGGAGGACGTAGCTACCCTCTGACGAGAGGTCTAAAAGGTTGTCAGATCAAATGTGGGCGATTTCAATAAAAATATACGTAGTATAAGTCGTCAGATAAAATAATCAGCAGCAAAATAAAGAGCCGTGGTGGCCGAGTGGTTCTAGCAGTTGCCTGCGACGCAAAGGTCGCAAGTTCGAATCCCGACTGTACCAATGAGTTTTCTGAACTTAAGTACAGTGATTAGTCACACCGCGAGCTTTACGGTGAAGGAAAACATCGAGAGGAAACCTGCATACGTCTGAGAAGAAATTCAAAGGCGTATGTATAGTCGTGCTGGAGTAACGGCGATGGACTCGCCATCTGTCACGTTGGCACCTAATATACCTCTGGCGGAAAGTGGGTGTGTGGGTATTACCTATACACCTCTGCCTACCCCTTCGGGGACCCTTGTGGGAAGGCGTGAGGATATATATATTATAAAATAATCATGTTTTCAGAGATTTTTTAGGAAAATGAAACTTACGCTTCACTTTGATAGATGGCATATTGGCTGTTTATATAATTTATTCACAGTATTTTTATTCATATTTTGCAAAGGTTTAAAATTAGCCTTGAATCTTTTACCCATTTCATTAGTATTCATTTAATTAAATACCAAAATAAGAATAATTTAATTCGGGATTTGCATATTGTATATGTCACGGAGAGCTTATGCACATAACCAACTTGTCACGACCAAGCCTGTCATGCCAAGTTTGTTAGGAAGCAAGTCTTTAGAAAATTATTTTCAGCAAATCAGTATTTCCAAATAACGTGGCAATATCGCCAGTGTT
Source organism: Drepana falcataria (assembly GCA_945859725.1). Classification (NCBI taxonomy): domain Eukaryota; kingdom Metazoa; phylum Arthropoda; class Insecta; order Lepidoptera; family Drepanidae; genus Drepana; species Drepana falcataria. The sequence continues at coordinate 10,270,288 of OX243927.1, read as the reverse complement.
TTTGGCACCACACCAACAGAGATTCTTTTTTAGCCATTTTATTGATAATAACATAATTTAACTTGTTATACTTATACTTTTATGTTCAATAAATCTTTGAAATATCTATATATAGCCTAACATAAGCAAATCCATAGTGATAACATATATGACTAGAGTTATACATGTCGTACGTCTGTGCCACTCACAATTAATTTCCAAGCATACAAGAGCTCTCGATAAACCAGACAGTTTTCAATAAGGCTTTAAGGTTACATGAATGAGTGGTTCTCACTCCCTCGACAGTTGCAAAAGCCTTATTTACGTAAATTGTAATATAGTCCGTGTCAACATCGACAAATGCAATCCTTTATAAGTATTTCGTTTTATTTTAGAAAAGGTGTGAGTTATAACGTGAATGTCAATGTCGTGTTACCACAGAGTCACTCGGGGGTAAAGCCTAGTTACTAGTTTTGTTCATTCATTCTTATTTGGCTTACTAAGTTTTTGCGAAATCAGCTTTCACTATGAGAGAGTTTGTTTTGTACAATTAACGGAGGCAATATAGCGTAAGACTCTCCTATGGTATAAGGGGTTACCGAACACCATAGACTATGATGCCTGGGGCTTCATTCTTCGTGAGAAAAAGTTCGAAAAATTACATATAGTCATGCTAGAGATATTCTCCACAGACTCTCTGCCACGTTGGCTAATAGAGTTGGCGAAAAGGCGTCGCTGGAGAAAAGAGTATTATTGCTCTACCTACGTGAGTTAAAGACAATTCTCTCCCTACCAACACTGGGGTCGATCTAATCCAATGTGAATGGTTGGTATTAATACAAAGCGCCTGTCATTTGACCTTCGGAACCCGTTATACTAGGAAAATTTGTATATGTCAATGAAAGGTGTCTGATTGGACAGACATCAACATTTCACGTGACCCCTGGCACTTACTCAGTATTAAATTAATATAATTCAAATGTAATAAGTAAAGCGTAAAAGTAATAGTAGACGACTACAAGTGCTTAAACAATCATATGTTTTTTCAAGGAGTAATATTTTGCCTAGTGCTGGGTAAACTCTTGGTCGCTAAAATCCTCCTCTCCTTGAGCATACTAATATCATAAATGCGAAAGTTTATAAGGGTGTTTGTTTCTCTTTCACGCTAAAATTACTGAACGGAATTCTATGCAATTTGGCACAGATATATTATTTGCTGGCTGGAATAACAAATAGGACATTTATTCCAGTAAAAAAAATTACAAAGGAAATACATCTTTACGCGAAGGAACCGCAGAGCACCACTACTGTATAAATTGAGCATTTATATAAGGTCTTCCCCCTTCAACACTGCGTAACCTGCGTAACATCCCAAGGTGGTTATGGCTGTTTCAGTTCAGGCTCAGTTCCCTAGCCTTACGCTCAGCACCACCTTATCATTCTGCCTTCAACCCTAGGCGACTGTCTTAGGGTACTAAGTGGTTTAACTTGAATTACAAACGATTAAATTACACTCAAGTTGCGTACCAATTACTTATGACTTGTTAACTGAAACTAGTACTAACGGAGTGGTTGAACACAATTGGTCGTGCAACGAATGTATAATAGGTTTTCTCGGCAAAGTGTTTGATGCAATCAGAATTTTAAGTAACGTAAATATATTATGGGTAAAAAGACATTTTCATATATACTATTATTTTTTCTTTACTATTATTATTACTTTTGCATTAAAATATGGTAAAATCCCCATAAAGTGGTGTTTTATGTTACAATGATATACAAAAAAAAATAATTATTTATTGAATTACGTCCACGTGATAAAGAACTGCAAATAAATAAAACATGATATGATAAACTTCTCCTTTTAAAAGTCAGCCCAATCTTAAAACCCTAAATCAATATGTTCAGTTACATATGGAACCGTTGCTGACGTGTTCAACAATCGATACATACTAGTAATTATAAAAATACAATACAATATTTATTTATTACGGATAAAATCTCCATTATTGAACGTTGGTAACAATAGTTTTTCAACCTAATGTAAGTGAAAACAATTATAGATTGTAAATTGGACTTTGTTGCATAGACTTCGATTTATTATCGAACTATCGGTAATATCAACGGGAACGAATAGGTATCTTGTATAATAAAATCGTATAGTAAAAACTGCAGTGTTTTATAAATACATTCACAAAGTAGTTTTTATTGCTAAAAGCCAATCAATTTCAAGCAGTATAAGTACGATAAGCTAAGTATTTTTCAGTTTTATATTACGTAATTGAACCAAAATATGAGCTTTACCAATTGCAAGATTTACTTAGAGGGTAATTAAATATACGACGAGCGCCCGTTTACGTCTTTTGTAGCGAAAGTACACACATTGAGATTTTTTAATAGGTATGAGGCAAGTAAAAGTTAACGCAAAATATTTGAAGATATATAAGGATCTTTGGTATTTTAATATTGGCTGTTGAGTAAGACAAAAGTACAACGACAGCTCGTTGATGTCTTTCGTATGGATAGATGAGAAAATTCAGTACTTTATAAAACAATCAAATGTGGTTCGGCTACGTGTCTAGATGCAGTGATTGGGCTGGCTATACATATACGTATCTATTACATAATATAATGCGTATACTTGATGCGGTGTCAGTGACTCGAATTGACCTGAAATGTTTCTCGAAAGTACTTCGATTGTATTTGTGAAGATTGAAAAAAAAAACAAATGCAACTCGTTCTAGGTACATATGGTGACCTAGTTTTTAGCACAGTAATGCAAACGATAAAAAGCTATTTAAGCTCACTTTTAAATACATTTGAGTGCATTAAGATAACATAAAAAGTACACTTACTCGCTAGCGCAGCGAATGCAGCCAAAACGATAAACACTTTCATGGTGACCTTTTATTAAATTGTTTTAAGAAAAAAATAAAAATTATTGTTTTAAAATGACTAGATTCGTCCGATCCCCACGACGACCCTGGCACAACTGACGAACGCTACGGCTGCGCTCGCTTTTTCTTCACCTGACGTGCGCACGAGCACAGAACCGGTAGGATTTAGGCGTGATTTAACAAATTCTTCTATTAGTGAAACAATACTAATTTGCCATAGCATTACGTGGTTGCGTACCTTTAATCAGCTGATGGTGTCGTTAATGGCCCATTCCGTAGATATTGTTTTTTTTTGTTGCGTCATATCGCTGATTTATAGGTTTACTGTAAGTTTAGGTATCCCTTTAGCTCTTTTTAATGATTTCTATAAACGCACGCTTTTTTTTGTGGAATACACTATTGATAAGAATTCATTAATATTTGTAGCTTTAGACCCGCGGTGGGAAAAGTTAAGGCGAAAAGTGTAGACGCTGTGGAGTGAGAGAGAGAGTGGAGTCGAGTGCGTTATGAGTTTTATCAGTTTAACTAAAAGCTGTAAAGTTTATGAGTTTATATGAGTATAACGTACAAGTACCGAAGTGAAGTTTGTCAAACATTATATTATGATAGCTATGAATTATAGTAATTATTATTAAATTAGATATTTCCTCTACACACCTTTCTACACTACTTTAGAACATTCACCTACGGCTGATAATATCAGCTGCGTTTGACTAGCTTTATCGTGAGATACCTACAAATTACCAGAGGACAGACTGTTTATATTTCAGAAATAATAATATATATTTTTATGATTATATAATATTAGCTAAGTGGTTAATTTAATAGCCGTGGTAGCCAAGTTGCCTGCGACACAAAAAACGCAAGTTCGAATCCCGCCTGTACCAATGAGTTTTTCTGAACTTAAGTACAGTCACCGAGAGGAAACCTGCATACATCTGAGAAGACATTCAAAGAGTATGTTTAGACATGCTTGAGTAACGACGATGGTCTCGGCAGCTGTTAGGTTGCCACCTAAAATATTTCTCTGGCGGAAAGTGGGTGCGTGGGTATTACCTATACACCTCTGCCTGTCCCATTGGGGACCCTAGTGGGAAGGCGTGAGGTTAATTAACGTTACAAAGTCTACAATGACGACACGAAACGGTAGTACTTTGTGATCATAATCAAATTTTAAAATTTGTGATCATCAATAATTTCAATTGATATTGGGAATTCATCATCATTAATATTCTAGTAAGTCTCACAGAGTCTGGCCGCAGTCTTACTTTATAATTCTGTTTCAATCGATCTAAAACCTTGGAATAAACTTTTTTAAATACGTGGAAATAAAGTTTAAGGTCCCTTCATAAGTGAAGATTGCTTATAATCAAGTTTACTAATAGGTATCACGTTGTTTTAGCATGTTACTAGCAACAGTTATTAAAAATACTTTTTAAATTCGCAAATATGCAAGGCATTTGGTGTTGCAAGGTTGCATGTTAAATATACTAGAGATATAATATATATTTAACTGACCGTTTCGAAAATTAGCAACAGCAGTTTTCGTGGCAATGGCAATTCCCCATTCATGAAATTTTTGTGTTGTGTCTAGTCTAGAATATTTATCACTCCCCCAAGAGGTTGTTAGAGAAAGCAGAGCGCCAGCTCTCTCAAGCTTTACATACCTTATTTTTTCATTCACATGTATCAGTCTCTTCAAACAAGCTCGGTTTCGAGTACTCCTGACGTTCCCATCCTTGATTAACTGAATTATTAGTATAAGTCATAATATAATACATATATCTTCACGCCGTTCTAAGGATATCCAAAGGGACAGGGGTATGTAGAAACACACTATATCTTTACTGGAGATATAATTAAGTGCGAACGTGACAGTTTCGTGCTGTACCTAGACGTCGACGTAATTACATAGAGGTTCCTCAAATGTATGCGGTTTTTCTCCCGATGTTTTCCTTCACCGTAAAGCTGGTAGTGCGATATGTCACTGCACATAATAAAAATAATAATAACGTTACCTATTGACACATTTTAATTAACTGCTCAGCAACCATAAAATAGAAATGTCTAATTCAGCCCCGACAAAGGTCAAGCGAAGCATACATCGCGTTATGCAAATGTTCATACATAATGCGACGACGTAACGTGACCGATGTCTCTTACTGTCATTCAGTGGAAATGTCACACTGACTGTTAACACTTTTGTCTTTACATGTACTGCATTCGAGCACACATACATAATTTTCTTCATTGTGATAAGATCGGGCACAACAGAATCTGAACAGAACAAAATTTGAACTGTTCGCCTAGGGCCGATATAACATTAGATCGCAAGTGGAACTGCTTTCAAGTAGTGTTGTGTTCATGCAAGGTTTCTAGGTCTTCACATTAAATTGCTGGGTAGACAGAAGTGGGGTCGGTTCGTCTCTTATATCGCTAGTGGAGAAACTCCAACTATTGTAAGGTCGGCACAGCGCGAGTGATACTTTAGACTCGTTGCCTACCTTGTCGAGTTGCATTAGCATATGAGACGTACAGTCATGCATACTTACAAAGTCAGTGAGTAAAATTCCCTCTATCTGCGGAAATAAGGAAACATCGAAGTACAAGGAGCTAAACCTTTTATATAAGAAAAGATACAATAAGTGTGAAATATTAATTTAAATAATCGGCTATTACCAGACAAATTGACCCAAACTAAACAAAGCTTGTACATACATATACCTAATACGGATACTAGATAATTATATACATACTGACACGGAACATGATGAATGTGGATGAAGAGAAAGAGATCTGTAAGTTTTGAGAGAAGAGAATTGAGTAGTCTACTCAAATCCTGCACCGTGGGGGACCTAGGCGTTATGATATTATGTACATAATACACCTATTTATTACATAAATAACCACCCTTGGTAGAAACTGACCCCACGACCTCAAGTTTCGCAACCGGAACCTTTGACTACTCTACAAGAAGGCCGTCGATTAGAACCTCCTTCCAATACGCCGTTTGATCTTTCTCTAGCTGTAGGCTTGTGGTATAGTTAACTGTGCGTTACCAAAATGAAGGCACCGTTAACAATGTGCAAGTTTTAATATTCTCGATACTTTTAAGGTCGTCATTGTCCGCACGTACCGAGATATATTCTCTTCATAGAATTATATTATGCCGTTCTGTAATTATAATATTAAAGCCTAGTTTCATTACTTTTATGCTGCACAGCTATATATGCTATATATATATGTATGCTATATATATATATATATGTATGCTATATATATATATATATGTATGCTATATATATGTATGCACAGCTGCTTTTTGCTGGAAATATATTTTAGGTACCAACGTGACAGATGGCGAGTCCGTCGCCATTTCTCAAGCACGTCTTTTGAATTTCTTCTCAGACGTACGCAGGTTTACTCTCTATGTTTTCCCACTACGTCTAAGTTTTTACCGTTGAGTTCGTGGTGTAATTAATCAGTGTATAGGCTTAGAAAATACTCATTGGTACTCGATTGTAGTTGTAGGCGACCACTCAAAGCACTCAGCCACCACGGCTCAAGTTAACATATGAGATCATACATTCGCAACGAAAATATGTACTCTAAAACCTCCAAAACGAGAGCGAAAATAATTTCTTCCAAATTAACATACGAACAGTCACTAATTTCATACATTACTATGCAATTGCAATGAGTTTCATTGCAATAAGATCGAAAGCGGAAGTAGCCACTAAAAAATATTTACCAAATATTGTCTAACTTCAGTTACGTAACATATGCGTTGAAGTAGGTATATATGAGTTGGAATGGTTCCAATTTCAGGTTTGTACGGCGCCGCGCTCTATCAGTCAATTAAAATTATTGAGTAATAATATTATGAACTCTATTCAACACTGTATAAAGGTAATATTTGTGTGTATTAAATTGCTGTTAAAAATCTGTAGCAGCCAACATCGCCAATAAAGGCTCGTATACACTCAGCTTTAGACCTAGCATCACTAAAATTAAAGAACAATTTATTTTATTGACAATTTGACAAGACGATGACGGCACTGTCCGTACAAACAGAACTCTTGTTAAAGTTAGAGTATTTAGTACCTTGGCTACCTAAAGATTGCATGTAGGTAGATATATGCAATCAGAATTCATGAATACAATCTCCTTGGTAAGTGGGTCCTAATTATTGAATGACCTCGATGCAAAGGATTGTGAATAAAATTCCGATATGTCGCGAGTCTTTCTTTCCAACGAATTGTTGAAGTTAAATCGGAATTTCTGGGTCTATGACCTCCAGGGTAATGCCATTTATTCATACCAAATAAGATTTCCTCAAGATATTGAGGAAGCTTATTTATTGGCTGTAAATTATAAGCGTATCTTAATAAGCCGTGGTGGCCAAATGGTTCGAATAGTTGCCTGCAGCACAAATATTGCAAGTTCGAATCCCGACTATATTAATGAGTTGGGCTGAACATAAGTACGTTGATTAGTCACACCTAGAGCTTTACGGTGAAGGAAAACATCGAGAGGAAACCTGCATGTTTAACAGAAGAAAAGAAATAAAGGCGTATGTATAGTCGTGCTTGAGTTACGGCGATGGACTCGGCATCTATCACGTTGGCAACCAAAATACATCTCTGGCAACCTTTAGTTGACCTGACCCGGGTCCCGGGTTGGAAGGCGTGAAGATATATGTTATCTTAATAAGAGCTGGTGTTGCATTTGTGGATTTTGTTACCCTATCTATTTAACATGTCCATATAAATGTATATCTTGGCCGGTGGGTGTAAATACACTTGCTGTGGCTAGATCAGGGATTGTACCATCACTTACAAATACACATACATAAAGGATAATATAAGGAAATTTTCATTATACCACAAAAATGGTGGCAAACAAGCATACGGTCCACCTGACGTTAAGCGTTTACCGCCGCCTATTGACGCTTGCAACACCAGGGGTATCGCTCGCGCGTTGCCGATCCTCGTTAAGTCCGAAGTAAGTATATGATATAGACAATATTTATGACGAACAATTTGGGATATTGCAGCCCCTCGCACTCTTGAAACATGAATGCAATAACACGTCACGTACGGCCCCAGGTAGAACATGCGATCCCCAGCGCACAGATAAAACCTTGTTCTACCAAGTAGTTAGTATCTAGGTTACTATGACTCGCATAATATGAGACATAAAGCTTACTGTCATTCCGACAAACGACCGGAATCCACGCCATCTAGATCAATTTCATAATCATCTGTATGATTTAAATAGTGAAACCAGTTGTCAGCAGTTCTCAAGATAGATCCCAAAACAATGCCTCGCTCACAATAGCTACTTTCACTGGCTATGACGTATCAATGTTTAATAGTCAAATTAATTTGTTGAATCATTGTACAACAGAGGTTTGTAACATTTTTGTTTTGTTCCAAAACTCAATGGCAGAGAACATATTTTCGTATACGTATACATACATAGCGTGTACATCCCTCAAGAGGGGCCCTTGAAGCATGTAAATATATGTTATATAATACGAGTATTTGTATTAGATACCCTGTAAAACTTAGAAATACAGTACATTTAATACTAACAACATAGGTATCTACTCTCAAATGTAAACCTAAGTAGAAACTTTACTATTTTAATTTGACTCCGAAAGCAACTGCCTATCTTTCATCTGTATCTGTCAAACGAACAGTTTGGGCAGGGGCAGTTCACTGCTTCCGTGTTCCTAACTACAGGGAGATTCGAAGTGATATAATACGCGGCTCCAATGTATATACTCTAGCAATTTAGTGCCTCTAAAGTAAGTCTTAAACCTTTTACTTGCACTCAAAACATTCTAATAACGTCTAATTACACATGAGCCAAAGAACTAGCCTTTATTTCGAAACCTCTGAGGAATACGGTAATTGTGGGTCTTATTTAAACAATATAATAAACTATATGTACATGTGTAGCTATGGCGTTATGAGTATTTTTCCTAAAATATTAAAAATCTTACATTGTGACCAAAGGTTTGTGAACCCTACTTACAAGGTATTATAGACAATCGGCCCACGCCAAATGTCGCTGTGAAGTTACGTGAATAATTATACAGACAGATGTTAGCTAGAATCGCATTACGTACATTAGGCATGCTCAAATACAGCACCTTGCTTTGAAGGTTTGTCTTGATGTGTGACAAGAAGCTTAGAAAACAGTTGCGGAAGAACTAAATATTAGCTAGAGGGTTTGTTTCTGGCAGTTTTTTTCTTGAAAAAGGTGGTAACGAAAATGTTATATTCAATAAAAGAACATATTTATAGCGCTAAATAAGCGTTCTGTGTCGATACGTTGATACATAGCTGTTACTCAAGCACGACTATACATGCATAAGTATCCTCTAATTGTTTTCCTTCACCGTAAAGCTCTTGGTGTGAGTAATCACTGTCAAATAAAAAAAAAGTCATTGGTACAGTCGGGATTCGAACTTGCGATCTTTGTGTCGCAGGCAGCTACTCGAAACACTCGGCCACAACGGCTATTAATAATAATAATGATATTTATCATCATTCCTCCTGCATCTCATTGCAAAGGAGAATCTTTGATTTCAAGAGCCATGTCGGTTGCGTGCAAAACACAAGTCATGAAGTAAAGAATAAGTCACGAATTAAAGAATAACTATTTATTTAAAATTTCTTTAAATACATTCTCCTATGCCTTTTGTAATTCAGCAAATTAATATGAACACGTAATTATCACATTCGAAATGCGAACGCCTTTTCAAAATAAGAGAACATCATTTGATAACGTCAATAGTGAGTTCGATTCGTCGCCTGATAGGCCATGATTGACAATGAGCAAAGTTATATCTATTCAAAATGTTCTTGAACTTGTGAGGAAACGTCCAAACATTCTTGGCCCTGCAACAGTCGGATCAACTCCTTGTTCTGCTGTTTCAAATCCTTCACTTCCTCCTTCAGCGCGTACACTTCTTCTAGATGCTTCCCTCCATTCAGTTTATCGTGCAAACTCCTTCGTAGAAGTTTTCTCACTTGATTAGAGTCAGCCAAGTACCATATCATTGTGTTGCCTTCCTTACCTTTCTGAGTGGTAGTCATTTTGAACATGGCTTTCTCTCTGTATACATTTTTAAGCATGTGTAAGACATCCGTACGAGTTTTCTTCGCTAAAATGTCGATGTATTTAGGGAAATGTGATCGGCTCATGTACTCGGCAATATTGTGCTTATGCACGTATTCATGCTTTGTCAATGTGTCGTCTACTTGCGTTATACAATTCACGGGCAAATCGTCATCCTCCACGGCCTTTTGGTTGTCACTAGAATCAAAGCGTAATCTTAAACTCTTATAATAATTCGTATACACTACGAATATAACTAAACAAGCGGCCCGTCCCGGCTTCGCACGGGTGGACATAATTTTTTTTTTTATTAAAGAATATCGCCTATGTCAGTCACCCAAGGCGAAGGTAGATTTCCAAAGGTGAAAGAATTTTTGAAATTGGCACACGAATTTGAGTTTATTCATTACAAACATACACACTCTCTGAAATATTTATCTTTATAATAATACTATAGATGACGCTAGTAGTTTAGTATTTAATACCCACTTTTTACATACCACCCAGTCTCATGGAGACAAAGTGGAACGCCAGTTCTCTTTAGACCTATAGACTTCTTTCTCTTTATACACATTTATCAGTCTCTATATACATACAAAAAATAAAGGGTCTAACAGGCTGAAGTATATATGTAATACTTGAGCTTGTTGCACACACAAATATACTTTTAAAATCCAGTAAGATATCTTACTGGCTGACACAGTACGAAACCACCACCTAGATTGATCGATCACTCAAAGATTAGAGCGTCAAGACTGCCTACTGAAAACCGACGAGCATGTATTATAGGACGGATGATATGGATGAAGCGAAAGACTTCTGTAAGTCTAGAAAGAACTGCGCTCTATCTGCCTACCCCGTCAGCAAGTTGGCATGATAATGATATTTACGATTATGTTTCCGAATAATTGGGTAATAAATGAACTAATTGACCATATAACTTTCTCTATTAATCATCTTTTTATACAACATGCAAATCTTGGTTAGAGAGTTCGTATAATTATTTATAATCAAAGTAATAGACAAAAAGGAGAGAGCGTCAGTTCATCGACATTAAGTAAAAATGAAGCTTTGGTGGTTGAGTGGTAGGTATGTAGTCACCAGCAAGTCAACATTACAGGTTCAAACCCTGCTCGCTCCAATTAATGACAGACCTACGTACGTACGGTGATCGTACCATATTCCTTGAGACAATTCCACACAAATTGACCTAGTCCAAAACTAAGCAAAACTTGTACTATGGGAACCAGACAACGGGTGTACTTATATACTTATATTGATAGGTATATACATAAATACATAGGACATTCAAGACTAAGGTACAAGATTGATGTTCATCATGTAAATAACCACCGTTAGTAGGAATCGAACCCGCGACCTCGAACTTCGCCAGTAGCTCTGACCACTAGACCAGGCGGTCATCATATACATACATCACACCGCAGGCTTTATGGTGAAGGAAAACATCGCGAGGAAACCCATATATGATTAAGATTTTTTTGAGACGTTTGTAGGAGTGCTTGATGGATTTCTCAACCAAAGACGAGGATTTAACACATACACATATATTACAGCACATAAAAAAGGTAATTATAAACACATTCGTACATATTCAACACAACTTACTAAATATTTTTACATTGAAGAGCATGTATGAAGAGACTGATGAATGTGGACGAAGCGAGAGTATGCAAGTCTAGAGAGAACTGGCGCTCTCTGCCTACCCCGTAAGGGACTTGGCGTGATGATATGTATGTATGTAATACTTGATATACAATGACGTAATTGTGTATTAAAATATAACAATATACATAAATAATGCACTATAAACATACATATTATATACATAGATATGTGCATGAATGTAAATATAAATGCAATTCTAGGCGAAAACTAAGGCACAAATACTTGTGTTCATGACAGTTTGTGTCATTAGCCCTCTACGGGACTAATGCATGACCCAGCTCAGCGGCTCTCAAACTTTTTTACTCAGCGTCGCACTAACCCCTCCGTACAATAGAAAATATCGTATTTGTAAATCTAGCAAACAATTGACAGGAGCTTGCTACACACCAATGTGTCGAGACACGGTGATTGAGAACCGCCGACCTAGTATCATCACTTACCTATCTTTGCCATGTTCCTGATTCGTCTGCACTTGCTTGTCGATTTGCGAGAGGTTGTTATTCATGACAAATCCAGTGACATTACCTTTTTTCATGTACACATCGAATACCGGCATGAAAGAATGACCGGGCTTGGCGGACTTATCATTCGTTTGCACTGCTACATCCCGAACGGGGGAGTTATCATCTGCAACCGTTGTTTCTGTGACATTGTCCACATTCTCAATAAACTCTGTGACTTCACCTGGATTGTATTCCATTACTTGAGTCTGATCACCCTCGCCTATTGCCATGTCCAGAATATACTGGACAATCTCGCCATTTTCATACACACACACAACATTATGATCGCCTTCTGTTACATATTGGACAGTTTCATCGTTGGCATATTGAACGTTCTCGGCGTTGCCTTCAACTGTATTAGTATCATTATTGCTATCATTGAATTCTGACATATCATGTTCTTTATCAGCAAAGTGAGAGTCATCATCAACATATTCTTTTTTCACTTGTTTCTCCTGTTTAATAGCTACAGCAGTCTCAGTGAGATCATTCTCGAATTCGATTCTTTCAGAAGGTTCGCCCTCTTGTCTTTCGTTGTTATCAACCTGATTATGTACTTCATCGTTATAATAATGAATGGTATATTCATTGTCATAATTTCCGCTTTCTATTATGACTTTATTATCATTAGCACCCCCTTCGATTATATTTATTTGTATTGGTTCCTCGAAATCCGTTTTGGTTCCCGATTCTGATACCCTTCAGTAAGAATACATTTTATTAAGTTTAGACAAGCTTATCATAGACTATTTTATTTAATTAATACTAGGGGAAAATCGGGGAATGCTACTACGAAAAATAAAAACAAATACATTTTATTTCTTGTTTTACTTGATAATTTCAATGACTATAAAGGACGTGGTAAAGGGATGAAGATGTTGTACAGGGGTAATAATAGTTGATATCAGAGATACCCCCGAAATTAATAATTTAATTACTTACTTAAGTAAATATTATATAGTATAGTTATACTATAAATAGTATAGTTTAAGTAATTACTTTCTATACTTAAAACCCACAAATTCATGTGTGGGTGGGTATATTTCAATTAATAATAAATAAGTCCTATTATTATGTCTATTATTATTATTATCTACGTATTATTATTATAGGTACGCTTACCACCGGGTGATTAGATTAATTTCTTCAGAGAGAGATATATACTATATAACAGTAGATACGTTTTTTTTTATGCAAACTTCCTTAAAATTCTAATACCGCCTACATAACTGGTCGGCAGCCTCTGGTGTTGCAGAGACCTTAACCGCACAATACGAAGCAGGAAAATGCCCTGCACCTTAGTGGTATTCAAAATGCATGTCCAATTACCTATTGGCGAGCACTGGAACACACTGATCCAATATCCATGGGTTCCGTTGCGTTTCACATTTGACGGATTGCTGCAAGTTCTTAACGCTCTGTATCGTTTCGTCTAAACTAGAACCTTGACTCGAATCTGGTCTTGTTCTCTTAGCGTTTTCAAAAGATACTTTTGATGATTTTGGACCTGATAATAAAGTGAAAGAGGTCAGTTAGTCTAGAGGGAAGAGGCACTACGCTCTATGCCCCCTGAACGACTCAACGAAACTGATATTGCAAAAAACTATGGAACCAGGTGGTGTAGGCAGAAACAAAAAAAATCAATCTATATTTTTTTCGAGAAATAAAAGAATATTGGCAGATGTTATATTAATCAGTAGTAGTACGTGGACAGAGCCGTTGTGGCAGAATAGTTCAAGTAGGTGCCTGCAACACAAATATTGCAAATTCAAATCGCGACTGTACCAATAATTTTTTCTAAGTTTAAGTAGTGATTAGTTGCATCACAAGCTTTACGGTGAAGGAAAATATCAAGAGGCAACCCGCGTACGTTTGAGAAGAAATTCAAAGGCGCGTGAGTTGTACTGGAGTAAGGGCGGTGGACTCGCCATCTGTCACTTTGGCGATAATGAACTGAGAACAATTAACGGTAAGTTGGTGTTCTGCAGCGCCATCTAGGAGTTTTATCTTTCGGGCCAATCTGATCATTGTTTTGGGACCATACAAACCTAAAAAGTTTAAGTGGCTGGCTTTTGGTTTGGCAAAAGATTATTTTTACTGTTGTGTCTCTTTTATTTCGTAGTTTTAAACTAATTAAAATTATACTTACGCCTTTTAAGAGGTGTCGACGTCTGCTCGGCGTTTAGTATCCTCCTCAGTTTCTTTGGTGAATCCGAGTCATTGATACCACCTGAAGAACACTTAACACATTGACAAATGGTCCAATGTCAATGACCCCCTAGTAATATTGGTCCAGCCAATTACTAGACTAGTTACAAACGAAATGACCCAATATACAACTCTAGTGAAATCACAAGAAAAACAATGAAAAATATATCCTCACGCCTTCCCAGAAGGGTCCCCGAAGGGGTAGACAAGTGTAAAGGCCCCACCCAGGCCAAAGTACCCACACACCCACATTATTCCAGAAATATTTTAGATGCCAACGTGACAGATGGCAATTCTATCGGCGTAACTCAAGCACGACTATACACAAGCCTTTGAGTTACTTCTCAAACATTTGCAGATTTCCTCTCGATGTTTTGCAGGCAACTACTAGAACCACACGACCAAGTCAAACGGACGGAATAACTCAAACAAAGAGGTCAAAGGCAGAGGTGTTGTGACCTCACTCACACCACTGCCTAACCTTCTGGTGACTTATAAACATAAAAGTCAGCGACTTATAACGTAACCAGGTTCACCATACCATACCAGGTAGGGGTACCATCAGGCGAACCACGTGATCGTGTGCCACCATTATAGTATAACAAAAACGAATACTTACGATCTCTTTTTGGCTTTTGTGGTGTAACAAGGTCATCTGTGCTTTCGTCTATGTCATCTTTGTCGGTCTCATCCAGAGCTGTAAAGGTCACAAGATCATTGTTAAACACATCTGATACACACAAGTAGATATCATGATACCAAGACCACTGCAACTCTACTCTATAAATAAATACTTCGAGACAATTCCACACAAATTCACATAGCCCCAAATTAAGTATAGCTTGTGTTATGGCAACTAGACAACTGTATATCCACGTATATATAATAGATGTATACATGGCTGAAGCAGTCAGGAGCTCTATCTAACCACTAGACCAGACGGCTGTCTAAACTAGCCCATTCGGATTCATTTATTTATCTACTTACATCTACCACCATCAGTCTTACAGATCCAAACTTAATTAGTGAGTAGAAATTAGTTATCCGAACTTAATAAGTACAGGAATATCAAAACAGCTTTATGGTGAAGAAAAATATCACAAGAAATCCTGCATATGTTTGATAAGAAATATAAAGGCGTATGTTGAGAAACGACGTTAGCCTCACCATCTGTCACTTTGATTATAAACACTGCGAACAGTGGCATATTTCTTAGGGCCTCCTAGTGGGATATGTACAAAATGTACTAAATATACTTGCATACCGCTGATTTTCTGCAATATTTCTTTGAACCTCTCCTCGGACATGTGCCTCTCCATATTTTTGTTCTTCATAGTCCTCTCAATGGTATAGAAAAATGGTCGAGTCATTTCAAAACCAGTTTCTAATTGTACATATTTCATAATTTTACCAACATCTACTCGTAGAGCCAGCATATCCATTATCTGCAACGCAAGCTTGCTGTATATATACTATTACAAGCTGTGCCGCGCGGTTTCACCCAAGGAAAAATCTATTTCATTCATTTTTTTGTAATAAAAAAGTATCCTATATCCTTCCCAATACCTTATGAGAATATGTGTACAAAGTTGCATGTGTTTTCACGTGAAAGCAAAACAAACAAACTTACATTCACAATTATAATATTAAAGGATTAAATGTATCCATATACATCTATCTATAGGACAGACCAACCGGATTACTTATTATATTAACATTTTATATGGCAAACCATTGATGAAGAAAAATTGTAAATTCCAAATTAATTCATTGAATGAATGGCTTATACAAAACATGGATAAGCTGTAAATGCATCACAAATATTGTTTTAAAAAGGTGTTTCAATAGAAATGGGTAAGAATCGCGACCCATAAGGTATATCTCAGCAAATAACTATTTAGGTAACTATAATGTATAAAGAAGAAAATATAAGCATTCACGTTTTTTTTAATTAAGTGCTGCAATGTGGAATATATGAAATAGTTTTAAACAAAACATGTTATTTGTCACCTCTTCCTTGATATGTGGTGGCAACCGGCGGCCATGCTGCAGCTTATAGAACTCCTGTTCCGACAAGTTATGATCATGGTGGTTGCACACATAAACCACTGTCAGGGCAGTCTCATTGGGCAATTGTCTTATCTTTATCTTACATGGACAGTCTGTCTTTAAATTGTTATTTCTGTAAAAAAAAAAAATGTAGGAGTGAAATGTAATTTTTTGCACTACACAGGATTGCAACAGGTTCCTGAGCCTTATCCTTGAATCTTATCTGATGAATCTATACTGATATTGTAAAGAGGCAGTTTGTGTTTGTTTGTTTCATACCATTAGAAACTACTAATCTCTACAAACCCCTCTTAGGAAGTATATCAATGCATACATACATATCATCACATCGAGTCCCTAATGGGGTAGGCAGAGAGTATAGAGCGAGCTTACGAAAGAGGGTGAATATTCAAACTTAAAGTAGTAATAAAGTAGTGGTTCGAGTAGTTGCCTGCATTACAAGGTCGAATCCCAACTGTACCAATGAGTTTAGCTGAAGTTAAGTACAGTGATCTTCTCAAATCAATTTTATTAAAGCCAACCTTTCTTATAATAATAACATATAATATATCCTCACGCCTTCCCACAAGGGTCCCCGAAGGGGTAGGCAGAGGTGTATAGGTAATACCCACACACCCACTTTCCGCCAGAGGTATATTAGGTGCCAACGTGCCAGATGGCGAGTCCATCGCCGTTACTCAAGCAAGACTATACATACGCCTTTGAATTTCTTCTCAGACGTATGCAGGTTTCCTCTCGATGTTTTCCTTCACCGTAAAGCTCGTGGTGTGACTAATCACTGTACTTAAATTCAGAAAAAACTCATTGGTACAGTCGGGATTCGAACTTGCGACCTTTGCGTCGCAGGCAACTGCTCGAACCACAGCTCTTATGAGTGTGTATAAAGCCGAGGATGGGAGACAGTCTACAATTTGTAGTAAAGAAGTGATCATTATACCTTTTCCTCAAACCCCTAGGTTTGTACTTCTCCTTATTCCTTAAATACACACAGTTATAAGTGTAAGACTCATAACTTGAAATTGACTTGTGCGAATCGGTACACCTGTAGTAGAAAAACCATCTCTTTGCATTATCATTGAGGTATTGTATGAAGTCTTCATGTGTTTCAAACTTGTCTCCCGGTTTTACTAGTTTTTCATCCTCTAGTAAGTATGTTCCATGATGTTCCATACAGTATTCTGTGATTGGCGGGTAGATTGTTTGCGTAATTACTGTAATAAATACAAGTACAGATCATATGAGACTCTTGCGCTTTATTATATTCATGTTGAAGATATGAACACTTCTTTCTAGCAAAAAAAAACCTTAACTAATCAAACATTTTAAAACTAGCAGGATTTATATTGCTCAGGTAATTCATTTCGTAAATCAATGTGTAAAGTAGTTCCCAGAGTTGACAAATAGACAAATGATTATCATTATTGTTTCATTATCTTTACATAGTTTAAAATTAAGTTCGCTTGGATCTTTTAAACTATTTAACGGATTTTAATACAGATTTCATCAATAGACAGAATTATTAAAGAGGAAGGCTTATATGTATAACACATACAAAGTTTTGTAATGTGATGTCATAACAAACATATTTTTGTACACTTAAATCGCAAATGCTGGCTAAACCTTACAATATAGATGTAATTAATATACTATGGAATTGTATATCTAAAATCTATCTAACAAAAAGATCAATAAAAAGTATTAGTATCTACAAACATTGCACCAGTATGGAATAGTTGACAACAATAATACCTATCCATATTGAAGTTGAAAGCCACCAAGATTTAAGTAAGAACTATCCATGAAATGCAGTGTTTATGTCCCTATGGCAAAATTGTACTTACCTTCACCCTCATCATACGTCTGTGGTTCTTCTTGCTCGATAATAATGTAATTATTATGTTCCGTAAACTCACTGTTGCTGAAATGAAAACAATAATAATGGTATAAATTTGCTTTAGACACGAAAACTACAAAATAGGTTAGGAGCCACTACAAGCATCCAAGGTTAGGCGTAACCTGATTTAGATGCAATATATTCAAGCAATTAGTACCTTGCAACGAGTTTTGAATACTGTTGACTGTTGCTACACATGTCTTCGGCAATAATTTCAACATTCAAACCAATTTTGTCTTCTGTACCATCATCCAAATAACAATGATCTTCATAGAAATGTTTATCAAATCCCATAATATGGGGAGATGATGTTGATTGTTTTGATATTACTTATCAAATAGCTTTGACAAATTAGAAAAACAAAATAAATTAAAACCCATTTCACTTCATTACAATAACAAAACAATCTAGAGCGAATATTAATTAAAATCTTGAGGCCAAGCAAGCAGCACAAGCAAAAAAAAGTTTCGTTTGTTTAGTGATGTGTATAAAATGAAATATTATTCGATTATGATACGTACGTTTTGGTCAACTCGATTCCTTTTTCACTCAACCATAAATTAAATAGAAAAAGCACGAAATTTAATCGGCTTGCTTCAATCAATAGGGTATCATTTTCGAATAAAAACAGTCGTTATAGAAACGTATGAATTATCTTACCTCACCATATTTCTTAACAGACCGTGTATGATTAATGTATATTATAAATAAGATACAGTAATATTATAGACGTTGTTGGTCTAAGAGTACACAGAGTACACACAATAAGATAATGTAAAGATAATATAAAGACTTTTATAATGTGTTAGTGATGTACCGTATGGAGAAACTGAACTGTGAGTATATGAGTAGAAGAATTATATGAAACAAACTATGCTCTTTATATATTTATTTTAATGAACCAACGATGTTTCACCCCGACCCCCGCCACAAACGCCGGCCCGCGCCGAGCCAGACGCGCAAATCCCGCCCCCAAATAATATTTCAATAAAATTACCAGTCCAGCCAAGCTCTCTTGCTCGCGATCCAGCAACGCCCTAAGCCAAGGTTCGTACCCCACAGGGGGTGCCCTTAGCTGTGTTGCTTAGAAATAAAGTGCCTGGCTGGAGGCCTAGGTCTCGCCATTGACCGGTTAAGTAGCAAAAGTTCCCGGAACTCACGCTACGAGAGACAGTAGAAAAAAAAAAGATGCATACGTTTGAAAAGAAATTTAAAGGCGTATGTCGTATAGTCCAGCTTAAGTAACGACGCCATCTGTCACGTTAGCACCTAAAATATATCTATGGCGGAGAGTAGGTGCGTCGGAACTGCCTACATACCTCTGCTTACCCCTTCAGGGACCCTTGTGGGAAGGTGTGAAGATATAGAGAGTAGAATATATAAAAAAAATCTTTTAAGAGAGGTAGGGCATAACGAATTTTCCGTTCGAATTTGGAGCTGCCCGACTGGGGCAGGACTTCCACCCTATAGAAGTCCGTAGCCAAATAATACAATTTATTGTTTTGTGTTCCTACGCGGTGAATAAGGTTTCCAGTAATGAGCTCCTTGGGGAGGGGGGAGGATTGTTATATTGTGTTGGCAACCGAGGGATTAGACTGATTATGTTGTCAACACAGTATGACTCTCCGAACACAGAGTGGCAACGCGCAAGTGATACTTAGGTAGCGTGAGCGTAAATAGGCTACGGTAACCGTTTCCCATCAGGTGGGCCGTATGCTTGTTTGCAACTCTAATATAAGTATAAAAAAAAAACCGTGTATGAAAAATAATTGGATTAACATTATCGAAAAACAAAGCTTAAGTCTACAAAAATTACTTGAAAAGTCATAATTTGCTTCGACTGTTAACAAATAATAGAGAGAAGAGTCAGAGGAAGATCACGTTCAAACTACCTAGATGAAATCGATCGGACGCTGACGGGAACGTCAAGAGTGCCTACTCGAAACCGGCGAGCATTTATGAAAAGACTGATGAATGTGGACGGATGTAGAGGTATGAAAGTCTTTATGAAACTGGCGGCATTCTACCTTCTCTGTCTACCCCTTATCTTATCGAAACAAAGCATCAAATAACTACTATATAATACATCTTTTGCTTCGACTGATAACAAAGAAAAGAGTAGTTATTAATTCAGTATCAGTTGCCATTCAAAATCCATAATGTTGTTATTTAATTAAATACGTGACGTAGTTGTGCCAAAGTACGTAGATTACAGGAAAACCTAGTCAATGGTCATACAATTTATTATACGGAATCCTCTCAAAGAGAGTTGAAATCACACTTGTCAGGTTTTTATAAATTATGTAATAAAGATTTATTATATTGATAATAATCAAGTCAAAAGATATTAATTCTTTCTGTGGTGCTGGACTGAGTGCTAGCTCGGGTCTAGTCGGGTCGTTTAAGTTATATAAGAATAAGTTTTATAAGTGAAACGCGAAATAAAATTTCTTGTCAGGGTAAGTATGATGTCAAAATTGACTTTTTTGTGTTTTCACTCTGGAGCATCATGTCAACAAAAACCTTCCAACAGTTTTAACTTGCAATTTGCATAGCAAGATTTGCAAGCTGTCAACTTTATAACTGTCATTCAAAGTCAAACAAACAAAACAAGATTCGTGAAAGAAAGAAGAAAATAAACATGTGAACATCATGAAATTGTCGGCCACTTACGTTGGGAGATAACTACTGACAAATGTATTTTAAAAATCACCAGTCCTTACCGTGAATCATGATTATAGCATTGCAGACACTAGTCTTCTTCCGGGAAAATATACTTTCAGTGTTAGATCGGCTGCTGCGGCCGTATTATAAAAACTTTTCGCTAACTTTTAGTAAAAGTGGAGATGTTTCGGATGATGAAGAGTCTGAGGAGCATGTGTTTGCAGACTACGATGATGAGAAGGGAGTTGTGTTCTACCCACCGATGTACGCGCAGCGGTATGCGGCGGTTAGCGACTGTTTGATGGACGATCGGTGGTGCGGGAAGCTGGAGAAGGTTTGTTTCTAAAACTTTTAGTATCAATAATACGATCAGTAATATTTAGTGGCCACAAATTACATTAAAATTTAATTTCATGATTTTACTACACTAATTTTGTATTCCGTACTTCTATTTTGTATTCAGTAGGGAAACAGGAGTCTGGTGCTATTTAAAGCCAGGGGATGCGGGATTATAGGAATGTTCGGATTTATAATTGGATGTAAATAAAATAAAGCAATTATAAAAAGAAACATATACTTGACATTAGTTACAAATATTACACTTAGGTGATGTTTAAGTTAAAAAAAATAGGTAAATATGCATGTGCTGTAGTGATATTTTTGGAGGTCATATTGATGCCAGTATGCAATCACGGAACAAGCATAGGCAGGGTTGTGCTGGATTATTGGATGTACATGACTACTGGAGTGCCAGAATAGTGAGACTGAAACTGCTAAAATTCGAATTATGAATTTTAAATTTTGTCTTATATATATCCTCACGCCTTACCACAAGGGTCCCCGAAGGGGTAGGCAGAGGTGTATAGGTAATACCCACACACCCACTTTCCGCCAGAAGTATATTAGGTGCCAACATGACAGATGACGAGTCCATCGCCGTTACTCAAGCACAACTATACATATGCCTTTGAATTTCTTCTCAGACGTATGCAGGTTTCCTCTCGATGTTTTTCTTCACTGTAAAGCTCGTGGTGTGACTAATCACTGTACTTAAGTTCTGTCTTATACCATATTTTAGTTCATATTTTTATGACAAATAAAAATGTTATATTTCAATACATTATATCTTTTATCACCCAGATGTTTAAGGTATGCCAATAAGAGTTGTAACATTAACCTTTATAAAACTTTTCTTAACCATCAAATTTATTTCAATGCAGGTGGTTGACCTAGGCTACCATGACATGAGCTTTATAAAGTACTTGAAAGAGGTACCAGGTGTTCAGTGCATACTAGGAGTGGATTTAGAGTCCATTCCACTTCGCTGCTCTTCTGATCTATTGAGTTTCGATGACTACACACCAAAGCGGGAACATCCTTTGCAAGTTACTGTGAGTAAATAATATTTATAAGTAGTGCTTATTATTTTAATAAAATTTTTATAGAAGCAATATTATTTTATTGCAAATTATTTGGCTGTTATTTGACAGTCACAATTATCTGTTAACTCCTGATGATTCTAACAGATGGGGAACAGTTATAAGCTGCTTAAAAAAAACTTTTTCTTTATTTCTCCATTATCTAAATCTACTCACAGGAGTCCAAACATATATGTCGATAAAATATACTCCTTTGAATGGATCATCTTCAAGCAAATCAAGGTGTATGCGTATAAAGATATAAAGCCGATACAAGCCCTGACAAACAAACAGACATACAATGATTTTATAAATGCATTCTTGTCTACAGTACTTGCATACTACAATACAGTACGGTATATTTAGAATTCAGGTATTACAACCTTAATTTTATTTTAGTATACATATAGGTTTCCATACTTGGGTTGTCCTTTATGATATCTTTGTGTGACGTTTATATTTTTCAGCTTTTCCAAGGTAATGCAGCAGATCCGGACTTCAGACTTATAGGCTGTGATGCAGTAATAGCCATTGAAATGATAGAGCATATGCTACCACATGACCTGGACAGACTAGTACACACAGTATTTGGCTTTATCAAACCCTTGATAGCAATATTTACAACACCAAATGGAGACTTTAATGTACTGTTCAAATCCTTGGAGAAAAATGGACTTCGAAGATTGGATCACTTCTTTGAGTGGTCAAAAGTGCAGTTTAATGATTGGTAAGCATCCATGGAAAGATGATGAATGAAAATGTTATTTTATCATGTTTGTATAAAAAATGCATAAGATGAGAAAATTATTTAATCAGCTAATATTTACGCTATATTAACATTGTAGATGTATACATACCAAGTAATTATTATCATCATGCAGAGTCCCTTATGGGGTAGGATGAGAAAGTGCCAAGTGTCTACGCGGAAACCTCTTTGCTGTAATTAATAATAAAAAAAAAACATTTTGATAAAAAAACCTCATGAATCTGTGCATTTTGAGTACAAGTATCATAATACAATTAAAAAAAGTTTATCAGAAGATCTTACATAGTCAGATTCATCTATGGAATCCCTTTTAAATTATTTTTCTCATACATATTTATTAATAGCAAGGGTCACTTTTTCAATTCATCTAAAGTGTAGCATTACTTGTAAAACATTGATTCAATGGTTACGTTATGCCTCTCCAGGTGCAGTAATATAGTAGTAAGGTACCCACAATACACCGTGTCCTACAAGGGTATTGGCCCCGGACCTCCTGATACGCTGCATATTGGCTGCTGCAGTCAACTGGCCCTATTCATTGCCAAGGACTATCACAAACAAGAGAACCTTACCCTCAATAGCTTGGCGCTGGTCCAAAGTAAGTTTTTTTCAGTTTCTGAACCCCTTTTATTTTAGATATGTAAAGAAAATATCTCATTGAATTTTTTTATATATAATGCAAACATACATACATATCATCACGCCGAGTCCCTAACGAGGTAGGCAGAGAGTATAGAGCGCCAGTTCTCTCTAGACTTACATACCTCTTTTGCTTCGTCCACATTCATCAGTCCCTTCATACATGCTCGTTGGTTTCGAGTGCTCTTGACGTTCCCGTCCTTGAGCGTCCGATCGATTTGATCTAGGTAATTGGAACGTGGTCTTCCTCTGCCTCTTCTTGCACACACTTTTGCTTTAATATAATACAATTTCCTAATTTTCAGAAGTACCCAGTCCAAACACATTGAGCGACGTACTGGGTGGCTGGGAAAGTCCATCTCCGCGGCTGGAGAATAACATGCTCTGTCCGCCGAGCAAGTAAGTTTTCGTCTATGTGTCATACCGTTGGTGCAAAATATTGTTAGATAATAAGCCTGTAGTTAAGCTATGGTTCGAAATGATACAAAATCATGATATGGTTAGCCGTCTAATGGACAGTCTAGAGAGAACTAGCGCTTCACTCACTCTGCCTACCTAGGCAGTATCTCACTCTGCCTATACTCCATACACGTCGTGATGACGTGTATGGAGTATATCGTATAAACATTTTCTACCCTATATAATATTCGTCTCTTGCGTTAGTGCAAATTTAAAAAAACTTCGAAGCGGTGAACCAAGCCAAGTTTCTTGATTAGGTATGTCCTAATATCCCTACCACCAAGTTCCTAATACCAACCTCCTTACAGCCTAGAATCGTACACAGACTTCCTAATATCCGACGAAAATTCTCGCCTGACTATCGTTATCGCCTCACCGACGTTTTCCCTCGATAACCTCGAGCGCAAAGATGTGACGTCACAGTGTAACCTCGATTCAGAGCACGGAAAGGGCTTTCTGATGTTTGATGATGAGACGATGTGCTACAATATACTCGTGCCCAGGCGAGCGGTCAAAAATAGGGTGTATGAGATCGAAGACGTCACTAGCAGGTCATTGAAAATCTTAATGCTATCTGCCTTAATCGCGTTGGTGGTCGAAGAAGAGATGTCAAAGGTGGCGACTTTTCTAAACCTTTGACATCTCACGTTGACACCTTGACGAAAAACATGGGTTACATGTCGCGTTCAGTAATCTCACGCCTTCTCACAAGGGTCCCCGAAGGGGCAGATAGAGGTGTGAATTTTAGGTGAATACAAGTATTCAGTAACCATTGTAAAAAATCTGGAAACATGTCTAACACATTCTATAAATATTTTGTACTGTCACGCCTTTCCGTTTGGTTCCCGAATGGGGAGGCGGAGGTGTGTCGTTTTAATCCAGCACCTTTATTCACCGACCCTCAAGCAATTCACATACGCCTTTGATTCTTCAGGCGTATGTAGGTTTCTACAACATGTTGTTACGGTAAAACTATTTTGAAAATAAGTCGAACTTTACAGGTTAAACTGCACGACATTACAAGTGACCAAATTCTCAAAGACGACTCAGAACCTGATGGCTAAGAATAAAATAGATGCCCTAGTGCACACAAGAGAGGTAGTAGACGAAATCCGACATTTAACCAAGATGCTCAACTTCAACAAGGATCATTTGAACCAACAAGAGGCGGAGATGAATATTTGGGGTAATATCAACTGGGGGGAGAATGCACCTTATTGGAACCAGTATTATAAAATTGTTAGAGAATACAACTATCCATTTGAGGTATTATTATTATTACACTTTAAATAATTATATATTTGCAACTTATAGGAGTGTGAAAGGCATAACGGGTTTCCCGTTCGGAGCTGGCCGACTGGGGCAGGACCTCCTTGACCTCCACCTTGTAGAAGTTCGTAGCCAAAAAACACAATATTTTGTGTTGTGTTCCTAGGCGGTGAATAAGGTTTCCAGTAATGAGCTCCTTGGCGAGGGTGGGAGGATTGTTACATTGTGTTTTGGAAGCAGAGGGATTAAACCCATTATGCTGCCAACACACTATAACTCTCCGAACACAGAGTGGCAACGCGCAAGTGATACTTCGGTATCGTGAGCGTAAATAGGCTACTGTAACCGTTTCCCATCAATTGGGCCCGTATGCTTGTTTGCCACTCTTGTTGCATAAAAAAATAACGAATGAGTAAATGTGTTGGCTCTGGAAATATGGAGAAAATTTGTATATACATATTTGATTGTAATTTTTGTACTAAATACGTAGTATACGCATATAATTTATTTCCAGACCAAATCAGATGAGACACGCATCTTAGACCTTATATCAGACGAGATCAACAGGCTGATAGACATGCAGTACGATGAGGAATTCTCAGTTGATGTCAATAAATTGGAGATCCCCATTTATCACCTAATGGGGGCGGTGAAGCACATTACTGATGATGTAGAGATGGTTAAGTAAGAGCCTTTATATTTACGTATTAAGTTCCGGTTTTAAAGTTCATACTTAAGGTTCAGATCAGACTACACACTTTTCCGTTAATTACCCCCCCTCTAAAATTGCTGCCCATTTAAAGGTCCTTATAATATACTCTAATATATATCTCTAAAGTATGAATTACATATATTAAGTGGAATAGCAATAAAGAATTGAATAAATGTGAAAGTTTGCGAAGGATGTTGGTTCCTCTTCTGCGAAAAGTTTTAATAAAACATGAACAATCTAGCTTGTGCTGAATACAGTCGTAGAAAGCCTTACTTCATTGTTTTTATTTATCACA
Source organism: Drepana falcataria (assembly GCA_945859725.1). Taxonomy (NCBI): domain Eukaryota; kingdom Metazoa; phylum Arthropoda; class Insecta; order Lepidoptera; family Drepanidae; genus Drepana; species Drepana falcataria. The sequence goes on along the minus strand of OX243927.1, from coordinate 10,243,698 downwards.
TTATTTCAGGGAACTGCTGGAGTGGAACGGTTACGAAGTGGTAGACGATGTCGTTATTCACTCTCGCGTGGTGTTGGACAGCGGCTCCGTCGTAACCCACGATGAAGACTGGCCCGATAATGATACGTATTCAGATGTAAAGATGTTTCACTAACCTTTATACTGGCTTCTGGCCTAGTGGTCAAACATATTGGCTGGGATATTAAAATCGCGGGTTCTATTCCTTTTGGCGGTGGATTTGTAAAGACCGAAATCTGTATCTTGGTCTAAGTTTGAGGGTTGTCTCGTCTAGTAGTCAGACCTATTAGCGGCGGATATATGTGTGATAAAGACTGGTATTTGTATGTTAGTCTAGGTTGTCATGCATTTTGATATGTATCTATGTATGTATATCGTTGTATATCGTTATAAGTGTATTTATCTATCTATCTTTATACGTTTTTATGGCATTGTCTACTGCCAGTAATACACGCTCTGCTTAGTTTGGGTAGAACTGCATTACCTCCATGCAAATTCACCTAATGTTCAATTTGAAAAAGTTGCCAAAATATTCTTATAATGTTCTCTTAAGTTATCGGGTCTCCAAAGGCCCGGTCCTTCGTCTAGGTCTGCGTGGAGGTTCCCTTAGAGAGTTTTAACATACATAAGTAAGGAATACACTTGCCGAACATTTGTTTTAAAATACTTTAGTTTTCTCACTGGTATTGGAGTAGTTTGGAGTACAACGTAATTGTAATGTGCGTAAACAATTTTGAATCTTATTTTGTAGTTATTAAGGTACCTATTTTTATTCTGTAAGTGTATAATTGCTTATTAAAGTGTTTTATAAAATGTACATACACGTATTTGTTTCATACCTTGCTGTCACTTTTGTTAAGTTGTAAAACTAGGTTTTAATACAACATCGGCGGAAATCGAGCAAACAGCCAGCCTGATGATAAGTGGTTACCCTAGTCGTACTTGAGGTTTGGCTGGAGCAGTTCAGACGAACTGCTCCCGTTTCGGCACAAACCATTCCTTGTGAAGAGATCTCAGATCTGTTTCGACAAATGCGAATTATCCATATGTTGTAAACGTCCATAAGCGGCGGTAACCGCTTACCATCGGGCACAGGCGGGGATTATACTTGTTTGGGATATAAGTGGTTAGAGTTATAATATGTTCAGGATGTGAACTTCAGAGTACTCCAAAATGGCGAGCATGAATGAAGAGACATGAATGTGGACAAAGCGAAAGAGGTGTATAAGTCTAATTAGAATTGACGCTCCACTCTCTCTGCCTCGTCGGGATGATATTTACCTATATGTATGTATGTATGGAGGTTATAAAACATAGGAGGAGAGGATGTCAGTATGACATAAAGCAGTAACATTTGGTGGTGATGCAGTGTAAAATGAGGACATTGCCCCATTCGGAGAACTCAGATCCTTATTGAATATTTTTTTTTCAGTGGGATAACACCACGGAGTTGCATTCCACTTCAGTATCTGACGGAAGTACAATACTACCGGATTTAAACGGTTAGATATTGTACTGTATAATATCTGTACATAGGGGCCGTTAAAGTATTACGTAAGCAATTTTTTTACAATTATTAACCTCCCCCCGTGTATCTCTTACCTCCTCGCCATGCTTACGTAATTACGTTTATTACATAAATAAAAAATGTGTCAAAATTTTGTCGAAAACCCATAAACAAAAAAAATATATTGCTCACGTAATCACCATCTAGACAACCCTCCGCCTCCATTCCCCATGTCATCAAAAATAAGCAAAGTGACGACCTTCTCCCCCTTCTATTGCTTATGTAATACTTGAATGTTTACCTTGAACCTTTATTCGATTGTCGCCGTCTGTACCTACGCTTAGATTTTTTTAAACATAAATGGATTTAAATGTGGCCACGAATAGATAGTGTTTCAAGAAGAAGGTTTATATGCATCGTTGAATATTGTACTATATACATAGGTATATAATAATAATTCTTCAGTGCGTGTATTTATTTCCCTGAACAATACACAACTGATTACCTCAGTCACAACTGGTCTATTACTAAACGGCGATCTATTAAAAAAGCGTCAAGCATTCTCCAATTCTTAGGGCGCAGTCTCCGTCGTGCTCTCGACCACAAAGTACGTAAACTGCGCACCATGTTGACGGCTGATGAAGACATTACCACAGAATTGGATCGAGTTGTATGTCGGCTAATGAAGTTAGCTCTGCGTACGAGTAAGGGACGCCAAACGGCGCCACCCACACGATGGATGCAGTGTAAACTGCTCGACTTGTTAACGCTTACAGAAAAAGCAATTGATAGGAGGAAGAGGCATTACATCGAGAAGTATCCCCTGAAGGCTATAAGTTACGGTACGTTTTTCCTTGGCTACTTAAGTTGCCTAAGACATTTTCTTTTAGTTGACATTTGTTATTGTACCTCGAAGTCTACAGTGGTCGTGTAACTTAATAAAATTATTTATTAAATGGGGGTAGGTTAAGAAAGATGTACGCCAGTACTCTAAAAAATATTTGGCATAGTTAAACTTTGACATGTGTGATTCATTATTTCCAGATGAACAAAGAGAAAAGAGACAAGAATTACTAGCCTTTAAAAATATCCGAACGGATGATACAGTGTAAGTGCCACTAAGTATTTGATGTTTAAAGTTGCTTTAATAAGCTAATCTTGATAAAGAATGGTCTCGTTTTCAGGAAGAAAATTGTCGATAAGTATCAGCACTTTGTGAACGCACCAGGTAGTACCTTAATTCTTTCATTGTCTACAACCTACCTGCGTACCTACTTCTGTTAAAGTGTATATTAGATATAATACATATAGAATTCCATGTAATTTTTTTACGTCGTGTACTAAATGTTATTGGTTGAACAAGCTCAACAAACTAAACCGAACGAAATTACGAGATGGCGCTAGTGGTAATATATGTAGAAGTAGACCCTTTGTATCGTCCCTTTTTCATAAATTTATTGTGCCGGTTTGAAATCGGGTCCCAGTAGTTAAGTCTAACTATATCATATTTAATTCTATTCCACTTCTGGCAGTTGGCAAAACACCTAAGTAACTGTATCTTTTACAGACAACGTAAAAGCTAAGACATCGCCGCGAAACAAGTATGGCTTTATTGATTTAGAACTTGAAGACGATTTGAGTGCTACAAGCACGGAGTATTTAAAGGGTACGACAGCAATTGTGTTGCTTTTCATGTAATAACGGTCGGTAATTAAGTAAGTTTTACAACGTATCACATTATTTAGATTACCAATGCATCGAGACGATGAAAACGCCATCCCCGCAGCCTAACCTATTGAAGCAATCGACTTTTGAACCAAAACAATTTGTCAGTGAAGTTGGGGGTAAATTAGAAAGAACTCAGGCGTGGGTAGACGAAGACCTTGAAGTAGTACCGTATCCGAACCACGACAACAGTTCCGGCGACACGGATCATAGTTTATCAAACGCCGCGAAATATAGATATAAAAAATTCTCCAAACGCCAGAAAATTACGAACGATATCAAGTCCGACGATCCTATAACAAGGTCATCCAAAAGCAGAATTATATACGACAGATTTAACAGACTCAAACAAGACGAGAAGAACAGAACCAAAACAAGTAATACTAAGATTAGCAAGAAACCGATACGGAGGAAGCAAAGTGCCAATAATTTATTTAAAAATTCTAGCAACAAACTTATATCCGTTGAATATGGGTATTACGGAGTCAAATATAAAAAGAAAAAGAGGCATGATCATGAGAGACCAACTGCCTCGAAGCCTGTTAGTAGTAATTTATCACCCTATCTAATATTCGAAATGCGAAAGGGAGTTTTTTGTTTATTAGGTTGTTCGTTCGTTTGTTTCGCATTTGTGTATTTTCTTCTAAGCCGATCTGATAAAATCTGGCATAGACGTCAGGGGTAAAGAAGTAAAGAAAAAAGGGGTAAAGAAGGATACCTTTAATCCTCAAATCCAAAATAATCCAGAAAATAAATACTTAAAATTACCTTAAAAATAAGGTAATCGTTTTTATGCCAATGCTTCCTGTTTCGACCAACTCGCGGACTAAGGCTAGTAATTTATATTTTGCTGTCTCTTATACATTACTTAAAACAATATTTTATTCTAGATTCCTGAAAATCTAATAAATCTTTGTCATCCTCATTTTTTGGAAGACAAGAAGATTGCTGATGATTACTACTCTTCATTACCAGATGCCAATAGTAAAGTACTTGAAGTCTTGGATAACCAACCGTCCTTTATATCTGCTACTGAAAACAGTTGTATGATAACAATTGTTATGGAAGGCTTAGAAGAAACCATAGCGCTACGTCGAACTATTGGCACAGACCCCGATCTATCTATAATTGAAAACGAGATAATTATCGGGAGTATAAGTGCTATAAAAGACGACGGCTTTTGCCAACCAGATGATGGTGTACCATCCGAGAACGTTCAGTCGCAGACAATTTTTTTGTATGGTATGTAATATCTTATTAATAAAATAAGATTAACTGTGCGATAAAAGTTCAAGCATTTTTTTTCCATTAGATATAAATGAACCTAGTACATCAAAGGGTATACGTCATATTAGTATGGACGTTCAATGTGGACCCGACTCGACAGTGCCGGCCTACTCGGTTCTCTCGGCTGCCACATCTCTAAGTAAAATGCCTAAAATGTTTTCAACCGGCATCAAAATTGGGGATTCTTGCACTGATTTAGGAGTAAAACAATTTGAATTTGGAACCTCTACCAACGATGACGATGATATATACAGAACAATTACACCAAGAACTAGGTCTGTTGGTATTCGTATTAAAGATTCCAATATTAATTTATCCCATAAAATGGATTGTTCCACAATCACACAACAAGCTGGAAATGAAATACCTATATTCATCACAAACACTCTTGTAAGTGGTCCTGAAACTAAATTGATAAAACCTTTTTCGAGTAATTTACAATTTGATGAGTCTTGCTCAGAATTATATGAAAGTGTGGACGATTCTCAGAAAAGCCCTGTACATTTTGAGAACACATCCAAGAACACTAGCGATGTTCTTATTGAGTGTTCTGAGATGAAGGATATGGGAGTAATAGATAAGATAACCGCGAAGAAATATGTGAGACCAAAGCTTTGTTGTGGTGGCGTTCACATACATAGCTATAGGGACAAGCAAGTGTCTGAAGATGTTGTTTATCAAGGAGAGTGGCAGCGACATAAGCCGAAATTGTGTGGCAGGAAAAAAGTGTTTAATTCTGTAGTGGTGAAAAAAGGAACTGAAGCCAGCAATAGAAAGTTGAAAGCGAGCTCTAAGGAAAGAATTCCGATTAAGAGTACGGAAAAAGCAGTAAAAGCACAATCAAAACAGCCTGAACAGTCACGTGCTTCCAAGATGGTTAAAAATAGCCAAGAGCCTTACAGTTTATTGACACAAAGTAGAATGAAAAATGTGTCGGCGACAGCTGCAAGAATCAGACTTAATAAAAATGTTACCAAGGTATTTAATTTGAAAGCATAATATAATAATATTTTTGCTGTGTCTCAGCATTGATAAGATTTATATTTCAGGTTGCCTCGAAAATAGCTATGGGGTAAGTGAAAAAGTTGCTCGGCCGTCGAATTGTAGCTATGTTCAATGTTAATAGCATTACATTTGTTGGTTTCAGTCCCATAACATCAAAAATTACAAAATCAAATTTTTCGGCAAAAAGAAATAGTACATCTGCGTCAGTTTGTCTAAAAAAGGACATTGACTGTCCACAGAAACCTCCAAAATATATCAGACAAAGTTATTTGCCGTCATATTTGAGGAAAAGATCCGCACCGCTAACAGAGGAAAAAAATCATTTAAACCAAAGTATAGGGTCTGTAAGTGTAAGAATAAACAAAGATAAACAACCAACACCACTGGTGAGATCGAAAACTGAAGAGCTTAAAAAGGATTTGTTGAAATTCCGAAATAATACACCTGATAATATCAGTTATGTCGTGTTTCATAACGAATTGGATAATAAAAAGAGCGGAACTGAAAATGAGGTGCCAGTCCCAAAAGATATAAGCAAGAAAAAACAAGGAGCAGCTAAACGATCGCAGAGTCCTCAATCCCAGAATAGCTCCACGTGCTCATCACCAAGTAGTATTGCTACTGTCAAGGCAGTCTCAACGCGACCAAAGATAACAACAAATAGAAGGCATTCGTCGTCATCAAATAAAAACAGCTTGACTAATAGTGAATCAGAAAATACTACTCCAAACAGAAACAAGAAATTCACGAAAAGGCAGAAAACTGCCAAGAAATTGGATGATAAAGATTGTGATGATAAAGAGAACATACCGCAATCTTCGTCTAAAATTACAGGAGCTAATAAGACATTTAGCAAAATGGGTGGTAAAGGTGTTTTTGTGGGAAGAAATAAAAATATTTTTATGGCACAGCTAGCTACCGATAGTTCACATATCCAGTCTTCTTTAACCAACTCAAAACATAAATCGCAATTACCTAATAAATCGAACATAAAGATTCCAGTGGTTGAAAGCGCACATGATAAAACACCTATGAGTCAATCAGATTCAAGAAAGGAATACCTTATTTCAGATACTTCTTTAGGCAACGCGAGCAATATGATGAAGTCAGCACATAGCTCAGAGTCGTCGAATATGGTTTTAGTTCTTGAGTCACATGATTCGAACTTGCCTGTTTCAGACACCCTAAACGACGATATTTCCATTGTGGAAATTAATGCCATAATAGAGAATAATGTTTTAACTCAGTGGATTAATAGTACTAATAACATTGTATCTGGCAGTCACACCAGTAATGTTGTTGATGCAATGAGGCAGTTGGTTGAAGAAACCTTAGAATTTATTGATGCGCTTGATTGTTATGAAACTATAGATTCAGAAACGGTTATATTAAGTCGGGATGTTAATAAGCCATCGAGCCTTGACGTTAGTCTATCTCCTTCGAGTTACAAGGCAAACGAAGACAATGATATGAACGCATTAGTGAGTGAGATAGAAGCCACTTTTAATCGTACTTTTGAATCACATTCTAGTGAACTACAAGCACGTTTTGCAAATTATGTAGACACTAGGTTAGCTGGAAACGATGAGGACCTTTCTTTCCAATCTGCAACATCTGAGTCGAAATTATCAGAATATTTTACATTCGAGAGTGAATTAGATAATCCTAAAGTTGATATAAAGGCAATCACCCCAGTCAGCGATTCTGTGCAGGATTTATACGAAAGGAAAGATCAGTGTCCACTTCCGGTAATGTGGTTTTGATACGAAATATTATGTACACCATACAAACGGCACTCATAAGGCGGTTTTTCGACAGAATCCTCATGGAGCTCTAGCAATACAAGCGTTTAGTGGATTTTCAATTAATGGCGAGCCCGTGTCTGGTGATCAGCCGAATCACGTAAATCTTATAGATTCGGAGACAGGAAGTCTTTCCGTGGAAGTCGCAAGACAAGCGGTTAGTTATAACGAGTATTGTTTTTCAAAGTCGTTTGAATTTCCTCATGATTTTTCCCTTTAGGTCGTGGTGAGATCTACATATCTCTATCTTAGTTCAGGCAAATTTATTTATACATACGACAACTTTGCATAAAACACGGGTAAATGGTATTAGATTTAGCGATATTAAAATTAATTGCTTGAATTTTGTAGACGTCAGAAGAGTTCTATATTTCGGGAAGATCGTCGGGAAGCTATGAATCATGCCTTTTAGACGAGGACGCTGTTGTCCCAAGCTGGCTGTTTCGTATTATTAGTCAGCAACAACAAGCTGTAAGTACTCAATCTTATCTTCATTCATCTAGGTACATATATATTGCATATTAATAAATAGTTACATGTAGTTCAAAAGTCCCGACTTTTTTTTAATTCGCTTATTCGCTATTTTGTACCTATTAAAAAAAGGTGATAAACGTCCAATTTATCCATGTCTTATGATCATTGTTTTATGTCAAGTAACGTAAAACAAGATCCCTGTTTAAAAAGGAAATCTAATATTAAGAAAGTAACTCAGTTTTCTGGTTTAAATCAGGTGCAAGAAGAAGTGGAATCCCCTGAACTGCTTGTTCCCTTGCCGATAGGTCCCATGCCCCTCCCAGAACCTATGTTTGATGTTAATGGGAACGTGTTGGAAACCGGTGCGGGGGTCGGCGCTGGCGCAGGAGACGGCAGGGGCATACATAGTGACCATTCACAGGATAGTTCCGGAAGAGGCACGTCATTAAGCTCCAGTGATATGTCCTCTGGTCCTCAGAGTGAGGTATAATACATTATTTTGTTAAGATGACTGGGTCATGTCGTCGGTGGTGCTCTGAAGGAAATTGTACATATCAACTTCTGATTTATATAATAAAATACGTATATACGTCTTGGTCCAAAATGTGTTTATAGTGTCCCCAATTATTTCCCCATTCTCTTAGGCCAAACCAAGTAAAAGTGATATATAATTAAGTGTTTAGGAATAATTAAGATTCGTGATTTTTCAGATTTCACTGTTATCATACGTGGTTTTGTGTCAATACGATAATCTAATCTAGTTTTCTTTATTTCAGGCCATTTTAATAGATCCGTCAGCGTTTACAGCTCAGTTTGAGCTTCTGCGTGAGTCCATCGGCAGTACTATAGGAGCGGTCAATAATAATGGTAGCAATGTTGAACACGCTGCAAATTCCCTCAGGGTAGAAGGTCGGTAAACTTATTCACTTGTAGAAATATCCGTGAGGCTTAAACGGAAGCCTTGAAAAGTAGAGATCACAATCAAGTCTCCTTTCCGTGTCAGTTTGCTAAAACCACGAGTTTTAAAACGTGCATACGTCGAAAATAAGTACAAACAAGACGTGTGTAAAATATTGAGGTACCGACTAAACAAATCTGGTGTGTTTAATAGGTATTAATTAAATATTTGGGACATGACGTTAAAAACTACGCTTCTTGTATTACAATTAAATTGAAAAAAGATCGGAGGAAACGTAGTTTATAATCGTATTCATTTTGCTTACGAAGGTGTCGGCATTGAATTCGAGGCAGTGAGTAGTAATCGCGAAGAATCCGCAAGGAGTAGACGCATTGCTCAAACAACTGCCAGCGACGCCGACGCTGATGTCAGCTCCCTAGACACGGACGTACCAGATTCTTCGGACAATTGAACCTCATATTGTTATGTTGGTGAGATAGTTTGGATTTCGAAAAGTGAATTCGAAATTATTGTTTTGTTACAAATTACAGTGACGCGTCACGTGGCAGGCTCGTTGACGCTCTATCGACATATAAATTGACGTTCACAATAAATTATTGTACTTCACGATATTTTATTCAACTTCAACGTCGCACTACGAATCTGCAGGTAGTTAAATGATTACAATGTATCGAGGAAATGTCTTTTTTGCATTTATTCATATTGTACAATCTTATAATATGATTCATTCTGCAAAATTTTACAGGCGAGCAAGAATTCATATATAAAACAGTAGCTCTTTCGTATTGTACATAACCATTTTTACCAGTATAGTGAAAACATGCGTATAGTTTTTTTTTTAGTTTTAGGATAATAAATTACTTAAATACTAATTTTAAGTTTGGTTCTTTATTAATACAATATCAATAGGATTGCACTATCCTGTAAAGTTATTGGAACGTACCAAAAAACATACTATGGTGCTCTCTCGACGCCGATGAACTTTCTATGCTAAATATACAATAATAATAATAATTTATGACGTTTAAATATAAAATATGATCGTCTCGAAGCGATTACACAAATACAAGGCAGGCATGTCTTATTGGGCTCAGACTATCTCATCTCACTTCACTTGTCCAATTACCTCTTACCATAAACGACGCGCACGCGAGCTTTGTTACAAACGCATTATTACGTAGTTCAACAAAATGAACTTGTACATGTCAATTAAAATTGATTGCCTCGTCTGCTACGTCCTGCACCCACAGCAAAGGAGTATGAAACAAAATGGATGTACGAGTCACTTATAAATTGAATGAAAATCAAACCCCCCTCAAAACGTACCAGGCCCATCATTGGGGTCCAAAGTTATCTTAGATCTCAGTTTTGGGCTTGCTTTTATTACCTATGCAAAGATTTCTGCACTGACAGTCGTGAGTCCGACGTCTCCAAGGAACCCCTTCCTATGGGTGCAGGAAGTGGGAAGTGAGCTAAGAGAGTTACTGAAATATTAATCAATTTACATAACATTTAACTATTTAATATTGTGTTATTATATTGCAGTTGTTTTTACATATTTTTTTTATTAACGTAAAATCTATCCCAATTATAATCTGATCTGAATATGAACAACACAAATCATTGAATCAATTGCCTCTCGGAATTATCGAAATGTCGCTTATTAGTAGTAGTTAGGTAACTATTACATCGAATGTTCTCATTATTATTTTAAGGCAGTGAAACACCCAACTTAAATTCAAGGACAGTTGGGGAGGAGATTACCTAGCTAACATTAACTAGTACCTAGACATTGTCACGTGCGACCCCTAATCAAAAGTCGCGTTATATCTTACAATATTTACATCTTAAACACGTATATTCAGTGAAACGTTCTCGTTACGAGGGATTCACAAACACTGAAGCAGGACGCACTCATATATCTATAGTCATCGAAACCACTCAGTCATCGAAAGTCCATCGGCCGCTTGTAACATCCTAACACCCCGTACACAAATCATACAACGTAATACCGACACTCCTATACAATAACAATTTAAATATTACATCATCAGTAGGTAAAACTTGTCAAATGATAAATACTACATTTAATAAATATAACGGTTGAGTATGAGGGCAACAAGATTTTTTTTAATCGTGTAACACGCATTTATTCGCACACTTTTGAAAACTGTTCTTTGGTTACGACTAGAATAGCGTTTAATATCAAACCTTAAATGATCAGTTTACGTACACAAGTTTCATTCAACGGATTAAGACTAGGAGCTTTATCATGACATGCTATTATGCATGAATATTTGAGGGATAGATGTATTTCAATAATTCTGTCCTTTTAATAGCACGTGATGGTACGGCTCCAGGCGTATTTAAAGTTATGGACTAGGTATATGCACGGATGATCTCCACAGCGTAGACATTTGCACTAATAACTATAAATAACAGAGGTAAAATATAAAAGCTATACAACCCACACCTGCCATTTGCGACAAACAACAACAATCAAAATATTATGATAGTAGTAATATCTGATTCGACTAAAAGTATCTACGTAGTACTAGGCCGCGTATCTGAGATACGATGCAATGTCGTTTTTACATTTTGCATTTATTATAGTTTTTCTGGTATTTAACGGTTGTTTTGTGTCCAAATGCAATTAACGTAATGTGTGAAAATAAATATATAATAATAATTTTTAGATTGTTTGAGATTTGACAGAACTGTCAATCCATAAATTGCCACAGTAATAGAATATACCCCGAGTCAGGGCAACAATGTAGAACAGGGGTTACCTGACTACGAAGTAAGAACTTATTCAAATGCATGATGTGAAAACAGTTTTATAAGATCAAAAATCTGTGTGGAAAGCGAATTCATTATCATTTTTCTTACAAAAGAACTTTGCTGGAGAACATGTACACTAATAATTATGAGTTCAAAGCTTCAATTCAAAGTTCAATATAATTCGGACAGAAATGAATGATAGACAATCGTGATAAGTATAAAAAAACTCATTGTAGAATGTATCTTATTGCACTGTAATAAATATCGAAATGATACGTTCTCAGATTCGCGGCACATCGTCTAAAGACAAATGAACAACTTCCCTATGCAATCACACAGTTCTAATAATTATATTCTCATTTTTCCTCATGTTATCACAGAAAATCATGTATTTACAATTTTGTCGTACTAGAGTGATGTACGTAACCTACATCAAGTCTGAAGACTGGTGTTTAATGACCCCAGAACACAACTACTGTATTTTTTGCTGTTGATAAGATATTTTTGCGCATGAGATTTATGTTACATTTGGTAAAAATGTCCTTTGTATTCAAATCTACGTGAATTGTTCAGATATCTTGACTATATGAATTTGACCTGGTCAATTTTACAAACCTGACGAAAATGCCTTAAATCCGAATTATTTACTTATATTTCGTTTCATTTAGTAGTTGTGTCATAGGTAAAAGCAATCGGTGATTGGTTAACAATGACATTGCATGGGAGACTAGGACATAACGGAACTCCGAGGTGCAGTCGCCAACGGAATATTTTATGCTATTATTATATTTCTAACACATGCGTTTGTGTACTAATGAAATTAACCGAACCTTTGGATAATTCTGAAGTAGAATGCACCTCTATAACGATAGTATTTTGCGCCTGGGAATGGTGCACTAATTTAATTAAACTTATATAAGAGGTAAAATAAGTATGCTCAGAGAGGTAAAATTATATCAATTTAGTGGTAAATATAAAAATGATTTCATACTCGGGACTTTATATAAGTATAGAGTTATTTAGAAAAAGCAAGTCGATTTTTGGCATAAAAGAATAATACCAGTAACAAATAAAATGTATTTCAAGCTAGCCGTGTGGTGATACAACGATAACGCGAGGCACTTCTATGTAGGTATGATTTACTGCTTTAGTCAAGAAACTTACAAGTCAAATATTCACAATAAGTAGCTAAATAAAAAACTATAAAGAAAATTATATAAAATAAATAAATAGGTTTACAATTTAGAAAGCTAATGTGCCTTAGAAGAGGTCTATCTAGGTCATAAAAAGTATAATACCTGTAATCTCTTGTGTGCTAACCACTCCCAGGCCACAAAATCTCTTAAAACAATAGTCAGTAACAATTAGGATAATCATTTAATGCAGAAAGATATTTTCATAGTTTACATACAATTCTTCATTATTTAGTTAATCGTATTTAAATTTAAATAACGTAGGTATAAAGCACTTGGGGGAAGGACAGCAAATTCAATAAAAAATGTTTAATTTTTTATTTAGTATATATTAAACTAAGTAAAAATTATTTGCTATGTAAATATTTTATACAATACTAGTATTAATTTGTCTGACGATGAATTGCTAGTGTTCTCCCAACGTCTAAAGAAGTGGAATATGAAACGGTGCGGGGGGGACCCGCCGGCCGCCCGCGGGCCCGCCCAGCTCTCTAACAAGGCGCAGTAACGTACACTTTTATGTAGTGCAAATTTTATATAGAAAGTTTACTTTTACAATACAGACTAATAATTTCATTTTATGTAAAAATCGTAGCGCAAACGAGTCGTCTGGCACCGTTTCATATTTCGATCACCTTAACCGTAATATAAATCAAAGAGTAAAATTTTAGCGAATAAAAAATTAAATTTTCCAAAACTTTGTAAATACTAGAACTTGGACGCGCGCCACGCAGACGGCCGGCGGCGGCGACCGGGCCGCGCGGGGCATCCTTAATCCTGAGCAACGAGAGTTGTCTATGTACACACGATCGCCGGGTATAAAACGAGATTGTTCGGGCGCGGACGCGGGCGAGGCGCGTCAGAAAGAGTGCGGCGGCGGGCTGTCCCGCTGCGGGACCCGCCGCTAGCACCAGTCATCGTCGTCAGAGTCGGAGTGGCGCGCGCGCGGCTTGTACCCATTGGGTAGTCGACTCGCGCCCGGCGCTGGCGACGGTAGCGCACGCGCACCCCCGCCGCGCCCCATCGCCAGCGCCGCCTCGTATGATAGCGGTGCCTCGTACGACCGCGCGCTCACTTCTGCCTCGTAGCCTCTGCCGCGCCTGCCAACATACACTCTTACACCTTGCACTCTGAATGCATTACAGATTGGTGCAGTCACATCATCATAATAATTCCCTATATAGTGGAATCTGCGTTTTATTAATGCGGAAATGGGGAACGCATCTTCTTTGTAATAAACAAAATTTTAAAAGATTCAATGTACTACGAACCTTTCTCTAGATCTATAGTCTCGGTGTATCAGTCTTTCAACTTCCCGGCCGTACTCATACTCGTCGTGGAGAGGCTCGACCGCTTCTCGGACCGTGTGCCTCAGCGACAACTGAAAGCGGCCAAGTGTATGTCAATCAAATCAAATCAAATCAAATCATCTTTATTTTGTGAACATAGGCATTACAAGTAGGTATTAAAAAAAAAACACAACGTGGTCACTATGTCCCGCCTGTAGGGTAGGCATACAAAATATTTTAAAAGTTCTTACATCGAGAGGAGGCACAAATCAATTATATCATTACAATCATATTAAAATAAGAAATAATTAAAATTTGTCACATAAATACTCATTAATGGAATAATATGTCCTATCAATTAATAAGTCAAAAAGTTTACGTTTGAAATTATTTATCTCGCGGCATTCTCTTATTTGTTTGGGTAATTTGTTATATAGTCTTGGTGCCATTGCGAACACACTCTTGTTTAAAAATTGAGTTTTGGAAGGGGGTAGGTGGAGTTTATCACAGCGGCGTTGACTTTCGACTAATTTAAATTGATTCATGTTAGTTTTTACAAAAACTAAAACCTCATACATATATATCGAAGGAAATGTCAATATCTTTAAATTTTTAAAATAAGGTTTACATGCTTCGGTCCGTTTTAGTCTGCATATTGCTCGCAGACACTTTTTTTGAGCTACAAAAACATTAACATTATTAGTTGCGTTTCCCCAAAATATAACGCAATATCTTAAAGTAGCTGCTGCATATCCATAATAAGCAGTTAAAAGTGCAGACTGGTTGGCAATTTTTCTTAAAATATGCAAGGCATATGAACACTTATTAATCTTTTTACATATATAGTCCGTGTGAGTTCGCCATGACATATCATTGTCTATATAGACGCCGAGAAATTTTGTGACCGTAGTTTCTTGAATATTATAGCCCTTAAAATTAACACTTAATTTTTGTGAAGTTCTTTGTCTTATTGCAAAATTCATTATATTAGTTTTATTAAGATTAATTTCAAGGTTGTTGTTTTCTAGCCATTCAATAATTGATTTAAGGTCATTATTGATGCCCGTTTCAATTTCTTTGTAATTGCCATTACTAAAAATAACTCTACTATCATCACATCAATAGAAGTCCAATGCAGTTGGTTAGTTAGAGGATGGGTACTTACGTGCGAGGGACTGTGGCTTATTCTGTTGATGGGTGGTTGGTGCTTGACATGCAGTGTGGACGGCTTGTTAGGCGTGAGGGGCAGCCGGCGGCCGCGGCCACGCTGCTGGCCCTCTCGCTCCCACGACCGGTCGCGCCACTCCCGCCACTCGCGGTCTCGCTCTCGGTCTCGGTCTCGGTCTCGGTCTCTGTCACCACCTATCGGGGCCCAAACTGCTCTTTGAATAATTTTGTTGTTCTGTTAGCCTATTGAAAATGTAATCTTATAAATAAAATCAACTTCAACAAACATCGACGTCTAGAAATAAATGTTATCCGGTAATATAATAATTTATCCAATGAAATCAATGAAAATAACAGGGATTGTAAGTAAAACACAGGTAGGATTGATGATAAACAGATGTGCAAACAATTTTCTTATGGATAACATCACGCTCCCGGTCTGCGTTCGCGCCGCTTTCACCCGTCTACATACATGCAAAGCCGAAATTGCATCAATATTGTGTAATGCTTATGTATGTATGGATCACCAGCAAAGGGTCTTGTCACTTCCATTTGAATTCCTGGCATTTTGGCTAAAATTAGACCCTCTGCTTTACAAAATATGGGGTTTAATAATAGGCTTATCAGATCTGGTGGTGATTATTATTCGAGAAAAATTTATTATAGGTACTTATGTTTATATACTTATTTGATTTCCAAGCACAAGTACATATTTTCTTATAATCTGTGAGATAAAAAGTAATAGCACACGATGTCATTCACAACATAAATATTAGTTTAGCTTCTTTGTGCTTTCTATTGAGCCTGGATTACAGGTGACCACAGTTCATATGTATATGGGGTGGTGCGTCCTTTGTGTGTGGCGAGCGACCTCACCGTAGGTGTGGTGTGGCGGGCTTGGCGACCGCGAGGGCTGGCTCAGGCTGGTAGTGGGATGCGGCGCCCTCCACTCCTTCCCTGCTGTCAGGAATACCTTCATGTATCTTCCAGCACGCTTTACCCTAAGCCCGTTGGACTCTTATCCCCTTACTCACAAAGGTGACTCAAAAAGTTTTGGGTGTCTGTTTAACGTGATTTTAAATGTATAGGCTTGGACGTGGACTAGGGATGGGTCTCAATTTGGAGTTGATAGTGTGTCCAAGGTATTGACAAACTGTAGGTAATACCTAAGAATTTTGTACATATGTCTAGTTGTTTAATTATAATTCAGTTTTGGTTACTACAGCCTCAATCTACTGCAGATAGTATAGAACCAAATTACAAATTATTAAGCTCTTGCATGCTGCATGATAGTGAGATTGAAGTGCATGCGGTCTGGCACCTCGTTTTGTGGAGCTCATGAGAAAGCAGTTTTAAAGTATGTGCAATAGAGCGGAACCAGTTTCGGGCACTGAATTCAGCATGCAGCAAGCAATTGAAAATTGTTTCTTGAAAATTAATATCTTCAATGTGTATGTAACATATTTGCCAATTCGGATATCACATGTCCTTTATCGGAGTGGCTCGTATTCATAGTAATCAACATAATTATAATGCGCTTACATCTAAAAAATGTTGCCTGATGTTAATTATAATAGCAACACTTGCTAACAATTATGAGCATAATGAATGAGCAGTTTAAAAGTAATAGCTAACCAGCTACATAATCGATTAACAAGACTAGCTTCATGAAGGTTTTAAATGTATTACTAAAATTAACAATCTATGACCTATTTTATGAAATATTTGTAGCACAACTGTTTCGCTCATTGTATATTATAACTACATCTACGAAACATGAGTATCTACGACTACTTTTAAGCTAGACTTCCCATCTTCTCACAAAACTTTCAGAGTACCTTTATGAGAAGAAAAATGTTTGCAAAACTGTTTTGGAATCGAGTACTTGAAGCTAAATAAAATTTACGGTTAATGTTAGGGTAAAAATAAATTATTACTACGGGAAAAAATATATAATGATATATATATATATATATTGTAGGCATATAGCTCATAGTAAGGCTAGACATTGTCATTGTGATAATTATATTCTTGGTGTAATACAGTCTTAAATATTATTTTGCAATTAGCGTCAAGCCATGAATATTTATATTAAATCTGCCGATACACTACTACAGTGTTAGTGAAACTCGTACTAAAACCATCTATAAAATAAAACTTATGTAGGTTTTTAGAGCTACATTTTACTGAGTACCTAGTTGGATTTGCCAGCAGGTTATCAGCAGATTGAGATACGTATTATTAACTCAATTTCAGCTCTCCTCGGAATAATTCCGTTAGACTAAATTGATGATATTTAAAATTATGGAAAAATACCTACCATGTGGGTGATAATGGTGTGGCGCTCTGTGAGTTCGGCCGTGTCTTTGATGTTCGTGTTTGACTATCTCGACGACATTGCTGACGGTGTCGGAGAAGCCAATGTCGTGATGGTAGCCTCCGTAGTGACCTCTTCGTCTTGGACTAGGCGTTCGTCTGTAATATTTGGCATTTCAATTAAAAAGTGAAATATTTAATAAATAAATTGATCATGCGTGTTACCATCCATGCGACTTAAAAGATAGTTAAGCTAAGAACAGGATCAGGATCTGATTAACCTCGTTAGAAGGCAAATGAAACTGGTTAGTAGAAACAGTTTACCACGTACATCGTGAACATACCATTTCTGACTACGATAACTTTGAGATCAATCTCTTCTTCGATGTCACTATAAAACAAAAGAGTAAGAAAAAAACGAAATATTAAAAAATAATTAACATGAATTTGTTGGGGAAAGTTATTTGAATTATCCACACCTTAAACTAGATGATCTTCCGTGATGACCATTCTGGTACGCGTGAGGTGCTTGAAGTCTACCTTCGTCGAGTGACTCCATAGAGGCGTGATGTGATCCTTGTAGTTCCAATACCTACAATCAATTTATCGTTAGATTCCATTCAAATTTAATAAATTTCCTTTTTGTACCAGAATCTAAGGATTTGAACTATATAGACCTTACTGTCCCATACTTACAAAATTATAGTAATTTAAATCATGCACACGAGGTGTACAAAATTTGTAATCCATGCGGCAAAACGTGCTTGTGCTATTGTAACGTAGGTACTTACCGGAAATCTATTATATATTGCCATTGTATCATGCTAAGGTTTACTTATCGCATGCAAATATTATATATACATACATTAGAATTATTATGTTGTGGTGTCATGTTAGATATTATGACTGTAATGTATATATTATGTTAAATGTATTGTTTGGTATTCTGCTACGTCTAGTATTGAAAAAAAACTATAGAATAAATATAATTGTCATTCCCTTTCCTATTATCTTAAGATAATTGAAATGAACAATATAATCGAAGTAAAACAATTCTAAAACTTAATAACTTTACCTAAACATCAACAACCATCTGTAAACTTGAAAACGTTTACGATTAATACAGTACAGTAAAGTACACCACAATAATTTAAACAATAACTATGTTGAGCCTAAGGCTCATAAATATTCTTTACCACAAGTTATTTAAATTCTTTAGTACTATTATACATACAACAAACATTTCACGGACTCCTATAAACTTTCTCAACATCCAAATAATAGTCGAAATTAAATATAAATTACAACATTGACTATCATTGACTAAATGTGAATGCATTGATTAAAAGGGCATTAATATTTAGCCGTGGGAGTATTCCAATATTGACATCACAATGAATGATTCATTAATAATATGTTAGCTATTAATGAGACAGTTTCTGGTATGATGGTGAGAACAGCGATTGCACTGGACATTAACTATGTAGGTATTACGACTCGTTTGAATGGATTTACAGCGTAATAGGTGGGCTATATTCAGCCTATCGTAAAAGGTATTCACCTTTTTATTGTTCCTGCAACAAAAAAAACAATATATTAAATAAATTATAAAAATCCTTTAACGGTATATGTCAAAAGTTTTGGTATATTTAATGTCATATCAATACTATATGTCTATGTAAAAATGCGTTTTCGTAATCCTGATGATTCGTCATTATATTTATCAACCCCTTTCGTGGACAAATTTTTATACAGTTAACTTAATACGAAATGATGTGGTAGAAAAACTGGTATAAACATTATTTGTGCTATTTGTTCTTTATGAGTTATACTACGAGATTGTATATAGGTACTCACTTGAGAGATTTTCTGGTGCTGCGTCGTGCAAGGCTGGCTAGTAAGTGCGACTCGTCTCCATGTCCGTCTGTGACCGGTCCGTCGTGGCTGAGCGATCCGGCACGGGATCCTGGCCCGAGCCCCGCCGCCACGTCGAGCAGGCAGTTATAGATAGACGCCTTCTGCACCATATCCCGCGTCAACCAATCCCCACGCACCCTTGCTCATGCCAATGTCACACAACTTCCCAAAGGACCCACGCTAAGGGCTAAAGCCTACATGAGTTTGCACAAACATCCCATACATCATGTTCATGCTGGAGTTCTTTCAAATTGTATAACACCGCGTGAAATATGTCGTGTGTACAAATGACAGAATCCCAACGTTTATACACGAAGGTAACTAAGTGTGGTTATGTCTGTGGATGTAATGAGGCTAAAAGTATCTGAGAAATTCATTGCTGAACACCTCTATTGTCATGATTGAGTCAATGTTTATGTTTATGTAGGTATACGGTAGGTAGGTACTGTAATTGTAAGTAGGTATTTGCGCTGTAAATTACAAAGCATTAAATTTAAATAGGTGCTATATTTAGAAAATCATGTGCAGTAGGACTGAAGCCAGAGGCATACAATTATTTCGATCACAAGAGCTTGAAATTGTAGACTTGTTCTGTCTCCAGCATGCGCAGACTTGAGAATCATGATTTTTATTCAAACTTAAGCTATGGTACATAAAAAGTGGGAGGCAAATAAGGGCGTAGCAGTAAAGCATGTTCACCTGACTTTAATTATGTCACCTGGTTCCTAAAATGGTGATTAGATATTGAGCCATAATGTAATTTGAAATTGTTATAAAATTAATAATTAATCACAAACGTAAAGCCAAAGTGGAAATAATACTAGATGTTATTCGATAAATTTAAGACCATGCAAATATAGAAAAGGATTCATAATAACACAATGAATATAAGGACAAAATATTTCAAGACAAAATAGCGAGCGAAAAACGGGTTAATTGAAAGATACCACGAAAGGAAACGTGTCTACAAAGGTTTACTAGTTACTACGAGACAATTCACCAATCACAAGTTGACAAACACATACATGTCTACAAATGTATTTTGCAACTATAGGACAGGTCACTATGACGTGGTTTACGAAGCCCTGACGCTCACTCGACAGACAAACAAGTGCACACGCACAAATTTGCCAAACTATCAGCAGATTCAAGTGCGCCACTATTGTCTAAAACTAATATTGAAATTCTCTTTAAAATACTAAACTACTTTAAAGTGATCAATTTAACATAATTTATATAATTGATCATCTTGATTTAAGTAAATTGTTTCAATATTATACTTTTAAATTCATCATTTTTATTTAAACACGATGCGAGAAGAAAATTAATGATTAACCAAAAATCTATAACAGTGCAAGAAAAGAAGTCAAAAGTTCGTTCCGTAAAATATTTTAATACTACCGGCTGAATGGCCGTAGGGCTATTCTCGTTGAATGCCTGAAAATTAAACCACCAATGTAGTCGACTCGTCCGAGTCGATTTCATCTAGAGTGACTCTGTATTGCTGTTCCTTCGCTTTCTTTATGCAAATACTAGAGAGCCAATTTCAGATTTTGGAAGACGTTCAAACTATCCAATCAGAAATTGAAATGATGCACATTGATCACGTATTTATATATATACAACAATACATCCACAGGTAGACAGCACAATTCTATTTAGCTAACTATGTTTTATCAATAATAATCTAATGTGGGGAATAAGGGGCCATCAACATACAACTACAAGTAAACATGTTGTACCCTATCCAAACACTGTTTACATTTGGCTCAAAATAAGAGGAAGAATTACCTACTCATAAAATATGACAAGAGTTACTCTGGCTTCAAATTAGTCTGCCCTTCCTACAGTATGATAAAATGTATTTATTAGTAGAGTTATTTTATATATCTCTTCGAGTAAGTATAACTATTACGAAACATCAACTGTGCATTTTACATTGTTTGTGCATGATGTGACTTACCGAGACGCCCTGCGGCTTTGTCCGACCAAACCTCGTCGATCTCCAACTCTCTAGGATCAAAAGGCCTGCGTAAATTTTCCCGACAGTCAGTTTTCCTGCGTTAAGTACATCGGTTCGAGGCACCAGCAAGTCGAGCATTTTCTTGGCCTGTAGGGGCCATATGTGAGTTATCGTTTCCCTTAGTTCCTCATCTGCTTGGTCCATTTCTTCCGCTGGATGAAAAATACAAGACAATACGATAATCAGTATTTGTTTCATTTGTGGTTCAATTATTAATGTAAGCAACGAATTTCTGACAAGACTTTTATTTAGTTAAGTTTAATGAATATTATATAATTTATTATGATTTCTGATGAAATCTGATGATGACTCCTTATTTTGGGGTTCCTTTTTGCGTCCTAATACAATTTATAAGTATGGATATTTTATAAGTGTATTGGTTTATCTGGCAGTTGAACCTTTACACTGGAAAATACATAGGGTTATAGACAACCATTAGGTAGACAACATAAAGAACTTACGAGATCGCATCTTGATGTTTAGGTTTTCCCGTATTAAGGCAAATAGTGTTGTTGTAAAATTTACTTTTCCTTCGTCGTCTAACGGCATATTCATTCTAATAAGCTTCTTATATGCTAGTCTATTTGGACATTTATTGCCAAACCCCAGCGGGGGGTCCATATTTTTCAACATATCATACATTTCTGTGTAATGAATCTTTCCCCTGAAACAAGGTTAGGTGCGTAATTAGTTAGCAATGTTTTGTTCAAAAATTGTACTAAGGGAGCGTGTTTTAAATACTCACGTGGCGTTTGGATCATACTCTGCCCATATCCTAACAAATTCATCAAGATGATGCGCGCCGAGGATGGACGAGTCCCTCGTGAGATAATCAAAATTATCCATTATAACAGCAACGAATAAATTCAACATCTGGAAATTAATTATGACACCGATAGTTTGAAGACAGAAACTTGATGTAAATTTTTACACAATTATGTGACACGAATATATATTACGGGGAGCTTCTCGATAGGAAAAGACTAGCTTTACAAAAACATGTGCCAAATATTGATCCTTCTGAAGTTGATGGTTTTGGTACTACCACTTTTCTAGAGAATTTGACCTTATTTGTATGGAAACTCCTTATATTATAGCCCGTAAGTACAATGTGAAATGTTTGTTAGATGATGGTACTCACAAGGAAGGAACAAAAGAAGATGAAGGACACGAAGTAAGCGTATGCGAGAGTACTTCCACAGGGCTCACTGGGAGGTTTCCCGGCTTCTTTCTCGCATTTCGCTGGCTTGAGGCATGCCAACATTATGCTGGGCCATGATTCACCCGTCGCGCATCTAAACATAAAGTGACTCACAGCTACTTGGTTCGGACTACGTTACACTCAACAACATAATGAGACAGACTGTTCAAATCGATATGTGATACTGAAGCCTTAGAATTGCTTCTCAGACGTATACATGCATCCTCTCGATGTTTTTCTTCATCGTAAAGCTTGTGGTGTGACTAACCACTGTGCTTAAGTTCAGAAAAACAGTTAAGTTCATGGGCTCAGTCGGGATTCGAACTTGCGATCTTTGTGTCGCAGGCAACTACTCTAACCACTCGGCCACCATAGCACAATATATAATAGATTAACCATTAATGTAAATTTATGGGTTCCTTTCATTGTTTTGTATTGTGAGTATCTTATTCTGTATACCTAAATTGTCTCATTATGTTGGGTACAAAGTGTAAGATATAAGAATATGATAGATATAAAATAAATATACAGATAAAATAGAACACTGATCAGTCCAATATTTGACATTCTTAATTTAAAACTAATTCATAGCACGGTGTAACTATGTGCTCGTGAATCTCGTGATTACATTTATATGCTAACTCACAATATCGGCTTCCTCGAAAGCAAATATTCATTTAGGTATATCTAAGATCCATTAGCAGCATTTTGTGTCATTATTTAAACAGTTATCATTGCAAGGCAGTGTAATTGCGAACATTACTAAATATTACTTACCTGAATAATAGCATGAGTGCTTGGATGAAGCTTCCAAAATTGTTGTGTCGGTTCATATCTGAATCGGGTGCTAACTCTATATTGCCAAACACCTGTGTCAAGCAGATATAACATACATCATCAGCATTGTGTGCAAGTACGTGATACCTGAACATCCTATGCATAACCCCAGTGACCTTAGGAACTATTTAGCGTTCTGCATCAGCAAAGAAATACTCGTATTATCAAAGCAAAGTATCAAAGCAAAATAATTGATATTTTTAGGATATCTCGAGGGATTTGCCAAATCTAAACGTCATTATCGCTACAGTGATATTGAGCTCGTAAGCTCGTAGTCGGGTAAGATTAATTTTGATAACAAAAGCCCATGTGCCATGCTTTCTGTGGTTAACCGCCTGATCCTCAATTTCTAGTGGCTATAACAGCATAACGTGTGTCTAATTGTATGAACATCTGCGATGAGATAAGCTCTCACCGAAATAGCAGTAAGAGAGCTCCCACGAAAGATCGGAAGTTGTTATGTCTGTTGATGGCACTGGCTGGATCGTATTGCATATTTCCAAAAACCTGCCGTGGGAAATATGTCAGTCCCAATGTTTTTAACGAATTTTTAATTGCTTAATAGATTACGGTAAAGATATATACCTACATGTAAGCTGGAAATGTCATTATATTTTTTTATACAATTTGCAACATACATAAGTTGTAACTAAGCAAACCAAGGATTTTGTACAACTATAATTATATGGTTTAGGTATTCTATGACCAAGTATAATGAACGAACTAACAAATAATATCAACAACGAAATAATAATATTCGAGAATAATCATTATTATATGCTTGTATGTAAATGTAGATTCCAAGTACAAAACTAAAATGAATTTCAAATTCAAATCCCCAAGTCAATACGGATTATTTCAAAAACAATTGTGATATTTTGTATAATGCCGACACAGACCTGCATCCCGATGATGGCATAGATGAAGAATAGCATCGCGATGAGAAGGCACACGTAGGGTAAGGCTTTGAAACTCTGCACAAACGTCCAGAGTAGTATCCGAATGGTGTAGCCCTGTCGGAGCAGCTTGATCAGTCGCGCGGCTCTGAACAGGCGTAGGAAACCAACGTTGAATGTGTTCTCCTGAAATGTATAGTTTTATATTTGAATTAACTGTTTAGAGGGTTTGATTAAACGTGCAACTATTACGTCAAGATGGAAACTTTTAAATAATTTCAGACATTTAACAGTCGAGAATTTAAAATGACATTTATCACAAGCCTATAATATAGAAAATGTATTCCACCTAAGATGGTACCTATGTATTAGAAAATAAGTAAGTAAATTAATATATAAGAGTATAATTAGTAATTAAATCATGAAAGCCAATCGTTCAAGATCTTTCATCTAACATTCGTACCTACTTATTTATAAAACTAATATTTGTACAGACTAGTAAATATTCACTAAATTAAACCGAACTAAATATTCCAATGGAACTAAGAATAGAAAATCAATAATTTTTTTATCTTCACAGAGCTACTTCATCTAGGACATAATATGACACCATAATACTTAAAATATTTGAAATAAATGAAATTCTAGCATTGTTAACGAGAGACCCTCTAAATTATTAGTACAACTAGCGCCACTCAGCAGCATTTTAGTATATAAATTATTCCTAGCGA
The DNA here is from genome assembly GCA_945859725.1 of Drepana falcataria. Lineage (NCBI taxonomy): Eukaryota > Metazoa > Arthropoda > Insecta > Lepidoptera > Drepanidae > Drepana > Drepana falcataria. The sequence continues at coordinate 10,218,610 of OX243927.1, read as the reverse complement.
TATTATTACTACAAAATGTCTACCTTTAGCTCTAAACTGTTCTATAGCTACGGTAATTAAACATTTTCTTATAGAAACACTCTCTAGTAACAGCCAAAATCGGTCACAAAACTAAGGTTCCTAGCAATCAAGTATTGAGTGTATTACCTGCTGACAGGATATGTCAGCACAATTTTCGGTGAGGTTGTTCTGGAATCAGGATATTCCTTTATGCATTTATCGGCACAATATATTAAATATGAACTTGTTATAACCATAGTTTAAATATTATTTACTAGAATGATAATACGGAAGTAAGCAATGTATACGTGATTGACAAATATCTGATTGTACATTTAAGTTTCTAATGTAATTTTCACGTAAGCGATTCACATGTGCGACCTATTACCCTTTTGCGAAAGCTGAAGATGAATTATTCGCGGTTTTTTGCATAAATGTAAAAATCACACTTCATTCATTTTTAATTCGTGCTATGTCCTGCTCTAGTCAACACATTATGGTTTTAAAAATTAGTATAAACGTATATTCTATGGTTATAACAATGTGTAATTTATTAGATATAGTAACGATGTAGATAGCATCGTTGAGATCACAATTTAATTCTAACCTTTGCGGGCTGAAAAACTTATACAAAATATCCAATAATTTTTGTAAAATCTTTACCCTCCCCTCACATTATCAATATATGTATAGGGAATTTAATACAAACTGCCAACTCTACCGTCACCTTTACCACCGACTGTTACTTCAGTATTCCTCTGACTAATTGTTCACAACTAGTTGGTGGAGAAAATACAATAGATAAAAGGGAGTTGAACAGCAGAAGTGTAAAATCTCCAAAATACGCCTTTTTTTTGGATGGTTATCCAAAATATGCTTTCATCGAACCTGATAACGACATAACGGACCTACAACTTGTCACTCACTCAACACATCCGACCGATATTCCGTTCTCGTTGGCTAGGCCCAACGCGAACCAGCCGAAATTTATCCTCCCGTCCCTTGGAACCCCGTACTGAGTTACATTAAACGAGCCCTAAAATTATTTAAATATCAGAAGCAATGGAACAAAAGTATGCGCGGTGTAAAAACACGTACGTATTGACAGTAGGGTTGGCAATGTTGGCGATACCCATACGTATCTAGTCTGAAACTTTTTGAAAACATCTTATGCGTTCTTGGATAAAAGTCAAATTAAAAAAGAACTTAAATTAGATCTTGATTATAATACAGTTTCAATTAATGAGGATACTTACGCCAAACTCCATAATGAGAGCGTCAATAATACTTCCAATGACCGTAATGAAATCAAAAGTATTCCACGGATCTTTGAAAAAGTTCTGTAAACATAATTAATACGTTTATAACGGAACTATATTACAATAAGATGTGAAACTATGCATTTATATTTTTCTCAGATTAATCATACAAATGTACACTTTCTATTTTATTTCTGTTAACATCAAGGATGTGGGCTAGGATGAGGTTTAGGAAACTTTCTGAAATGGATGTTTGGACAACCATAACCATTACGCAAAATAATAGTTTGTTCCTTTTTTTCACAAGGATTAAATTAATATTTTGAAGAAACTTGATACTTTCCTCATATACTCGTCGGCATTACTCCTATGGAAGTACGTAAATCTATGCTATTACAACTGTAAACTATTTTTTGCATAATGGTTTCTTTATAAATCTTATAAATACATTATCTGCTTGCAAATCTAATAAAATCAATGCCATTTAAACTATAAGAAATCTTAAATTCACTCACTTAATATTAAAATAAGCGTAAGTATTATTTTCTAAAAATGATTATCTAATTCAATATATTCAAGTCCATATTGAATATTAACAGCTAATCTAAGAAATATTTATAAATTATGCGAGTGCATACGTATTGTATTCACGTTTAAATATGACCATAAAATATTTTATCCCACATACACAAATACATGTACACTCTTTTTTTGATAATTATCGAAATCAAACTGGCATAAAATTAATACACTGTGTTTGTTAGGATAATCTTAAGAGCTTTTCGTAGCTAATGTTATAAAATACATATGATCAAATTCTTACCGTACATCCGAAGGCAATCAACTTCAGAACGGTCTCGAGAAGGAAGAAGGTCGTAAAGACGAGGTTCATGAGTGTTAACGTGTCCATGAGTAGGGGTGGAGCCTCGTGAAACTACCAAACCAATACCAATATTGTTTAGCCTTATAATATTAATATCCAGCCAAATTCACATAAAAGCCAAATGCAAGATTGCTGTCTTTTATAAATCATTGATGCCACAATGGGCTCAAATCACAACGCGGGTAATTCTAGCATTTAACTTTGAATAATGAGAAAATTAAGAACAATTTTCCTTTCCTTAATAGAAATAAAATTATGAATGAAAATACTGTTTTATCTTGTCACAAGTGGGTGTAATATGTGTAGGTAGGTGTGTTATGTCAGTGGTCATCTTCATCAAGATGATAGCAAATTGTGTGGCGATGTAGTTTTTTGTTTGTGAGACGAGTGCACGTGCTGGCATGCTTACCCAAACATACATGCTAAGGCGAGTTGAACACAGAGTATTTACACGCTTTCATTGACATTATACTGACCTTGGTGACCGGTGTACTTAGGTTGTTTGGGCTGCGTTATTCTGAAAACTCACTGTCGATATAAGATATCATAACAGTGATAGACAATTAGTGAATCAATGCGTGTATTCACATACAAGTGCTTCATGCAGCAGGATGAAACAAAACACAAATTAAAGCCATGCTCAACAATTATATGCAAATAAATATTCATCTCCTTCTAATGTCTCAAACGACAAACTAGGTCTGGTTACGTGGAAGGAATGACGTTTACTCGGCTAGGAATATTCCCAATGCAGTCATGTAATAGACAAAAGAACAAAATTAATAACAGAAAGAGTACATTTGTACCTATTGTCATTAGGAGAATATTATATACCTATCTATATGTCGTTTCGAGCTATGTGTATGTGTACTTACTTTGACACCGTAAGCGATGATTTTCAACACCGTTTCCACAGAAAACATTCCGGTAAACCCCATATTCGAATACTTGAGGACATCCGCGTAGAGGTCATTTTGATTATAGAACTGCCATTTTGTGATGATGTGCCGGGCGTATGGATAAACATGTTGGCAAGGCCCATGGCAATGAAAATACATGTAGATATTACCACAAACATAACATTATTGTAATATTTAGGAATTGTGTCGTAAGTTACATTTAATTTGTCAAAAGATTAGTCATGGGTATTATTAGAGGATGACAGAGTAAAGGATCTTGGTAACCTGACGTGGCAAGGATATGTGTTAACGTAAGAATGGGTACAAATAATACACAGGGTTACAGTGAAATGAAAGCTCTATATCTGAAATGGGAGAGAGATGTTCGCGATATAAATTAAATCAAACTAAAAAGGGTTGGCTCCGATGTTTCTGATTAACTTATTCCGAATAAAATTTATAAAGGTTAATTTTGAAGAAATTTTGTTCATATGATGAAAAGCCAAATTTTGATATCCAGTTTGATGAATGCAGCCCATAGCCACGTACATTAACACGCCTGGCAGTAGGCCATTCCACCAAGCATGCGGTTTTCACAAAACAATGAGTTAGTTCTTAAATAAAATCATGCAACACGAACAACATTGATGGCCCATGCCACGGTTTGAGTCCAGGAGATCTTGTGCATCCACAAGCACGAATAATCGGTTAAAATGTAGTGTAATTTGTGCCACAAAATAATGTGCGTAAAAGGACAGGTATACCGTGCATAAAACACATAGATACACATATAATGAATAGCAAGCAAGGAGTTGCGATAGGATAACTCAACTAAAACAGGATACACTGAAACCAACAATTTGGCGATACACTTGACAGGATAGGCTCAGTCAGTTCAAATATACGGCGCATTCCAATGCAGTGTATTGACGCCGAATACAGTGAACTTATTTGAGTGTTTGTGTATTGTGTTAAGATGTACATATATGTAATGTGTTGAGGTAGTACACTTCGATATACCTATAGCTAGAAATAGTGTGAAAGGATTATATATTCAGACACACAGGAGATACTTTCATCTAGCAGGTTAACTAAATGACACTATAAGTGCTTACAAACTCGACACAAATTTCGCAAGTTCGTGACAGAAAGAGATGTCACTAGTGGCATCTCTTTCTAATGTTATGATTGTATTATATCTCCTCCCAAACGTGATTAGTGCAAACTGATGTGAATCAGGGATTGTTCACTAATCTAAATAACATAATTTGTGTCTTGTGATTAAGGCAATATTATTTCAGCATCTACCTCAAATATGTGATCAGTCACTACTTTCCACATTTATCGTGCTACAAATTGTTTGTAGGTATGTAAAGTATTTTGTTCGACCACTATTGAGTCTGTTTCATTGAAATTTATATCATATGTTTGCATTAAGTACCTAATTAACTTGACACATAAGCGTAGGTGGTACATACCTTCATCATGAGTAACAATGTGTTGAGGACGATAAGGGTCATGATGAAATACTCGAAAGGTGTAGAGACAACTATCCTCCACACTTTGTACTTAAAACTCGCTCTTTTACTTGGCATGTACCTCTCGAGAGGTCGCGCTTCTATTGTGAAGTCTATACATGATTTCTGCAAAACAAGTTTTGATTAATTATTTTCGCTGCGATGATCCAGGCGTGTATGAAAGAATTACGATATTATAAGACTATAGTAATACTATGATATTATAATACGACTAAACTAATAGCCGTGGTGGCCGAGTGGTTCGAGCAGTTGCCTGCGACGCAAAGGTCGCAAGTTCGAATCCCGACTGTACCAATGAGTTTTTCTGAACTTAAGTACAGTGATTAGTCACACCACGAGCTTTACGGTGAAGGAAAACATCGAGAGGAAACCTGCATACGTCTGAGGAGAAATTCAAAGGCGTATGTATAGTCGTGCTTGAGTAACGGCGATGGACTCGCCATCTGTCACGTTGGCACCTAATATACCTCTGGCGGAAAGTGGGTGTGTGGGTATTTTACCTATACACCTCTGCCTACCCCTTCGGGGACCCTTGTGGGAAGGCGTGAGGATATATTATAAGACTATAGTGAAAGGCATATATTTATACCGACAAATTGGGATCGTAGATCAACAGGCTCATACATTTTACTTAGCTTAAGGGATCAACGGACCTCCTTTCAGAATTGCTATATACACGAGCAAAATACTACGTTATCTTGTCATTAAAGGTGATATATAATATTGAACGACAACGAAAACAAAACGTGGATCAACTAGAGACACGGTAAGGGACTATGCAGTCGTTCAAAAAAATGCATTTCGGCCCAACTATGGCAGTTCTTTGTCACAGATGATCGCCATTACATTTCCAACAGATTCTTATTTTAATTCACAACTAGAAATGATCTATAATCTATAAAATAATTATCTATAGTAATAATTTTATCCGGCCAAGTTGCGTCCACTGACCTGATTCTTATCAATTTCACCGTCTTGCAATTCAGCTTCACCCTGCTCTTGAAATGTGATAATTATCAGAGCTACGAATATGTTAACGAAGAAGAACGGAAACACCACGAAGTAAACAATATAAAATATGGACATTTCTATTCGAAAATTTTGTATGGGTCCCTTATCTTCGTACGTGGCGGCCATCGAGTTTTGTAATACTCTGTAAAAGAATATGTTATTATTACATAAGGAATTCATCGGAATCTCTAGCAGGTCTTAGTTTTAGCTGGTGAATAATCGAAATCTAAAAAATGCTTTATATCTTTATTATTATTTAATAATAAAAAATGGCACGAGACCTAGCGGTTCATCTCTGGTTCGTAGCGGTTCATGGCATTGTCAGCTAAGAGTTATATAGTAGGCTGTAGTTGTAGTTGTAAAGCAAGCGCTACACTTAATACAATTACAACTATATTACCCGGTTTCATTCGCGTTAATTCTATGTTATTTCTAAAATCGATCCAGCCATATACAAACAGATATACATTATTGATATTGTGCTTTTGTTATGAGTACTATTATTATATATTTTCATATAAATTAAGAAAAAAACATTGTTTTGATATTACTGACTTCTATTTTATATATTAGTATACAGTAGATGAAATTATGTTTTTTATGTATTTGTATTGAAGTACTCACTGTGGCCACCCTTCCCCCGTCTGTACGGCAAACAATGTGAGCATCGCCAGCGCAACGTTGTCGTAATGGAAGGATTGCGTCGTCCACTGGCGTTTGTTCACACGCGGAAGTAAACTGTTCGACTCGTACACAAAATACGACCCTCTGCAAATGATAATAGTGATTAAATTTTAACGCACTACTGCAGGTGGCAATCGTTCGAATTTCTTTCCCAAGTGAACGGTTAATTTTGTATATGCCCCAAATGCCTTAAAATTCGTTATTGCAAGTAATATTTGTTTACGAAACACAACAATTTAACAATAATTATAGATGTCTATATCTTTTGTTTTTGTATACCACTAAGGTAACAAAATACACGTGCGAACCGTCCGATGGTAATTTGGTTACCGCCGTCTATGAAAGCTAGCAACTTGAGGCAGTCGAGTTGCAAAGCTTAAACTCGCGTATTCTGAAGAAAGCTGAAAAACTGGTTAAAATGTAACACTATTATAGTGCCAATTTCAACAATGCATTAAAGACAGATAAGAACTAAATATGAAAAAAGGGTCAAAATTAATACTCACTGGCAGTCTTCAAGTGTGTTCTTACTGATATCGTTGCAGAAAAAAAATTTACCATTAAAAAGTTGCACTGCAATTACAGCAAATATGAATTGAAACAATATGTACACAATGAGAATGTTAATGACATTTTTCAAAGAGTTCACGACACAGTCAAACACTGCTTTTAGCTTCGGAACACGTTTTATAGTTTTTAACGGCCTGAGCACTCTCAAAACTCTTAATGATTTTATTGTGGACAAGTTTTGCCCTGCCCCCTTTTTAATACCCCTGAAACAAAACAACTATATTAATACGCGAGATAAAAATCAATGCGCGAAATTTTGATTAAACAGTAAAAACCGAAAAAAAACAGTAAATTGCCAGACCTTTCCTATATCATCAGCCTATCAACCCCGGCTAGATAGTAAAACATCGCTTTTGGAACAACTTTTCTGTAGACGTTCTTCTATTATCATAAATGAAAAAAACATACAATTTATTTACAAGTATTCCTAAAAAATGGAGTTAAAAGGTTGCTCTTACCCAATTTCGAATCCGAAACTGACGAGGGCGCAAATTACGACTGCGGCATCCATAATGTTCCACAGGTCGCGTAAATATGCTCCAGGGTGGAACAGGATGCCCAGGTCGACGATCTTCAGCAACATTTCGACTGTGAACACTCCAGTGAAAGCGTAGTCGAAATAGTTGAGGATTTTATTCCTGATAACCAAGAACATTTGATTTATGATGTTGTAACTTTAAAATTTGTTACTGATTTCAAGATTTTTTTAAATATATCATGATCTATCTCGGTGAAGCAGTTTTTGGCTAGCATATTGACGGGGTGAATGTATCACCATGCTCACTCAAGTGATCAGCAAATCAAACAATATTTTATTTAATGTACGATTGAGTGTTGAATATAGAGGAGGGGTATTTGTTACATTGTTTTTCTTTTTGCACTTATTAATTACTCTACAGTAATCATTTGCGATACGATTTTGGTAAAAATATCTATTTTACATGCCAAATACAATACCTATATTGAATTGGTAGATTTAATAATAGAAAGGTATATTACCTGTCACTTTCTTCGTTCACAGGATCTTCAGCTGCTAACGCTGCGGAGCTCATACATATAACTACCATGATAAAAAAATCAAAATATCTTAAATTTACAACCCAGTGTGCGCCTCGCCTAATTCTGAAATATAAAAAGAAACATTTATTTTGATTTTTAAATAACCATTGGCAATTAAATACGTATGATATAATCATCAGGAATGTTACAACTTACGGATTAGTAGGTGACAAAACAAACATGGACGTATATGGCAGCATTGGTTTTGGTCCGTCTGGTACCTCTTCTTCGTCCTCTTTTTTGGCCTCCTCTTTCTTTTTGTTCTAAAAGTATAAAACACATTTTCAATGACCAGTGCTTTTAGCCAACGTATGTACTGATTCCTGGCATCTACTTTGTATATCGGGTAAATCCCGTAGACAGATTACGTAATCATCTAATTCTAGCTTTATTACTAGTTAATACAATCACTAGCAAAAATCCAATATTTAAAGATAAATACCACAATGCAGTCTCAATAACAAGGATTCTTTTCTCCTAGAAGATATCGCATTCAGAAATAATCAAATGAAATTGCACAATACGTTAAATGATAAAGAACATGCATGCTCAGTACGAAAATGTTAAATGAAGTTGAAGGCACTATGATGAAACTGTTATTAGAGAAGCCAGAAAAAAATATTCAGATGGCGGTCCGCCTAGAGTGGATTCATGACTGTAGCCACACAATCGAAGAGAAAACAATATTGTAAATGTTCTATTAACATCAAATTAGCCATCTATAGAATAAATCAAGAGGATTTTTCAAAAAACACCTATCATAACATTCGGCTCACAGAAGCGACACTGATTTGGCGGCTGGTTTTAAAATATTGTTGATAATTAGAGTTTGAGCAGATATAAAAATGTTGTGTTGAATGAAATAAAAAATAAAACGTATATAATTATATATTATATACGTTTATATATACGTTTTATTATTATAATTATATATGTACGCGCATGCAGTTGAAAAGGAAGCGTTTCAATGTGATAGTGATGACATGCAACAAAAATGTTTGTTGGTGTATCAACAATATTTTAAATAGCAGGGCACCAATGCACACCATGAAGCATAGCTTAGCATCAACGCCGAACTCTTTTACCTTCCTACTCGTTGGTGATGAGGGACTTAAGTCTACCCGAGGTGGGGTCCCATCCACCGCGTGTAATGCACCCATCTCTTTCTCCAATTCCTAATTAGCCGGAAAAGAGGTTGCCGTATGTAATACAAATTTTGATTCCAAAAAAATTACAAACGTATCCAATCCAATCAACAACCGTCCGAAAGTTAATGCTCGAGTTAGTGGAAAAGTGGTTGAACATGCTATGGCCTTTGAAATCGTGATTCTATCTAAACTCCAAAGCCTTAGAGGATGATCTAGTATAACAGCGTGAGGAACAACATGAGCTCATAACTTACTTGTTGCTGCTTCTCTTTGTCTTCCTCAACCTGTTCCTCTTCTGCCGCCGTCAATTCCTGTAATAATAGAATTGCAACAAGTTCACGAGAAGCAGCATTGGATATACAAGTGAGCGCATCGACATTTACACAAAACATGTTTTCAGATGAAGCCTTTCATCTGCTTGTACACCAATAGCATATATTTGCGTTAATTGATCTTAAAACCCAACCATTCAAACATGAGATATTTATATACACCGAATACGCTTGGGCTATTTGAGATCAACTAATGCAATTCTAAATGGTATTGCTATAGGTACCTGGGCGTTAGCCAGATTGTCGACGGCGATGGCAAGGAACACGTTTAGAAGGGTGTAGTTGCCAAATAACACCAGAATGACGAAATACAAGGAGTAGATCATGCCCTTCTGAATTCCGCCCTGTGATTGGATGCCGTCATACATCACTTCATTCCAATCTTCACCTGTTAGGATCTGAAAATATCAAACAACAACACTGAAATTAACAAGTAACATGTAATGGAACCCGAGCGAAACTTTTATCTATCTAGGTCTCTTTTCCAAAACAAATCTTGAAAGAAAAAGTTACTTAAATTCAGACGTCAATATTTTAGAATTTTAATCAGTAAAACAATATGTATTGAATTGAATATTGATGATTACCTGGAAGACAGTAAGCAACGCAATAGGAAATGTGTTGAAATTTGTTGGTGGAGTGCCGTCCTCGAAGTTAAACTGTCCTCCGAACAACTGCATGCCAAGCAGTGCGAAAATAAGGATGAACAAGAAGAGGAGGAACAACAGGGAGATGATGGATCTCATCGAGTTTAGGAGGGATATCACCAGGTTCCTCAGGGACGCCCAGTATTTAGTGACCTGGAATAAAAAAAAGAAGATGTCAATCAGCACGTCAAATATTCTTCCATATAAACAGATGAATAACGTCTTTTAAAGTTTCGGTTTTTGTGAGAAGGTGTGTAGGTAACTTTAATTATAATATGTAGTTTTAAGTACAAAGGTTATGATCTGACCTTGAATATCCTCAACAGTCTTAGAGCTCTTAGTACTGAGAGGCCAAAAGAACCGCCTTTGACTTCCGACCAAACCACTTCAAAGATGGAGCCTGAGATAACCACACAGTCAAAGCGGTTAAAGGATGACTCGAAATAGATGCGTGGCCCCAAAGCATACATTTTCACCCACATCTCCATCATGAATAATCCCAAGAACACAAACTCGGCATAGTCTGCAAGAAAATAGGTAGGATTATATTATAATTTAGCCGTGTAAGCATTTAGTCGTCTTTATTTATTTTTAGCTTCCGGACTAATATTCGAACACCGAATATTAGTCCGGAAAACCGCGGTAGCTGTACCTTCAGTAACCTTTCAAAAAGTAATTATGAAAGTTCCATATCTCAGTTATTTTGACTATTGATTCACAGTTCGGGTAATTCAATGAGTAATTCAAAGACAAATGTGTATTATAGAGCCCGAGAGTATGGTAACAGACTCGATCACGCGACAACCGCGATCTATCATTCGTATCTACCTAAATATATCTTGGGTGAAAAGAAGATGCATCTCTGCATACTTATTGTTCCCCTCTCAGGAACCATATGGGGGTGGTAGTGAAGATATGACACTTACAAACACTTTTGTCAATAATTAATTGAGGATCTTTCAATCAAAACTATTGATTGCACTACAATAAGTATGTTATGTATGTAAATACTATGACTTTTTACTCACATAAAAATGAAGTCAGCCACTTTGGTTGCTTGTAGTGCTCTACGGCGACGCATATCGTGTTGAAGAGCACCAAAACGATGACGAACCAGTAAAACCATTGCGTCTTAACCGCGTGTCTGATCCAAAATCTAAATCGCTTCTCAGCTCTCCAAAAATCAGCACATTTGCCGACTGAACGTGTCTTGCTTTTCAGGAATCCTGCAGTAGCCCAAAAACCATAGTTTTATACTCCATATATATAACTACTACTACACTTAGGCTTGCAATGTTATTTATTGTCAAATTGCACGGCCCGAGGCCTAACTATAATATGCAATGGCGATCAAAACTCAAGACAGCGACAGATGTATATCACGTCGACAAACATGTCTCTCTGTCCCTTTTGCACTCTTGAATAATGATAGGAATAGCACGTCATTGTACGGCCTCAGGTGTATCATTAACTAAGGAGTTGGATCATCTAACTATGATCAATAATCTAGCGTTTACATTCATAGCGCACATATAACCTAAGCTTGTGGTACATTAATCCGAAAAGGTGTATAAATTTCAAAGCTGGACTTACGTTGTAAATTTACTGACATACAGTAATTGGCCTGGATTTTCCTTTTGGTAATTCAATCGGAGATGTAATCAGATACATGGCTCGTTTAAACGACTAACAACCCTCTTTTAGGGGAGCCGTCGTATTTATCGCCTATACGTTTTAAGTTACGCTTTATGGTAACATTTGAACGAAAGCTTACGCGTTTTAAGCTTTAGAAGGCATAGATAGTGTAAGGTGAACTAACTGACATTGGATGAAAGAGGGTAGAAGACGTACGACGTCCCTACGTGTAATATTTATTTAAGTTGAACTTGAAGTTGCCTTAACAACACTACAAAAAAATTGCTCTGAGACTTTAATCGTTAAATCTAATAGCTGACATTCATGTAATTACTTTATATGTATATACATATATATACGATAGGACAATTGTCAATAAGCATATAATGTTACACGTACGGACGCCCAACAAAGAGGGAGACAGAGTAAGGGGCGACTAGAGGTACCTAAAGCTATATCTATTCTATGTCATCTACTAGAAGATGAAAAGGAATATTCTACCAGAATCACGCTTGATCCCATACCTTGCTTTTTCTTTGGAACTGTAAACAACCAACACACAGATAGAGTAGGATACGTAATGAATATGAGAGTGAGTGTAAAGATCTTTTAAAATACATAACATGCATCATTCGTTAATACATTATACGAGTACATTAATTTTGTATTAATAACAAAAAGAACCAACTGGTATGAATATGTACGAATACACACAAAGACATCCTTATTATTTAAAAACTGATAGTTAATAGAATTCACGTCGCATGCACTCTAAAATAAACGTTACACTCAAAGGAATAACGTTGGAATACAAAAACAAATGAACGACAAAACTGATTGGATATTTCAATAACTGGACGTGATGAAAACACATAACATTCAAATACTATTGTGACAAATGGTGTACTGACCGTCATCGCCGCAGTCTTCATCCTGCTCTTCTTCTTCTGTGTCAGTACTTTTACTCTTTCCTAGGTTTTTTAATTTCTTCTTTGCTGCTGCTCTTCTCCGTGCTGAATAGGAATGGAAAATTTAAGAAAACTGTCTAATTTGCCAACGTCTGTAGTGGCTACTTATCGATTGAATTTGAAATACTGTACCTTCAATTATGTGCATTTTTTCTTCCTCTGTAGTTCTTTCTTCTGCTAGTATTACTTCTTCTGCAAATATGTAATGTATAAATTAGGTATATTGAAATGTTGTTTTCGTAATACTGATATAACACTAAAAAAGGTTGAAAGAAATATGTCATAAACCTGTAGTTCATGAAATGATATAGCCTCTTTATGAATTTAGTTTTATCTCATTAAATGGAGTTTTATTTCTTTAATGTGCTACAAACAAGCCCATATATTTAATTCAAAACCTTACCTGCTTTACATATCCACTCAACGTAACCATTGAGTTCTTTCTCAAGTTGCTGCTGTCTCCTTATTTTAAGAAATTCTTGTCTATTTTCTACTTTCTCTCTTTCTTTAGCGAATTCACTGTAAATATAGCATTGTAGCATACATTTTAAATCTAGCTATTATGTAATGTGGCACCAAATTATGCTAGACTATCAAATGTTACGGGGTATGGGTTTAGCTACGGGTACGGTTATAGACATGGGTTTGGGCTTTAAAAAAACGCTGGAGAAATACTGGAGAGGGAGGTAAAGAGGTAACGAGGAGGGACTGAAACGTAAGGACGAAAATATCCGTCGGATCGTAGAAGGAGGCCAAGTAGCCAACTTTGGATAGAGACAAATGGAGGGATATGTAGGTAAATTAGATACATCGACAAATCTTAAATTTGAGAATAAACATTCTAGCGTTTGGTTACATGTGTTATATAATTTTCAAATAGCTTCCTGACTAGTTTTTTATGACTAGTAACTAGCGTTAGTACAAAATCAAACACAATTCGGCCATTGCCAGACCTGCTTCAGTGATCCAGTTGAGATATGCGTTGAAATCTTGGTTGAACATTTGGCGAGCTCTGTCTTTTTGGAACTGAGCTCGTCGTTCGACCCGCCCTCTTTCATTTGAAAACTCTCTGGATTCCAAGTTTAGGACAATTCAATTATTGCATAATTTTTTGATTTACTCTTAACTACTTTTATGCAACTATTAGACAGATTACCAAAGATTTTTCATTGACTTACCCGCTAAGGACACCGAGAACTAAATTGAGCATGAAGAATGAACCCAATACTATGAGAGGCACAAAGTATATCCAGTTGAACGCACTTCCTAGCGCGTCATTTGTCTGAAAAAAACAATTGAAAATATTACCTACTCCTTAATATTATAAATGCTAAAATTTTTGAGGATATTTGTTCCCCTTTCACCAAAAAAGAACTGAACAGAATTCGCTGAAAATTGGTTCAGACAAAGATTAAATAAAAGGTGGATACGTTCCTAAGTTATTTAATATTATTAATCTAACAAAATCTCCCATTTACAGTTTATTTTAGGCCTACACCCTTAGTTTCCGGCCTAAGCGGATATCGTCACTTATAGGACTTGTAATACCGCAAGATTGCAGTTCCAAATGCTGGTGGTAGGAATAATCAGAGCAGTGTCTTATTTCCGAGATAGATTTTAAAACCTCATCCACAAGATATGGCATTAGATAGATCTGTCATATGGATTTTAATACATCTCAAACGAAAATCGTGATATTACATGATCCTCGATGGTTAAAATGACATTATTATTAATACCTGCTTACCTAGGTCATTTGGACACTTTTGGAAAACCGAGAATTATTGTAAAGCCAATAAGAAGTAAATTTCCATACCCAATAGAGGATGGCTGTCCACCCCTCCATGGTGATGCACTGGAAGACGGTGAGCATAGCGAAGCCGATGTTGTCGAACGAGGTTATGCCTCGGTTCGGCCCCACCCACTTCTCTAGGCACGTGCTCTTATTGTACCCGCACACGTAGGCCCCGTGCGGGGCTAGCTCTTTGTTGTCGGCGTTACACGGTGTGGGCGATTCGCCGTCGTTAACTATTTCATCTAAACGAGATTTTATTTCCTTATGCAACAAATCATTTTAATATATTCTGGTCTATGAAAATACAGGTTGTCCCAGAAACTGCAACAGTTCTAATCAAATAACTTGCTTAAAAAACAACAGTCAACATTTATAATCATCATAAATTAAAGTGTTGGGCTCCTGTCGATTTCTCTGATACTATTCCTTCTATTTACTTATATTCAGCAAAATCTTTGGGAGGCACTTCTTTTTTGATCAATCACTTTGATGCATCAATCATTATTTAAAGAAACTTAAATAATGTATTTATGAGACTATTTTAAGAAACTATTAGTAACATGAACGATACATAATACGATAAAAACATTCTGCATTTATTTTATAAAATTATTATTTTCGTTAAAGCTGATTTATTTTGCGATAATGAGGCCATACATTTATTAACTTTTAATGCTATTACAAACATTCGTTTCCTATTACTATACCCTATCATACATTGGACCTACTGTCTATTTTCAAGGCATTTGGTATAAGTAGGTATTAAGACAATCCACCCATCTCCCCTAGGAAGGTCATAAACCTATTGAGGGCTCCCCATTAAAAAAAGCATACTCACTAATGTCTTCTAAGCTATAACAAGTCTTATGCAGCGCCCCGGAGTAGAACTCGAGACCGATGATGGCGAATATGACGATTGCGAAAAGCACCAAAAGGCCGATCTGCAGCAACGGGGCCATCGCCTTGATGATCGACTTCAACACCACTTGCAGACCTGCGACATTCATCGCGAATTAATCGTTGACTATCAACCTGTTTTAAGTTCAACTTTTACTTATTTATTAATGAGATGTGTAATTTATCATCGCATTAATTTATGATAATGATTACAATATCATCATCATAATAATAATTATCTTTCATCATTATTATTATTATTACATGACTGACATACATGACACATGACATGCTGATAAATAGCCATTATTTATCAGTAGCTGAATGACGTACTTTGCTGGACATGTGACTCTGTTGTGCAATAAAAAATAGTTAAGGCGTATGCAAAGCCGTGCTTGGGAAACGGCAATGGACTTGCCATCTGTCGTTGATAAATAAAATATGTCAGGGGAACCCAAAGAGGGTGTCGTTACACCTGTGCGTACCCCTTCTATTAGGATCGTTGAATAAATTCTCCCTGTAAATATATTGGACTGTGACAGTACAATGACTAGTCACACCACGAGCTTTATGGTGAAAGAAAACATCAGGGGAAACCTGCATACGTCTGAGAAGCAATTCAAAGACGTATGTATAGTCGTGCTTGAGTAACGGCGATGGACTCGTCATCTAACACGTTGGCACCTACAATATACCTCTGGCGGAATGTGGGTGTGTGTGTACTGCCTATACACCTCTGCCTACCCCTTCGGGGACCCTTGTGGGAAGGCGTTAGGATATAACAATTATTATTATTTATTTGAGCATTACTACAATGATTAATGTCCAATGCAGTCATGTAAATTATATTTGATAACACCTTAGTTACAAATAAATGAGCCAGATTATTGATGATAGTTATTTTATGACAGAAAGCAGCTTGGAACGTGATTTTAGGGAAATATGGACAGTAATTTTAATGGAACAAGGGCTTATATGGAAAGATAAATGTTTTATCTTAAAAAAAAAACTATAATCCAGATAGTTTTTAATCGAACATAAGTATTGTATGTCGGACCAAATGCCAAAGTTATAAAATGTATTAAATGCTGAATTTCTACACCAAAAACGTGATATTTGTACACAAACAATTTTTGTATGTCGTGCAGAAAAAATGGATTGGCTTTTGCATATTTAATGCATAGAAGAATAAAAATATAATTATAATGTAAAAATAATTATATCTACTTATACTATTGCATAAAACTGTAATTACTTTAATCAATTGTATTTAAATTTGCGCTATTTAACCTGTAATACGGTAAATTGTATGAAAACCTGCATTTGTTAAAAAATAAATTCAAAAAGTTTGTCAGTCTTTCAAATACAATAAAATAGTAAAAAATACAGGCACATTATATTAAAAAAAAAACTTTTGTTTACGTTTCATTTCAATGCAAAAATATGCAACAGCCAGTGCTAATGGTACATCTAATTAAACTAAACTAAGAATGTTCTAGAACTCACTAGGAACGCCCGATACTAATTTAAGGGGCCTCAGCACCCTAATGGCACGCAAGGTCCTGAAGTCGACGTCGGGCGCGACCGGCAGCTGCGTGATGATACTGCCAAACACATATCACTCGGTACTATAGCTTGAACTAGCAGCTAACTTAGTTATAAAACCTCTACGAAGGACTGTGCTTCTATCCAGTTCAATAGCATATGAATCTAAGAGAGATATGTCCAGCATTCTCTCGTGACTAGTGGTGAAGCAGCCACAGCTCACTGTTTTGCTTTGTAACTTAATGGCAATAAAGAAAACGCTAAGGATATATATATATATTTTATTATGTACACTATGAAATTTTGAACATAGCATAGTCCTTCTTTGGTAAAATACAAAATGATTTCGTCTACGGTCTAAATATCGTGTATCTAATTATTAATAATTTATATCATCTAGACATTAAGGTAACAACGTTTAATCTAAATACACCATATTTATTCACACCTAGATCATATCTTTATCTAAATTCTTACGTATTAGCTCTTTTATTTGTTAATAAACACCTACACAATACACAAAAAATTTAAGTACATATAGCAAAATGTGTACTATTATGCAACACGTAACTGTAAGTTAAAATATTTCCATAATAATCACAATTATTAGTTAAAAATCACACATTTCTATAATGAAACTGGCCAGTAAACATATCGAGTATACAGTGCTACGTTATTTTTTTCTAAAACAAATTCAAAAAAATCTATTTGACATAACTAGCGGTATTCTAAAAAAGATTCAAAATTGGAAACTAGCGAACGTTCTATTGAACAAAGAAGGTTATTATTTTGTGAACTTTTCGCCAATTACTGTGAATTACTTGGTATCCGCGAGACGAGCTTCAGTGGGCGAAGCACTCTGAACGAGCGCAGCATCCGCAGGTCAACGTCCACGTTGTATTCGGCGAATATCGTCATGGACCTAGTTGTCGTTAGCGTTTATTGAACAGTGTTAAGATAAGCCCTAAGGCTTTGACCTTACCCTAACTTTTTTGAAGTTTGAACCAATCGTCTGACCTTATGAGAATAAGTTGCTTTGCCGACTACTGCACAATTTGTAAGGACGTGTCTATATTAACGCAGATTATTTTCTGTTCAGAATTAGACGTATTTACACAAGTACCTACAAATTCTACAGTAGTTTAAGCTGCCTCACTAATGTGAGAAATGGTTACGTAAAAACGATTTAGTGAAAAGTACATAGTCAGAGTAGCTTTTTTATGTAACCATTTTTTTAATAATACTAAGATCTAAGCTATATATATATATATATAATGAAATGTGAATGCAACTCACCCAGTTACTACTACGAAAAAATCCATGATGTTCCAAATGTTTCTAAGGTACGATCCTTTGTGTAAAACAAAACCTAAGGCTAAGATTTTTAACGAGGCTTCTACACAAAATATTCCTAAAAAGTACGCCTCGGTCTTTTCCTGTAACAAAGAAAGTAATTTATTTTAATAACTGTAGAATCCTTCAATTGTTATAACTCTGTTCTATGTTCTAAGATGGGAATGTCACTGCCTACCCGTGAGAGATATTGCTCGTGTTATGTATATGTATGCAAGCCCGATTAGGGTTGCGGAAATTTTAAAATGCAGAAAAAGCAGAGCTTATTCGTTTTCTTTAAGGGTTGGTGCTCTACTTATTCTGCTTACACAAAAACTGAGTAACCTAATATATATGTGTATACAATGCTAAATTCTATTGTTCCGTGTCATAATTTTACTTTAATTAACACGATTTAAACGAATTAAAAACAACATAATAAAGTCATAAACTGTCAGGGTTTATTGGTTTGTTTGACCGCGCTATTATCATTAGCATTGCTAGTGTAATGAGGAATGCTATAGCCATATCTAATTACGCTAATAACAGTTACCGCAGGGTTAACAGTTAAACAGCTAGTTGTATGAGTCAAGGTAAACTCACCAGATTCTGTGCTAAGATGGTCTTATCGCCGTTGGGCAAATGCTCCTCCAGCGCCAGCACCACGCAGTTGGCGATGATGGTAAGCAGCACCGCGTACTCGAAGGGTGGCCACTCGATGATGAACTTTGTATACCTGAAATTGAATTGAAGGTTTGCATTGAATTGTGCCCAATATTACATTTTTTACTGTCTTTTTCCTAGATTTTTCCCTAGGTTATTACAATAATAATGAACATCATGTATGAAGAGACTGATGAATGTGGACGAAGTGAAAGAGGTATGTAAGTCTAGAGAGAACTGGCGCTCTATACTCTCTGCTTACCCCGTTAGGTACTCGGCGTGATGATATTTATGTATGTATGTAAGTTTAGAATAAACTGGCACTCTACTGTTGCTACGTGTGTGTACAAACCGCGGTGGCCGAGTAATTTAAATTACAACAATAATAGAAAAGCGGGTTTATTCCCTGAGCCTATACATCCATGGACCCTTGTAGTAATATATGAAGGGTAATGAGTGTGTTCAGTGCTTTTGTGATTCTGAGGAACTTAAACTCAATTAATCTTCATGTTCATTATAAAACAAAAGACACACAAGACTTCATTAATTGTACATAACTTGTATATATCGTATCAAAGAGCGATTACAACGTTTATTTTCCATTAAAATGATAATGTAGGGCAATTTCATGAGCAAACTACACTATCGAAAGGATAACCAAGTTACTGGGAAACATTGTATGGAACGTAGATGCACTGCGTTGATTAAGCTTAAGCTCATTACTCTAGTAACAAGCTTAATTAAAAGATAAATTAATGAGGCACTTACATGAAACTACAATACCTAATCCATATTCATACATACATACATATAATCACGCCTCTTTCCCGTAGGGGTAGGCAGAGACCACTTCTTTCCACTTGCTACGATTCTTACATACTTCTTTCGCTTCGTCCACCTTCATTATTCTCTTCATACATGCTCTTCATTGCATTAAAATCAAGCAGAGCTTCTGAGTGATGTTGAGGTCGCGGGAGAAATTCCAGCCGAGGTTACAATGACAAGTATTTGTACCGTAAATTTTGATAAGCTATGCAGTTATACCTATACATATCTATCTTTATCCGTTTATTTTACAATTGTTAAAAGGGATTGCTTTTTTTGATCAAAATCAATCAAAATCAAAATATTTTTATTCACACTTATAAATCGTCGATAAAGGTGCACGGTTCGTGTTGGTCGTTTCCATAGAGAAGAACAGGCAAGAAGAACTCCATGGTTACTTTTTTCAAATCATCATATCACAATAACAATATTATTTTGTTACAGCATTAGTACTTAAGTATGGGGGAATAGCGTCGGCCCGACAATAGGTCGTTGCTTACTGAACAAAACATACGTAAAACAAGATAGGTCATAACTCATAACGTGATAGATGGCGAGTCCGTCGCCGTCGTGGACGTCATTGGCGTATTCAAGCTTCCGCTCAATGATCTCCTTTACCTTAAAGCTCATGCTATGATAAATCACTGTACTTAATATAAAAAAAAACTCATTGGTCACTGTATCATCTGTATCTAACAGAGCTCTGCACGTCTACTTTGGTGCTAAGTTCAAATCAATTCTGTAAAAAAATGTTAGTGTATATATGGCAATTTAAAAAGTAGAAATATATTTAAAAAGCCGTTATATTTTTTTTAGTTAGTTTAGTTTTTTTAGTTTATTTTAAGTTATTTAGCATCTGCTAACATAATATATCAGTTGAGAGATAAATTACAACTCAGAGATATATTTTGAACATTTCAAAATGTCATCAAATCGAACTAAAATTCCTCCGAAAGGTTACCTGTAAACATCTTGGCATTACGTAACAGGTAAGCCTGCACTAAGAACATTCCCCGTAGTGATTCGACCCGTCCTATATACATATATTAAAGCAAATATCTTTCGTGACGACACGAATATATACTGCGGTTGCTTCTTAAATTTTAACGTCAACGCAGCCTTAATGAAATGAATTAATTATTTGTTATATATGATCAAAGATGTTATAATAAGTTCTCTTTCTGACAAATCCACGACTTGGTTCAAGTTTCAACACCTATTTTCAGCACCTATATAACCTAGGTGCCAAAAGAATAAATGGTATGTATTTTAAACACTTTATTTTGATTTTGATTTGATTTATTTTGATTTTATGTATGATTTTTATTTGCTACTAAGATCACAAAAAAGCAAATGGTACGCCTGACAAAAAGCGGTAGCCGACATACTCGTATGCGAGTACGTATAGAAGAGAAAGTTGCACTATAAGGACCAAGTAGTTAAATCTTAACGCAGCTCAACTTATTTTTGTATGAGTTCGTTTTATTGTCTCAAATTGTATAGGTTTATGCAATGTTTTTACAGGACTGCATAACCTAATATACCCTAAATTCAGAAACAGAGCGTAACTAAGAAAGAGGCTAAGAACGTTCGTTTGTGTACAAAATGCATAAGGGGCAAATGAGATGCTTCTTTAATATTTACAAGGGAGGCAGTAGTACACTTGCCCCGCAAACGACTCGCCCCGGGACTGATATCGGACTAGATATTTAGTTTTTCTTGTGTAAATTCAACCTGTGTCTGTATGGTATGCATATATATGTACATAAAATTATTTTGTTATGATCGAATTTGTGTATTGACTTTACACCGACCAATTTTACACCGTTGCAATATCCGTATTTAGTAACCTATTATACATACATATAATCACGCCTCTTTCCCGTAGGGGTAGGCAGAGACCACTTCTTTCCACTTGCTACGATCCTTGCACACTTCCTTCGCTTCGTCCACTTTCATTATTCTCTTCATACATACTCTTCGGTTTAGGGTACTCTTGACCTGAAAAAAGTTCAAGACGTCCCTAATTTGGTCTAGAAACGTCCGTCTAGGTCTACCCCTTCCAAAACTTTTTTTTTTTTTGTTTTGTCTCTCGTAACGTGAGTTCCGGGAACTTTTGCTACTTAACCGGTCAATGGCGAGACCTAGGCCTCCAGCCAGGCACTCCTTCCAACACTTTCATTCACACTCGCCTTATACACTTTTTTCGTCAATCGTTCTTCATTCATTCTCTCGACATGGCCAAACCATCTCAGCATACCTTTCTCAATTTTTGTCACTACATCTTCTAAATTATCTTCATCTACCTATTATAAACCTACCAATTAAAATAAATAAACTGCCAATAAAAATAAAATAAATAAAAAAAGATTATAATAATATGTTACCAGTAATTGTTCGAAATTTTGCTGCTTAAGGACATTGAACAAAATGGAAATACCGTGATAACTATAATAGATGATCGATGCGAGCGGTTACGATATACGATAACTGCTTACTATTGCCATTCCTGCTTACTATTGGCATTTCAGCTTACTATTGGCATTTCATCTTACTATTGGCATTCCAGCTGACTATTGGCATTCCACCTTACTATTGGCATTCCAGCTTACTATTGGCATTCCACCTTACTATTGGCATTCCAGCTTACTATTGGCATTCCAGCTTACTATTGGCATTCCAGCTAACTATTGCCATTCCTGCTTACTATTGGCATTCCAGCTTACTATTGCCATTCCTGCTTACTATTGGCATTCCTGCTTACTATTGGCATTTCAGCTTACTATTGGCATTCCTGCTTACTATTGGCATTCCAGCTTACTATTGGCATTCCAGCTTACTATTGATATACAGAATACAAACCTCCGAATAGGATTTTCGTCGGCAAATATAAAGAGTGAAGTGGGCCCTGGAGTAGCGGGCTGGTGCGCGCCGCCCATGGTATCAGCTGGCGCCGAGCGAGCCTGCGCGCCCGCCGCCTCCTGCGCTGCCGCCAACCTGAAACGTAACGAGCATTATGTCAATATATTATTATACATACACCATAAAAACTAATCGCTGTACGTTTCTTGCAAAAAGTATTCTTGCAAGTCAATTCAAGAACAAAAGTATTTTATGTATAAGGACTACTTTAACATACCTATATTCGGTAAGTTACAATTCTTGTGAAAATATCATACAATTAATAACCAGTGTAAGTGTTTACATGCACTAATTAATAATACGCACGTGTGCACTACACACGCTAGTCAACGTTTATTGACATTTAAACGTCATACAATTATTGCTTCTCTCTGATGTTCTCAATGAAACAATGTCTATTTCATAAAGTTCTGCTTTTGGGGATAGTCAAAAGATGAAATGCCATTAACAAGAAATATTATCTAACAGTAGATGACTCCGTGATTCTCTGGAGCTATCTCCTCTGAACTTAGAGCAGGTCAATCCGCTAGGATTGAGAGGGAGATATAGGAGAGATAGGAGTGAGAGCTATCTCACATAAATAATAATATAATATATGCTCACGCTTTCCCACAAGGGTCTCCGAAGGGACAGGTAGAGGGGTATTGAGAGCAAGAGATATATTTTAGGTACCAACGTGACAGATAGTTGTTAAAACATGTATATCATATTGGGTGTGTTCTGGATCTGATACTGATTCTGTTTTTTTTTTGTATTAGTGCGACAATCTGCCTGATATGAGAGTATATATTCGTCCAAAAGCGTTAAATTAAACAAATTATAAACAATATCAAATAGTTAGTTAACCTAATATACCTCTGGCGGAAAGTGGGGGTGTGGGTATTACCCATACACCTCTGCCTACCCCTTCGGGGACCCTTGTGGGAAGGCGTGAGGATATTTATTTATTTAAATAGTTCTTTTTACATACATAGTACCTATAGTTTAAATTACGAGTATAGAATTAGTTATTATTAGCCAATAATTAAAATTTAACGGTCTCATTTAGTGTTAGCTTATATGAAATAATAATTATATAATAATATATCCTGACGCCTTCCCACAAGGGTCCCCAAATGGGTAGGCAGAGGTGTATAGGTAATACCCACACACCCACTTTCCGCCAGAGGTATATTAGGTGCCAACGTGACTGATGGCGAGTCCATCGCCGTTACTCAAGCACGCCTATACATACGCCTGTGAATTTCTTCTCAGACGTATGCAGGTTTCCTCTCGATGTTTTCCTACACCGTAAAGCTCGCGGTGTGACTAATCACTGTACTTAAGTTCAGAAAAACTCATTGGTACAGTCGGGATTCGAACTTGCGACCTTTGCGTCGCAGGCAATTGCTCGGACCACTCGGCCACCACGGCTCTGTGAAACAATGGTGAATATAATTTTCTATCTTAAGTTGAATTTTTCTGCCACGTTTGATTTCCCATAACGAAACTTGCTTGTTAACTTGCATAAAGATACACATAAAAGTAATAACATCCATCGCTATTGATGACGACGTGACAAGTGGTGTCTGTCACTGAGCTTCATGCACAATAACACACATACGTCTTTATATTTGGTTCCAGGCGTGTCCTGCACACGTCCCGTTCACTGTTTCCCTTCGCCGTAAAGCAAGTAAGTGGTCGGATGTATTATATACGTAAGCTCTCTCGAGTTTGCAGATGGAAATACCCAGAGGCCGGACAGGTGTAAAAAACACAATATGAATTACTAATTATTGTATAGCTAGTTGCTTAAAAAACATTTTTTTTATGTGTTTACTGCTTAGTTTCGCTAGCAGCGCGAATTTCGGGAACTGTCGCTACTTACTTAATTAAACAATGGCGACCGAAAGGTACTTCTTAGGTGCAAAGCAAGCGCAACTAGAGGTAAACCTAACTCTCAGTGGAGTTAGGGAGCTGGCCTGGACTGGGTAATCAAAACAATATACCTACATTGTGCTGAAATTAATAGTTAATATAATATACATCATATGGCTACTAGTCTACGTTGCAGTTTTCATGTTTCTAGAACTGAAATCGCCATAGGTTGGCGACCCTCGTATTGCGACATACGAGTAATGTAATGCGTCTAAATTGAATGAACACGAAATGTAGGGCAGACTATACGACAATGTAAAGGGGAACCACCGGCGGGTCATTAGTTTAATTAATGATATTGTATAGGTTGCTACGGGATTAAAACGTAAAGGGCTTATTACAAACTTATACCAGAAAAATCCAGGTAAGCTAGATATAGTTACAGCTATAGCTGTGGTAAAAGTGGTTTGAGTGGTTGCCTGCATCACAAAGATTGCATTTTCGAATCCTGACTGTACCAACAGTGATTAGTCAGTGAACAGTGATTAGTCACACCACGAGCTTCACGGTGATGGAAGACATCAAGAGGAAACCTGCATACGTTTGAGAAGAAATTCAAAGCCGTATTTATAGTCGTGCTTGAGTTACGGCGATGTACTCGCCATCTGTCACGTTGGCACCTACTTATATATCTCTGGCGGAAGTGAGTGTGTGGGTACTACGTACACACCTCTGCCAATCCCTTCGAGGACCCTTGTGGGAAGGCGTGAAGATATGTTATGTTTATGTTATGTAGCTATAGTTTTTGCGATATAAATAGTTTTGCTACTGACGATGGAGCCAGGTCATATTAAATTTACACTCAGTGTAACACAACACTGTACACAACTTTGGGCAGAACGGATCTCTCGTTCATACTTATGTGGTATGACTAAATTTTTAAGAGTAATAATAATGTTTTTAAAAATGTGTCTTTTTTTCTATCATTGTTAGATATCAAATAGGTGCTCTCTATGTGTAAGCCAGTTACTTTATTGCGATGTCTCGTGGGACAGAAGTGAATGGATCGCTATACCTGTTAGCTTGTTAATACGGAATGCTTTTATCTAATTTGTATTTTAAATGTATACGTATTTATATTAGAATGATTTTGTACTTAGAAATAAGTATCAACGGAGTAATTTAATAGAAAAATAATAGTTAAAAAAAACTAAAAATCACATTTTTTATAGAAAACCGAACTAAAAAATAGAAAATAAATTTCGATAATATATTAAAAAGCGTGGGGTGCATGGTGTCAATAGTTATAAATATTTTATTGACAGATATGAGTAGAGTGATTATCACTTCGATAATATCTTAAAAAGCACCCCACGCTTTTTAAGATATTATCGAAATTTATTTTCTATTTTTTAGTTCGGTTTTCTATAAAAAGCGTGTTTTTTTAGTTTTTTTTTAACTATTATTTATTTTCTAGTTTTTAGTTATTAGTGTATTGTCATCGGTCCTTGATACGTATGCAAAGTTTCAAATTAATCAGACTTCTGTAAACTGGTGAAAATTAAGTTCAAAGATTACATACATAGATACAACCCAAGCTAATATTAAGCGTGTAAAAATCTCACAAAAAGTCAAATGACACAAAACTAGGCGAAGCTATACGTATCAATATTCAGGAAACGCCTACAGATGTAAACAAAGACGATAATGCAACAAACAAATTTGTTTATCACACAAGTGTTTGCTGTGATCGGAGGTCGAACCTACGACCATTATTACAAAGCCTGTGGCAGTAGGCCAGTCGGCAATGCTAGAAATCAATTGGGAACATGCTACCAAAATACTAGTGATGCGCCTATCGCAATATATTCCCGAATTGGGAGTGCCCGACCGCAGGGCTGTCGTTGACCTCTTGTCTTGTGCCGATTTGG
Source organism: Drepana falcataria (assembly GCA_945859725.1). Taxonomy (NCBI): domain Eukaryota; kingdom Metazoa; phylum Arthropoda; class Insecta; order Lepidoptera; family Drepanidae; genus Drepana; species Drepana falcataria. The sequence continues at coordinate 10,192,210 of OX243927.1, read as the reverse complement.
GTCAACGCCGCGGTATAGCTTCGCGATATCTTGACTCTATAAAGCTGCGAGTGCTTTGATTTGTACACGCATATTTATACAAAGTGAATAATAAAGGGCGGGCGGTAACTGAATGGTGGCCGAGATACGGTAGACACACCGGGCGACAGGGAAACTGTGATGGAGACTCAGGATCGAAAACCGGAGACACACATACCCAGCTGTGGGTGAATGTGGCCTGAAAGGTCGTAACGATACATAAAAGTGCTGCAATGTTTCCAACATTTTTTTTTTAAATCATGTAATCATATAATTTTTTGGTGCAGTGATAATTGCGAATATCCCACTAATACATGTAAGTATAATAAATGCGAAAGTTTCTATGGGTGTCTGCTCCTCTTACACGCCAAACATTTCGGACGGAATTGGATGGAATTTAGCACAGATATCGATTATTAGCTAGATTAACACACAGCAAACGTCATAATCCAGAAAAAAACCCGATCTACCAATGAAATCAAAATGTACATTAGATAATTATTTATATTTATTTACCTACATACATTTCGAACGTTATATTAATTGTATTATACCCGAACCATAGAATTGAAGGATGCAAACTTTTTAATTTGTTCCAATTTTCGTTCGTTATAATTAAAATTTCCACGTCACGCCACCCATTGCCCGGGGGACGGGAGGCCGAATAAGTAGCTAAGGCAACAGCGCATCTTACCCTCAGCTTTTAAACTATATTAACATTGTTTGCCCTGTTATACACGTCAGACATTTTATATTGGTAGCAATTGGGTCATAATTATTATTGTTAGGAATTCATCGAAAGTTCGAAACTCTTATAACTACTTGACTTTAAATACACTCATCAGAATACATTAAAAAATATAGGCACGAGTATCGTAAAGAAAAAATGCACGACAACTCTAGCTATACTGTCACCTCCGTCTTTCTGACTATACTTTTAACATACTCCACGCCTTCCCACAAGGGTCCCCGAAGGGGTAGGCAGAGGTGTAAAGGTACCCTTATTATGTTTTATGTTTGTTTGTTTTATGTTATTATATTTTAGGTACCAACGTGACAGATGGCGAGTCCATCGCCGTTACTCAAGCACGACTAAATGTACATAGGCCTTTGAATTTCGAATTGAAGGCCGTATTCAAGGTCTCTTGAAATCTCCTGCATTTAATATCTTAGTCCAAATTGTGTTCAAGTTCACATAACATATCTAATACTTAGTATATTTAATAGCCACGCTTAATTGTTCGGTATTCACGTTAGCAAATCACAAGTATAAAAGAAAGTTATAATTTATCTCATATTTACGCCTCACATATACTCGTACGGGTAGGCTGAGGTTTTATCGAATATATGGGTCTTAATCGACTGCCTAAGTCAAGATTACACCTACGTCTTTGTGTATGTTTTTCTTTACCACAAAACTGAATCACCAAAATCACTGTAGGTACTTAAGTTCATAAAAGATCCAGCAATGTATACTATGCAGGTGAAATTTTGCTACACAGCCATAAAGATCTACATGTCACTAAACAGAAAAATAGTAAACTCACGAGTTGATCTCCATTCTCCGGCTTCCAACACATTGATGAGTGCGGCTAATTTTATTACGATTCCATGCTATAGTGAATTTTAACATTACAAATGTATTTACACAAAATTCTCCTGTTTACGAATGTTTGCGATAAACACACTACTTCGTCTTATAGTAGCAGACAGTCAATTGTCAAAATCATTAGTTAATTACCGTTCTCGAGAGAATCGTTTAACCTCCTACCTCCATATCAACGGTAAGTTACGTTCGGAAATTTTATCAGATGATAAGAATGATAGTTAATTATATATTTTACCTACGATTTACCTACGACCTTATTATATATTTTACATACATATGGCCACGTGGCTTGCAGGCCGCAAGCCACGTTGCCATATGTATGTAATGAATTAGAGTATTTTTGTAGTTAGAGTATTATGTACCGTAGACTCGATATTCTATACATTTATGAATATTTTCACATATATGTAAGTGTGTGTATGTTTGTTTCGTTTTCGAGTAGGTTAGTTTTGTGTGGAACTGTCCCAAGATCATCTTTTATTTAACTACTGCTCGGTTACATAAATGATGAACAGTCTTTTTCAAACTGTGGGTCTTAACCTTCCGGCCGAGAAGCATTACTCTAGGGGCCAAACGCAAAATTATAGGTATGTGTTTAGGTTCCACACCACAACTAAATATAAAATAAAAATAATAATAATAACAGGCTGTGAACACTTCATTTGAATTTAGCCTTAGCGGATAATTATTTTATTATGAAGATCGCTATAATAATCTAACTTGTAAAGAGGTCACTGATTCAAAAGATTGAAAAACACTGCTCGAGTATAAACAGCAAGAGAAAAATAGTGCTTTCACGGAAGTACGCGATTGTGATGGTGAAAAATGTTAATGCATTACGTCAATTTGAGAATTATTTTTTCGGTGTAAATACATTTTTTTGTGTTTTTTTCGTCAGGCTCTGGCCCTTCAAGTATACCAGCTATTTTATATTTTGTAGATTAGATTCTTCATCGTTGTTATATCGGTAAAGTATTTACTTTCCCTCTCGTTGAGTCTTATTACCTTGTAAATAGATTAATGGATCACATTAAAAGAAAAGCAACAAATGATTCCTTAAAAGTTTTTAGTAATGTTGATTGAATTTGAACAATCGAATTTTCATAAAGAGTTACCAGTAAATATTATGTAGTAGTATTAGTAATATCAAGGTCTTCTGAAACCAATGACCATGGTTGAAGAGACTAATGAATGCGGGTGAAGAGAAGGAGGTCAGGAAGTCAAGAAAGAACTGGACTGGAAGAAGACCACTCATAATTTGCTCAAATAGGTAAGTTACACTGTATTGATATATACATATTTTTAAAACGTTAAACTCATTGTAGAATCTCATTGATATATACATACTATAATAAGTATAATTCGAAAAATATATATATATATATATATATATATATACAAATAGCATGATTCCTATTCTAATTACTGACATAGAACTCATGTGACGGTTTGTAAAACAGACACCGGAGCAAGAACATAAGGATTGAATTAAAGGATGTTTTACAGAACCCTTACAGCGATAGCGACCGCCAGAGTGCATTTCTTGCCTTAGAATGGATTCTATATATTGCGTGAAGCAATCAATCTTATAAGTAAATTTCACTGTGGGTTCAGTTCACTGAACTTCACTTTAAGCATATCGCGATTGATCACCCAACTATAGCAGCAACGCTAAATAATTATACGGTATTAACTGCTCAGTAATACGTACACTGAATCGTATTGTTATAATCGTAAATATAGGCTAGTTTAAAAACTCCATGGACGCATATACACTGCAAACATGCCATAGCAGATTTCTGGTATATGAACAGTATTTTATAACGAAAAAATTACTTTATTACGTGGTGACCGAGAGGTTGGAATAGCTTGCAACACAAAGATTGCAAGCCATAATTCGACTTTGGCACTAAGTTTTTCTGAACTTAAGTACAGTGATTATTGACACACGTGCTTTACAGTGAAGGAAAATATCGACAGGTATCCTGCATACACATAACCTGCATACTAGACAACTATACACTTATATAGAATCATAAATAAATAAATACATAGGATATCCAAGACTTAGGTAGAAATACTCGTGTTTATCACACAATTATCTTCCCTCAGCGGGAATCGAACCTGAGACTTCAAGCTTCGCAGCCAGGAGCTCTGACCACTAGACAGCCGTCGCAGGCCGTCGAAATAGTCGCAGAATAAAATGGTTGTGGAACACGGACGACAAGACAAGCAAATCTTCCTAATTTTTCTGATAAGTCGTAGGCACCTATATTCTAACACTGAAGAAATAACAAATGAGTTTGATTCGAGCATGCAAAAACAGGAACGGAACAGAGGCCCGGTTCTTAAAAAAAAGTCCATATATACCTTTTTTATACGTCCATGCATATATATATAAGATTAAATAATTCAATCAAATGAGTTTTTCTGAACCTAAGTACAGTGATTAGTCACACCACGAGCTTTACGGTGAAGGAAAACATCGTGAGGAAACCTACATACTTCTGAGAGCAAGTTTAGGTGCCAACATGACCGATGGCGAGTCCATCGCCGTTACTGAGGCACGACTATATTATTTTTGATATTATGATTTGATATATTATTATGATTATTTTTGATATATTTGATAATATGATATAATATATTATATTTGAATTGCTCAAAGGCGAATGTATAGTCGTGCCTGAGTAACGGCGATGGACTCGCCATCGGTCACGTTGGCACCTAAAATATATCTCTGAAGGAAAGTGGGTGTGTGGGTACTACCTATACACCTCTGCCTACCCCTTCGGAGACCCTTGTGGGAAGGTGTGAGGCTTTTATTATATTATTATAAATAATTAAATTATCCGTTTTTTCTATTGTAATTTCAAAATCAACATACAGTTGTGCCTTAGTGTGTTTGTTTGTAATTTAATAGCGTTGGTCGTAAGAATAGCTACTTGGTAATAGGGTTGTCATATCATTGTTATTTAGACATTACTAAGTGCTATATGTAAACAAAAATCTATTTGATAAAGGTCGAAAACTTATATTGATAAAATCATCTCGATAGTCGTGCTAAAGTAAAGTCATGTTCGCACTTAAATTATATCTCTGGCGGAAAGTGGTTGGTTACTACCTATACACCTCTGCCTACAAACGATTCCACTCTATTCTGCTGCGTTTGGGAAAAACATTTAGCAAGTACATATGGTAACATGTGTCTGAAGCTCGACATCGGACTCGCCATATATCACTTTGACACCATAATATATTTTCATCAGAAAGAGGTTCCGATTAAATCGTTGATTACTCCTTATACATCATTGCAAATTTTAGAGCTGGGCTCTTGTCGGCGATGCAGTCCCTTCCATTTGTGTCCAGCGCAACCTCCTTGACCTCCCTATACGCCATGAGAGACACTTTTTCTTTGATCTGACCCATGTATGTTAATCTTGGTCTTCCTCTCTTCCCCTCTACTATTCGTTCTAAGAAGCTATCATGTCGTATAAGATGGCCTATCATCTTTCCTCTTCTACTCCTTATACCTATATCCGTAAATAAAAAATACTGCATCGTTTATGAATATTTTACCCACTTATGTCGCCATATTATATTGAATCGAAACCATAAAAGTGTGTAGCAACAGTGACCTAACTCTTACCTACCGCGATGGTCGCTTAACCTCGATACTTCATCGATCATATCTTTGTCTAGCCACTTACTGTAACTGTATGTAAATATTTATAAATCCAATATTGTGATGGTTATTTTGAGTTTGTCTATATCTGTTGTGTATCTATAACTTATAAATTATAATGCGAATGTTTTCCGCAGAAATTATTGAACGTAATGGGATGAAATTTGACACAGAGGTGGATTATTAGCAGGATATAAATACATATGATTTGTTATATTCCAAAAATATCAAGATAGACATATAGACATACATAGTCTTAGCGAAGCAGGTATTCCACAAGGGTCCCCGAAGGGATAGGCAGAAGTGTATAGGTAGAACTCTCACACCCACATTCCGCCAGAGATATATTTATGGTGCTAACGTGACAGATGGCGATTCCGTCGCCGTTACGCAAGCACGACTATACATACGCCTTTGAATTTCTTCTTAAGCGTATGCTGGTTTTCTCTCGATGTTTTCCTTCACCGTAAAGCTCGTGGTGTGACTAATCACTGTACTTAAGTTCAGAAAAACTCATTGGCACAGTCTGGATTCGAACTTGCAATCTTTGTGTTGCAGGCAATTACTCAAACTACTCGGTCACCATGGCTCGAAAAAATAATATCGGATATCAGTCGGAATAAAAAAAAACTATTTAAAAATAGTGAAGGTGAAAAGCAAGTAACAAAATATTTAGTTTCATGAACCGTTCGAACACTCAGTACTAGTGACCGATGAGAATGCATGAAGTAACTGATAAATGTGTATGAAACGAAAGAGCGCTGTAAGCTTGGAGAGGTAGCGCTGGACTCTCTCTGCCTATTTCGATGGGAACTCGGCGTAATGATATGTTTATATCTACATACCGAGTCATATCTAACTCGAAACTAGTCAATAAACAAACATGAATTCTTAATGCCTTGACGCTAAATAAACATAGTGGATACAGTAGTATAATTAAAAGGTGCTTGTCATTTTATATTACGTCTACCATAAATCAATCGGACAACAGCAAAGGTATTAAGTATCAAAATCGCGACATATATTTATAACCAATTACCCATAAACCAATAAACCAATTGTAAAAACCGGTAAATCTCACTGTTGTAAAGTAATCATATAAATATAAATGAAGCTTATTAAAACCAAAAAATATTTCACCATCATACCATCACACCGAGACAGTCACTGGGTAGGCAGAGTTAGTTAGAGCGCCAGTTACCTATAAACTAGCAGAGGAGTTTCGCTTCATATACATTCATCAGTATTTTTATATGTGTTTGCTGGTTTTGAATACTCCTGACGTTTCCCTTTAGTGTCCGTATTAGAAAGAAATTAATTTTATAATTATACAATACATATTAAATCATAAATATACAATAAAAACTCGAAAAATTACCTAGCAGTTGACATTGACAAATTATGAACGTAAATATCTACCCCGTAAGGTTGTCATTAACATAACGGGCGGATCGGCTTGCCTACATCAATAGCCAAAAAAATGTTCTGGGAGAGTTCCAAGGCGCCAGTTTATCTGGCTTTTTTGGGCGCAGAGACATGGCGGCGCCGGCCGCCCGCCCGACGCGAAGGCGCCGCCTTATAGATCTAGGATGAACCGAGACCGTTATTCGTGAATCCTTTGTTTTGCTCCGACCCAGTCTGTGAACTTGTTATATAACATGAGAAGTTTGCATGAGGTTGAATGAATGCAGACAAGTGTTAATAAAAATCAAGGCTATAAATTTCTTAGTTCATCGAAAAAGATATTGATGTAAAATATTTCGTGAGATATATTATTATTATGATTGAAGGGCCTGGCGTGATGGTATGTACCTGTGTATGTTTTATAAAAAGTCAAATTTACGATTTAAATTAAGTAAGAAGCTTGAAGGAACACTATCAATAGTTCAGTTGTGTATAATTCATCAACACAAAACAAACAAACATCTAAGACATATACAACGTCGACGTCATTCCAGGCAGATTTTATATGCGTGTCAACACCGTCACAAACTTAACGAATGACAGGACCCGCTTGGCAGAATGGCGAGTGTTTGTAACGCATTGTCTGGGAGGGTTTCGGGGAAGCCGTCCCCGCATAAATGAGATGCCAGAAAAAATACTTATGAACGTTAATATAATCACCAAGTGTCTAAATATAATCTTTATTATTATTATAATTCTATTTGAGCATTGATCACATTCACTTTCTTTTAAGAATCATATTTTTTCTAACAAATGTGTCGAATAGGTACGAATCCATCTAGACAAATTTGAAGCAATATTGTTACCTAAAGTAAAATTAAACTTAAATATATTAATAATAATTAAAAATAAAACAAAGGAAGGGCAAAATGATCGTATACATCATTATAAAACAGGAAATCCAGGACTAATACTCATAATACCAAGTCTTAAATAGGTCAAGAGTTTTCAACTAATTTATTATCGTAATACGTATTAATTGAATTCTTTTTACCAATTCACACAAGAATTAGATATTGATCTACGATTATCGATATCAAATACTTGTGTGTTACGACTCGTATATTATAAGTCATTGAGTTTATTGCAAACAGATAGACAGACGTGGTACGAGACTTTGTTCTATAATATTTAATGAAATAATAGTGAACACTGATGTAGGTTACGCTATATTATTGTTATCTAAAATTAGATAAAATGACAAAAGAGCGCGCATATTGCGTGGGCGTTCATCTGAATATGCCGTGTTATTCGGTGAGATGTCGCAGCTATGATACCATTATTGCTTATTACGGAACAATGAAGAAATTATTAATTATTTTTTATTCTGATGCTACGAGTAGAAAAGAATATACATTGCCAAAGAATCATCAGTTATATTCCGTTAACTCTGAATAAAAGGTTTTAATTGTATGCCATCAAAACACCATCATAAAAAGCATGAAAATACTTAAATAAAAATGCACAAACACACTCGAAAAATCTGAACGTCGTAACACGAATCTATGTACGTATTTTGGTACAGTCAACGAATTCTTTATTCCTGTACAATATAACCAGTTCCAAGTGGTCTGGCGAGTGACGTGAAGTTGTTAATGAACGTATCTTACGTAATGTTTGGATTGTAGCCAAGCTCGCGTCCTTCGTCCTGCTAGATAAGGAGGCGACGGCGCGGCGCCTTGCAAAACAACCGAGTTACGGCGAAGGCGAGGTCGTTTAGGACATCTCATGTATTAATATTACATCTGACCGGTTAGTAAATTTATTGGCGCGTGGGTCGTGGCGCAGCTACAGTACCTATCGATTTGTTAAGTCAAGCTACGTTGGTCGAGGTCATTAAACGGATGAGTGATCTTTCCAGCACGTTAACATTTAATATACAAATAGAACATCAAAAATAGCTTTTAATTGTTTTGGATTTGTCATTTACAAGGAAAACATTGATACAAAACCTGCAACTGGGGAGAAATTCAATGGCCTATGTATAGTCATACTTCAGAAACGGCGATAGACTCGACACTGCTTACGTACGCACCTAAATATATCTCCGACGAAACGAGGTGTGTTACTTTCTTTGCCTACCCCTTCCGGAATCCTTATGGATAGGCGTGAAATTTATTTTTATCGTTCTAATGGCTGCAGGTATGAAAATTACATATTAAAGAGGCAGTGTTAGTTTGTTTGGACATGCTCATTAATTAATATTCCGATCTTTTTGATGTACTAGACCTACATACTTCTGAATGTCTTCTCAATCGTATGCAGGTATCATATCGAAGTTAGCCTTCACTTTAAAGCTAAGTTCAGAAAAACTTATAGGTACCATCGAGATTCAAACTTGCAATGTTTGTGTTGCAGGTGACTTCTCGAATTACTCAGACACTACGGCTCATAAGGACTTTGTCTACGATGTTATAGTACGAGTATCAGATGTATGTATGTAAGTTACGTTACTCTATTCCATCGCAGTGAGTGTTCTTTTAATTAGCCGATCCATTACCTCGCTTCTAATTACTCACTTCTGGAGTTACAAATGTTGAACTGCGATTTGGGTCACTGCAGTTCGTGCGACAGCGTGTGGGCGGAATAAGTTTTTGATGGAATAATTTTAATATATATAATTGTAGGTTATTTTTATGACTACTTTTATTTACTTTCAATTATTGTTCGCTGAGACATAATTAATATGTAATTATTAACATATCAACGCGCCGGTTCCTTCATGGGGTAGCCAGGGGAGTAAAGCGCCAGTTCTCTCTAGAGACACTTTTAGCGTCAAAGTTACGAAAAGGCCTACGTCCAAGCCGCAACATATCGTCGTTTTCGATAACGAGAAGTAAAAGAGAATATAATTCTGAAGACTTAAGAAGATTCTGAAGATTTAACTAAAACTAAAAAAGCAAATGGGCTTTCAATAAAAAAAAAAAATTCGGTGAGCATCTAAAGCTAATTTAAATAAGTTTAAACCTGCTTGTTTTTTTACACGCTTTTATAATTTATTTACAATAACAACAATTAATAATAGCACCATTTTGCATGCGTCATGCAAAATGGTGCTCGAGAATTGACGACTCGCTATCTGACACGTTGGTACTTGAACTTACTTCAAGTACTTACGTCTGAATTCAAGAAACATGACTGAATAAATTATAATTAACCGAGTTAAAAAAGGAGGAGGTTCTATATTCGACTTATATGTATGTATTTTTTATAATTAATTTATTATTTTTATAATTAACTAGCGGCCCGTCCCGGCTTCGCACGGATGGACATTTATTTTTTATACATATTGGCATACTTTTTTTTTATTGCAATTAAAATAGCCTATATTCATCAGTGATAATGTAGCATTCAAATGGAGATAGAATTTTTAAATCGATCCAGTTCTTTTTGAGCCAATTCCTTACAAACATACAAGTCTTTCCTCTTTTATAATATTAGTATAGATGTAGGCCCAGCGGTGTGATGTACCAGGATAACAGAAACATTTATGTGTATAATGTGCATGCATCTTAACATCTTGTATTGGCAGCCAGTTGCGCGTAAGTAACCGGTTTATATGGTTAACTGGGCTCGTTTATATTTAGCAGCAATCATATTATCCACTTAAGTATAATAGAAGATCAAACGAACTTCTAGAAGTGAAGTTCGATCTGAAGTACAGTGATGTATCACACCACGAGCAATACGGTGAAAAAAACCCATGCAAGTCAAATTAGGAAACGTATGTATAAAGAGCCGTGGTGGCCGAGTGGTTCGAGCAGCTGCCTGCAACACAAAGATTGCAAATTTGAATCCCGACTGTACTAATGACTTTTTATGAACTTAAGTACATTGATTAGTCACACCAAGAGCTTTATGGTGAAGGAAAACATCGAAAGGAAACCTGCATACGTCTTTGAAGTTATTTAAAGGTGTATGTATGTATAGTGGTGCTTGAGTAACGGTGACGGACTCGCCATCTGTCACGATAGCACCTAAAATATATCCCTGGCGGGTAGTGGCTGTGTGGGTATTTGAAACTAGTTGTCCCGCCCAGCTTCGCTTGGATGAAAAAATAAATGCCACGGACCTAGTCGCGCCAGCTATCGGGTCCATTTGTGAATCTAAACCATTCTCGAATCTACCTAAAGAAATAGAAAATTACACGATAATCGGCCCAGCCCCATACGATTCTAAAAAGAACATACAGACAAACCTTCATTTATATATATATATATATATATATATATGTAAATGAAGATAAATAGATATATCTAAGCGACTATACATTAAAAATAGAAAAACCCATATTATGGAAGCAATGTTTCCAGAGTAAAATTTGAAAATCTGAAAGAATTTCCACTCAGCCTACTCATAAAAGAATTTGAGATGTCAAAAATATGTACACCTTTCCTGAGGGCGCTCGACTTTCAAGATTGTTGTACACTGACATCGTTATGTATTTACTGAAGCGGTGCCTTTTGGGCAAATATTGCACTTAAAAGGCTTTTAAGAGCAAATATGCTTTTGATGTTTTTCTTAAATTATGAAGTGAAATTACAGATTACAGTATTATCTTACTCATACCGTATTGCAAGCCATATACGCTGTGAATTAACAAAATAACATTTATGATCTTCTGACCTGTTCTTCTTAGAATAAAAATTTTACAAACCGAAAATCATACGACCTTAATTAGCCTTGTTAGAGCCCAAATTGAATGAAGTTTTATTAACTTTTATTTTCAACGGCGAATATTTGTGTGTTTTATTTATTATCATCAACATCACCATCATATCATCACGCCGAGACCATAACGGGGAGGGCAGAGAGTATAGAGAGCCAGTTCTCTCTCTACATACCTTACAAATACTTTTTTTTTCAGTTCAGTTGAATTTACTAGTAGAACATCATCATCATCACAAAGTTGTAATTACTGCTCTAAAAAGAGCTTTACGAAAGTGAAAGAAGATATCGAGAGGATTCTGCATCCTGTAACCTGCCTCTTACGTTTGAGAAGTAATTCTAAGATGTATGTAGTCGTGCTTGAGAAGCGGCAATGGACTAACCATCTGTCACGTTGGCACCTAAAGTATATCACAGAAGGAGAGTAAGTAAAATATGTCTCTCTGTTCGCGATTAATTCATAAACTATTACGGATTTTCATGCAGATTATAAAAAAAAAACAGAATACTTCATTCATCACGGAGGTTTAAGTAAATAATTTATTTTGTGTAAATTGGTAGAAATTTGGTGCTAATCGATTGAAAATGTCGGAAAAAGACATGTCGTCTGGGAGATTTAATCGGAAACGCTTTCATAATCCATTTGGGATATAATAAAAAAATGTATGTATCCAAGCGAAGCCGGGGCGGGGCGCCACTTATTTATAATTAAGGGAAACCAGTAATAAAATCAGACATAATATAGTTACTTGCTGCGCCACGCGGTTTCATCCGCGTAAAAATCGATTTCATTAATATTATATTATCTAGATTTATTTTCGGAACAAAACTTATTCTATGTTCTAATCCAACTAATGATCTATCTCTGTGACAGATTTCATTAAAATCCGTCTAGCCGTTCTGGCGCAGTTGAGTAACAAGCATCCATACTATATACATACATACTCACAAACTTTCGCATTTATAATATTAGTACGACTAGTTACTCGTAATAGCATGGATGACTATAAAGGTCCCCGATTGTTATAACGTGACCATTGTTATCGGCGCATGCGTAAATTGTGTTGAAGTAATTCAACAATCACAACATAACATAAACATCAACACTAAAAGCCATTTCTTGCGTTAAATTAGTAGTTAAAAGTCAATAAACTCGGCACGGGAAGGTAAATTTTTGAGGAAATAGATGTTCAACGGGTATATTTAATTGGCTTGCGTGCAGGCGTCCTTAAAACTGGGTCAAATTCAATATGAAAACGGTGCACTAGGAAATTGTAGCTAATGATGTAAGCGAGGTTTGAGAGGATATGAATTTAAGTTATTTTTTTTTCTTATTTATCTAACGCAGCCTTAGATTTGTAGTTGCTATTTTACCTTGGTTAGTTCATAGCTTAATAGACACATCTATGCAAAAATAACCAAATGTCTAAATTAGCTTGCTACAACTCCTATGTATATTAAGAGAGGTAGGGCATAACGGACTCTCCGTTTGAATTTGGAGCTGCCCGACTGGGGCAGGACCTCCACCTTATAGAAGTCCGTACTCCGTAGCCAAATAACACAATTTTTTTGTGTTGTGTTCCTACGCGGTGAATAAGGTTTCCAGTAATGAGCTCCTTGGGGAGGGGGGAGGATTGTTATATTGTGTTGGCAGCAGAGGGATTAGACCTATTATGTTGCCAACACAGTATAACTCTCTGAACACAGAGTGGCAACGCGCAAGTGATACTTAGGTATCGTGAGCGTAAATAGGCTACGGTAACCGTTTCCCATCAGGTGGGCCGTATGCTTGTTTGCCACTCTTGTTGTATAAAAAAAAAACACTCTTATTATATTATATTTTTATTTACAATTGTAGATTTATTGAGTTTTTAAGGAGTTTCCTTCCGCGAACGCTCAGGCTGTGGAATGAGCTCCCCGTTGAGGTTTTCCCTGGAGAGTACAGCATGGAGTTCTTCAAGAAGGGTGTGAAAAGATTCCTGCAGGGTCGGCAGCGCGCGAGTGATACCCCTGGTGTTGCAAGCGTCCATAGGCGGCGGTAACCGCTTACCATCAGGCGGACCGCATGCTTGTTTGTCACCCAAGTGGTATAAAAAAAAATATATATATTGCACGACGAGCTTTATGGTGAAAGAAATCATCGTGCGAAAACCTGCATACGTTTGAAAAGAAATTCAATGACGTATGTATAGGTTCCAGATCCCGACTATACTAATAACTTTTTCTTAACTCATGGAGAAGAAATTTATAGGCGCATGTTTTATAAACGTGCTGAAGTTAGTCAAGCCATGGGAAGAAACGAAAGGAAAGGTGAAATCGTGAGAAACGGCGATGGACTCTCCTTTTATCAAATTGGCACCACCTCTAACGGATAACGGAACGGAAGCGGATGTGTGGGTATTACCTATACCTCTGCCTACTCCTTCGGGGACCCTTATGGGAAGGGGTGAGGTGGCAAACAGATGATGGTAACCGGTTTATCAACGATACTAATATAAGACTGGAAGGGTGACCAATTACCGTAATCACTAGTGCACATATTCAAAGAACGGGAAGGCATAACAGTTTCTTCCGTTCAAATTTACCTTACAGTATCTTGCAGTCAAATAGAACTTTGCCTGTGTGTTAGTAGTGGTTCTGCGGTAAGGAAGGTTTTAAAAACTCTGCAAAGAACGGCTGTGCACCATTCCATAATATCCATTTCATCAAATTATACTGCTGGCACCAAACTCCGTCCAATATAATATAGATAAGGCGCAAGTTATAAGCGCCTATTGCAATAGGTGATCGCTTACCATGAAGTGAGCGGTAGCTTGGTCACCTCTTTTGTTGTATAAACAATGACGACTCTTTAAGCCTTTCTAATGTTTATTTTGTCAAAATGCAATAGTGAATGGACTATTTAAGCCTTATTGCCGGCTGACACGCCACAGCTCGTGCTAGTAAACACGAGGATTGGAGGAGTTGAAGCTTCGTGGATTGGATGAGTGGAAATGTACGAGTTATTTGATAGATTGAGTAGAGCCATCGTATATCATTGTATGACTACAGATGATTTGCAACCTTTAAAAAAGTATTGGTGGTAACTGGTAATTAATTTTTTTATTAAGATATATATCCATCGATAGATCCATCTTAGTAAAAAAATAAATTACCTTTGAATTTCTGCTCAAGCGTCCATAGGCGGCGGTGACCGCTTACCATCAGGCGGACCGCATGCTTGTTTGCCACCCAAGTGGTATAAAAAAAAAAAAACGTATACAGGTTTCCTCGTGATGTTTTCCTTTACCGAAAATCTCTTGGTGGGACTAATTTTAATAAATACTACACTAGATTAAATTCAAAATTATGATGGTTCACCAAATCATCTACGAAAGCTACGCCGTTGCGACGCTCATAGCTACGATCGTTGCTACGCCACACTGCTACGAGCTACAAAAAAAACTAGCATAGAGCAATCAGCGCTCGTCCGAATGTTCGACAAAACGAACCAAGGGAGTATCGGTCACGATCGGATATAGGGCAATTTCCCGACAAAATGACCGGCACTGAGTTGCTACCGATACCGCCAAAGCTACGTCACAGTTGGAATGTGGAGGTGTTTATCAACCTATTGATTCTGTGTGACATGAAAGAGATTCTATATCGGTTACTTTTAAGTGCAAAATACTATGTGTAAGTTAATATGCTACTAATGAAATATTTTAACTGAATTACGATGTTTAAAGTTATAAATTGGTGCCTTTACTTTTTTTATTGCGCAGCCTACCGCAGAAAATTTTATAATGATTAAAACTAACCCTCTATAACGTCAGCATTTATATATATCTCTAGGTCAAAGGTTGTTGGTTCTCCCCTTTTACTGACGTACGCAAATAATAACTTTGTAATATATAGCTAAGCTTACCCACCGCTGACTCAATATAAAAATACCACACTCACTATTCTACGGCTTTCTGTATTGACTGGAGCTTGTCTTCATACTGTTAGGCGTATGATTCCGACGTAATCCAGAAGTTTGAACGATAACGACCATAGATTTTTATTTTTTTTATTTTTTTTTTTTTGTATGGTGACTCGTAGCGTGAGTTCCGGGAACTTTTGCTACTTAACCGGACAAAGGCGAGACCTAGGCCTCCAGACAGGCACTTTAATATTAAGCAACACAGCTAAGGGCACCCCCTGTGGGGTACGGACCTCGGCTTAGGGCGTTGCTGGTTCGCGAGCAAGGGAGCTGGGCTGGTCTGGTATTTTTATTATTATTTGGTTATTAGGGGGAGGGGGTTTGCGCTACTGGCTCGGCTCGGGCCGGCACTTGCGAGAGTCTGGGGGGAGCGTTACGGCTTATTCGCGTCGAGCCTCGCCGGCGAGGACGGAACAGTGGTCGGTTTTGTGTCGTGTGGTTTGTGTGTCGTCGGGCGTCCTGGAGGACCGTTATGTCGTCATCCGGTTCGATGACGGCATGTTTTGGGCGCCTTATTTTTGATATAAGGGAGGGAGTGTATCGGGCGGCCGATACTACGAGGGGGTTGGGATGTTTTCAGCAGAATCGAAATGACGTTTCGACAGTTTCTTCATAAACTGTTTGATTGTAGGGACTTTTAGGTCAACGTGAAGTTGACTGTTTCTCATGTACCACGGGGCACCTGTGGCTCTCCGGAGGAACCGGCTTTGGAGCACTTGAAGGGGGTGGAGTACAGACTTTTTGGATTGTGCGAACACAACACACGCGTAAGTCATGATCGGTCTGATGCACGTCAAGTAAATCCTCACCTTGGATTTCAATGAGAGTTTACTCTTCGAATTTAGCATACAATGAAGTTTACCTAGCGCGAAAGCAGCTCGCTCGCGTACCGCTTTTGCGTGGTGACGGAAGGTAAGTTTACGATCGAGTGTCACTCCCAGGTATTTGGCCTTGTCTTCCCATGGAATGGGATTGCCGAAGAGCTTTATGGGATTGGTCCGAAGGGCATACTTGCCTTTCCAAAAGAGGACAGCTGCGCTTTTTGAGGGGTTCACTTCAATTCTCCATTTCCGGAACCATCGCCCTAGGGCGTCGGCCGCGGTCTGGAGGTTATCGCGAATCGCCTCGGGGGTTAAGCCCCTGCAGTAAATGGCCGTGTCGTCGGCGAACAGTGCGCTTTTGACATTTCTTAAGGGGGGGAAATCGCTCGTATATAGCGTGAATAGAAGAGGGGAGAGCACCGAGCCTTGCGGGACTCCTGCTCGTATGGGACGAGGGGAAGAGAGTGTGCCCTCCACTCTGTAGCGGAAGGAACGATTCGACAAAAAGTCCCGTACTATGCGTACGAGACGGTCCGGCACGCCCAACTGGTACAGCTTGTATATTAAGCCGTTGTGCCAGACCTTGTCGAATGCCTTCGCCACGTCGAAGAGGAGCATACCCGTGGGATATCCGCGTTGGAAGCCGCTACTGACGTCACGACCATAGAAATAAATTATACTTTTAAATACCCTTCCAAGTTGTTTTTTTATATTACTTTAAAGCCGTGGTGCCAAGTGGTTCGAGTAGTCGTCTACGACTACGTCGAGAAATGCAAAGACTGTATGTCTGAATCCCAACTGTATCAATAAGTTTCTATGAGCTTATGTAAATTTATTGATCACAGCACGGGTTTTTCGTTGAAGGAAAACATCGAAAGAAAGAAGAAATTCATTTCAAATTCAATTAATTTTCATATATATCCCCACGCCTTTCCACAAGCGTCCCCGAAGGGGTATTATTTTGGGGGACTTATTTTGATGCCGCATATCAAACGAGAGAATGTTATGTTTATGACTTGTACGGCGAGACATACCTACGTGTTTCAAACTTGTAGAATAATTTATGACAAATAGGTATAATTCAATGCTTAGAATCATGAATCAAATGCATGGAACGTCAATCATTTCAGGCAACGAATGATTATTGTGTCTGTGATACAATTATATATATCCTCACGCCTTTCCCCGAAGGGGTAGACAGAGGTGTATAGGTAGTACCCACACACCCAGAAAGAGATAGATTTTAGGTGCCAACGTGACAGGTAGCGAGTCCATCGCCGTTATTTTTTTTTTTTTTTATTTTGTATTGTCTCTCGTAGCGTGAGTTCCGGGAACTTTTGCTACTTAACCGGTCAATGGCGAGACCTAGGCCTCCAGCCAGGCACTTTATTTTTAAGCAACACAGCTAAGGGCACCCCCTGTGGGGTACGAACCTCGGCTTAGGGCGTTGCTGGATCGCGAGCAAGGGAGCTGGGCTGGACTGGTAATTTTATTTAAATATTGTTTGGGGGCGGGATTTGCGCGTCTGGCTCGGCGCGGGCCGGCGTTTGCGGCGGAGGTCGGGGGGAAACATTACGGCTTATTCGCGTCGAGCCTCGCCGGCGAGGACGGAACAGTGGTCGGTTGTGTGTAGTGTTGGTATGTTTTTGTCGGGCGACCTGGAGGACCATTATGTCGTCATCCGGTTCGATGACGGCATGTCTTGGACGCCTTATTTTCGAGATAAGGGAAGGAGTGTATCGGGCGGCCGATACGACGAGGGGGTTGGGGTGATTTACAGCAGAATCGAAATGACGTTTGGACAGTTTTTTCAAAAACTGTTTTATAGTGGGGACTTTGAGGTCAACGTGGAGTTGACTATTACGCATGTACCACGGGGCACCTGTGGCTCTCCGGAGAAACCGGCTTTGGAGCACTTGCAGGGGGTTAAGTGTTGACTTGCTAGTGTGTGCGAACACTACACCCGCATATGTCATGATTGGTCGAATGCACGTCGTGTAAATCCTCACCTTGGATTTCAATGAGAGTTTACTTCGTGCATTCAACATGCTGTGAAGTCTACCGAGCGCGAAGGCGGCTCGCGCGCGTACCGCCTTTACGTGGTGACGGAAAGAAAGGCGTTGATCGAGGATCACACCCAGGTATTTGGCTTTTTCTTCCCATGGAATGGGTTTGCCGAAGAGGGTGATGGGGGCTACCCGTGGGCGTTCGAGGCCTTTCCAGAATAGAATGGCTGCGCTTTTGGTGGGGTTCACTTCAATTCTCCACTTCCGGAACCACCGCCCTAGGGCTGTGACTGCGGATTGGAGGTTGTCGTGAATTCCCTCGGGAGTTCTACCCTTGTAGTAGATGGCCGTATCATCGGCGAATAGAGCGCTTTTAACTCGTCTATGGAGGGGAATGTCGCTAGTATAAAGCGTGAATAGGAGTGGCGAAAGCACTGAGCCTTGCGGGACTCCTGCTCGTATGGGATGGGGGGAAGAGAGTGTGCCCTCGACTCTGTAGCGGAAGGAGCGGTTCGACAAAAAGTCCCGTACTATGCGTACTAGACGGTCCGGCACGCCCAACTGGTACAGCTTGTATATTAAGCCGTTGTGCCAGACCTTGTCGAATGCCTTCGCCACGTCGAAGAGGAGCATACCCGTGGTATAACCGAGTTGAAAGCCGCTACTGACGTCTTCCACTATACGGTGGACTTGTTGGATACAGGAGTGTTTGGTTCGAAAACCGAACTGCTGGTCAGGTATGACTTTCTTAGAGTCTGCAAAACTCTTTAGTCTATTGTAGATAAGTCTCTCGTAAATCTTGCCAAGGACATTGAGGAGACTAATAGGGCGATAACTGGAGGCTTCGGTCTTGGGTTTCCCTGGCTTGGGAATACCTATGACTGTTGCACTTTTCCAGGATTGGGGGAAAAAGTTGTTGCTCAGTGCGGCATTGAAGATGGCAGTGAGCAAAACTATGAGATAAGGTGAGAAGAGTTTGATAACTCTATTAGCGATCCCGTCGGGACCTGGGGCTTTCCTGGGGTGGAGATCCTTGATCACTTTCCGGACTTCGTCGACCGTGATTGGGGCGATGGGGTGGTCTGGGTCTTCGGAGGGTGGGAGAGATAGTTTGCTTTCGACCTCGGCATCCACCTTATCGAGATGGCGCGGATCTACCGGCAAGGTGCTGGGCGTACATTGAGCCTCGAGACTGTCGGTCAGGCACTCGGACTTCTCGTCGTCGTCAAAGGCGGGCCCTTGATTTGGACGAGAGAGTGGAGGCATGGACGAGATTTTGTCTGATTTAAGTTTTCGTTGGAGATGCCAAAAGGCCAAGTGACTCGGTTCAAGTTCCCCTAGGAACTTGTTCCAGCGAGCGTCTCGCAGGTCTTTCATGCGGTATCTCAGCTTGCGCTGGAGTGACCTCAGAAAGGTGCGGTTCGCTTCAGTCGGGTGAGCTCTATGCGCTCGGAGGGCGGCGTTCTTTTCCGTCACCAGTTCACGCACGTCGTCGGGAAGTTTCCAGCGATGGTCTTCCATCACCGGAACTTGTCGAGAACAGGCGTCCACGGCTGACTGTACGTGAGCTGTGAGGGAATCGGCCGCCTTTTGAGTGTCGGCTGCCGACTCTATGAGGGGCGGGATACTATCTAAGTGAACAGATGAAGAGGACTTGAGGAGTTCCTCCAGTTTTCTCCAGTCTGTTATCTTTTTCTGAGGTGGGGACTGACCTGAGTCCGGGGGGCCTAGTCGGGGGGAGAGCGCTAAGGTCACAGGTCGGTGGTCGGAATCTAACTCGTCGTGCGACCTCAACGAGTGCAAACGGAGGTTTACATTCTTGAGGATCGCAATGTCTAGTACGTCCGGTCGGTGGTTGATATTCTCGGGATAGTGGGTGGGGTGCATAGGCGCAATGACGTCGAATTGGAGGAGCCCGCTGAGGTCCTCCAATTGGCGTCCTCTGTTATTTCGTGAGTGGCTGTTCCAAGCATCGCTCTTGGCATTCAGGTCACCCGCGATAATAACTGAGCTACTGAGATTGATGAGAGCTTTGATATCAGCTTTGATATCGGCCGTCGAGTTAACAGGGGAACAGTATGCAGAGACTATCGTGATCGGCTGATGGCCGGTCATTCCTAATCGACAGATCGAGGTCTCTATGTGGGAGAGGGTTGGTGGTTGGATTGGGATACAGTGCAGGGACCTCTTGTAATAGATCAAAGTACCACCGAGGGCGGATCGAGATCTATCATTGCGAACTACGCAGTAGTTTGCAATTCTAGGGTCTCGGTGTGATGGTTTCAGGAAGGTTTCCTGCACTAAGAAAACGTCGATATTATTGTCGCGGAGGAACGCGGCGATCTCTTCCTTTTGGCTGTGAATGCCGTTGGCATTAAAGTAGCCAATTGAAAGCGATCGGGGTTTGACTCTGCTGTTTACGTTTGAGTCCATTATTGGTTGGACGAGAAGGTAGCCAGGGACTCTGATACATCGGCGTAGTCGCCGAGCACCTTGAGGAGGGCCAGAGGGTCCTTTCGGACGGCCCTGAGGCTTCGTGCCATCTCGTTAACCCTTGTGAGGTTGACGGTGGAGAAAAGGTCCGCCAGGAATGCCATGTTGGCGGAGGTTTCGGAAGGGGAGGAAGTGGGCTGGACCACCTGGGGTCTGCGCGGGGGAGTAGCAGCCTGGGGCTGTTGAGGTTTGGCGGTGGAGAGCGACGGCAGAGGTGTAATCTGCGGGCTCGGGGCCGCTGAGGGGACAGGTGGGGACGCTTGTGGGAGGGGTGGAAAGTCCCTCGGAGGGAGGACCCTCCACGGGGAAGGTCGAGGTGGGGCGGGTTGCGCGGGGGGGGCGTTACGCCATTCGCGGGCCGCTGCCCTCTTTACCACGACTGGTCTGGGTTTGGGGGCTTTAGGGCAGCCCCTGTAATTGGCCGGGTGGCCTTCCTGGCGGCATAGCACGCAGCTCGGAGGCGAGTCGGCGAGAGTGCGGTCCTTAGGGCGAGAGCAATCGCTCGTCCCATGATCACCCAGGCACTTGACGCACCTGGGTTTTGCGTTACAGTTACGCGATGCATGACCGTATAGTTGGCAGTTGTGACACTGCCCTATAGGGCCACCCTTGTGGGGGGTTTCAACCCTTATGCCAGACAGGTGGCATATGGTTTTTATTTTGAAGACGGCTTTACCGTCGGCGGAGTTCTCGCAGATGGCGAGGACCATGTTAAATGCCTCTCCGGCATTTTGTCGGTGCATGCGGTGCACTTCCTTCACTGCGACATTCTGAGCCTTGAGGTCTTCTTTGATCGACTCTGTGTCGATTTCGCAAGGGACGCCGCGGATGACGACCCGGAGTAATCGGTCCTCCGGCAGATCATAAGTGTGGTATTCCACACTTCTGGCCTGCAGGAGCTTCGTGAAGGCTCGGAACTCGGTCGAGTTTGGGAGATGCACCTTAATGCCTTCGGCTGTGGCAGTAGCGCGAGTGAAATTTATGCGGTTGGTTTGGCACCAACCGGTGATTTCCGTCCACTTGGCCTTTGTGTGGACGAAAATAGGGGGACACGAGCGCTCCTTCGTCGAGGAGGGCCGCGTGGGTCGCGGGACGGGGGAAAGCCGGCTAGCCTGAGTGGCTTCGGCTTCCGGAGAGGCGTGGGGGGCGGGAGAGGGGGGTGCCGGGGAGGGGGCTACCGTGGAGGACTGTGCGGAGGGCACGGGCACGGTCTTGGGGGCTTTAGTGGGGGGAGAAGGTGAGGTTGAAGCCTCCTTCTTTTTTGCGCGTCTGGCGCGCTTCTTGGAGCCCGTGACGGGCGTAAATTCGTCCGAGGAGCCCTCGGACGACTCGGATTGTAATGACTCCATTTCGGAGTCCACAATGACAGATTCGGGGGACAAGGGGGAGTCTTGAGACTTATTGGCCTCGTTAGTGACGGCTATGATTGCGCTCTTGTCCAGCGCTGCAGTCGCCTCGGCGGTAGGGGTACCCGCGTTTATATCGCGGGTGTACTCGTCATATTGACGTCGGAGGGTGGGCACGGCGTCTAAGAGCCGCGCGAGAAAAGCCAGTGAGGCTTGGGGGTCAACACTTGTGGACATGGTGGATGCAGACGTGGGAGGGCAAGGCGGTAAGGGAAACGTGTTTCGGGGCGCGGTCGCCCAGGGGAAGAAACACGTAAAGAAACCCCTGGTGACTTAAACGTTAGGGACCCGATCCCCGGGGGGTTGACCCGGGGGTGTGTACTGAACCCTCCCTGTCGGGTGTAGACAGGGAGGTGAGTGTGCCTATGGTGTGAGCCCTAAGCTTGTATTCCCGCTGCCAGTCTTATTGTGCAGCGGGTCCCTGACAGTTCCGGTGTAGAGAGCACTAGTCCGTGGACAGTGCCCAAACTAACACCGGAGGGTAGGAGGTAAGGGATAGGTAGGGTGGGTGGTGGGTGATAACCAGTCCATCGCCGTTACTCAAGCACAACTATACATACCTACGCCTTTTAATTTCTTCTCCGACGTATGCAGGTTAACATACGATGTTTTCCTTCACCGTAAAGCTCTAGGTGTGACTAATCACTGTACTTAAGTTCAACCCAGCTCATTGATATAGGTAGTTGGGATTCGAACTTGCAATCTTTGTGCTGCAGGCAACTATTCGAACCAGTTGGCCACCACGGCTTATTAAGATACAATGTACTTAAGTTAAGAAAAACACATTGGTACAGTCGGGATTCGAACTGGCGATCTTTGTGTCGCAGGCAATTACTCGAACCACTCTGCCACCACGGCTATAAATAACTATTATCTAATCAATAAAGAAACAGAGAAGCAAGAAAAGGCGTTCCAGACATTACAATTATGCTAATAATTGTAATGTCTGGAACGTGCTATATGCGTTTATTTATCAGTCATTTATGTATCTTAAACTGCTTAAGTGTCGTAATCTGCGTAAATAATCATATTCATACTTTGAATGGAATTGAAATTAAAAATTATTTGCCTCCGACCGTTCCTGTTATCAGCCTTAGCACAACACTGTGACGCCATACAATTGTATTTACGCAGCGTACATTTCCAATGTATGCTGCAAGGTCATTATTGCCGTCAGCATACAAGAGCACCAGTCTGGTAGGTACATTTCTAATTGACAAGCCCCTCTGCCCCTGTGCCCCTCGTGATATTCGTATATTTTTTTTAAGAGCTGTGGAAGCTGAGTGGTTTGAGCAGTTGCCTGCGGCGCAAAGGTCGCAAGTTCGACTCCCGACTGTACTAATGAGTTTTTCTGAACTTAAGTGCAGTGATTAGTCACACCACGAGCTTAACGGTAAAGGAAAACATCGAGAGGAAACCTGCATACGGTTGAGAAGAAATTCAGGCGTATGTATAGTCGTGCTGGAGTATCGGCGATGGACTCGCCATCTGTCACGTTGGCACCTAATATACCTCTGGCGGAAAGTGGAGGTGTGGGTATTACCTATACACCTCTGCCTACCCCTTCGGGGACCCTTGTGGGAATATATGTATTTTCTGCAATATAGCATTATCCATATTTTCAGTTGCGTTCAGCTGTTTTTTCCCAACTGAGTCACATACATTCGCATTTGTAATAATAGTAGGACTGACGTTAGCCCGCGACATTCATCCGTATAAATTAAGAAAACAATATATATACCACAGTATACGACTATATGTGTTCTTACTTTGATTTATTCTTATATTGTCTAGTAGTAGAAATAGAACGGATGAGTGAAGAAAGATTGACGAAACGGATTTGAACAATTTGAAAGTGTGGATGATCAAATCAGCCGAAAACTCTAGGATGGGAAAATTAAGAGTACTGAAAACCGGCGAGCATGTATGTAAGAGAGACTGATGAATGTGGACGAAGCGAAAGATGTATGTAAGTGTAAAGGGATCCGGTGCTCTGCTCTCTCCGTATACCCGTTTAGAGACTCGGCGTTATGACATGATGATGATGATCATGATCACTGGTTGATCAGGCCACAAAACTGTAATAGTTAGAAAATTTGCCGTGTTTGTAACATTGGTAGGATTTTTAAACTTAGTGTTGGCATAAAAAATACACTTCAAATTGAAGAACTTATAAAACCGCACATTATTCCGCACAAGACAATTATTTTACAAGCCGATAGCAGTGCAAGGCCAATCCGCTGTCGTCAGTAAAACGTCAGCACTTGAACGACAGCTAAATGGATTAACCTACTCGCTAGTTTTATTTAAAACGTGTTTTCACGTTTATATATAAATTAATGCGTACAAAACAAATACAATATTGTATCCGAAAGGGGTAGTAAGTGTAATGCAAGCAAAAATAGGGGCCGTTAAAGAAAAATATTTTTACACATTTTCTTATATTCCCAGTGATGTAAAACAAAACGTAAGTGCAGTCTATTGACGACCGTCTGGTCTAGTGGTTAGAGCTCCCGACTGCGAAACTTGAGGTAGCGGGTTCGAATCCCGCTGAGGGCAGATATTTGTGTGATGAACACGAATATTTGTACCTTAGTCTTGGATGTCCTATGTATTTAAGTATATATCTATCTATACAAGTAAATATATCGTTGTCTAGTTACCATAACACAAGCTTTGCTTTATTTGGGACTAGGTCAATTTGTGTGGAATTGTCCCAGGTATTTATTATTTATTTATTATTTTTCTAAAGTAATCATCATAAATTAAAGAGCTGGGCTCTTGTCGGCCTCCTTGGTGCAGTCCCTTCCATTTGCTTCTGTCCAGTGCAACCTCTTTGACCTCCCTACACGTCATGAGATACACCTTTTCTTTGATATGACTCATGTATGTTAAGAGTAGTGCTAATAAAATATAATTGAATGTAGCAAAGTGTAGTTTAGTTTTTATTAAGTTGAATGAAGAGCAAAATATTCCATTAAAATTTAGACGCTTAGAAGTGCTGCATTGGGGAAATTGTATACTTCATATACGATTTAATCTATAATAATATTATAAAGCTGAAGAGTTTGAGAGCTGGTGGCGCTGCGATCGTGTTTCAGGAAATTTTACTTTTTCACCCGGGCGAAGCTGGGCGGGACAGCTAGTTTAATATAAAATTGAAGTATCCTGTATTCCACAGGCCCACATTCTTCAAGAATCTTCTGATAATGTTACACAACTATAAGTTTTTTTTTTTATACAACAAGAGTGGCAAACAAGCAGACGGCCCACCTGATGGGAAACGGTTACCGTAGCCTATTTACGCTCACGATACCGAAGTATCACTTGCACGTTGCCGCTCTGTGTTCGGAGAGTTATAGTGTGTTGGCAGCATAATGGGTTTAATCCCTCTGCTTCCAATCCCAATGCTTACAATTTAACAATCCTCCCCCCTCCCCAAGGAGCTCATTACTAGATACCTTATTCACCGCGTAGGAACACAACACAATAAATTGTGTTATTTGGCTACGGACTTCTGTAAGGTGGAGGTCCTGCCCCAGTACTTTTCTTTTGTACTTTACATACTGTTGGTGCGTCAATGTAATAAATAAACTGTAGGGTATTTTGAACCTTTCACAAGTTACTGTGTACATGTTAATACGTATATTGGATGGAATTCGTGACTGAACGACGTCACAACACTAGACATAGCGGTCACCAACCTTACTTATAAAAATAGCATGCGTTATATTCAAGATTTCAAAGCAGACTTCAAAGAATGTTCATTTTAACTGTTATAAAGTAATATTTACCATAGTAGGTACGGGCTATTTCTCATAGCGTTGAGTATGCACTTTCTTAATGTCGGATTTAAAAGTCGTGCGCTGTGTTTAAAGCTTTACTAGTTGTGTAAACCATTCGGCGGCGCGAAATTTGATTAAATTGGAATATTTTTCTGGAATAAAACTTATTGCACTTGGTAATCCAGCGAATAAAGTATCTCTATGCCAAATTTCATCCAGTTCCATCAAGCCGTTCTGGCGTGGTTGGGTAACAAACATCCATACATTATCACAAACTGTCGCATATATAATATTAGCAGTATATGGACATTACTAACTCACGTAGACCTAAAAGGCCCCCTTCAGTTACCACAAAGTATACATACATACATAACATCACACTGAGTCCTCACTAAGTAGACAAAGAGAGTTAAACGACAGTTTTTTCCATTCTTACAAACTTCTCTCGCGTCATCTAGATTCATTAGTCATACATGCTAGTATATTAAGTGTAGTTATACATATATATATATATATAGATATATATATATATATATATTATATATATATATATATATATACTCACGCCTTCCCAAAAGGGTCCCCGAAGGGGTAGGGAGAGGTGTATAGGTAATACCCACACACCCACTTTCCGCCAGAGGTATACGTGCCGGTGCCAACGTGACAGATGGCGAGTCCATCGCCGTTACTCAAGCACGACTATACATACGCCTTTTGAATTTCTTCTTAGATGTATGCAGGTTTCCTCTCGATGTTTTCCTTCATCGTAAAGCTCGTGGTGTGACTAATCACTGTACTTAAGTTCAGAAAAACTCATTGGTACAGTCGGGATTCGAACTGGCGATCTTTGCGTCGCAGGCAACTGCTCGAACCATTCGGCCACCACGGCTTTATATATAACGTTATACATGACTGGCTAGTTATACATAACGTTCCTAATCTTGAGTGTTAAGCATGTTTATATATATTCGGTTTACTATTTTAACGCATAATAGAAGATAAAACACTATAATCAATTTGAGCTTTCTTTCTTGTTTTTGTAAATTGTAAGTCTTTTACGGTAAAGCCGAGTCTGTAATTAAGTAACGAAATAGATCAGTATCTACAATGTTAAATACGTTTAATTACTCATATAGAAAGCGTGGATTTATATTTTCAAAGCGATTTTTAAGTGAGTAATTTTATGAATAAAATTGTTTGGAAATATACTAAAAACACATCCTTTATGTAAAATCATTAAAATATTAATATCAGATAGCATCAACTTGATCGATTATTGTACGAATATAATATGTAGGTTCATGTTTATAAAACTGGTAGGCAATATCTGCACCATTCAAAGGTTGTTTAGTTAATACGACGGCCGTCTGGTTTAGTGGTTAGAGCTCCTGACTGCGAAACCAGAGGTCGCGGGTTCGAATCCCGCTGAGGGCAGATATTTGTGTGATGAACTCGAGTATTTGAACCTTATTCTTGGATGGCCTGTTTCATGTTCATTCATATATAAGTAAATATATAGTTGTCTAGTTACCATAACACAAGCTTTGCTTCATTTGGGACTAGGTCAATTTGTGTGGAATTGTCCCAAGGTATTCATTATTATTATTATTATAATAATATCTGTAGAATTAAGTTTGTGCAAAATTATGAGAAAGTAGTTTTTTTATTACTATATATTTACAGATTACCATAATTTGAACCATGGTGTCGGTTCACCTGTTTCCGGTGAAGGAAATCATCGTGAAGAAACTCGCTTACGTTAAAGAACAAGATCAAACAGGTTAACATAGTCGTTACTGAGAAAATATGACAGACTCGCCTTTGGCATCCAAATACATCTCAAGCTATAAGTGGGTGATATAATACCTCTATAACACAAATATCTATATATATATATATATATATATATATATAGGAGATATAGGAAAAGAAAAGCATAAGGCTTTTGTTTTTCTTGTAGTTGGAATGTATACATACTTACATAATTCTTGCATGTTCTGAGATTAATGTAATTAATTTACGAATACTTGACAACAAAGGAAAAAAAATATGAATGATTAATCACATCACGAGCTTTACGGTGAAGGAAAACATCGAGAGGAAACCTGCATACGACTGAGAAGCGCGACCTATTTAAAGGCGTATGTATAGTCGTGCTTGAGTAACGGCGATGGACTCGCCATCTGTCACGTTGGCATCTAAATTTTATCTCTGGCGGAAAGTGGGTGTATGGGTACTACCTATACACCTCTGCCTTCCCCTTCGGGGACCCTTCTCGGAAGGCGTGAGGATATATTATATTATTATTAAGCTTCGGAAGCCGGCAATTTTGTATGGGTTAATACGAATCATAATAATATTGTAACTAAAAATGTGTAAGTTTGCGAGAATTAATAGAAAGCGGAATTAAGCACAAAGATAGAATATTAGCTAGATTAACACAAAGGATAAAAAAATCTGAAAAAAAAATACGTTTGAGGTCAAATTTACGCGGATGAAACCGGGAGGCAAACCTATATACCTATGGAGGATATTAAAATGAGTTTATGAATAATTGTTTGATAACATAATATATCTGGTTTTATTATAATATCTAAATATTCGTGTTTAATTCTCATTCTGTGTATTTAAAAAAAATATCTACGAAGGTTTTATCTTCGGGAATATATTATATACATCGACATCCGCATGCGTTAATATATGTATGTTCATTATATGTATATAATTCCTGTGAGAACATTACTTGGAGCCCTGCATGGAGCCACCCACGTGTTCAAACCCGGGCGGTTGCGTTAAAATAAATATTAGCAGCGTATTTCGGAACGCAGCGTTTCTGTGAGCCGCCTCAGCCATAAGTGCGAGCGAGACTCCCATACACGTAGTACCAAGAGGGAAAGAGACGTGACAAGCTTGTCCGATCGATAGCCGCAGCCGCAGAGTGCCGGCCGAGTGACGTCACAAGCCCGTCTCGTCATCTTTGACTCGGTTCAAGGAATTGTCACTATATTTTTGTTGGAAAGAATGTAAGCCATTATCGGCTCGATACAATGCCTCATGTAAGTTAGTCAAACGGTGAACTGTACATATAAATTTTGATAAATTAAGTTCTACAAGTTTACATTTAAATGTCAAATCTACATGACTAAATAAATTGTGCTTGAAAGGAAACAGTTTAATAAACCTTTTTAAAGTCAGTAATACTGCGAGCAAAGTAGAAGTAACACTGATTTATACCCGGCAATTACCTAAAAACGAAACTAAAGGGAACTTCACGATGTGAATGTTCGTAGCGCTACGCTGCTACGGGGCTACGGCGTAGCGAACTCCGGCTTCAATATAATCATTTACATAAGAATAAATTTAATATGAATATAGTAATGTTATTATAATTCAATATAAACTCACGGAATTAGTAATATAGAAGAATAATATTTCAAGCTTTTCTACAAGGCACATGGGTCCCCGAAGGGGTAGGCACAGGTGTTACGAAACCGTTTTACGTCGAAAATAAATTTAGGCGCCATCATGACATGAATTCATCGAATTTTCTCATAATGCTTATTTAACTTTATGTGCTAGTCCATATGTAGGTTCAAACCCCGGTGTGAACCAATGAGTTTTTCTGACATTTATTAAGAACATTCGTCACACCGTGCGCTTAGTAACACTGAAGGAAAACATACTGATGATATTGTCTGAGAAAAAAATAAGATGTATAAAAATAAAGTGACAGATGAAAGGCAGTGAACGATATGCCGTCTATGCGGTTGA
This sequence comes from Drepana falcataria, assembly GCA_945859725.1. Taxonomy (NCBI): domain Eukaryota; kingdom Metazoa; phylum Arthropoda; class Insecta; order Lepidoptera; family Drepanidae; genus Drepana; species Drepana falcataria. Next base: position 10,162,520 of record OX243927.1, on the reverse strand, counting down.
CAGTAGGAAGACTCATTTAGAGTTTGCCTACAATTTCCTTCTTCTCTGAAAAGACAAAATTATTTATAAAGACGGGTTAGATACTTAGATTTACTATCGTTCACTGTATGAAATCTTTCTATATCATGTATGAATAATTTAAAGACATTTCTTCAAACCGGCGACCTTACTAAAAAATCATAGTGTTGTACTAATTAGATTTTCACTGGAAATCTGTGATTAATTTACTGCAATTTGTTTGGTTTGGTTTATTGGTTTACACGCTACGAGCTTCACGGTGGCGGAAAATATAATAAGAATGATAAGGAAGGAGATAGGATATAATAGGTATGTATAGTTATGCCCGTCTCGCCATCTGTCATGTTGGCACCCCAATATATCTGCAAAGACTCATATCCTTCCCTTGTGGGAAGGCGCAAAAGTATACATAAACGCTACTTTGCATCAATTTGATTGATCGATGAGGAACGTTAAGAGTACGTACGAGTGTATCACGGTAATACATGCAAATAAAGCGAAAGATACTTGCCTACCCCGTGAGAGAGTAGACATGGTGGTAATTTAATTTATTTTGTTCAATATTGAGTGATAACGCAGATAGCATATGCATGCATACATACACAGAAAAAGCCACATAGTTATAAAATATGCTAGTTAATGAAATGCACACATTTTTATATCTGCACCGAAAGCTAAGTGATTGAGCTTAGGGTTGTATACGGATTTTGTACACACATAATAGAGATTGCGTCGTAAGTTTAATTTTTAAACACGTCCGGTCCGCTTGCGCTGTAAAACCCTTATAACGTGATACGGGGGCGCTCGCACGCATTTTAATTGAGCCGTGTAAATATTACACATGGGTAAACTTGCCTTTACACATCAAACATATTTTTTGTGCATTTTCAGCGTCTATACATTAATATTTTCTGCGTGAGGGAGAGCCTTTTACAGAGCATTTTTACCTGGTATCTTGAATGGTGAACCTGACTTTTGCTGCGCGTTAAAAGTTAAAATAGTAGTTAAAAAAAACTAAAAAACACGCTTTTTATAGAAAACCGAACTAAAAAATAGAAAATAAATTTCGATAATATCTTAAAAAGCGTGGGGTGCATGGTGTCAATAGTTATAAATATTTTATTGACAGATATTAGTAGAGTGATTATTTTATTGACAGATATCTTAAAAAGCACCCCACGCTTTTTAAGATATTATCGAAATTTATTTTCTATTTTTTAGTTCGGTTTTCTATAAAAAGCGTGTTTTTTTAGTTTTTTTTAACTACTATTTATTTTCTACTTTTTAGTTATTAGTGTATTGTCATCGGTCCTCGATAAGTCTACAAAGTTTGAACGAAATCTGGCCGTTTAAAGTGGGTCAAAATCGAGCTCAAAGAAGTCGGTTACATACATACATACATACATACATACAGGTGAAGCTAATATAAAGCGTGTAAAAATATCTAGGAACATTGACAAGGGTGTATCGTTGGTGTATCCGACAAATTAAGGAGTAGTCAAGGAGAGCTGGAACTAGATTTGAGTACGAATGAGTATTTCATGCATGTGTCAAAACTAATTATTATATATTTACCAATATATAACGAAAGCATAGACACCCACGACGCATATTTTTTCAAACGTAGGTACATAGGCTTCCTTATTATACTATATCCAGACTTTCACAGTCTCACGAGTCACAGAAATCTTTGAATTTCGACTGAAACGTATAGGGTTCCTTCCGATTTCTGTTTCCTTACCGTATATTTCGTGTTGTATAAACATAAAAAACCTTATTGGTATACGTAGAACTGAGTATCTGTATTCTACAAAAACATCGAGAGGCCGTATGTATAGTCGTGCTTGAGTAATGGCGATGGACTCGCCATCTGTCACGTTGGCACCTAATATACCTCTGGCGGAAAGTGGGTGTGTGGGTATATTACCTATACACCTCTGCCTACCCCTTCGGGGACCCTTGTGGGAAGGCGTGAGGATATATTATATTATATTAACATTTTAACCACTCGGAGACAACGGCTTTTTTGTTTCTTATCTCCCAACTACATATCATCATGGTCTTATATATATTTAGAGATAAGTAAAATAAAATAACATTTTCTCCCAAGGTAATCTGTTCATAAGACGCAACGCTACAAACAAGTGTTTCATTGCTGTGTGTACGTGGAGGGTGTACGCATAGCGACACGCAATCGCATGATGCTAGGCTACTTCGAGTTTTACCATTAAAATATCCCGATAAGCTGGGAGTTGTTTTGTGTCAAATCAAATGTAAAACAAACATAATTTTGCTCTAATGAATAACGAAAGTGATATAAATATGTTTATTTATATTGCAATAACTTTCACAAGTGAATTCAACGGCATGAAAAAAGACATCGCAATTTATCATTATGGGCTATGTCATTTATATACACATCTTTATATATATAATTCTTCTGTGAGTGTGTATGTCACTGAACTCCTCCTAAGCGCCTGGACCGATTTTAATGAAATTTTTTGTGTGTGTTCAAGGGGATTTGGGAATGGTTTAGATTCACAATTGGACCCGATAGGTGGCGCCACCATCTTTTTTTTCCACCCGAGCGAAGCTGGGCGGGACAACTAGTACATCTATATATGAAAAGATTAGCACAGTGAAGTTGTGAAGTCAGATGTTATACATTCATCAACACCATAATCTTATTTGCTGGTACTGCTTTCATGCCTTTCAATTAGGTTTCCCCGATTCAGATTTCCTGCACACTTTTTTGGTTCAAATCCTGATATTAAGAGTATAAAATCCAAAAAGCAAGCGAAAGAAATTTGTAAATCTTGCAAGAGGTGACGCCTTCGCTCTCCAACTATCCCTTATTATATATATCCCGACTTCCTTACATTACTTTATAATGTATGGAAGTCGTGCCTAAATGATGGCAGTTGGTACACACCAAGTCACGTTGGCATCCAATGGCGTCCTGCGAAAATGTACACCTCTTCCTGACGTTTGTTATTGAGTACTCACAATTATTCAGAATTAAGCAGTCATTTTCCATTTAATTTGGTGCAGGACACTGTTAAAGCAATCTATTTTCGTTGTATCACTGCGGACCACCTGTTCAGTTTCGAATTTCAATATCTGGACACAAATCCGATTGAAAAGTTTAATTGAACATTCAATATAGGAATACGTTTAATTAATCTCAGATCACAAGGATTACTGCTGTAGTGACATAATTTAATGCGAATATATTATAATACATATCACAGGTACGTACAAATTATAGCTTACAATTTTGTTTCACAATAATAATTATATTGCAACTACCGGCGGCTAATCGATGAAATTGAATGAGGTTTTCACGATAACAATGAACATACACATAAAAACATACGATGTTTGTATTCACGTACAGTATTCAAGACTTCTTACGAGGCCTAAAGGTGGTAGGCAAAAGTATGCTGCTGAGTTATTTATTGAAGGTGCCAACGAGGCAGGACTGTTTGTCTACCGTTAAACAAACTAGCATGAAATTGGTTGTGTGGCTGTCAAATTATACATACAAAATATATATATCTGACGCAAATATATTTTATTAATGTATTAAAGACCTGGTCTTATTAAGGATGCATGTCAGTCAGTGACGATTCAAAGGTTTGAATTTTATATTTCAGCAACGTAAAATCTAGAATGTCAACATTTATTTTTGGCCGTTGCAGCCCGGATATGCATTAATTTAAAAAAAGGTATATTGCCAGTATTCACTATTCGTTCGCCTTTCGGGCACCTAATATACCTCTGGCGGAAAGTGGGTGTGTGGGTATTACCTATACACCTCTGCCTACCCCTTCGGGGACCCTTGTGGGAGGGCGTGAGGATATTATATTATTATTATATATATTCGTTCGGTGGACGAAATCGAAATTTAAATTTACATATTCATCCTATAGACATTTTTTTGTGTGTACGAGCATAGATTTAGTTTAGAAGTAGTTTTTTATTTACCCAAAGCTACATTATGTACTGGTTTCCAAACCACTGTACTTTACTTTAATATAGTTTTATTTGTTACACACACACAAATATAACCTAGTTCCATTAACGATAAGTCACCTCTTGTGATCGGCACTGTACTAGTGAAGTGTTGCATTTATATGGCTTAGCTGGCAGAGCAAGTTGTACAACTGAGTGAAGTCAAGGGAATGTCGACATGAACCAGTTTACGCGAAAAGTTCCAATAGGAATATATGTACATTTACGTATGTATCTGCTAAAGTTTGTTAAAGATGAAGTAGCTTTTAAGGCTTGTTTGTCATCGGGTGCCATTTGCGATGATAAGCCTTATCAAATCTCTCTTGAAAGTTTTTGGTGTGCTTCAAATAGTATGTATAAAAATATGTATTTATTATATGTGATAAAAAAAGTGGATAGTTTTCGCTTGGCAGGTCTTAGCGCTGCCCAATGACAGTTTACTGTAGCTGCAATTCTAATCCGGTTATAAACAATTGGTTAACGTTTCATACATATGTCGAATAAGCTAAGGGGTAGGTATAAAGAGTTGTGTCCACGAAGCAGAAGGTCAAAGTTATTCGAAGAATGCTCTTAAATAAAAACAAAATATTTAAGTCACAGAAAACAAAATCAATATATTGTATCCTTTTAATTAACTGTTAAAGAACGTCCGGTTTTTTTACATGGTTATTACTTACATTTCAATTATTGAGTGTTGAGGAAACTTCAGAGCCAGAGGAATGGATAAAATGAAAATATTGTATAGTAAAAGTGCGGACAATCTCTACAATGTATACTACATTTAAGTATATACACGTCATTGGTATCTTGTTCAATAAAATCAACCAGTCTGCTATATACACTTCATCTACAAGACTAAAACCAAGTTCAGTTATATTTATGAGGGCTGATTAGAACCGGGGAATAATAATTGTACAGTAAGACTTGGTGGAAAATTTACACATTTTTATATATATGTATTCGCATAGTGCAGAGACGCCGATAGACTAGCTAGTCTAGACGTGACAGAAAAGCTTATCTGTCACTTGAATAACTAAGTAATTTCCGCAGAAACCATTCCGCCATCCACTGTGAGAAGATTTGAAGATTATTATATATCATTGAAACGACACCATCGCAATCAAATATAAAAATACGCTGAATGAGGTTATTATTTGCTTAACCCAAATGTTCTACGACTACGCGAGTACGTTCGGCATAATTATACAGAAACCCGTATATAAGCAACCCCCAAAATATGGTCGAGTTGATCTGTCCAAACATACCGGAATAAGACATAATTGAGTATAATCAGCTAAGTACTGCAATATAGTATTTTTTATGGTATACTCCGCTAAATCTTAAACCAGATCTGATATGCGTATAGATAGTGCCATCCACGAAGACGCACCCCACCAATTTCTAGTAAAAGGGATCGCGGGATGCGGGGAGTATAACCCTAGTCTATTAATTGTAGTGTGCGTGTGCACTCATAGGTAATCAGTGTGTAACGACAATCCTCAGACATTAGTGAAACGTTGCCCACTTACACTGTAAAGTATGAGGAAGAAAAGTGGGGTGCGTCTTCGTGGATGGCACTATCTATTAGCAATACGTGTAATATCACTCGCGCATACCGTCTCTGTATTCCTCGTCGTCTCCCTCTTTTCTATTTAGTACTCTTACATCCTACTCATATCCATGCAACTCTATCTAACAACTATCTCTATCCCGCTATAAGCTGTCGCGATCGTATCGTTCACTTCCTTTAAATTCGATTTAAAGCTGTTATTTGCATTCATGCATTCAATGCATCTTTTCATGCTTATTTCAGTGCTTTCTATACTTTTGAAACACTCCCTGCAAGTTTAACACTCCAGAGCAAAAACATAATTATTATAACGATAAAAAGTGCTTGTTCCACTTTCCACTACTTTAGAACTTCTTTAATAAATGAATTTATTTTTACGTTTTTACTATATTAACATTATTACAAAGATGCAAGATGTTTTGAAAGTAAGTTTACTCTTCTACCTCCTCCAACTTTATTCCTCTTTCTGTGGAGATAATTTACGATGAACGGTTTATCTATACTAATATTATAAAGAGGAAAGATTTTTATGTAAGTTTGTTTGTATTGAATATGCTCCGAAACAACTGGACCGATTTGAAATATTATTATACCATTGGGAAGCTACATTCACCCTGAGTGACATAGGCTATATTTTCTTTTATAAAGAAATCTTATGTCCACCCGTGCGAAGCCGAGACGGACCGCTAGTTATACTATAATCTTAAAAAACAACCTGAGATAGTTGCCACTAAATACATACTACGAAGTAAACTACATTAATATCATAACGCCGAGTTCCTCACGGGGTAAGCAAATAAAGTACAGCGCCTAGACTTACAAACCTCTTGAAGAGTAAGCTATTTGTATTATTTATTGAATTCCCTTGGAGATAATGAGCAATCATAAGCTTTAATACTTGTAGTGCAAAGGCAAAGTTGTCAAGAAGGACGTTCTTAATTACTACCATCGATTTTTCTACTTACGTCGCATTATATATGAAAGCATATACATTGGCCTTCTTTGGGTATATATTCGATGCAAATATTAACGCCTTCCCGCAAGGGTCCCCGATGAGTTAGCCAGAGGTGTAAAGGTAGTCTCCAAACTTACCTTAAACCTAATCTTCGCCCTACATATATTTTAGGTGCCAACGTGACAGATGGCATCGCCGATATTCAAGGACGACTATACATCGTCTTTGAATTTCTTCTCAAAAGTATTCAGGTTTCCTCTCGATGTTTTCCTTCACTGTGAAGCTCGTACCTAGTCAGTACTTAAGTTAAGACAATCATATTGGTACGCTTCAATAAGCGTGCGGTTTTTTATGCATATAGAACATAGAGCTTATTTTGCTATGCATTACTAATTTGGATTTGTAATATATTTCATGAATATTCAACTTGTGACATCATACCCCATCCCATATATCGATACTATTAATAAACTTTACGGATACACATTTTTATGGTAACGATATTCAATTAGCGTGTCGTTATTTATGACCTTTGTCTACTCAATTAATCAATTCTGTGGATAACTCACGTCATTGGTGTGGTCAGGCAAATAGTGGCTCAGTGACGTCATTAACCAATCGCGCATTTGTAAGCAACAATGATATATACATAATGAATCCTACACAAGTACCCATTTATGTGAGCAGTGGTGGCTGAGTAATTGTGTTAAAGACTTTGATTGCAGGTTCGAACCCGGCGGTACCAATGAGTTTTCGAACTTAAGTACAATGGCTAATAAAACCACTAGCTTTTCGGTGTAAGTATCTATCAGTCTTCATGCTGTAACAAACTTCCTGCTTTTTACCCTCTGCATTCACACATACACGCCAATAACGCAAGTCTCCTTCCAAACACCCTTAGTCCCATTAATCCTCGCTTAAAGTACTCAAGAGGAGCATTTATGAGGAGGCTGATGAATGTGGATGAAGTCAAAAAGAATAATGACTCTACTGTCTGTCTACTCCGTGGGGAACGTGAGAGCTTAGAAAATTACATATATATGTAATCTTCTTTTTCTTCTGGATCTAGTTTTGACCGATTTCAAAAAAGGAGGAGGTTCCTCAATTCGACCGTATATCTTAGTATATATAAATTACGTGTCACGTTGTTTGTCCGCGATGGACTCCTAAACTACTTAACCGATTTCAATCAAATTTGCACACTGTGTGCAGTTTAATCCAACTTAAAAGATAGGTTATCTAACACACAATTGGACCCGATAGGTGGCGCTACGATCGTATTACAGGAACTTTTACTTTTTCACCCGGGCGAAGCTGGGCGGGACAGCTAGTATACATATATATTTTTCTATTAATATACTTCGAAGGTAGCGAACATGTATATGGCCCATCTGATGATATAGCGGCTACCGGGAAATAATGTCCCACACAATAGACATTTCAAAACTGCAATTTCCAACAAATACACACGCAAAGTGATTCGTTAAAAGTTTAATTACTGGAAAACATTCAAGATGTTGTCAGTTCCCGCCGCGCCCTATTGCCTTTTAGCAAATTGAATCCTACTGTTATATACTCATCGTTGGGTGCTTTCACGAATATACTGGATTCCATGAAGATTTATGCTCTAAATATGATTGTAGACAAAATTAAGTGTTAACTTATTTGGTAATATCAAGGGGGAAGTCGAGCGTAATAAAAAAGAGAGAATAGTGTCATATGCAGGTTAGATGCGTCCTTTTGGAAATTAGATTTTGATTAATTGCAATGGACTGGTGTGAATAAAGATGCGTTTGTAATGAAGAAAAGAAAGTGATTGAAAGAAACAAAAATAAACGTTGAGAATTTATCAGGAAGATGAAAGAGAGAAAGATTACCTACGATCCAATGTACTGATAGATGGTACAATTAAAAAGGAACCCTAATATATAGTTAATAGTTCCTACCATAAAAATTGTTGCAAAATAAAATACATATTTGCAGCACAAATTCAGCTTGAAACATAAATCAAAGGCGCAACTCGCCCCAATACAGGTCAGTGTAAAATTACATCGGGCACAGTTTAATCTGGGGATATCGCTCGATAATTGCATGGTCCGAGTCAGTTGCTTCTGTTAACTACACTGTACAGTTGCAATGCTACATAGCAACGTAATATTTTCTAAATACATGAGGTATTTTTACCTCTTTGAATTTCTTCTCAAACGTTTCCCCTCGATGTTTTCCTTCGCTGTAAAGCTCGTGATTAGTCATACCATCACTGTACTTAAATTCAGAAAAACTCATTGGTACAGTCGGGAGTCGAACTTCGAACACTATTTTGAGTATTTCTCAATATCCGCGAACGGAGCGGTTTAGTACCGCTATATCCTTGAATGTATCTAAATGTAGCCCTTTTAGATAAATCGCATCAAATAAGTGTTACGATTTTTTTTCGTAAGGTAACACTAGAATCATTGGTATACAATATTATTTATATTCGATTCTTTGAAAGTTATACACTTTGCAATATTAATTCGGTAAAATTAAATAAAACAAAAACAATTTTTTTTATAATGAATCGCATACGCATAATTTGTTTGTACGCTAGTATTCATAATCGACCTCCTTAACAGACCTTCACCGAACTATCAAATGTCTAGTTACCTCGAATAGCTACAGCAATTGTGAGTCTAAGCAACTTAGATACGAGTTCGAGTCACCTCCGATACACGTCGAGTGCTTGATCTATTTTGCTATTGACGCTTTTAGTACTAGATGGTGCTTTAAGCTCATAGATCAAAATGACCAAGGAATAAAGGTATTTACAAACATGCATTAATAATTGATAATTGTATTGAAAGAGTATTTTTACATCAAAACTTATTTAAAGCTTTCCCTAAAGGGACTCGATGTTATAATGTATGTATATAAACGGCCGACAGCCCAGTGGTTGGATTCCAAAATCAAGATTGCAGGTTCGAACCCTGACAGTAGGTACCCATTGAGATTTTCCTGAACTTAAGTAGACGGATTTATTACACCCCAAGCTGAAGAAAAATGTCAAGAGGAAACATGCTAATATTTAAGAAGAAACCCAAAGACATATATCCTATAATCTACATATATATAGGAGATCCCATTTGTGAACTCACTCATCACGAAATCTCAGGAACTATAAGGCCGATTGACTTGAAATTTGGTAGCAGTATTTACGCGGTGAAGAGGTCAGCTAAGAACGGATTTTATGAAACTATTTTTTTTTAAAACACCAATTAACAATTGTCTCCATAGGGGAAGCAATAGTTGAAAAACGTGTTTTTTTTTTACTTTTTCACCCGGGCGAAGCTGGGCGGGACAGCTGATTAATTATAAATGTAAAAATTTGTGAGGGTTTTCTTAACTCAGTCACGTCGCACAAAGCATGGCATGAAATTTAGCACACTGATACCAAGCTGGATTAACACATAAAACATTATTTTACAGAACAAAAACTACCAATGAAACCAAATCGTCCGCCTGAAACACTGGGTCACAGCTAGTAATACATAGTAGCGCTTAAGAAACGGCGATTAGACGACTTTAAAGAAGAGAACTTAATTTAGCTACAACTTCCACGGAGGTACTGCTATATTTTTCAAGTATGGATAGATAAAACTGTCTGTGCTACTAATAATATCAGTGCTAATCTGATGATAACGGCAAATAAACATGTTTGCTTCCCTCGTGATTGCAGGGAATACGTGGGAAATCTAGATAACACTATAAAGGCGCCGCCAGACTCACAGCTCGGGCGAATTGGCCCTATCCTGTTGTAAGTGCAATTTAACACTTGAGTCAATTACGTATTTATGTCAGTGACAAATGTTCGATCCAGAACGTTGCACTCAGCATTGGATATTAATAAAATTAAAACTTAGACGTCGGAACCGAATAGTTGTGGTAAGTACCCTGCGTCACAAGATTGCAAGCTCGTATTTCGACTGTGCCAATGAGTTTATCTGAACTTAAGTACAGTGATTAGTCACTCCACGAGATTTGCGCATAGGGCAAAACATCAAGAGAAAACCAGCATACATTTGAGAAGAAATATAAAGACACTAGATGTGCCCGAAACTTTGTCGGCGTGGACGGCTTTTTTATTTTAGTAAAAAAAAATTTTTTCAATAAAAAGTATCCTATGTTACTTCTAATACTTCACAGAATATGTGTACAAAGTTTTATGATGATCGGTTAAGCAGTTTTTACGTGAAAGCGTAACAAACAAACTTACATTCACATTTATAATATTAGTAAGGATGTATAGTGGTACTTGAGTAACGATACGATAAACATACCGTCTGATACCTTGGCACCTACAATAAATTGTCTGTGGCTGTGACTGTTAGTGTAAAAAACATACCGAGGAACCATTAATACTATTAATAATATGAATTTACAAACGTATGTGTATGTCAACTCGTGCACAGAGACGCCTATCATTTGGCGCATCAATTATAGGTATATACACATGTTATAAGGCCGTGGTGGCCGAGTGGTTCGAGCAGTTGCCTGCGACACAAAGATCGCAAGTTCGAATCCCGACTGTACCAATGAGTTTTTCTGAACTTAAGTACAGTGATTAGTCACACCACGAGCTTTACGGTGAAGGAAAACATCGAGAGGAAACCTGCATACGTTTGAGAAGAAATTCAAAGGCATATGTATAGTAGTGCTTGAGTAACGGCGATGGACTCGCCATCTGTCACGTTGGCACCTGATATACCTCTGGCGGAAAGTGGGTATACACCTCTGCCTACCCCTTCGGGGACCCTTGTGGGAAGGCGTGAGGATATCATCATCATCACATGTTATACTTCGTAAAGTGCGTACAATTAAAAATCCGCCTTAAAGACTTCCATAACATCCCTGTTATCATTAATTAAATAATATCTTCATATTTTTTAGGTAACTTTTGTTTTAGACTGACCCATCGTCATAGAATATAGCACATAATCATGTCTGTCATGTTTAAATTAGTGAATTGACCTCCCAAGTGTTCATGAAAACAGAAGGAACTAAAACTCGCCTCGTCTAAAGCGGGTCCTCCTAATAACGGGAGCAGAAAAACAGAAACCCGACACATACCGCACAAAGGTACGAAATGTTTGTACTGTGAAACAAACTTAATCATCGTACATTTCTGTGAAAAAAATATGCTATGTAAAATAATATCAGGCTGCAATTTAATTAAATCTCAGAATTTATTTGAACTAAAATAATGGTAACCGCTTAACATCACGGGGAGCCCATGCTTTCCACCTTAGTGGTACAATAAAAATATGTTACATTAGAAAGGATGCGTGAAGGAAGATTGACGCAACAGATACGAATGTTTGTATAAAGTCATACGAAGATCACGTTGCAACTATCCAGAACAAATCGTTTGGAAACGTCATCAAAGAACATGCATGAAGAGATAAATGAACGTGATAAAGCGGAAGAAATCTGTAATTCTGGAGAGACCTTTGGATGGTGAATGTGGATTAAACGAAAGAGATCCGTAAGTCTTGCGAGAACTGGCGCCCTACTCTCTGCCTATGACTTCACGTCTCTACACCTCCTGTAGAATAGAATAGAATATTGTTTATTTGTATAGAACATGAGTGTCTATTGGTGTTGAGTTTTATATGAGTTCAACACGCCAAGTCCCTAACGGGGTATGCAGAGAGTATAGAGCGCCAGTTCTCTCTAGACTTACATACCTCTTTCGCTTCGTCCACATTCATCAGTCTCTTCATACATGCTCGTCGGTAGAATATTCTAAATATATACATAACTCATATAAATATATAGAAGATCCTACAGAGCCTATAGAAGCTTGCTTCACAAATATCGCTTGCGCAATATCGAACCTAACAGTTTTTAACTCCAAATCAATAAAAAAACGTACACATTTATGTTAGGTGACCTTTATCGGTATAGGGAAAATAATTTGTGCACGAAATTACTATACATGATAATGGCGTCCGTAGTTGCCAAAACGGCCCAATTGCCATAACCATTTTCTTGACACAGTGAATATAGCACTTTACTGACCTCATTTCGAAAGGCTACATTCCCACTCCAATGTGACCTAAAATCTGAATACAGATAACTGGGAATTAAAATCGTCTAATCGTTCGAATTACAATAGACCTGAAATAAAGCGGTCTGCAGCTGAAAAGGGTTGATTTTCTCATGGCTCGAAGTTCATGGCGTGCATAGATACCAACTATATTAGTACAGAATCATATTTTTTATCATATCGTTTCTGTAAGATCAAAACTGAACTTCAGGGAAATTTCAAGATATCTTGATCATATTAAATAACATGATATCAGAATGTAGGGTATACCTATTATGCTTATTATAGGGTTTTAGCACATATGCATATGCTATGATAAACAGGTTTAAGAATTATTACCTATGTAGGTATTTTTATACTAGTATATCCGTATAGAGCGCAAGTTCTCTCTAGACTTACGTACCTCTTTCGCTTAATCCGAATTCACTTTCGAGCAAATGTTGACATGTTCTTACTATTTGAAAACAAAATTGTCGATGTATCATCAAAATTAATTCTGATTTTCATCAAAAAAAGACATGCGCAGCACATGTAAGGAAACATGCTAGATATGAGTAAAAGCATTCGGCCTCCAGTAGTTTTCCAACGAATCGATAACATTCAGGAATAATTTCACAAGATGCAAAACAGACTGGCCCGCATACAGACCAACTTGTTTTGAAGAGGCCTGCCATGCTTACAGACCGATCATGTTTTCATTATGATCTATGATGAAAACATGATCGAAATAAAGACGCGTGTTCTTTCAATCGTAACTCAGACATCGGGTGTAAACGTAGCTCGCAATTTCCTCAAAAGCTTTTTGTGGCGGCGAATATGCATGCATTCAGCCTGATGTTAAACGGTTACCTGTGGATGGAGCGAGGCTTGTGAATGCTTGCATCACCAACCTCACCAAACTTTTATCATTGAAATTAATTTGCGATCGCATTTTCTTCTTCCTTAGTTCTTCTGATGTGTATATGACAGTAAAATGGTTAAAGTGCTCTTTTTGACAATTCAGTTATATATGTAACTTAAAGTATTCAGCAAATCGAGCAAGTTTACGATGTTTAATGATGACCTAGAAACTCCTTTCAGGCACCAGTAATGGTTACTTTTGTCATCATATCATCACGCCGAGTCCCTAAAGAGAGTCTATAAAGAATATTTGAAACGAAGAAAATGTTAAAATCAAAATCAAAAATCTTTTATTCAACGTCAGGGACACAGGGATCACTTTTTGAACGTCGCATTCTAAAAAGACTGGTTACCACCGTTTCCAAGAAAAAAAAAACTGTCAGGACAAGAAACGGCAACACAAACTGCCCAGTTTCCTTTTTAACATTTGTTCCCTTTTACGTAGGGGTAGAAAAAGATTAAACTTACAGATAAGAGGAGCAATTCATTGCCATGCATGACCATCACTCATATAATCTGATGTTGTATTATACAGCTTTTTGAATGACATCTCAATAGTCTCTTTAAATAGTTGTGGGATGAAGTAGAGTAACTCTCTAGCCACACTGTCTGCCGAGACCGCCAGTCTGTCTGCCATCTTAAAAGTATAAGGCAAATATACCTGTCTTTTACCATTGAACATGCATGACACAATAGGCAGATAACTCATTTTACCTCCATTCAAAGCGGACGCCTGAGGCTCATTTCGGTCGGATAACCTTATGAGATTCCAACTTTTATTGACTATGGCTAATAATATTACGGCCTACTTTTCTGTGCTGTGTCTCTTTTACAGGCACAATTTAACACGTAGCTATTTTCTCAATCTGAATCTCTCTTGTCTTGTATCATATACCAAAATTATTGGGTTTAAAAACTACTTAGACATTAAATTATCCATTCCATTCTCTTCATCGGTATATTTACGTTGCAAGGGAAGAGTTTTAATGATAGCTTGGTTGTGAATGAGAAAGACTTTAACTTCATCTATAAATATAATATGTTCTTCATTAAGTACACAGCGACGCTTAGTTCAAAACAAATTTAATATTTTAGTCATATTCGCATTACATATTCTATGCAATTAGGTGTTCTGCTGAGCACTGAGCAAGGCTCCACGTTTATCATTAGGATCAATAATGCTACGTTGCTTTTGAATTCTTGGAAACGTAAGCTCGTCTTTATACAATTTTAATGCTATAAATCGTATCTTAGTCACCATTTATGTATTCATGGTTATACTTTATTTTATCAGGAATAGTAAATGGGGTGTTACATTTTAGGAAAGCTTAAGATAGAACATGTGTAACATTTACCGTAGTTAACAGATTATTTTATCATACGACTAAATATGAAACAGGCGATATTATCACATACATAAATAATAGGAGTTCATTGAAATGTGATCACTTGTTATGAAGCATCATACTCGACATATCAACTTTTTGGATACGAAATTCATATACGCTGTGGATATTATCGACCTCATTACAACCATACAATATGAATATGTGAATGTGAATATACCACTGAATAAAGTGAATATTTTCACGTAGATTTTATTGAACCATGGATGTTATTGGCTTGTAGATTACACATAGGCACGGAGAATTTCTCGTACAAATGGCACGCTACGAAGCCTTACAAGCTAACACTCACCAGACTTAAGGGCATGGGCGCGGCGCGACGCTCACCACCGCACTCCTTTTACTAATTCAATCCACGACAATATACTGCTTCTATTCTCGCCATTTTCTTTACAAATTCACCGTCAATTCAACTAGGACTTAAAAGATGGTCGGTCTCACCGACACCGTTGTTGCTAGGTGCAGGTCGAAGTCGAACGCAAACCCTTGGAGGTTACATGAATGAAACCTACACGTTTACAGTGCGTCATAGCTACCATTGTATGTGACCAAATGGTCAAACTACTCTTAGCAAAAAAGAAGGCCGTATTATTGTATATTGTTCTAGGTATCAGTCGATGCAATGTTAGCTCAGGATTTACTATGAATTTGGCACGTAAGAGGGGCGGTAGGTTAGTGTGGGACCTGAGGTATCAGTGTCGTGTGCGGGCTAGCTATAGACAGCGGTGGCGGAAGGTCGGGGAAGCCGGGAGCCGGCCACGGTGCGAGCCCGGGCTCCGCTGACGTCAGCGACGGCACGGCGCCGAGCGACGGTGCTCACCACCGGCCTGCCAATTATTATTTTATGTACACGAACGGCGCGAAACAAAAGGCGGCGACGGCGACAGCGGGGCGCGGGCGGAGGCACTCGCCGCAGGAGCGACTCCTGGCGCCATCTAGCGTGGCGCGCGGAGGCCACTCGCGCCTACTCCTTTTGGTCTGCGGACGATCGAATTGAGACAAATACTCTACGGTGACCGACCCTCACTGGCCGTCGGACGGCAACACTGTCACTGATAGGAACGACGCCGGGTAAACGGGTCAGCAACGTATGATGCGGAAGGTACGCTGGTGTGAGCGCGTCTGGGGGATATCACTGTGATGCGTACCGTCGTCAGAGCGTGGCTGCGTGTGATGGTGGCGGTCGGGAGGGCCATGCTGTCAGGCGGCGCGGGAGAGGCGCGGGCCGGGCATGGCGGGTTACTGCTCGACACTGCGGTGCGGGCGTCCGCGGCGCGCGCTGCACGCCACTGAACGGCGCACCGCCCGCTCCGCCCGCCGCTGCGCGCGCACGCCCGCACCGCCGCCGGCCGCACCGGGCCTTTCAGCCGACAACCTCCGGCCTGCACCCGCGTGCACCGCCACCAGCCACCAGCCACCCACGCAACACAACACACGCTATCTATCGATTGTGGACTTTCATTCTGCACCTCCTGAAAGGTCGGCTGTATGCGTTCCCGTGGACTTCAGGTTTCAGTGATCAATCCGTGGCACGAAGAGCTTTGCCAAAGCTTTTTATAAATAGTGAAGACACCTTCTTTTTACTTAGAAATTAAGTTTTCGTTCCTCGTTTAGGAATAAGACTGAAGACAACAACATAACAACACACCATATATAAAACATTTATTTATATCATTAGCCTGATATTTTGTATGAAACAATATGTAACATTTCAGAATTATACTGGTGCCAAAAATCTTCACAAAACACTGGCTGAACTTAACGTAAAGAAGCTCACGAAACCCCTTTAAATAAAAAACCGCTTTTAGATCCGAACAGAGACAAATATAAATCTTTAAAAGGCACAACTGAGGTTTATGTCACGTGTCAGATAGACTGGTGAGATTTGACAGTTCGTTTTCATTTTGCTAACCTGAAGCTCCGGCGAGGCGTTTATGGGATTATCGGCTGATATTTTAGGGTTCGCCTCAGGTTTGACCCAATTTGCATGCATCCAATCGTATATTCCCTTATTGTTGGTTAGGTTATTTAATTTACATATTTTGAGTAAACCCATAATAAAAAAAAATAGTTACCTATTTGGCAAAAAACAGATAACACGGACAAAGTGGCAAGAGAACGATGATACTTGATGATGAACGACCGTCTGGTCTAGTGGTTAGAGCTCCTGACTGCGGAACTTGAGGTCGCGGGGTTGAATCCCGCTGAGGGCAGATATTTGTGTGATGAAAACGAGTATTTGTACCTTAGTCTTGGATGTCCTATGTATTTATGTATATATCTATCTATATAAGTAAATATATCGTTGTCTAGTTACCATAACACAAGCTTTGCTTAATTTGGACTAGGTCAATTTGTGTGGAATTATTGGTATTTATTTATTATTTATTATACACCTGCGAAGACATTAGCTATTCCAGACATTTTAATTTGCATTTATAAACAGTCAAAGTAAATATGTAGTAAGTGTAAGTAAATAAATGCCTTTTTTTTATTATAACAAAATGGGTAAATGAGCAACTTTTCATCAGATGCTAAGCGTCACCGTAGCGCGTGGGCGCTTGCAATAAAGTGCTCGTCTCTAACTTAAGAAAGGATCAACAATATAAAGGTTGTATATAAACCATAGAACTACGCGGACAGTTTATTTAATGGCTTTGAGGAACCCATTAACAGTTGGCGCCAATAGCGAGACGAAGGACATGAGGGCATACAGAAGGGTCGTAAACGCTAATAGCCCCGATAATAATAAAAGCATAGATATTTACCGTGACGTCATATGCCAACACTCACCATGATACACTGTTAACGACACTACTAATTTAATCCTCCATAAACATACCTATGGTTTTACACATAAGTATTCACTAGGTTGTTTGATATGCATGCAGATAGTAGTGATATGTTGATGAATAAGGAGCTTTTTTATACTACTAAGGCATGAGGAGTGTTGGTTCCGACACTCATGTACGGAAGTGAATGTTGGGTATGGCAGATGAAACATGAAAGCCGAATAAATGCAGTTGAGATGAGACTGTTAAGAAGTTATGATAGGAGTTAAACTGAGTGACAGGATACGAAATAGTGAGATAAGGAAACGTTGAGGTCTGAATGAAGATGTAGTGACAAAAATTTAGACAGGTGGTGGTTTGGCCATGTCGAGAGAATGAATGAAGAAAGATTGACGAAAAAAGTGTATAAGGCGAGCGTGAATGAAAGTGGTGGAAGGGGTAGACCTAGGCGGACGTTTCTGGACCAAATTAGGGACGTCTTGAAAAAAGGCCAGGTCAAGAGTACCCTAAACCGAAGAGCATGTATGAAGAGAATAATGAAAGTGGACGAAGCGAAAGAAGGTCTCTGCCTACCCCTACGGGAAAGAGGCGTGATTATATGTATGTATGCAAACAAGCAAATGGCTTGTCTAATGGTAAGCGCTTATCGCCGATTAAGGACGTTACTGAAAGCGTCAAGCGCAGGATCACGTTTGCGCATTGCCTACCCAGAGCTTTATAATGGAAACCTCCGCGAGGAAGCCTGGAAAAAATAACAGTCGTGCTTGACAGACGTCGTCAGACTCGACATCTGTTATGTTGATACCTATTTTATAATAATAATAATAATATTTTTATTTGCAAAAACATGGTATATACAGGTGTTACAATCTTCAAATAGACAGTACAAACATGTTTTGCTGGATATATTCCAGCGTGCAAATATAGTGTTCCTTTTTTAAGAGCTATTTTCTAAAAATTCTTGTACACTATAATAATTTTTGTTCCTCAGCCACTTAAACAAATTCGTTTTAAACTGTGTACAGCTTAATAACTTAACGTTTTTACCTTAATATAATATCCTTGGATTCGCTGTATATAACGCTTATCACCTTTTACGATTCCCTTTTGTATAGTTTGTGGTGGATACATATACCAACTAATATTGAGCCAATATGTGGTTTGTTGACTGTGTATGAAGCGAAAGAGGTCTGCAAGTCTATATACTACTATATCTACCTACTACGCGAGGGATCGGCGTGATTATGTACTCGTATATTCATTTTGTACGGGAATCCAATACCCACCCAATCCATCCTCCCACCATTCTAAACCATCGTTCGGTAAGCCAGCGAGTTTCTCGTGCTACAGACTGTTTATCTATGCTTCTATACTTACTAATAATGTATATAATATTTATATCTATTTTTTTTATATTATAAAGAGGAAAGATTTTATTGTTTGTTTGTTTGTATTGAATAGGCTCCTAAACTACTAGACTGATTTCAAAAAATCTTTCACCATTGCAAAGCTACATTCAACCTGAGTGACATAGGCTATATTTCTTTTTAAAAATCGTATGTCTACCCGTGCGAAGCCGGGACGGACCGCTATATAAATAAATTGAGGTATACTCCTTGTTCAAACATGTCCCAGCTTGCTTTGTTCGCGTATATTTACAATGAGTATTTCATCTCAACAAAACCTACTTATGAACAGGTGCATGAAAAAGGCTTTATTTTTTAAATCTGGGGTCAGATGCTCGCAATTTTGCAACCATTATGCAGCCGAGCAAAGAAAAGAAGAAGAGTAGTCTAACAAGAAAGTTGTTACTTAATTATTTTTTTATTAATAAGCCTATGTTTAAGGCGATAACGTAACGTTACCTTAATGCTCATGAAACCCCTAGCTACATCCCTATACAGTAAGTATTTTGATAAGATGAGTCTGTACATTAAAAAAAACCGTTTTGAGATTGGTTTGGGGCTTATATATATATATATATATATAATATTCTTTTAAATAGAACCCATTACTAGCCTCTGTCGGCCCCTTTTCTAAATGGTTGTCTGTGCATACTGCACGTAGCTTATCATTTGATGAAGAAAACAGTAAAAAGTATTGCCATCTTACTATTATCATAAATGCGAGGTAGGGCATGACGGGTTCGAGCTGCCCGACTGGGGAAGTACCTCCTTATAGAAATAAACATTTAAGCCAATTTTTTTTTGTTGTTGACTTTATAATGAGCTCCTTGGGGAGATAATTGTTATATTGTGTTGGCAGCAGAAGGATTGAAGGATGCTACCAGCACAGTAGGTATAATTCTCCAAACAAAGTGGCAACGGCAAGTCATACATAGGCTACGGTAACCGCTGCCCATCAGGTGGGCCGTATGCTTGTTTGCCATTCTTCTAAAAAAAGCGGAAATTCGTGACGATATTTATTTGTTCATCTTTCACGTAAAAACTTATTAACAGAATGGATCAAAATTTGTTATATAAACTATTAGATGGATTAACGCATAAGGTATATGTAACTGTAAAATAAAAGTAAAAAAAACTTAATGAAATTAATCTAACGCGGATGAAACTGAGTGGCTCGGTTTGTACGTAATAAACATACATAGAAAGCAATAATTTATCATATGTTAGGGATAATATATATGTGCCAGCGGTACCTACTTGCAACCCAAATAGGTTGACATAAATATTATATGAGCAAGATTGGACACAAAGCAGCGACTGTTAGTCTCAGACCTCCACTTTTGGCACGATTAAAAAGGCGCACTCCAAGCTTACTCCACTTTCTGCGAGGGGGATAGAAAGGCAGCACGATTTATCGTTGGGAAATCAACGTTTTTTATCCTATTTGGGCGTCTATTGGCAACTGCAATTGCTTTTAAATTAGGTATTAGATGATTTATCTTCTCATTTAATATTTATATACAAGCAGAGCCGGAAGGCGTGATAAAATTTATTAAAATCTCGAACCTAAGGATTGTATAAATGTCATATCATCACGCCGTCCCTAACGGGGTAGGCAGAGACAGTAGATCGCCCGTTTTCTCTGGTATATACTTTATATATATGAACTATATACAGACATTAAAAGTTCAGTGGCATACACGCGTACTATTAAGTTATAGGACATAGTACGAAGTATATATATCCAATATTTACCTAAACGTGCGGACGCCAGTGCTCTTCTCACTAACCCAGTTTGTGTAATGCATCTTTGATAGCGGAATATCACGGGTGCATTGTTTACTGGGTGGGGTCTGTTGAACCATTAGGGCTGATGTATGCGTGTTAGCACAGCGAATATTCTTATAAAAAACGAAGAGTGGCTTGAATAACTTAGCCAAAAGCTTAACTAGAAAGTAGCGCCACCATTGACGCAGAAAATTTCAATTAAGACTAGCGGTGAAAAAAAGACGATCGTAGCGCCACCCATCGGGTCTAATTATGGGTCTAAGCCATGCATAGATCCATGCCATATAATCCGCATCCAAATACATACAAAAATCAAATCAAATCAAATCAAATCAAATAATTTATTTCGTGAACATAGAAAATAAGATGGTATTAAATTACACAGGTATAGGTGCTATGTTCCGCCGCTAGGCAAACAAAATATTTAAAATAGATAATATTATTTATAACACTATCTTAAGAATAATTATTTAATATCGAGTTTATGCTACTACTCATATTATATATAAAAATAAACATATTGTTGAAAGTTTCCTTAAATGACGGCTCTGTAATGTTATCATATAACTTTCTTAAAATTATTAAACTATACTACTATAACTTAAAATTATTAAAACTTATCAACTAGGTATTCATTAATGGTATAATATGCTTTCTCAACAAGTAAATTAAAAACTTTATTTTTAAATTCTTTTATGTTTTGGCAATGTTTAATTTGCTTTGGGAGTTTATTGTATAGCTTTGGTGCCATTGCAAACACACTTTTATGTAGAAATGTGGTTTTAGTTTTCATTAAGGAAAGCCTGAACGTCGTTGACTTGTAAATACTTGGAATAAGTGTATATTGGTTTTGACAAACATAATAATTTCATAAATGTAAAGTGACGGCAATGTTAATATTTTTAAAGTTTGATAATGTGGTTTACACGTGTCTCTGTGTTTAATTTGACATATAGCTCTAATACATTTTTTTTGTGATTTGAAAACATTAGTGCTATTACTGGCATTACCCCAGAAGATTATGCCATATCTCAAAGTAGATGCTACATATCCGTGGTAAGCCGCCAAGAGTGCGCTAAGGTTGCTTACCTTTCTTAACATATATAAAGCATAAGAAAATTTGTGTAATTTATTACATACCTTTAAATATAATAAAAAACTCGCCATCTATCACGTTGGCATTTAAATATGTATATCTCCGGCGACAGGATAACATGAGGGTGTGTTACACCTCTGCCTACCCCTTTGGAGACCCTTGTTGGAAAGTGTGAAGTTATGTAACAATATTAGATTCATTTTGTTAGATGTCCTACGGTCGCCAGAAAAAGTTGTAACAAAAAACCTTTTTCAAAAACTTACTTTCCCAGCAATACAATAGTAAAATGAGCCAATTAATTCTAATCTCAGTACCCACCTAAATTGTTTTTATACCACACGGGTGGCAATCAAGTATCCGGTCCGCCTGACGCTAAGCGGTTACCGCCGCCTATGGAACATGCAACACCAGGAGTATCGCTCGCGCGCTGCCGACACTGCAGCAATCACACACTTCTTGAACAACCCCATGCTGTACTCTCCAGGGAAAACCTCAACAGAGTTTATCGCTGTTACCTATTATTTCAGGTACTGTCTAGTTGAGGTTCACTTAGCTTTGTATTGAATATCCAGAATATTTTTAATATCGTTATGATTTACTACTTAATTTATAGCGTTACAAACATTGATATCGAACAATAGCACCGGCCCGACTGTCATCATTCTTAATATATATAAATTACGCGTCACATTGTTTGTCCGCGATGGACTCCTAAAGTACTGAACCGATTTTAATCAAATTTGCGCACCGTGTACAGTTTGATCCAACTTGAAAGATAGGATAGCTTACATATCAATTTATAGTCGCAATATAATTTTATTATATAGTAGGTAATATAACAAAAACCTTAGCCACAGCAAAGTGTGGCCGGATCTGCTAGTTTATCTACAAAATGCAAAGAGTTGCACATTTAATACCTATAAGTTTTTTACATCAGTGCCTGAAGACGAGAAGACTGAATTCTTATTTACTTTCATACAGATCCAGGTAAAGCAACGCAATTTCCCGGAATCACACGGCAAAAAGCAACTGGGTCAAATAGCTCGAAGAATCAGTTGTAAAACGTATAAAATGCTGGCGTTGAAATACCTACCTATCTTTGTATTTCTCCTGGATTCGAATTTTGCAATGCAGATTTTATTACTTAAAGGTATTCTATTACCGAAAAAGTGTTGACGCCTTTTATCTAAGGCATAGGAAGATGCAATTTCGGATAATATGTTTTTGTATTTCGAATGCAATTTCGAGCACCCGAAAGTAGAAGGAGGAACGAGGGTAGTGCCCGCATTATATGGACGTTGCAGTATTTTAAAAATATATTACACACGAATTTCTCTTTAAATCTTTCTGCACAACAAGTACTGCACAACGATTTCCCATAAGAGTTTAAAAAGTCTTGCTTGAAAATTTTCCGTTCGGAAACGCGACAAAAAATCCCAAGATGATAAATAATAAGGATAATGCATTTTTATCGCCGTCTAAAGCACAACAAAAAGGATTCAATAAATTTACGCAAATTAAAAAATAAAGTTCAAGTGTAGGTAGGTGTCTGCGGCAGCGAGCTGCGCCGACCTACTGACCGAGGTCAACGACCGATGCACCCGCCCTGCTGTGCATTTGACCCACGGACCTAGAAATGAGCGAACGTGCCTCAACTATCTTAGTTACACACAGCAGAGGGTTAAGTTACGCGTGTAACGTAATGAAGATGCATGTCATGAATCTTAGGTAATTTTTAGCATGGTGTAAGTATCGTAACTTAACCCTTTAATAGTATCCTTGCAAACACTCAATAAGCTGGGATTAAGCTTTTCGCTATGGTAATTTGTATCAGTTGTAATAATGGTTTAAAAGGATGCTTTTGTACTGAAAAAATCTATAGACGTACTAAAGACAGTACAGAAAGGCAATTTTTTTAATAAATATATGATCAGAATCTATAAAATTAACACATAAATTAGTTAACACTCAATAAATTAATTTGGAAACAAAAATATATGATCTTTAAATAGCTGATAAAAATGATCTTGATCCTGAGGAGATCATGGGGCCCGTTGGCCATGGGGTAGGTTTTGTAAGTAAGAATTATGCATAGCATAGTTTTGTTTTTGAAACCTTCCCTTTGCAAAACAAAGGCGTGAAGGTATGAACATCGATGAAGACAAATTAATTAACGACATGACATAAGGCAAAGGCAAGTAAGCCACGGTCAAAATTGTATGGAAAATTTTATTCCATGTATGTACCAGTTTGGAGTGCTTACTTTCTAATAATGTATTTGACATTCAATGCACCCAAAACGTGCATTATTGCTCCATTACTCTCTTATTTAATTTTGATTCATTATCAATCTTTATATTTACGTAATAATAATATAATATATCCTCACGCCTCACGCCACAAGGTTCCCCGAAGGGGTAAGCAGATGAAAGTACCCACAGACCCACTTTCCGCCAGGAGTGGCGAGTCCATCACCGTTACTCAAGCACGACTATACATACGCCTTTGAATGGCTTCTGAGACGTATGCAGATTTCCTCTCGATGATTTTTCTTTACCGTAAAGCCCGTGGTGTGACTAATCACTGTACTTAAGTTCCGATTCGAATTCAGTTGGGATTCGAACTTGTAATCTTTGTGTCGCAGGCAACTACTCGAACCACTCGGCCACCACGGCTATCTTTATATATAGAGAGCGATTAAATGTGTAATCTCTGACGACATATATATCATATCTGATAGACATAATATATCATAAACTTATTCTATAAAAAAAGATTGTACAAATATCTTCGGAGAATGTGCAGGATGTGGCAATAAAAATAGCAACATAATATTTATCAATGCATTTTAGTCTGAATGCAAATGACCCTATGATGTGTATGTTTATACATTAAACGTGACTCTTAAATATTGGTGCATTGTGGTGCTTGTGGTCTACCAATGGTAATAATCACACAGTTAACAGTAAATGGATGTTGAGGTAACAATATCGATTTAGCTTATAATTGTTACTTCCTACAATTGTCCCCGAAAGGGCAAAGGTTTATATAGCAGCCATTTGTTATATACATATACATATCATCACGCCAAGACTCTAACGTGCGAAGCAAATAGAGTAGAGCGCCAGTTCTCTCTAAGCTTACATATGAATATCTTTTGTTTCGTCTACATTGAAGACTAGAATTGTTTTGAGATTCAATTTGAGATCGAAAAAATATTGTCTATTACTAATGCTTCTACGATATAACCTTCATTATTATGTAACGTTAAACTTAGTAACTGCATATGCTCGTATCCCATTGACCTGAAATTTTGAATTCTCATTAACTGTACCACTACGGAGGCCTCTCCTGGAAGTAAGCAATAACCGGCGCCTTAGGATGCTTTCAACAGGGATACCAATTACTCGCGAGCTGCCAAACCTCTATGTATTTCTGCTAAAACACATTAAAAAGTAAACAGGGGTGCAACAACATCTTCGCCGGAGATATATTTAGGAGACAACGTGGCATATGACAGGTCCGTCGCCGGCGGTCGCCGTTCCTCAAGCAGGACTATACTAATACGTTTTATTATTTCTTATAAAATTTTCCGTAGGATTTATAAAAATCTATTTCAGGTTTTACCGGTATCTTTCAATCGGTGGTGTGATATGAAGTAAGCGGATGTTTTACTGGGCATCTCGTGAAAGCATGGCAGGAATGAGAAACGAGTGAGTTCCCTCAGTACAGTATTAGTCGACGCTGCTACGACGTGTGTGCTTTACGGTTGAAGTGTGCATTTACACTGCGCCGCCGGCAGTCGCATGGTAGTGGTAGCGCATACAAAGCAAAAACTTGATGGCCTACAAACCGATGCTCCGCATTGTGGACGGCCCTATTATTCTGCGATACTCTCCTGGCAAATATTGCAACGGTTATTTTTTTATCATAAAACTTGACAGAACAAAAACATTTGACCTAAATTTATTCATAAATTCCCACACTGAAACTATATTTTTTTATTGAATTTACAATTGTGGAGCAAAAATCCGGTAAACCGTTTTGCGTTTCACCGTTTCGCGTGTAATTAACTCTAAATGATAAAAAGATCAAATGCAATATCAAATCCACGAATAGTCATGTAGCACTATCTGTCCTCACGCCTTCCCACAGGGTCCCTGAAAGGGTAGGCAGAGGTGTAATAGGTAGTATCCACACACTCACTTTTCGACAGAGCACGACTTCCAAGGTAAAGCGCCCAGTGTCACTAGTCACTAGTGCCACTAGTACATAATACTATCACTAGTGTCACAGTATTTTGTACTGTGGGCGTTCAGAAAACTCATTAGTAGGTACAGCCAGGATTCAAGCTTGCAATCTTTGTGCTGCAGGCAATTACTCGAACCACTCGGCCACCATAGACGAAAAAACGACTGACTGGAATTGTATGAGATCACAGAGATATATTATTAGCTGGATTAACACGTATGAAACATGACATTCAAGAGAGGTAGGGTTTCCCGTTCGAATTTGGAGCTGCCCGACTGGGGCAGGACCTCCACCTTATAGAAGTCCGTAGCCAAATAACATTTTTTTTTGTATTGTGTTCCTACGCGGTGAATAAGATTTCCAATAATGAGCTCCTTGGGGAGGGGGGAGGATTGTTGAATTGTGTTGGCAGCAGAGGGATTAGTCCCATTATGCTGCCAACACAGTATGAACTGCCCGAACACAGAGTAGCAACGCGCAAGTGATACTTCGGTATTGTAAGCGTGAATAGGCTGCGGTAACCGTTTTCCATCGGGTGGGCCGTATGCTTGTTTGCCACTCCTGTTGTATAAAAAAAAACATACATCCAGTAAAAAAAGCTTTCAATAAAATCAACATTTAACTGGGAGAACTTACGAGGCACAACTAGTTACTGAAAAACCTAGTCTCCTACCCTAATTTCCTTATAATAATTAATATCCCGGTCTAACCCTGGCATCTCGCCCCATAGTCTCAATACGCCACTCTCAGCTCGAGTGGGTAATTTTTGACCCAGATAGCCGCTGCAGTGGCAGACACGCCGGCGCCGTCTGACTTGACTTGACCTTCGGGCCTAAGATCTGGCCGAGGCTTATAATCAACCCACTCATAAGATACTCCATTGTTCGCAACGCTCTTCGAATATTTTGCTGAAATATTTAAAAATAATTAAGGTCAATATAGCGATGGAAAGATATAAAGAATAGCGATCGATCTTGCAAAAAAATCACAAATATTATCACGCACGCTTTGAGAGCGTCCTACTCGTATACAAAATGGTAATGAAGGCTTCTGCCAACACAACCATATCACGTGAAGTTAGAAGAAAAAACCCTACTTACCTAAAATTACAGCTATTTGATCTTGTATAGATAAACGTTATAGAGGCGGGCGGTCTTGTAGATGAAGATGTGTAAGTATAGAGAGAAATGGCGCTCTACTCTCCCTGCCTGCCCTGTCTGGGACTCGGCGTCATGATATGTACTATCTTCTGTAAGATATTAGTCAGGCCGTATTAATACCGTATTTTGGACGTGAGATTCAGTTATGCACTGCCTCTTTTCAGCTGCTCGTTAAACACTAACCGAGGGTAACTCAAAATTGAATTTAATGCAATAGCATAAGAGCGCCTCTCATCGCATTTAAATATACCTACCTACTCTTTGCAGACCTGACTGTTAACGAAATCGTTGTTGTCTCGCAGGCATGACCGTAAATACGGGTTTGAATTCCTCCTTAAGCATATGCAGGTTTCCGTACGAGTACGGAGTACGAGTGCTATGGTGGAAAGCGAGCGGTCCATCGACTGGGAAGCGGTAATCGCCGCCTATTGATGCTTGCAATACCAGGTAGTAGGTAATACTGACTCTTCAGGAATCATTTCCCATCCTTCTTGATAAATCAATGTACTTCAGAAAAAACTAAGACTTGACGGACGGGGCAATATTTACTTATCACTAATCTCCTACTCATCACACATGTTCGCTAACCACTCCGGTACAAAATTAGTAGAAACATTAATCATGAGGATTTTTTCCACACAAAACTGCCAGCATGCATCAAATTTGAGCAAATCCAATTAGTGTTGGTGATAAGCCACCGTATTTATTTGCTTAAGCCTATCCGTGGCGTTTGCTGCAGATGTTGTTACCGCTGAATTGGTCGTAATCCTTTGATTTACAAGCCGCCAACGTTTAATTGTAATGTATCGGTATTCTTGCGTTTAAAATGAACTTTTTAAGATTATGACATCAATGCGATTATAAATGGGTTTGTGGCCGTAGTGGTGGAGTGATTCGAATAGTAATCCGCAACGCAAAGATTTCAACTTGGAATCTGAACAAATGAGTTTTTTCTTTATTTTAGTGCAGTTGTTAATCACACCACCAGAGAAAACCTGCATACAATTCAGAAGAAATTCAAGGAGGTTATTAATGCTGTGTGTGAGAAATGAAATTGATTCGCCATCTGTCACGTTGGCACCTGAATATATCTCCGTCGAAAAGGTAGTTAGTGTTGATACTCCTCTGCCTTCCTCTTTTGGGATATTTGTTTTAATTTCACCATCACGTCTAAGCGGTTAGATGGCTTTTGACCAGGTTTGACAAGAGATAGCGTATACCCGTAATAAATGCAAAGGGTGCTTCTATCCCATTCCGAATAACACCACAGCTAGTGTAACTTAGAACTGCAAAAAGAGCAAACTGATCGGACAATCAACGATTGTTCAATAGTAACCGAAACTGGCGGGGTGACTGGGACCTCTACTCTTTCAGCCTACCCTGCAAAAGACTCGGCATTTACTATATTTAGTTCTGCAGATTAATAATTAGTAACGCTACCTGATTTTAAAGAAGCAATGGCTAGTTATTTCAAATAAGTAAGAACTAAAATTCGTTTTGCTCAAGGCTAGTCGGTATCCTTTTATTGACTTGCTTCTAGACCAATTGGGCAAAAGATTGAATTATCATCAGCCTATTCCTAAAAAGGCCCAGGAAGCATTTCGTCTATATGTACGCATAAAAAAAGGCATTTGGTTTAAAAACGAATTGTAGAATATTGTAGAAGAACGGCTACTATAGTGACTTTCAGTATGATTATCTTTTGTAATCAGCCTCTAAGTCACATGAGCGAGTGCGTCTCTATCTGTTGCTAGGCGAGAGTCGGGCCCATTTGTTACAAGCATCGTTGGGTTAATACGGGCATATTTTTGGCTAACATTACTTTTAATATAGCTGTTTGTAAGTAAGTATTATAGTAAGATATACCTTGCGGGGGTTTAGGTGATCACCCCGCGTCTATCATGGCAGTGAAGATGTTGATGATCTCAGCCACTAGCGGCCTCTCTAGCTTCAAAAGTGCCAACTGGGTGACGGCACAATCAGTCAAATGAATAAACTTATTCTACAGGCGCTTGCCAGCTGTTTTGGGACCGAATAGGCTGGCTTGCGACGATGGCAGGCGGCCCGATGGTGTGACATTAGTGCCTTGGCGGCTGGGGCGCCCCTTCGCAGGGGACGCAACTTGCGTCGATTCTCTGGCTACGTTTCAACAAAGACGTGGGTATCTCATGGTTTCATTTTTATAAGGAAGTGTCGTAAAAAAATGTTGAGGCCTCCTGTTACGAGAGGACTGGCGAATATTTGTCCCATCGAATCAGTACTACCATACCATAGTACTATCTAGCAATGCCGCTTTTCTTCATGGCACCCTACCATGTTACAGGGATTCGAAGCATTTGTTTTACTTGTACTACTAGTGTTTTACTTGTACAACAACTAGGTACATGCATTGTAGTAAGTTTGGTTATGAGACTGCTATTACACGTCTATTAACCTCTTTAAGAGTTTATCCGTACTGAGATGACACGTGTATAGAATATAAATCTATTCTTAGTTTTTTTATAATAATAATAATTCTGTTTTTTATACTACTAAAATGCCAAGCAGGTATACAGCACACTTGACAGTAAGCGGTTACCTCAGCCTATCGCCAGGGTGTAATTCGCGCATTACCAACCCATAAAAATCTCTTAGACTTAATTTTCCTTGTCTTTTACCGATCCTTCCTTAGCTTTATGTCATTAAAATTTGCTTACTCGCAAAAGCAATAAAAAAATCAGAACAAATGAACTTAGCAATCGCAAAACTACAGGTAATATTACATTGCGCAAAACAAACTTTTCACCTAATTACTTAGCCTGTATTAATGGAGGGAAAGCGGCATAAAAATAGGTCATATATTGGCGAGTAAGCGAGACGGAAAATAGTGCAACAAATTACCGTATAGCGCTGTCTCCTTCAAACGCCGGAAATCAATAATGGCATCTCACCACGTGGGGCCAGGAAGCGAGGTTCGTTCCATTTACAAACGTCGCAAACGACGACTTTCATCGTAACATTATTAGAATACATAATACAATATCCTTTATTTTGAAACTGATACAGTGGAAATAAATTTAATAAGTAGGAATTCCTCCAATTGCACGTTAATGTATAATTATTCTTATCATAGATGTCAGTCATTATCCGAACTTGGTACTAGTATTTATCGTTGACCTAACAAATAAACTACAATGAGCTGTAGCGTTGTTCAATATGTTTTTTTATTGATTTATATGAAATTAAATAACATAATCCATAATAACGCTAATCCAAAATCTGTATCATCAAATCACTTCATTCTCTCGTAGCAGATACCCGTAGCGATATCTATCGTCATGAAACAGTTTCATATAAAAACCACGTAGCTCGGACGGTCGTGCACGGACGACGTACTTTTATGAGGGATGCAAGCTTTCAAATGCAGCCGAGAGAGGGCGTTAGTACAAGGATGTGATCCTAGTTTTCAGTTTGTTTGGAACGTTGGCGCTCATAAAACCCACAAAATTCCGTAGAAGATGCGAATTAGTTCTACCTGTATCTCATAGAGGGCGCTTTACGTCAAGTTTATCTGTTTGTTACTTGGTAGGTATATAAATGTTACTATAAGTTTTGCCAAGAAGGGGTAATAGCTTTTGAGGTGCGAATTTATTGTATCGTTGTTTTTAATTGTGATGTAACTTTTGAGTAGTTTTTTACTGCAGCGGAAGTACGTAATGGGAAGAATGGTAGTTAGTTATACGGAAAGTTTTAGTATCTGTGCAACTGTGGTGGAAACACGTGAAAAAGGCTGGGTCTAAGCCCAGGGCTTAACACATTTACTCTTTTATTGTCTCAGTAACCCGAGGAGTATATAAAAATATTATTGTTATGCAAGAAACTTAAATCTGTATCTTGAATAGTAATATTACCTAAAGAAAAAATGGGCATCCCTAAAGAGTCGTTGACCAATATGTTGAGTGTCAGTGACTGATATACATATTCTTATAACTTCTTTAATGCAAAATTTAATTTCGCCTATGCTCTCATTCATTAATTAAATTGTTATCTCATATTAAAAATGTTTGGTGAGGATCGAGGTGGTAACTTTGTACTCAAGAATATAAAGCTTCAGTAAACCGGTAGTTGAGGGATACCTGAAATTATTAGTTTTTATAATGATGCGTATATGCGCTTGATAAAATAATTGAGTACATTATAAGTATCGCTATGGGAATAGTTAAAAGTATAGTAATGATCATTGAGGTCTACTTTAATCTCTAATTAATCTTTAATTTTTTATCTGTTAGATAGAATTTTTCTGAAATATGCCTTTCAATATTTATTACATACGCAAAGCGACCGGGTTCGGCTTCGTCGACTGAAGGAAAGTCTTGGCAAATTGGGTGAGGTAAACTTACATGATATCGCCCAGCTTGAGCTTGGTGTGTATGAGGGCGCATGTCTTGTGGTCGGTGGCGGCGAGGGCGGCGCGGCGCCGGCGCACGGGCCGTGGTGACGAAGGCGGCGAGTCCGCGCTCGCCGCCAAGCGGCGCACGCCCGGCGAGCTGCCGCGCCGCCGCACCGACGCATGCCGCCCTCCCACGCCGCCCAGCATACTGAAATAATAATAACAATCTATCGTAATCTTACTTCGTAAAGCTTTAAGTATCTAAGTCATGAATCAGTATTATACATCTCACTAGCTGTACCTCGCGGTACGCGGTACTATCACCCGCGTAAATTCGATTTCTATGGTAGATTTTCTGAAACTTTCTTCTGGAATAAAGGATATCCTTTGTATTCATCCAATTTCATTCTGTAGTTTTTGCGTGAAAGAGGAACAAATATCTTCACAAACTTTCGTATTTATAATATTAGTTGGATTCAAGGCTATTTACGACGTCCAAACATTCGTCCATCTGCCACATAGGTTCTGCATTATGGTTTTCAAGTTGGTTTAGGAAAAATTAATAGATCAGTAATTCAATTTCTCTTTTTTTTAAGCCCTCTTCGTAATACCTATATATCTGTTTCTATAAAGATGAGGCTTTCATTGTTAGCTTCATAGTAATCCATATAAATTTAAATGGAAACATTTTATAGTAAATAGTTATATAGAAACCTGATTTTACATCATTAATTCCACAAAAATATAGGCAGCTTCTAGAACATTGCAAACACGCTAAGTAGCCAATACTGAGGCATGAATATTCCTCATAATAGCATTAACATTACATTTCCGAAACCTCTCTGTGAAAATTAAAAGCGGCTCTCGGTACAAATTGTTAGTAACTAATTCCGTCTCAAGCCCAAATTCCTAATTAAAATGACCGCAGCCAATGAGCGCCTTCGTAATTAGACCCCTACTTGAGATTCCAAGTAATCGACTTTACTTAGTACTTCATTTAAACTCTTTGCTTTCTTTGTTCCAATACGATTGAAGGTACAAATTAAATATTAATAGTCAGTGAACCACTGTTAAAATAGGATGTTAATGAGATCGAATTTAGGATCCTAGCAAACTAACGCTTTGCTTCATAAAAATCAAACTAAAATTTTTGGTGATATAAATTCCTAAAAATATACAATAAATCACGCAAAAATACAATTAAGACGTCGTTTATCTGTAACTAGTTAGTTTCAACTGTTCTTTGTAATATTGTTAATTGTTGTTATTGTTAATAAAAATGAGCCGTGGAGGCCGAGTGGTTCGAGCAGTTGCCTGCGACACAAAGATCGCAAGTTCGAATCCCGACTGTACCAATGAGTTTTTCTGAACTTAAGTACAGTGATTAGTCACACCACGAGCTTTACGATGAAGGAAAACATCGAGAGGAAACCTGCATACGTCTGAGAAGAAATTCAAAGGCGTATGTATAGTCGTGCTTGAGTAACGGCGATGGACTCGCCATCTGTCACGTTGGCCCTTAATATACCTCTGGCGGAAAGTGTGTGTGGGTATTACCTATACACCTCTGCCTTGTGGGAAGGCGTGAGGCCTCAAAAAACTGTGTTTAGTTCAACAATCTAATTATGGTTGGAACCTGCGAGTATTTAGTTATTTCTTACGTTTATTAATAGCTCAGCAAGATTTATTAAAATAGCCACAGTGGCCGAGTGATTCGTGTAGACGCTTGAATATCTCTTCGGTGAAAAGTATGGAGTCTACTACAGTATGTACTACTACACACTTCTGCCTACACCTTCAGGGACCCTTGTGGGAAGGCGTAAAGAGATATAAAAAAAAAACAAGAAAACCTTTATCGTAAACTAAGAAAACAATAAGTACTTAAACCACTCGGCACCACATAAAACATCCATTATTATTATTATATAACCAATAAGCGAGTCAAGTGAGCGTCGCCGATTTTAATTAAGGCAACGTCTGCTCGACTAATGAATTCTGCCGGTATCTGGAACCCGAACAACGATCAAAGTTTGAAATTTTCTTTGATAATCATATTATTTATAATACAAGATTTGTTTGGTGAAGCAATGTACTCATATTCTTAGCGATCTTTGTCTAAGGTAATCGTTGATTTTTGGCGACCCGAGAATATTGCCGAATTGATTTGTACGAGATTTGCCTAGAGAAAACTGGCGCTCTATTCTCTTTGCCTACCCTGTTACGGACTCAACGTGATGATATGTATGTATGTATGTATGATTTGTTACAGTTATATTAGCTTGGGTGTGCTCGACAAGCTCGAGCCAACCTGCTATTGAACTCTAGTGATGTGTAATTTATCGATAAAAAGCTTTGATTTACGCTATGGATATTTTCGTATATTTGGGTTGGTATCGTATTGCATGTAATCCTGCACTTTAACAAGATCAAATGATAGGGAATGGTTAAAACATAAAGATATCACACGTATAGTATTAGTGTTTCTTACACACTCGTAAACAGCGTTAAACACTTATTTCGCTGGAGACATATCGAGGTGCCAACGTGATAACTGGTAAGTCCGTCGGTTTTCTGAACTTAAGTGCAGTGACTAATCATACCGTTGTGTTGTGCATCGTTGTGCATGAGAAACGCAACTTAATTGCCAACGTGACAGATGGCGAGTCCATCTGTCACGTTGGCAATTAAGTTGAAGTTTATGGCCCCTTGTGGATAGGCGTAAATATATTAATTGTATACAAATAATTAAAAACAGGGGCTATGACAGTAAGACAGTAAAGATAAGTAGTATATACAGACTTCACTTATCCAATCCAAACCAAACCAATGCAAACATTGATAACAATTATTTCCTTGTACATAATTGTCTACCACAAATAGTAGTAACACTATCTTAGAGCGCTATTGTCACTACGAAGCTTACGGCGGGACCACACGGTAACCGTCTATAGGGTGAATGAAGTCCAGACAAACAGGCTTTGTCCTTGTACCGTCTGGCGGCGAGCGATAGCCATTGTGGCTTAAATTGAAATCCCTGTATTGTTTTAGGGTTTGTTCTTATATAGTGTAAAGCTGTGGTGGATGATTATTTCGATTTATCGCCTGCAATGCAAAGTTTGCAAGTTCCGATCTTCGCTGTACCAATACAGTCAGGATTATAGACAAAAATATTTTTTCTGAATAATACAAAGCTGTAACACGTGATCACATTTCATATTCACGTTCAAGATGGAGTTCTCGACTAGGGCTGTATAAATAGGGCTAAATTCGCAGCCCAATAGCGCGTAGGTAGTTTTGTGTTCTTACGTTAAGCAGTGTGTCCAGTAATTTACTGATCGTAGAAGATTGACCCGTTCGACCCTTATACTGCATGATATCCCCCTAAATCAGGTTGATAGCACGGTTAGAGTAAGCACATTATGTTTGATTGTTATATCTCTTATACTAAAACTGTTGAGTCAACACTGTTGGCTCGCATGTTGGATATCTATCCGACTTAAGCAACATTAATTCTTAAAACATACAACGATACATATCATCACGCCGAGTCCCTAACGGGTTAGGCAGAGAGAATAGAGCGCCAGGTCTTTCTAGACTTACATACTTCTTTCGCTTGTCCACATTCCTCAGTTTGGGTGAAGAAAGGTTGACGAAACATACCTATACTACCTACGAAGCCAAAGTGTGTGCAAGAAGAGGCAGAGGACAACCACGCTCCAATTACCTAGATCAAATCCGAAATCGATAATATTTAGTTACTTACGTATTTTACGAATTAATTATGCTACCTCTTAATATATACCAATTTTAGAAACATCACATAACCCAAAAGTCATATAATATATACGTTACGTAAGCAACGTTATAAAACACAATTTATGAAGAAATGGTATTATGGTTTTTAATTTCCTGTATACACACCATAAGCAACCCTAATAATAGATTTTATGGTCTACAAGATAGTATACTGGGCTCTCATATGATTGACCTTGGCTGAACCTTACATTACTGGTACAGGTCATTATGAGGCGCTAAAATAATAGGCTTGCCGTTGCCGTCACCACGCAAAAAGCCAATCAACCCATTCTCCTTATATAATTTATTTTTTGCCTACTCCAAAAAAGGAAAAGAAAATTAATCGCGACCTCTTTTGGATGATAAAAAATCGACACAAATCCTCCTTGATAAATCCTTCCTCGTATTAATTAAAATAGTGGTGCCTGCGACAGGGTCGGTTTGGGATGCATTATGGGATTACTACATTGTATTTTATCCACGGGTGTTAAACGAGCTAATTGTGGCCAATTGGCTCTGAGTCATGAGTCAGCAGGAAATTCGATATGTTATTACCGTCCTCAGCTGCCCGTATAACGCCCTGGAGATCTCTCAGAGATCTCCTTATATAGATGCTTAAAAATTATAATTGTAATATAAGAAAGTGTTCCCGTAGGTAAAACTATTTCTTCAGTTGTACTAAACATATCTTAGATACGAACGCGAACACGTAGGTACCGTTTGTAGACAACAATTGTATTTTATTTATTCAATAAATAAATATAGATTTAGAAATCAAGTATTTGCATGAAAGAGGAACAAACCTCCTGAACAAATTTTTGCATTCATAATATTACATTAGGATATACATATCAAATTCTTGTTTTATATGTACTTATATAAAAATGAGCTGCCGTTCGTTTTTCTCGCATAAACTCAAGATATTTTGTGTCTATTTACACAGATTCCTAGACAGCTTAGTTTCACAATTAGGCCCGATAGGTGGCGCTACATTCGTGATCGATCTGCATATTACATTTATTTATACAGTGCTTAGGTCGGTGATGCACCCTTGGTGTTGCAAACGCAAGTTTGCTTAGTTTTTCTCGCGTAGCGTAAGTTTCGGAAACTTTTGGAAACACGGCGTGACCAAAATGCCTGCAGCCACAGTCACTTGTTAGACGTTAAGCAGCACCGCTTCATATATAAATGATAAATGTCTTATACACAGTCCCAAAGACATATAACGAAATACACACCCACATTAGTTACCGCCCTAACTCGTATCACACGAGTTCGATTTATAGCGGTACGAAATAAAGATGTTTCTAGTTCTTGGGCTCGCCTTTCTACGGGAAATTGCTTCTTTATGGCATCCCTGGGGAGCATTATCGCAATAAAATTGTATCCGCGGTTATATTAGCTTCAACTGCAAATAAACGCGTACCTAGTGGAATCGAATGTTTATATTACATACATGTATTTATGTGTGTGTATATGTGTGTACAGATATATAAAGTATTTCCAAAGATAACCCGGTAGAATGTTGGTATTAATCTTTGGAAATAATAATTTTGATAATTTTACTTTGATACTAACTCTTATTAGGGAGCTTTTTGCATACAGGTATAGTATTATATGTTGAACACAGGCATACATTAATTATATATACAGGGATATATTTGACTGTAAGTTGTCTAAATAAATATCAATAAAAAAAACTAAAATACACGCTAGTAATAGTAGCTGGTCAAGCAAAATAGTACAAAGTCGTACCTGGCTAAAAGAGGCCGTAATTCCTCTACCTACCATTTTAAGAACTGTGTGTGAAAAAAAGTAAAAGCAATTACCAGTATAAAGAGGTGAACGTCGTAACACCCGGGATCTTTAGTGTCGAAAATCCATTAGCAAAAGATCTACTTAACTTCATTGCTCCTGGTGATTATGTGGGAGGTACCGTTATTTTCATGCGTTCCTTCTTGTAGTGAACAAAACCCTTTTTATATGTCAACATCTTCACATAAAGGTTCCCAAAGAGGTAGACAGCAGGAAGATTAAGTGCTATAGTGACCACATAGTTTAGTTCTTAAGTTTTATTTTTTACTTTAATAAAGGAGGTTATATATTCGACCCGATCGTGTGTAATATTATTGGTGCTGCAATATAGGTACGTCTATTCAGGCTTCAAAATAGAAATAAAAAAAAATCGTGTGTATATTATTGTAGTAGACTTAAAAAATATAGAAAACTTATTTGAATTTTATAAGTTTATTTCACAAGAAACAGATAGCTATTTTTAAAGTACTTTACGATTACCCTAATCGAATGAATACTGTTAATATTGTTTCTTTTACGTTTGAAAGAAAGAAAGAAAAAACTGTGTTCACCACACGAGTGTCACAGACAATAAAACTGACATAATCAGCAATATGGATAAAATAAAACAAAAGTAAACTTGACTGAAAAAGTAACAAAAGGTTATAAGTAACAAAAGGTAAATACACATTACACTACATACAACAAAGCACATTGTCATTAAAGACAATCTTTACATGCGGGCTGTGGCGTACTTTTCTCACTTCGATAAATAATAAAAATGATTTTACATTTAGAAAGACATTTAAAGGCGCATGTTTTTTTTTTTTATACCACAAGGGTGGCAAACAAGCATGCGGTCCGCCTGATGGTAAGCGGTTACCGCCGCCTATGGACGCTTGCAACACCAGGGGTATCACTCGCGCGTTGCCGACCCTGCAGGAATCTTTTCACACCCTTCTTGAAGAACTCCATGCTGTACTCTCCAGGGAAAGCCTCAACGGGGAGCTCATTCCACAGCCTGAGCGTTCGCGGAAGAAAACTCCTTTGGGAGCGCACAGTGCGAGACCTTTGTGGTTCCAAGGTATGGGGATGAATTCCCCGTCGATGGCGAGAGGTGCGGTGGTATGTGCATGTAAAGTCGTGCTGGTAGTGGGTGTGTGGGTATTACGTATACACCTCTGCCGACCCCTTCGGGGTCTTTTGTGGAACGCATACTCTAATTATTTACGTATAGAATAGTAATCATATGATTTTAACGTGACACAAAAGTGAAACCAAGCGGGTAGTAATAATCGTACATGTGAATGTATGTGTAAGCATTTTATGTAAACCTTTCAACGAGTTTTTCCATCTGCTCTGAATGCACCTGGCATGCTTTTAAATTTCACACAGGGACCTTTCATATTGCTGTTATGGGACACGAAAAATCGAAGGCAGGCTTTAAAGTGGAAACAAGGGACAAAGAGGAATTATTGGAAAGCGTTTTAAAATAAATAAATAAATACCTGGGACAATTCCACACAAATTGACCTAGTCCCAAATTAAGCAAAGCTTGTGTTATGGTAACTAGACAACGATATATTTACTTATATAGATAGATATATGAATAAATACATAGGACAACCAAGACTAAGGCACAAATACTCGTGTTCATCACACAAATTTCTGCCCACAGCGGTTTTCGAACCCGCGACCTCAAGTTTCGCAGTCAGGAGTTCTAACCACTGGACCTTGTATGTAGTACGGAATGCTAAAATATTATTGTTATTACTATTATGTACAGCACAAGGGTCCGAAGGGATAGTTAATTAAAAGTTACACCGGAGATTTTAGGTGTCAGTTTGACATACGACGAGTCATACGTTGCTTCTAAAGCACGACTGTACTTTCTAAAGTTACTTCTTAGATAGGTCCAGGTTTCAGGTTGTTTTTCGTCACCTTAAAGCTTGTATATAGCGCTGTGGTGAATTTTAAAACAAAAAAGTCACAGACATAAAGAGACTGATGAATGTCGGAACTAATGCTCCTCTCCACGATATGTATGTCTGGTACAGACCGCCGGGATTCAAACTTGTTTATATTGTTTCCAGGCGATAACTTGACATACGGCTCTGCGAGTATTCCTCTGCAAGTGCATTTGACGTAAAAGTATACACAATAAAAACTGTTCTCATGAGATATGCAAAGCAGTGACAGATATAGGCTGCCTTAGATAAGCACGTTGTGCAGGGAATAGCTAGCGCTCACCTCCGTTACGGTGGGACTGACGAGGGTCCAACCGACTTGCCATTATGACTTTAAAGCCCGCTGTCAAACAGTCCACACTAGCCCCAAATCACTTTAGAACTACTTTACGACTCAATATAATCAAGCAGAGAAAAGTCGAAGACAGCTCTCAGATTTTACGGCTCATACAAACACGGAAAGTCGGACCGCTGCGGTTGACCGAAAAATAATGAATATCCGAAACCGATATGTGATGATAGTTAAGTATATCCTACTTATTATATATAAACACGAAAGTTTGAGAGAATATTTGTTACTCAATCACAGTAGAACGGTTTTTTTAAATATTTTATTTTAGTTAAAATTTGGCATACAGATATTCATTATTAGCTGGATGAAAACATACATAGTATATTTTATTCCAGAAACAATGTCCTGTTAAGTTGCGGGTGAAACGACGCGACACGACTAGTAAACTGAACGTTATTTAGTATACCTATGCAAAATGACGTCATCGATAAGATGTTTGTTAGGGCTAAGAACGCGTATTGCAAATCTTATACCTCTACTAACAACAGAACGCATATCAATACACTACACTGCCTCCGCTGCAATATACCGACTCACTTGACACCTGAAAGCAATTGTGTTTTCAAGTACGACATATTGACGTGTTTCGAGTACCAATTCTTCAACACGTCTCTGCCGTAGAAGGTTTGCTATCTACCGAAGAAAGACATTATCTACAAGGCTTCTTTTCTTTGCTATGGCAACCAAATACTTTTCAAAGGACTTTATCATGCATCGTGATTATCATGCATTTATATTATATAATTTTATTATTATTATATCGTGAAGACTTCATCTTGCTTTCATAGTATGTGCATGCCTGCCAGTTGTATCAAATAGTATTTGAAAGCAATAACAGTGAAACGGTAGATTTATTTCATACTAGGTTTGCCACGCGGTTTACCATGCATAAAATTGTATATCATTGATAGATTATCTTCTAATAAAACAAATCCTAGCGAAACAAATTTCTGTGCAAATTTTTATCCAATTTCCATTCAGTAGCTTTTGTGTGAAAATAGAATAAAAAACCTTGAAACTTTCACATTTAAATAATGTTAGTAGGAAACGTGAAAAATAAATTACATTATCATTGTACACGACTCTCACCCCGTGAGGAACTCAGTGTATTGATATGTATGTTTGTATATTTATACGTATGCATTATGTATATATGTAGTGTAAACTAGTTTCTACATACATATATGGTACACGCTAGACTGACTATAAACAATGGACTAATGAGGTAATCAGAATCTCGACATTTTGGCACTGATTGCCTCAGTGAGTGAACTCTATCGGCACTAATGACCTCGTATATTATAGTGGAGAGATGTCCAGCTATTATTATTATCCATAATGTATGTAGTACGTACAAACAAACATATCATCACGCCGAGTCCCTAACGGGGTAGGCAGAGAGAATAGAGCGCCGGTTCTCTCTATACTTACATACCTTTTTCACTCCGTCCATATTCATCAGCCTCTTCATACATGCTCGCCAATTTCCAGGTAGCCAACTACCTAGATCAAATAGATCGGACACTCTAGGATGGGAACGTCAAGAGTACTCGAAACCGTTTGCATGTATGAAGAGACTGATGAATATGTATGTGATCTTCCTCTACATCTTCTTGCACACACATTGGCTTTGTTAGTAATAAGGAATAGTACGTTATTAATAATTTCTTCTCAAACGTACGCATTCTCTTCCCGAAGTTTTCTTTCACCGTAAAGCTTGTGGTGTAAATCAATGCTATTTCAGAAAAACTCATTAGTACAGTCGTGACTCTAACTTACAATCTTTGCGTTGTGGACGATTACTCGAACCCCTCGGCCACCACGGTTTCTGTGTACTGTTGTATTATTAATTAATAGTTGGTCAAACATTCTTCAATATACAAAATAAAACAATGTCAAATCCGGCAGTGTCAGTTTGAGGGATCTCATCAAAGTTGCAGGCGAGCCCTTTTACATTGCTCTTTGCAGAACCACGTGAATGGAGTGGCCCACTTTTGCCCCAACAAGAGGAAGCAGCTATGCCCAGGCTGCGCTCAAAACTATGCAAACTTATGGTTGGAACGGATAATTGGTACACAATACTCTGCTCTCTAGAGTTAGTGTAGTTTAGTTGACAATAGTTTGAAATAATACAAATACAGAATCCGGAAACAAAAGTATTGAAGGCACAGGCATTGTGTAAGTACATTTTGTTCGTATTTACGAAGGTAAAAACCAACCTCTATGAATCTATATATTTAATAAACACATGTAACTTAAGTACAGTGATTAGTCACACCACGAGCTTTACGGTGAAGGAAAACATCGAGAGGAAACCTGCATACGTCTGAGAATCAATTTAAAGGCGTATAGTCGTGCTTAAGTAACGGTAAACCTATAGATAGTAAACCTATCTCTAGCGGAAAGTGTGTGTGTGGGTACTACCTACACACCTTTGCCTACCCCTTTGCGGATCCTTGTGGGAAGGCGTGAAGTTATATATATTTATTTCATAAATGAAGTACCTATTTGGAAAACTAAACTGTAATCATACAATGAGAATCTACTACTATGAACTCATAGATCATAGATCATAGATTCTTAAGAACATAAACAACACAAGCGCTTAAATTGTATAAATGTAAATAAATTAAGGTTTGAATACAAACTAAGAGACAGTCCGGTAAAATTTGTAATAAAATACATACGGGAAGTAATTGAAAAACGTTTATAAGGGTACGCGAAATCCATCCTCCGCTGAAGAAAGCAATTTGTTGTGTGGTAAATACTCATCTCGGCTCTATATCCTGGTTTCACTTTGATGTGGGTTGTGATTTATTCAAAATTTTACCCGAGTGTGTATTTTGTATGGACCGGGATTTATAATGATGGTTGAAATGAGCAACCCCTCAGGTGCCAATTCGCCTTTGATGTGAACAGATTGCTTACCTACAAATATAAGTACGTGTAGCTATTTAAGCCCTAATGTTTTCTAAAGAAATCTCCAAAGGAACTTTTTCTTTAATGTATTTTTAAGAGAGGTGAATTGAACCGAGTTTAAAAAAACATACATATGCTTTGAAAACACAACAGTACATTTATTTTGCAACATCATTAAGGGTTTGAGACAGATTTCTTTATGATGAAATGTCAAACTTTTGAAGTCCGAGCGACAAAAACATAACCTTGTTAAAATTTTAAGTTAAGGTTAAGGTTTTAAAGAGTGAAGGAAAGAAAACAAAATGTTAATGACGCACATGCAATAACTATTAAATGCAATAATAGTTGAAAACAGATGAAACGAGCATCTGATCTTGCCGAATTAGTGCAGAGCATAAGGTAACTATTGGATATTCATCTGCACAGGTACCAGTAAAGATGTACGAGCTAATTAACATCAAACTCATCCACAAAGGATATCTATATTATTACATCGAATGTTAACAACGGTATTAATTAAACTTGATCAAGCATATCAAGTAATTGTTCACGTATTAATTAAGGGTCTTCGATTGCCCTTTCTTACAGGCATAGATAATATATGCTATTACCAATGATCTCTTAATATATAAAGGAAGGTTAAGAACTTGGTAGTTAAAGTATTTGTACTATTTGGTTCTATATATGATGTGATATTGCCAGCATTATTGAATAGTCCGAAAGAGATCGATCGATCGAATTTCGATCGATCGAAAATGGCAAGGCCTTCTACTGCACTGTCCAATTGCAAGAGACTTTTTCTCAACAGACATGACCTAAACAAGGAGACCATACTAAGGGTAATTGGATTCCTACTTCAAAGTTCTACACACCACATGCAGCTTAGGTACAACTCACCTGATGAGTTGGATTTAAAAAGGTTTGATAACTTTATTGATCTGTCACGGGTACTCGAAGCAGAGTATGTATAATGACTAATGAGTTTATGTTTATAAAAATAATCAAATAAATAAATTTCCTCCCGCCTTCCCACAAGGGTCCCCGAAGGAGTAGGCAGAGGTGTATAGGTAGTACCCACACACCCACTTTTCGCCAGAGATATATTTAGGTGCCAATGTGATGGATGGCGAGTCCATCGCCGTTACTCAAGCACGACTATACATACGCCTTGGAATTGTTTTTCAGACGTATGCAGGTTTTCTCTCGATGTTTTCCTTCACCGTTAAGTTCGTGGTGTGACTAATCACTGTACATAAGTTGAGAAAAACTCATTGGTACAGTCAGGATTCGAACATGCGATCTTTGTGTCGCAGGCAACTGCTCGAACCACTCGGCCACCACGGCTTTAGTTTATATTTAGTGAAAGAGATCCCAAGCTTAGAAAGAACTGTCTTCTATGAGATGGTGTGATCTTCAACTAAAGACCACGTACAATCTCAAGTACTACAACACAGTTAATGTTCAGCAAGTACATAAATAAGGTCGGCAGCAGGCCCATGGTGCTGCAAGTAGGTATATAGTATATAGGCGGCGGTAACTTTGCAGATAAATAATGAAACTACACTATTCGTACCCCACAGGGGGTGCCCTTAGCTGTGTTGCTTAGAAATAAAGTGCCTGACTGGAGGCCTAGGTCTCGCCATTGACCGGTTAGGTAGCAAAAGTTCCCGGAACTCACGGTACGAGAGACAATAAAAAAAAAAACATGGTACCTTGCACAAATTTCAATAATTGCGTTTGGCTTTGTCTGAATACAGTGTAGAAGTTTAAAGTTATTCTTGTAGTTTCAAGTCCCTTTGACTAATATAGTATCATACTATATTAGTCATAATCTTACGTTGGAGAGAGGGGGGGTCTCGGCAAATATCACGCAATTTTTTTTCTGATTGAAACAAAAAAAACTATTTTGGTCCATTTAATCCAGATTCTACATGCTTAACATTTAATCTTAAGTGTTATCGTAATACGATTAGTAGTTACGATTTAAGTATTCTATTGTTAAATTTTTATTACA
Source organism: Drepana falcataria (assembly GCA_945859725.1). NCBI lineage: Eukaryota > Metazoa > Arthropoda > Insecta > Lepidoptera > Drepanidae > Drepana > Drepana falcataria. The sequence continues at coordinate 10,117,869 of OX243927.1, read as the reverse complement.
CTTATAATTAAACTTCTCAGCAATATTGATTACTAGTCTTAACTAGTCGTAAATAAAAGCACGTAGCAATTTTTTTTTTCTTTTTACAATAACAATCCAACGCGTTTACGTAAGAACCCCACTTTTTGAAAAATCCCATGTGAGATTGGGGGATGGGGGAGGGGGTTGAATAAAATCTCACGACATCTCACCAGGGGGGAGAGAGGGACAGAAAATAAAAAAAACACCTCACGTAATTTATGGACGCCCCTTTAGCACGTAAAGTAATATAATTATAATTGTATTATTCATTGAGTGAATCGATGGTTTACTCAGGTGAAGCAATCAGCCGTTGCGCTTCACTAGACGTAATAACTTGACCTCATTATCAAAAAGCTACCGATTCCTGGTAACAGGAACCCATTACGTATTATATTGGCTTAATTATAAGCGTTGCTGATAGGTAATCACTCTAACCCAACTTAGAAAAAAACTTAAAGTATCGCTAACAAATAAATGAGTAAGCCACGGCTTCGCTTCATTAATTCTATATCTTATAACGATTTTCATACATACATACATATCATCACGCCGAGAGTACCTAACGGGGTAGGCAGGGAGTATATAACGATTTTGAATATCAAAATTATAATACTTCATTGCCTTATATAGGGACACGGTACCGAAAAGAAAGTATCGATACTGTAGTCATGAGTAGTATCGAAAAAAAGTATCGTACTCATAAAAGTATAGGAACAAAAGTATCGATACTTCGAAGTATCGAGTACTTTCCTTAGGAGAGTACTCGGTATAGTACTTTTCTTAGGAAAGTACTTGATATACGTCAGGACGTCAATGCCAGTCAGTAAGTAACGTCAGTTTAGCTTCAGTAGAACATATAAAAAAAAAAACAAGTGGTATAGGAACATACTTTATAAAAATATAAAAGACAACTGTAATTGAACATATTAATTTAAGATTTCCTGGGTATGTCAGAGGAAGTATGAAAATAGCTTGAATGCAGTTGAGATGCGATCGCTTCGAAAAATGTGCGGAGTAACGATTTTAGATCGAATCCGCAAATCAACTGGCGTGAATGAGGGCGTGATTGTAAAGATGAAGAAAGGCATGTTACGTTGGTTTGGACACATAGAAAGGATGAGTGAAGAAAGATTGACGAAACAGATATACAAAGCAAAAGTGTGTGCAAGAAGAGGCAGAGGAAGGCCACGTTCCAACTACCTGGATCAAATCGATCGGACTCTCAAGGACGGGAACGTTAAGAGTACTCGAAACCGACGAGCATGTATGAAAAGACTGATGAATGTGGACGAAGCGAAAGAGGTATGTAAGTCTAGAGAGAACTGGCGCTCTATACTCTCTGCCTACCCCGCTAGGGACTTGGCGTGATGATATGTATGTATGTAATTTAAGATAAAAAAGTCTCTATCGGCTTATCAAATTTCATTCAAATCTGTTCATGTTTTAGAACGCAGCTTTCCTTTGTAGGAATACTTAATAATTAAAAAAAATTGGGCTATTCTTACAAAAAAGTATAGAATAAAAATTACTTGACGCATTAGGGTTTTGCAACATGTCTTGCATTACATTTTGTTGCTGTTAATCTTAACAAAATACTGCCAAAGTTATCTCTTAGTTGAGGGCATTTTTATAATGACTCAATTATAACATTTACATCATAGAATAATAGTGAGTACTTTTAAATTACACTTTTATAAATCAAATAATACTCATGCACAATAATTATCAACCACATTAATGAAAGAGAAAACTTAAAGAAATCGCGATTATACGCGATTTTTTAAGTTTTTTGATTAGTAAAGTGAATGAAAGAGGATAAGAACTGAACGTCTGTGTACGGATGAACGATAGGTTCAAGTTTGAAATAGGTAATTTCTACAATTTATTCCATACGATACCAGTCAGAAAGTACTCAATGAGTAAAAGTATCGAATACAAAGTATCGAGTACAGAAGTATCGGTATCGAAAGGAAAAGTATCGATACCACAAAGTATCGATACTTTTTTCGTGTCCCTAGCCTTATATCATTGCCATAATAAACATATTTAGCGACATCTGCATTTGAAAAATATTCATATATTTTATTGTCAATGCGTCTAAACATGATAACGCATTCCCAAAAAGTTACCCGAAGATATACATGGGCAGAGTTAAAGAGTGCAGTTTCACAATCACGACTACTTGTTCTATGCTATTGAAATGTTATGTATTCAAATTGAAATAGGTAAATACTCTATTGCACACATTCAATGGAATTTCTTGTATACCCTGTGCCATAGCCAGTTCCGGAAAATTATTAATAGAGTCCTCTTCGTTCGCTACCTTGAATGCTGCACACTGAAACGATTCACTGCGTTTCAAATGCTTAACACTTTAGCTCTGCGACAAAGGGTTCTTGGTACGGGAAGTATTCCATGAAGTCATTTTATAGTTATGACGTCATTATATTTTATCTTCATTGGTATTAGAAGTATCTAAGTATATATTTATTAATTTTTATACAGCCAATAATATGAACTTACAGCTAGAAGCCAACACGTTCATACCTTTAAATTATATACTAAGAACAAATTTTGACATAAATTACAAAGATAAAACGAATGAGGTAAATAGTGCCTTAAGCAGAGAGTAAGATAAGGCAAAGTTCGTCGGTCTTCGAGCACATAAGCATCCTGAAACTTGCCAACAAGATCATTCAGGAAGCACAACGCACGGACAGCGGGAGTGTTGCCGGTATGGCATGTACGTTATAAGAATAGATTCCGTCAACATTTGCGTTTTTGCGTTTATAGTTTAGAGAGGTCTAGTTAGAGCTCCTGACTGCGAAACTTGAGGTCGTGGGATCGAATCCCGCTGAGGGCAGATATTTGTGTGATGAACACGAGTATTTTTGCCTTAGTCTTAAATGTCCTATGTATTTATGTATATATCTATATACATATATAAGTAAATATATCGTTGTCTAGTTATAGTTACCATAAGACAAGCTTTTCGCACGTATAATATTATTGGAAGTTTGTAATCGTTGTGAGTAAAATCTGAAAACATCGTAGAAATATCCACATAAATTAAGTGACATGAAAATTTCGACATACACGCACAATATATCCTATTGTGGAGTACCCCTGGGTCAAATAGGAGGGCCCGATAACACCGTTAGCGAGAATAGAACGCGGCGTAGGGGTGGCTCACTCCGATAACCCCAAATGCCAATATGCACTACGATAATATAGATATGCCTGTACAGGCTGCATGGATGCCTAGGTAAGCGAATATAAATACTATTGACAGCGTTTTATCGCCAATCTAAGACGTTGGAACTAATACCACGTGTCACGCAATGAAAACATTACATAGCTTACATTTAAAATATGAATATATTTGAGACCCGATAGACAGTGGGTAGACATAGTTTTATTCCACACAACAGCCCGTTCACACTAGTCGTAAGTGACATATGACTAAAAGTCGAATGCTTTGGTCACCATACACTTTATATGGAGCTGTTCACATTGGATGAGACGCGATTTTTAGTCTAATGCTACTCAAAAAACCATCCGACCGTATGGTTTTTAATATTTGAGTGTATATTTTAAGAGAAGCCGTGGTGGCCGAGCGGTTCGAGCAGTTGCCTGCGACGCAAAGGTCGCCAGTTCGAATCCCGACTGTACCAATGAGTTTTTTCTGAACAGTGATTAGTCACACCACGAGCTTTACGGTGAAGGAAAACATCGAGAGGAAACCTGCATAAGTCTGAGAAGAAATTCAAAGCCGTATGTTATGTATAGTCGTGCTTGAGTAACGGCGATGGACTCGCCATCTGTCACGTTGGCACCTAATATACCTCTGGCGGAAAGTGGGTGTGTGGGTATTACCTATACACCTCTGCCTACCCCTTCGGGGACCCTTGTGGTAAGGCGTGAGGATATATATTTATATTTTAAGAGAGGGCATAACGGGGTTCCCGTTCGAATTTGTTTTTTTCGTTTCGAATTTGTTCGAATTTTTTTGTGTTGTGTTCGTACGCGGTGAATAAGGTTTCCAGTAATGAGCTCCTTGGGGAGGGGGGAAGGATTGTTACATTGTGTTGGAAGCAGAGGGATTAAACCCATTATGCTGCCAATACACTATAACTCTCCGAACACAGAGTGGCAACGCGCAAGTGATACTTCGGTATCGTGAGCGTAAATAGGTTACGGTAACCGTTTTCCATCAGGTGGGCCGTATGCTTGTTTGCCACTCTTGTTGAATAAAAAAAAATCTTTTAAGACTATATCTTTGTCATTAAATTAATTGTTGTACTTGTGAAGCGGCTACTTACTCGCCATTTATCACATAGACACCTAAATGTATCTCCGACAAAAAGTTGGTGCTGGATCGTAGCTGACATGACATGGCATGAATAAATTGCAACATCCCTCCCTTTTCCCTCTTCGATGCGTAGCGTAAATCAAAGAGGGAAAAGGGACCTGTGGTATTCCAGAAATTAATCTGATATGCTAAAAAATGTACATCGATACGCGTGAAGCCAGTACATATGAACAGAACAAAAAACAAAAGTCAAATACATACGTATATTTACTCGTATCCATAGGAATATGGGTCTATGTATGAGTATATGCAGATAATAATGTGCTTGCCAGTATCAGTACTGTGACGTCTACAGAACGCGCTTACAACGCTCACTAGATACTGAAGGGGCTTTGTTGGTACTTTCAATACATAAGCCTACCTTTGACAGTAAGAAGGAAGAATACATCACTGAACATTGAGAGGCTCGGCTGTATGTAGTATTGGAAACGTTTGTGTTTTGCAATCACGCTATGATTTATTTTTATACTACCGGATGGTAAGTGGTAACCGCCGCCTATGGACGCTTGAACAGTAGGGGTATCGCCTGCGAGCTGCCTGCCCAGCAGGACTTATAATAATAAATAATATAATATATCCTCACGCCTTCCCACAAGGTTCCCCGAAGGGGTAGGCAGAGGTGTATAGGTAATACCCACACACCCACTTTCCGCCAGAGGTATATTAGGTGCCAACGTGACAGATGGCGAGTCCATCGCCGTTACTCAAGCACGACTATACATACATACGCCTTTGAATTTCTTCTCAGACGTATGCAGGTTTCCTCTCGATGTTTCTTCACCGTAAAGCTCGTGGTGTGACTAATCACTGTACTTAAGTTCAGAAAAACTCATTGGTACAGTCGGGATTCGAACTTGCGACCTTTGCGTTACAGGCAGCTGCGCAAACCCCTCGGCCACCACGGCTTTTTTTCAAATACCCCTTAGGTAGCAAGCAGCCATGCGACACGCCTAATTGTAAACAGCTACCACCGCCTACGGACGCTTGTAACATAAAAAAAATTTATCCACGCATTACCGACCCTGCAAATATCTTTTCGCACTCATCTTAGCTACATAAAAAACAAATAGTATACTTACCATACGTCACCAGCCTGATACAGGGTACTCACACAACCCGCCATTTCACACTTAAAATAAAGGAAAGTGTTTTGATGGAACAACCCTTTCCATGTTGTACTTTTATTATGCAGTAGCAGAGCTTTATAGCAAAGGAAAACATTATAATGAAACCTTCATACGTACAAATGCATATGCCCTGTGATGTGCATTAAATTATATGGAGAGATAGAATCTTTATGAGTTGTAATCAACTGTTTAACGACCATATGATTCCACTGGCATTTTACTATGCCTTAAAATTAATTAAGAATCGGGATTTACAGAATCTCAACGCTTTAATAAGATGCCATATAAGCATAACATCTCATTATCTCACAATATGGGATGCACATGTATGATAAAAAATAGGTATATTGCAAAGGAGGCGTGTTTGCGTCAGTAAAGTTGGTTCAGCAAAATTTCTAGTTGTAATAACCTTACGGTTGTGCGAGAGAAGAAATATCTGGCTAATGAGTGGCATCAGTTCATCAAAAATATTTATATACGTCTGCCTACCCCTTTAGGGACTTGGCGTGATGATATGTATTTAATTTATACGTTCCGGTTAATTGATTCCGCTGGGTCGGCAACGCGCGAGTGATACCCTTGGTGTTGCAAGCGTCCATAGGCGGCGGTATGCCGCATGTTGTTTGCCATCCAAGTAGAATAAAAAAAAAGAATATACTTTCCATCTCGTGTGAACATGCTTCCTAGATATACAAATTCATTCACTTAAATAAAATCTATATTTATTTATACGGTAGCGTTCCGTTGTATTTCTATATTTTAATATTTTAATCGGCAATTATAATCAACTACGCTAAGGTACTGATTGCTGTAGGTACGTACATAATATTAACGCAAAGTATAAACATCCCCATTATAAAAGACTCAAGTTGACATATGTTTTCATTAAAATATAATAGTATTTGCTTGACACCCTTCAATGGATATTTACTTTGTCCTGCTATGCAAACGACCCTAACAAGTGCTTGCTTGTATGAGCCGAAACGGAATTTTATGGAACATAAAACATGATTATAGGCCAAAAATATATGATGTTTCGTTCTAAAATGGGGTTCCACGAGATTTATATACCTTGATACCTAGATTTACTGCTTTAAATTAGTTTTGCTATTACGTTTGCTATTATTTCTGCTTTGCTCCCTTGGGTAGGAGTATGATGATGTATCAATCCATAAAACCTTTCTTAATAAACAGGCTATAGAATGATTCAAATATTTCGAATCAGGTTAGTAGTTGAAAAGCCGTGGTGACCGAGTATCGAGCTAGAACCTGCATACGCTTGAGAAGAAATTCTAAGGCGTATGTATAGTCATCCTATCGGGTCCAATTGTAAATCTAAACCATTCTCGAATCCATCGGAAGACACACAGAACATTTCATTAAAATCGGTCCTGTGGTTTAGGGATTCAGTGAAAGAAGAAATACATATATAGAGATTAGAAAGATTTCTCTTCCCTCCTCCTCCCCTCCTCTTGACCAACCTCCCATATAGAAGGTTTCTGAATTCTCCCGTGGAAAGTACCAGTGTCTTCCTGCATTTTGCCTGAGCACATCCCAGGGTAGCTAACTTTGGCTCTAGCTCCCTATCTGTACCATTGGGAGCATGAGCCACATCGAGTTACCAATAACGCCGGACCCGCGTAACGCGACAGCCAGATCCCCACCCTAGCCCGTCAGCCCCTTTAGTTCCCTCTTTAATACTTTGAACTTTTCTCGCACAGCCAGCGACAGAGACGCAAGAATTACACTGTTAATGGTCTTATTTCGCGTTATCTTCTTGGTCTGAAGGTCAATGTTGTAAAAGGTAAACTTTTCTCCATGAAATTTCAATTTTAATTAACTATTTGATTTTATTTGAATTTGCAAAAGTATATATACGTGTTAAAAGCTAAGCTTGTATTTTTGTATTGTATTTATTCTATTCACAGCATAAAACCTTTTTCTTCTCATCTTTTTGTCTTTGATATTAAACAGGGACATATGGTGTCGCAGACTTTTTGTAAGGCTATTTATTCCTTTATTTTAAAAAGTTGGTAGCACCTTACTAGTAATGGAACATTCTATTATCATAATTCACATAAATATACAAAAATAAACTAGTAGCTTACTACCGACATTATGCCGCGGCAGTTTTGATATTACGCAAAGATACAACATTATGTCGTAAATTTCTACATCAAATATCAAGTTATTATCGCATCTGTTGCTAACGAATAGTTTGAAACTTTTGAACAGCACAAGTTATCTGGAATATTATAGACAATAGCGTAAAATTCTTGTTTAGATAACGACTCATTTATTTTAAGATTATTTGATTAATTATTTAGGCTGATAAGACGGCCTAGCTTAGAGGTCAGACTCCGAAGCCCACAGTCTCGGGTTTCCCACTGGGACAGATTGTGTGATGAGCATGAATATTAATACCTGTCTTGGGCGTATGTATTTAAAATTATGTGTGTACTAGTTATGCCCCACGACTTCATCCTCGTAATTTTTTTTTTCTGGAATAAAGTATATCCTTTCGCACAGAAATACGAATTACTTACAAATTTCGTTCTATTCAGTTGAGCAGTTTTTGCGTGAAAGAGAAACAAACATTGATTAGTTTCTCAATATAACGTAAATTTGGCAGTAGTTCAATGAACTAGTCCCAAGCGAATCTAGAATAAATATAAACATATGTTGTATTTTTATTCGATACGCTACGGCAGCTACGTATGAGCTACGCTTTACTACTTCCTCTACGATACTGACAGTTGCATGACTCTTGTGCTGCGATAAGTACACACAACTACGCTATACTTACTGTTTAATGCGTTATATTCTATGAATCCGCTACGATAGCTACGTCTGTGTAATGCTTAATACTTGTTTTAAGTCCTACGTACGATAGATACATTTGTGCTACAGAATAATTATGATTGTATGATTCTCGTGCTACAGATACGCTACGACAGCTACACATGAGCTACGCGAAGCTAACTACTTCATGCCTAATGTTCTACGAAACAGCTACGAAACGGCTACGAAACAGCTACGGTATTCAAACTGGTTAAGTGCTACGAATATAATACGGTAGAGCATTAACTTATTGCTATGCTCTACTAAATTGTTTCCTGCTTCATATATTATGGATACGCTATAACAATATGGACTCATAAGAGGTACGCTCCAGCGTGGCACTATAGTAACTTGATTGAACTTTAGTTTTAAAACTTACCACCGTAACACAACGGACTAGTTTCAAACTTTGGACATGCTTTGAATAAGAAGCACCGCGCTTAATGTATTCGTCATTAAGGTCACTTAGTGCTTCATTCTTACTCTAGGTGTACTTAAAGGTTTATATATGTATTTATAACGATATAATATATCCTCACGCCTTCCCACAAGGGTCCCGAAGGGGTAGGCAGAGGTGTATAGGTAATACCCACACACCCACTTTCCGCCAGAGGTATATTAGGTGCCAACGTGACAGATGGCGAGTCCATCGCCGTTACTCAAGCACGACTATACAAACGCCTTTGAATTTCTTCTCATACGTATGTAGGTTTCCTCTCGATATTTTCCTTCACCGTAAAGCTCGTGGTGTGACTAATCACTGTACTTAAGTTTAGAAAAAACTCATTGGTACAGTCGGGATTCGAACTGGCGATCTTTGTGTCGTAGGCAACTGCTCGAACCACTCGGCCACCAAGGCTTCTATTTATTATATATGTATTCCATATTTATAAAATAGCTAACTGTGCGCCGAGGTTTTACCCGTACCCTTCCTACCTTAATATATAATGCTAAATGTAATCAATTTCAGAATAACTCATTTGAACAGCTGGGATTCGAACTTGCAATCTTAATGTTGCAGGCAACTCGAGCCACTCTGGCTTGGCTGAGACACCAAAACATTCCCAAAAAGTATATTTTACAAACCTTTAGGTAATGAATTAAATTTCCTAACATGTTTGATTTCGTAAAATCAATCTCCCATTTTGGATCAGGATAGGAATTCTTGTTCCAAAGAATAATTCTTATGAATATGATCAATATAATTATCTGATTGACTGTTCAGCGACTGCCGTGACTGTGTAGACGAGCACTTTAATTAATGGAAAAAAAATGTGAGCCGTCACGGGACACCTGGCAGATGTGAAATCATCGACATTATTTTGTAAAAGTAATATGCAGAAAATAACAGATTGTGATAGGAACTAAATATGTCATAATGATAAAATAAAATATTACGTTTTTTTTTCTATTTCAAATCGTAACTACTTAATTCGTAACGTCGTCGACTTCGGTAATACTTATATTCGATGTTTCCTCTGAGGACGGTATTACTGTGACAATTGGTCGATGGTAACTGAAGTATGGCAACGCGTCGCCAAGGCATGCGTCGCCACGCCAGAAATCGGTTTTACGTGCGGCTATAGAGATATATCACATCAGAGATATATCACATCAAAAAGTAAAGGATCAAAGTCATCGATTCTCCAACATTGTAGCTACTTTTGAGTCATCCGAATACGAATGTATGAAATTGTAATGGTAATAGGGTGTCCTCGATTTGAATGTTGAAATCCCGGTGCAATAACATCACACAATGTAGAGTATACATACGTCAGTCAAATGTCAGTGTGGTGTAGGGTGGCAAGGATTTCTGTTTCTGCGTTATCCTCGTATAACGATATTTGTCGGCACATATAATAATAATAAATATGACTTTAAATTCTCACACCTCCCCACAAAGGCCCCCGAAGGGGTAGGCAGAGGTGTATAGGTAGTACCCACTCAACCCACTTTCCGCAGATATATTTTAGGTGTCAATGTGCAGATGGCGAGTACATCGCCGTTACTCAAGCACGACTATACATACTCCATTGAATAAATTTTCAAACAGATGCAGGTTTCCTCTCGGCGTTTTCTTTCACCGTAAAGCTCGTGGTGTGACTAATCACTGTACTTAAGTTAAAAAAATCTCATTGGTACAATCGAATGATTCGAAATTGCAATATTTGTGTAGCAGTCGAACCATGGCTCACGATCTCACAAACTTAACATACGTCTTCAGATTTTATCTCAAACGTATGTGTATATTCTCACGATACTTTCTTTGACAGTAAGCGGTTCTGTTCAGAGGCGAGCGAGGCTTAAAGAATGTTTCATAACTAGTGGTATGTGTAACTTTTATGCTGCATGAACATGTTTTTTCTCAATGCTGGCAAAACCAAAGCAAACAACAAGGGAGTATAAAAAATAAAACGTTTTATTGGTAGCTAATACCTGCATAGAGCCCTATGTTTTTTATTGAATTAGTCCAAACATGTTATGTGAATTCCTTTATATATCTAACACTAGTGTCCTTTACAATCAAAAATCTGCCTAGACCTTTCAGATGTGTAGAATCTAATGAACTGAATGACATGGTTTTTGGTACAATAAATATCCTGATTCTATATAATCGTTGGTATTGCTACTTCCCAATATAAATGTAAATCTGGCCAATACCTGAGTTTAAATATAACATGCATTCGACTCGCAAGACAGCATAATATTATGTATATGCTAACAAAGCAACACTTCGAAGTTACTACTTTCTAGCTAAAAAGTCGACGACTATGTTAGACGGTAGAGGTTATCCTAATACCCAGATTTTGTGTGGTACAAAATAATGTGAAACACATGAGGGCATGGATGAAGACTAATGAAGGTGGATGAAGCGTCGCACTCCACACCGCCGTGAGGCATTCAGCGCGATGGTGGCGGCCCCAGAGGTAAGTAAGTCTAAAGAGTGCTGACGCGTTCTCTTTGCATACTCCTTAAAGGCGTCAGCGTAATAGTATGTATGTATGTACATTTGAAAGTACAGTACAAGGTTTTTGGGACATAACCGTATTTGTTTCTAAGATTTCATCATAAAATCTATGCTAATATTATGTAGAGGACATGGTTCGCCTGTTTCTAACTGCAGAACAAGCTAATCTCAGGGCCTCCGTTGTCTGAAGAAAGCTATAGTCTATATTATATCGTTATACTGCTCAAGTATATATGCTGCTGATATATGTAATAACCGCTAGTAAATAAATTAATGTATAAAGTTTGGGTTATTTGTAAGTTTTACTTACAAGTGATATGATCAGAATAATCTTTGCAAATTCCGAAAGATATTTCAAAATTCTCTTCTACAATATAGTGACATAGATTCTACAAAGGGATTCTTCTAGAAGGCATTATCGTTACCCAATTCACGTAAAACTATACAATAATTGTTTCGATATTCAACTGCTATACCATAGTCTATTCTAATCAGTTACACAAATATAAATAAAAGCAGATTCCCAGTCCTACCTTGAATCAAGCCAGCTCTTGTTTCGCGAATTGGATTTTAATAGTTTTATTTTAAAATCACCCTGTCTGCACCACGCCTCCATCAGTGCATGAATGAAATGCAATGCCTGCGGTTCCATCGCAGACTTGCTAATTGGTTCGGGTCCAACTAGTTCACGTGATTTCAAATATAAAAATAAATGATTTCGTTCTCATTTTTCGAAAAATCTTCAAACTTCATAATGAAAATAAAATTGCGAGAGAGAAATTTACATTTGAAATGTCCTTTCCTCCATGACCGATTTAGTAAATGCTCAGTTTAAAATTTAGAATTTCGGGTTTAATTCAGAACTGTTAAGTGGTTTGATACGGGCAATGTACCCCACGTATCCGAGAATATGAGTTTAAAATGTATTGCATATGTCGGTAGGTGTTGATAAATATCAGACTTCTTGTGAAAAGTATTAAATATGAGAATTTTTTCGTTACGTTTTCCATACACCTGCCTCGTTGGCAGTCCAAAGCGCCTGTTGAACTCATCACGGAATAAAAATAAATAAGTTAAATAAAAGCAACATTAAGGAATATTTAGGTTAAAAAAGAGCTCTCCAAATTATTTTCGCCGGCTTGAATTATGCCAAGCCTCATTCATGGTGACAACGCTGAGTCGTTGCATTAGCAAGTATAATATCAAATGTCGTTGGAAACAGGCAATTATTGCAAATAACGGTGCAAGTTGTTTTACAAGGTCCAATTTGAAATTCAATTACGTGAGCTTTGTTATGAATTCATTTGTCCCTTATGTAATTCTTAGACAGCGAGTCGGCGGCTTACATATATGTGCTACGCTATACTCGAGATAGCAAATAAAAGTATTTTTTCTATCATTATAGCATCACTGACATACGTGAGCCGTAGTGGCCAAGTGGTTCGAGCAGTCGTCTGCAACACAATTATTGCAAGTTCGTAATTCCCGACTGTAATGAGTTTTTCTGAACCTTACAGTAATTACTTATCCCGCGAGGTTTACGGTGAAGGTAAATATCGAAAAGACTGCTACATAAGATGAAAAATTGGAAGAGGTATGTTTTGTACTTGAGAAACGTCGATGAACTAGCCATCTGACGTTGGCACCGTAAATATATCTCTGGCGAAAAGTGGGCGTGTGGGTACTATCTGCGCACTTCTGCCTATCCATTCGGGGATCTTTTTGGGCAGAATGAAGTAGCATACTGATATCATTATTATACCTTCTCGTTTTTCCACGAGTTATTATTCTTTACAAGAAGAGTAGCAAACATGCATACGAAGTCTAATATACGGTGTTGACGGCATAATATAACAATCCTCCCCCCCAATCCAAGGAGCTCATAGTGGAAACCATTTACATCATACAGGAACACAATTCAAAAAAGAAAATATTTGGCTATATATATATATAGATCGGACTCTCAAGGACGGGAACGTTAAGAGTACTTGAAACCGACGAGCATGTCTGAAGAGACTGATGAATGTGGACGAAGCGAAAGAGATATGTAAGTCTAGAGAGAACTGGCGCTCTATACTCTCTGCTTACCCCGTTAGGGACTTGGCATGATGATATGTATATGTATGTATGTAAAATATTTGGCTACGGATTTCTATAAGGTGGAGTTCCTTCCCCAGGCGGGCAGCTCCAAATTCGAACGGGAAACCATGCTAGAAGGGCACAGGGACAGGGCTTTAAATTGCATTTCTTTAAAAACATTGAAGGTTTCGTCTAGATATTTTTCTTTTACGTTCTCTAGTACAAACCACTAGTGCGAACTTGATATCTAATTTTGTTGGTAACCAATTACGCCACTTGGCCACCACGGCTCTCTTACAATGACGTGAGTATAAAGGTCCCGAGCTTCTAGTCTATATTAATACGAAGACCCATTGTCACAAAGTAATCCAACGAATCCCTACGACACAAATCCCTAAATGGAATTGAATATATAAGTAGAGTCATTATGGGCTTACCCTGGGATTTGTCAATGTGCTAAAATATACTCAATTCTTCACTCAATTCTAAAATCTTTGTGAAAGGATTTTTAACAAACCATCAATATTACATTATATGATCACGCCGAGTCCTTAATGGGGTAAGCGAGGAGTATAGAACGCCAGTTCTCTCTAGACTTACATACCTCTTTCGCTTCGTCCACATTCATCAGTCTCTTCATACATGCTCGTCGGTTTCGAGTATCATCAATATTAAACGTGTAATAATAATATAATAAATCTATATCAATATACAATATTGTTTAATAACATGCTGATTTTACCACGTCACAAGTGTCCTTAGGCGGGTTGTAACTCTTTACCATCGTGAAGGACTACTTTTTTGCCGGCTTAATTAGCACAGAAAAAAATACGCTTCAACTCAGTAGGATAAATACAAAAACAAGCAAGCTTCATGCCAATTAAATATAAATATCATGTAAATAATATATCCTCCCTCACGCCTTACCACATGGTTCCCCGAAGGGGTAACCTGTATGGAGTATGGAGACACTCCATACTCTATACCTCCATACATATATATATAGAGGTATGGAGTGTCTTACCTTACCACACACTTTCCGCCAGAGATATATTTTAGGTGCCAATAATTATTTACACAAAAACTTAACAAATGATACACCAAAATTATTCTGTCTTTTGCTGAAAACCACATGAAAATCGGTTTAGAAGTTTAAAAAATTATCGTGAACAGATAGACAGACGCGGCGGGGAACTTTCTTTTATAAAATGTAGTTAATATATTCAGTGAGACCTTCCCTCAAGTAATAAGTAAGTAAGTAAGCGTAAATAAATACACTCTCTTCATAAAATCACAATTAGTAGACTTCTATTGGGTAAAAAGTTCTTGCCAACAGTTGACATTTCCACCAAAAGAGCAAATGTCGCTTCATCAAAGTTTCCAAACTAAACATCCTTTGTATGCTAATATATTACAAACTTGACATTTCACGTTCAAGAATTCGTAGGCGATTGGAATCGCTCATTCGTAACTAATCTGAATAATATTACCGGGAGCTACATTCTGAACGCGTTTTGGGAAACCGTTGCCAATAAATCCTGCGTCACATTTTAACAGAAGACACCTTCAGAAATATATAACTATACCCTTGGTTATTCTAACTATAAATTTACCTACGCATTATAATGTTTTTGCAGGATTTCAACTTTCCGAATTAACTTAGCAGACTTTGCTAATCGTAACAGTTAGTACACAAGAAAATATGCAAAGTTAAGTAAGTACCTACATTGCAGATTACTTTTAGTACAATCGTTTGACGAATTTATCATGTGACTACCAACGGACTCATATCGTTCTAATTGTGCTACGTAATATCTAGATTGATTAGTGTCATGAAGGAATCCCTAAAACGTTTACATATGGATATCTGTATCTACATTTAAGTACTGCGTCAATAAATCTACCGATAGCAATATTCCATCGATATCGGTGCAAACAACGCTATGTTTATACCGTCCGTGCCTAAACAAATAGGAACGGTCTCCCTAATTGCCTACGCCTGAGGCTCACGGTTCCATTTACCTACGTTTGTAGGCAACTAATAACATACTTATTGACACAAAATCATTCGAAGTACAATTTCAAAAAGCTGAAGAACACACCTCTGCATTCTCTTTCCGGGACCCTTGTAGGAAGGCGTGAAGAAGATATACTATTCATAGTGTTTAAAGTAAAGGAACACTATACTTTGAAATATTAAATTCACGTTAAACGTAGGAATATATTATGATCACATTTACATACATTACTTGGAAGTTTCATCACAACTAATCGAATTTCTAATGTTGGCACATGTTCTTAATTCGAGTAGTAGTATATGCATTATATTACAGACTTTCAAATACGAGGAAAATATTAATTCATTATCATCATTATATCATCGCGCGGTGTTCCTCACAGCCAAGACAGAGGCAGTAGAGTACCTGTTCTCTCTAGTTTTACAGACTTCGTTCACTTCATCCACATTAATCAGTCCCTTCATACTCGTTGGAACATGGTTGTCAATTCAAATCTTAAATAATAAATAAATAAAATCATTTATTTTTCTCTTCACAAAGCAGTAGTTACAGTGGTGGGCTTAGTAGGTAATAGTAATATGCAAACTTTGTGAGAGAATGGTGCCTGAGGTAGGTCTACAACGTAAACCCGTGTTACAGGTCACCATTGCCCCACTCCATTGGTATAAATTATTACACAACTAGAAATAGTAGGTGTACAGTGCAGTCTTACAGATAAAGGATCTATGATAACAACAGCTAACAATTTTAAACTAAAACAATGACATATATTTAATTAGTAATAAGTGAAAATGCAATATTTAAAACATTATGTGTTAGTGTTTAGTATAGTTGTGTAATCGACTGTGTAACTGTATCTTTTGAATATTCCTACCAGTGTTATGATTTTCAACGCTAAACTACATACACTAAACTCTAGTGTACATATTTTATATAGTGTTGTTTGGTGACTACACTATACAAAAACAATTGAGATATTTCAAGTATTCTTGAAGCATCCATTTTATACGCTATTACGTAAACCTACAGCTCCCGACAAATAGTATATTATATAAGTATTTCGTCTACCTGTTGCGCACTCGAGTTGAGAAAATGTATATCGAAGCAACAGTTGCTACACGAAAACAAACGTTTCCACCCGTAAAATGTGGTCCAAAATAGATTTCACCCACCCCAAATGTCTAAAAAAGCGGAGCTAGACGAAACATTGAAGGTAAACTCAATTTTGTGATGCGTCAAATGATGTTACCCGGTATAAGAGATCCAAACGCGATGCGACTTTTTAAATAATATTTATTTATTTCGTATTCATTCATGCTCATAATATATAAAAGTACATGATTGGTATTTGTAATAGCAGCGGGCATATATGAAGAAATTTATGAATGTGTCAGAAATAAGAGGTCTGTCAAAAGACGTTGTACTTCAACAGTGACTTAGTTGTTCTGTTTGCATGCTGATTTGTTGTAGATATATTTCGCGGTATTAATAGTAGGGATCTTGAAAATATTAAAAAGAAAGAAATTTCTAAAGTCCTGTACCAGACCACTTTCTAGCAAACCGATATACAAGGCTTGACGTGATGATACGAATGAATATATATGTACATATATCTCTTGACGCTTTTATAGTTCATTTCGATGTTACTGCCGCGTCAAATGATTCTCTACTTTCTCTGACGTTAGTCCTAAAATCGTTTTTCATTTATTTATTCATCGACGTAGACCTAGACGACGAACGTAGGAGACACTGGAAAGAAACACTCGTTGAAATACACTCGAATATTGTATTCGAATGGTTGTTTTATACACTTAGGTATATTCAATAGAATTGTATAAAAATGCGAGCGACCCGCGTTTATCGCTCTGTTAACTATAGATGTACCTACACAGCATTCAGTTAGAAAGGTGTAAAAAGTATGGTTTGTGTAGCGCTTCATCTCCATGGCGACTGCGACAGGAAACAAAACTTTACGATCTGCCATACAGTTCCAAGTACACCCTTTGAGGATAAAATTTGACGTTGATTTGGCGTTTCTGCTTTAACGTGACTATAACGATGATCTTCTATCGAAACCTTATAAGTCTAAAAACTATTTTATATGTGGCCGTAGGGGCCGAGTGGTTTGAGTAGTCTGCAACGTAAGATTGCAAGTACGAATCCACCTGTACCAACGATTTTTCTGAACTGAACTAAAGTGATTAATCACAATAGACGTTTGTGTAAATAGAGTCAGTCGTGCTTGTGAGCTGCAATTGTTGTTGGAGGTAAAATATGTGTCCAGAGAAAAGAAGGCGTCATATTCTTAATGTTGATTTGATTTGGAATTTTAAATGTATGGATGGTATCTGTACCTCCGCCTACCCTATTAGGGACCCTGGCGTGGGGGGATAAAGTAGATTAAAACCTGGCTACATGATATTATAACGAATCACATACAGGACAGAAGTGTTTTGCAGAACAAATGTCTTCATTTGGGACCTAATAAAAACTAAAAAAGCTGATGCCTATGGGGTGCACACCTAGGTGGAGAGATTATTAACTATTTTCTAAATATTCAAAAACTGATTACTTTCTTTTTCCTACTAGCAGTTTTACTTTTTGAGTGACTGACCTCGACCAATCCTTTTAAATTGTAAAAGAGGCTAGTTAAGTTTGTATAGTATTACAAAGGCAATACTAATAGGCAGTAGGCAAAGCAATAATTTGTACTGTTTCTGCAGCCCGCTTAACAAACAACCCCTTTCATCATTCGGGTTTTTTTAGTTCATACACAGAGGTAATGTTTGCAGAATATTCACATCGCATTTTCCTCTCAATTTGTGTTTTCTGACCTTTTAAAATACCGAACCACACCCCAGTGAATATGTATTCCATTGTCGATCAAAAGTACATTTGCAAATCAATATTCAAATGGCGAGAATTGCTTTCAATTGTATTAATCGGGACATTGTGAAGCTTTTACTTGAAAAAGCAAACGGTAGAGTATATCATGATAAGTGTAAAAGTGCGTACGTAAAATCAAGTAATTATATTTTATATAATATCCCAGTTCTTACCTATGACCAATAGTTCTAGAGAACGCGATACGTGGCCCTAGTTGGAAGGAGTTTAAGTATGTATCTTTTTGTATATAGTTCTTCTGGCCGATTAGATCTTTTTTGTGGTTTAGTTTTTACAATTGGGCTCAATAGGTGGCGCTGCAATCATGTTTTGGGATATTTTTTTCAGTCAAGCTATGTAGGTTTGAACAGACTGATGAATGTTGATAAACTGAAAGGGGTCAAAGAAGAACCGGTGTTTAAGGGATTCGGCGTGATGATATATACATGGTTGTATGTAATCTAATAAATAAATAAAACCTTGGGACAATTCCACACTAATTGACTTAGTCCCAAATTAAGCAAAGCTTGTGTTATGGTAACTAGATAACGATATATTTACTTATATAGATAGATATATGAATAAATACATAGGACAACCAAGACTAAGGCACAAATACTCGTGTTCATCACACAAATATCTGCCCTCAGCGGGATTCGAACCCGCGACCTCAAGTTTCGCAGTCAGGAGCTCTAACCACTAGACCAGACGGCCGTCACTCAATCTAATTTTAAACTATTTAAACATGTATGTAAATGTGTGCTTAAGTAACGGCGGGCGATGGACTCGCTATCGGGCAAGTTGGCTACTAAAATATACAAAAGGAGAAAATAATATGGAAAAGATGATCATGATCTGGCTGTGATCAGGACACAGATTGCTGATGGCAAATATTTAATATTCTTTTTTTTTATATATTAGTTACTACCCTTCTCATTTTAAAAAAAAGTAAGTATTGGACTACAACCACAATTATCTCAAGCCTGAAAAAAGACACGGGTAAGTGGAAATTTTCAAGCCCCATTTAAAACATTCCGCATTCTACGAATACCGGTCACGTACGAACACAGGTAAAGTGAATCCGGAGCGTGTAAGTAGGGGTTCTCCGGTAAGAGGGCCCATTATACCCGAACCTCCGAGGACAATCGAAGTATTTACAATGCGCCGATTATGTTGTGTTGACCAGTTTACAGTTGATTTAGTATCGGGTAGGAAAATTTTGACATATCTCAGATTTTATTACAGTGTGTAAGTATAGGGCATTGTGGATGTGACAGTATTTTTGTTTGCGGATTTATTAATTTTTTATTTATAACTTTATTTTTATCTAAAAAAAAGCCGTGGTGGCCGAGTGGTTCGAGCAGTTGCCTGCGACGCAAAGGTCGCAAGTTCGAATCCCGACTGTACCAATGAGTTTTTCTGAACTTAAGTACAGTGATTAGTCACACCACGAGCTTTACGGTGAAGGAAAACATCGAGAGGAAACCTGCATACGTCTGAGAAGAAATTCAAAGGCGTATGTATAGTCGTGCTTGAGTAACGGCGATGGACTCGCCATCTGTCACGTTGGCACCTAATATACCTCTGGCGGAAAGTGGCTGTGTGGGTATTACCTATACACCTCTGCCTACCCCTTCGGGGACCCTTGTGGGAAGGCGTGAGGATATTATATTATATAAAAAAAACATTTAGGATACAAAATGTGAAACTGAAAATATTTCGGAAATAAAGGCTTTATTATTATTTATTTAAAAGACACCAACAGTAATTAAGGCTATAAACTAAAAAAATATATATTTGTATTACCTATAAAAGGCGTATTCAGAACATTCTCATTTTTTTTCATTAAGCATTTATGGTAATACCATACTATATTTTGAGAGATTCAATTTATACCACAAAGTTTGCAAATATGTGATCTGCATATGGTAAGAGGTCACCGCTGACAATGGACGCTTGCAACACTAGGGTATCACGATGGGTCGGCGTGCTTCCGGGAATCTTTTCACACTCTTCTTGAAGAACTCCGTGTTTTAGAGAAAATTTAAACGGCGAGTTCATTCTTATCAATATCAAGAGGTCGCCATACTTCAGGCTCGATTATACAGGTCTCAATCGAAAAGGTGCGGAGGTGGGAATCAACACAACTTCAGAGGGCTCAAAAAGATTTGCGCTAGCTATAATATTCCCCAAAAGACACATTTCACTCAACCAGCAACCCAAACACTCCATCTCGCTCGTAAACTGAAGAGCCAACCGTAGTTAACGATCGCGCCATCTTTATTATGATCTGGCTATTACAATCCAATGAAAGCCATTTGCGCGTCCATAACTGATGGCTTTAATATACGTAAGTTAAGTAATTAGTTGGTACCTAAAATATATCTCTGGCGGAAAGTGGGTGTATGGGTAATACCTACACACTTCTGTCTGGATATATAATCATAAGTAATTAGTTTTTCATAAATATCATTTCATCGTGACGAGACATGGAGCAGGCACAGAAAGTAGAGAGCTATTTTGTTCTACACTTCAGACCTATTTTTCTTCATTCACATTAATTACTCTCTTCGTACATGCATATTTATGAAAGCCCTTTGAAACATTTTTGAATGGAATTCATTGAAACGATAGAAGACATGACACTAACTGTGAAAATATAAAACTTATAGTGACATTCACTGTTTTCTTTTCGGATTAATATACCTATGTCTGAGAATCTTCAGGCTTTGGAATAAAGTCCCCGTCACGGTTTTCGCTAGAACAGTTTGGAGTTTATCAAGAAGGGAGTGAAAATATGTTATTAGAGATGGCAACGTAAGCGACAACCCGATTACCGACTTGCTTGCATGTAATAATAGCGAACGGCTAGTAGAGCAAATGATGCCTACAAATTATATACGCTAATCAGTTCAGTATTCTTTAAGTTTATCGCGCATTAGTATAGTTTTGCTTTAATACACGTATGTAGTGGTATTAGTAAATTGACCGAACGGATTAGATACATGTCCCAGATCCCGTAGAGCACTCAGCTGCGTATTTTATCGAGACTAGCAAAGTAAACAGCCAATAAGACGGCTAATGGATCAAATAACCCTGTAACAAACGAGATTATAAGTTGATAAAGATGAACAAATCGAATTGTTCTATCGTTAAGTACATTGAAACACTTGTTCTCAACATAGTTATATAATAAGATGTGTTACACCACGCATGTAGGCATGTAGTACCACGCATGTAGTATTTTAGGATGGGAATATAAATAATGAGTATATGTAATGATCAGAGATATGATAGTTTTCACATTAATACAATTGAATAAACACCTAGTTATATAATCTCTTATCTATCTTTATTTATATAAAACACAAAAATGAATCTATCCATGTCCTTTATAGACTGACTTATCTAACCAATGTGCCATTTGAAAGGCAATAAGGGAAAAACGGTTTTACCACAAAAAAAATTTAATATATTTATTTCCTGAGCGTAGTAGCAATCGGCGGATAACCGCAAGTATAATATTATTTTCATATTTTATCATTTTCTTTCACATATTTAAAAGTACCGTCTCAGATAAAAAAATTTGTATAATTAATTATCGAACAATTTGGTAGTACTTCTACTAGGTAGTTGAAATGTGGGGTACAATACGTCTTCGATTTTTCTCAGACGTCTGCTAATTTCCTCGTAATGTTTCTTTCGCCATAAACCTCGCGGTATGGTAATTAAATGATGAATGAATTAAATGATCTTCATTTCAATTAATCTTATTATTTATTCACAGTTGCGACAGAGCTAATTAAAATGCAAAATAAATTTAACGACCTAAGCTTCGAACGTGAATTTCCTCTAATAAATAGAATCTGTTTTCTTACGAAGTTATATAATATTTTAACACAAGAGAGATGCCCACTCGGAAAGCTTATTAAACGTCGCGTGGGCACGGTGAACAGGTGTCATGACAACGCCTTTTAAAAGGTACGCATCTCAAATTATCCTCATCAATTACGTACCGAAATTAATGTATGAAATATTTTCAAATCAATTTAACACATTTTGTTTGATAGTCTTTCTCGTGGGAAAGTGTTTATATTTATTTTTGGAGTATATTGTATGCACGATGGCACCTAAAATATAAATCTGGCGGAAAGTGGGTGTGTGGGTGCATACTACACATATACCTCTACCTACTCCTTCGGGGACACATGTGGTAAGTCGTTGAACTCCAACACAAACGGTAGGCAAATATGTATCGGTAGTATCCAGTCTTTGAATTTCTTCTCAAACGTATGCAAGTTGCCTCTCGATGTTTTCCTTCTCCGTAAAGCTCGTGGCCGACTAATTACTGTACTAAGTTCAGAAAAAATATTTCGTAAAGTCGGGTTTCGAACTTGCAATATTTGCGTTGCAGGCAACCGCTCAAACCACTCGGCCACCACGGCTATAAACTAATACTATAAAAATATACTAAATAATAAAGTAGGCCCGCAACTCAAAGGGACGACCTGTACCTAGCAAAAATAGTTTCGCCCTTTAGGACATTGCCAAGAGTTACCAAGGCCCAATAATTTCCTTACTCAATAGATTGAGGCAATATACTAAATACTATAAATAATATAAACTATAAAAAATAAAAATAATATCCCAAGTTTCATCGCCATATAATCCATCGCAAAACTTCTAGAAGAAACCACCTGTATTGTCTTTTCTGTGATATAGCGAATAAAGTTCTGAGAATTTTATATAGTGTTCACACAATAATCCACTTTATCTAGCAAAGTAGTAAAAAGTTCCAATACTTTCAATATCCATGTATCTGTGTTGTATAAACTTCAGTATCTATATCAATGTTTCTCCTGTCAAGGGTGGTTGACTGGGAGAAAATGCTTGAGCATTAATTCCACCATTATACTGTAATTGTGCATAAGCTTTAAATAAATAAATAAATATATATATACTAACTATTATGTCAAAACCTGCATTGTATTCGAAGACAGAGATGAGAGAGCGCGAAGGAGCTTTCGTTAAGAATTGCAGTTGCTAGACTGGGGCAATACCCCAGTAAAAAAAGTAAACATCGCAAACAAAGGCTACTGTTTTCAAGAAGGTTTGCAGAAATGCACATGGAATGACTGTGGAGGCTTAATCAGGAGGCCTTATTCTGCTCTGAAATTCCACCAGGTTTTTTCACCATTAACAGACGATTAATATATTTGTTAACGTCAAAGCCACAAGCAACACAATAATTGCAAGCTCTAATTCCGACTATACCAATGAGTAACATAATGTTTATTTACAATAACAACAATTAATAATATTTACAAAGAACTGTTGAAACTAACTACTTACAGATCAAATATTTGTCCCAAATCGGTATCCCCAGGCAACGTTTAAATAAGTACAGTGATTAGTTACACAATGAGCTTTACGGTGAAGGAAAACATCGAGGAGAAACCTACATACGTTTGAGGAGAAATTCAAAGACTCATGCACAGCTGTGCTTGAGAAACAGCGATTAACTCGCCATCTGTCTGTTTGGCACCTAGTAAGTATATCTTCAACGAATAGAGAGAGTACGTGGGTACTACTGCCATACCTCTGCCTACCCTTTTGTGGATCCTTGAGGGAGGCGTGAAAATATATTTAAATATACACAAGTAACTACGTATTTAAAAAATGTCTCATACATACATTGATGAAATCGCGCGTAGAACGCTAGTATGGCCATATTTTTGCTAGAGACGTTAGACGTTAGACAATACTCTCGAGGGACTTAACGACACGAGTTTGCCTTATATTTGTTGTATATTATATTAACGTATCTGATATCCCGTGGGAAGCCTTTCATATCCCGAGATAAGTTTGCGTGGCCTATAACTAACCACGGCAATGAACCTCTTCAATAATAAAAATACTTTATTTGTCCCGCTAACTTTCGGGTTGTAGTTTGATGCTGTTCACGACTTCCGATTCCTATATGCGACCCCCAAAAGGTTTTTAATATTATGTTTGTTACTCGATCACGCCAAAACGACTGAACGGAATTGGTAAAATTTGACAGAGACAGCCGATTTTTGAGTACCAATAAATATACGCGTTAAAATAACTTATTAATATTCCTCTGGCGGAAAGTGGGTGTGTGGGTATTACCTATACACCTCTGCCTACCCCTTCGGGGACCCTTGTGGGAAGGCGTGAGGATATATATATATATATATATATAAAATAATTTCTTCAACATATGCAGGTTTCACTATACGCCTTCATCGTGAAGCTCGTGGTGTTATTGATTGCTGTGTTTAAGTTCGGAACTGAAAAAGTCATCCATGCAGTCAGGTTTCGAGCTTGCAATTTGTACGTTACAGGCGACTACTAGAACCATTCGCTTGCCACTAAAATAGGCGTGAGGATATACATATATACTCACGCGTCCCCACAAGGGTACCCGAAGGGGTAGGTAGAGGTAAAGCACGGTCGCGGAGCAGGAAGAATTTCGTACAATGACCTCTTTACCTACTGACAGTGGTCACAAACATTTTTATATGTGTGGTTTGCATGAAATATTTGAAGGATAGAAAAAAACTAGCTTATTAAATAAATTATTATTAAGTATTTTGTTAAACAATAAACTCTTCAGACATTCCATTACTTTTATTTATAACAATTTTGCAATAATATCTCAATATAAAACTGAATCACAGATGTGTTATTCCTCTGTCGTGGTCGAGTATCGAGTGGCGTCATGTCTCACGCCGTCATTTTGGTACCAACGCACCCGAGCGGCACCGACTGCTCCCGAATACTCCCGAGTTAACTGAAACAGACAGAACAGAGGGGCAGACAGACCAGAGGTATCAAAATCGTCTTAAAATTACCAATTTGGTAGAAATAAAAAAATCATAAATCCGAATCCGATTCGTCTGTATCAGAGTAACTGCTTTCTGATGACGTCTCGCCTGTCATATTTATAACAAAAGAATCGACAGTTTTGTCTACATTATCATCTAGTCCACCTAGTTTCGATTCCACTTTTTTGACGTGACTTATGCAATTTTGCCATTTTTCTGCTGTAATGTTGGCTAAAGCCTCCTGGAGCAACTTTTTGACAGCTACCATCTTAAATGTTGTGTTTTTCCGAGCTACATACCCCTTGACGTCTGCCCACACCAGTTCGATGGGATTTAATTCGCAGTGGTATGGAGGTAATCTCAATACCTCTACACCAACTGCTTTTGCCATTTCATCGACTACATACGATTGGTACAGAGTTTTAACGTTTTTCACCTTTTCCAAGAGCTGGACCTTTGTTTCATTTGCTTCAAAAAAAATTTGTTTTGATGAAAGCCATTCTTGGATGTCTGATTTTTTCCAACGTGTTACTGGAATTTTCTCCTGGCGCCGTGAGTGGTAGCTGGCATTATCCATTACAACCACTGCGTTTGGTTCAAGTTTCGGTAGCATTGCTTGGAACCAATTTTCGAACTTGACTGCATTCATCGATTCGTGGTAATCGCCTGTACCTTTGCATTCAAACACCAATTCCGATTCTGGGACAAATCCCTTTTCACTTCCTATATGTAAAATAATTAACCGGTTGCCTTTGGAAGTAGGATTCTTGGCACCCGTCGACAAACCCCCCAAAAATGCTTGTTTTCGTGACTGCACTGTAGTATCTTCCCACACTTTGCCTACAGTGTGCCCTAAAAAGATAATGAATAAAATTATCATAAGTATAAACATTTAACCACTTAATATTGCAAACAACTCAGGGGATCACTAATCGCTTTTGTCGATCCTGTCTTTGCTCTTGATACCAAGTATATTTATTTAATACTAGCTGTTCCCTCTGGCTTCGCCTGTGGTTCATACATAGCCTATGTATTATTCTGATGTATAAGGTATATTATTGTAAAGTTTCATTAAAATCCAATCAGTAGTTTTAGCGTGAAAGAGAAACAAACATACATACATTCTCACAAACTTTCGCGTTTATAATATTAATAGGATTATCAAGATCATAACAGCCGTTTAGCCATGTAAAGGTGACACACAGACAGAGATACTTTCATATTTTTAATATTAGTATGGATTTAATTCAGTCAGTAAATGGATAAAAAAAAAGGTCTTACCCGCATTTACCCAAGTTTCATCCAAGTAATATATTGGTCGTTGTTGCTGTCGGTAAGTTTTTATATTTTTCAAATATTTAATACGCCACAATGCTATGTCATCTCTGTCGATCAAACAATTATTTCGCCTTCGTTTGACATATTTAAACTTTAAATGTTTTAGTAATTGTTTCAACGATGTCAAGCCCATGTTTGGTAAGGATTCGTCTGCATTTATGACATGTAGTACCTTTTTTGTTGTAGGTAACTCTCCTTTTAAATAAAAGCTGTGCACTATTCGTCTGATGCACGATTTATCGAACTCATCAGTCTTTTCAATTACTGAGAGTCGTTTTTTCGGTGAAGGAGCCGGCTTGACGGTGTCTGTTTCGGTATATTCTTTTAAAATACGATATATGGCCGATTTTGAAATGCCCAAGATATCGGCTGTTTTGTCCTTCATTTCTTTTTTTGAAGGATATTTATCGGCAGGCCAGGATTCCTTAATGTATTTAAACACGTTAATAATCATAACCTTCTCAGATTCACTAAAGTGTGACATTTTTCTTTTCTTCCGCGGAGAAACAAACTTCTTGAATGGACGCGAGGTAGACGGCACTGGTTCCATTTTAAAACAGTAAATTAAACTTAACAAATCAACGAAACCACTTAACAATTAAAACAAGACAACAAAAACTAACAAATAAAAACAAACTAAGATAAATGTGTTTCAAAATTGAACGAGCACTAACGCATCCCAAGATGGAATGTCGTTAGTTATTCAAAAATTATGAATCATGTCAAATACTTTTAATTGCGACCAAAACACCAGACGCAAGCAAGAACAAACCTTACGGTCTCAATTAAACGGTTTTCAATCCCTGGCGACAGCGGTCATTGCATCTGTGCGAGCGAGACGCATTATATTTACGCGGGAGTGACAGAGATGGGTAATAATAGGTTATCGTACGAAATTCTTTCTGTTCCGCGACCGTGCTTTAGTACCCACACACCTAGTTTCCGCCAGAAATATAGTCACGGTGCCAAAGTGACAGATGGCGAGTCCATCGCCGTAACTCAAGCACGACTATTCATACACCTTTGAATTTCTTCTCAAACTTATGCAGGTTTACTTTCGATGTTTTCCTGCAGCCTAAATCTCATGCCGTGACTAACCACTGTACTAAAGTTCAGAAAAACTCATTGGTACAGTCAGAATTCGAACTTGCTTGAATCTTCGTGTTGCATGCAACCATTTGACCACCGCGGCTCTCTCATATATAGGTACGTAGTAGTAATACATTCAATACGGACTTTAATATAGTACAAGAAATGCTAACTTTATTCAAGGTAAATTTTACGAAGAGGGAAAGATTCTTGTTTGCGGTAGTCCTTTGCGTCGCTTTATTAAATGAAACCTGCATAATACTCGAAGCTCAAACGAAGCTAGTATTGCGGTGGAAAGTTAATGGCATATCATTTTCAGACTTTATAATATTTTTCTCGAGATATTAGACCAATGGTTGCTACTTTTATTTGATTTGTGCTATTGAGGTTTGTTTGAGGCATGGTTTGTTTCATCCATATAATAATTATTACATTGGGAGATTTTTCCGGATTCTAGAAATAAACGTCATTTATATTAGTTAATACAAGCCGTAGTAGCCGAGTGGTTCGATCAGTTGCCTGCAACATAATGATTGTAAGTTCGAATTCCGAATGTACTAATGAGTTTTCTGAACTCAAGAGCAGTGATTAGTCATACCACGAGCTTTACAGTGAAGGAAAACATCGAAAGGAGACCTGCATACGTTTCAGAACAAATTCAAAAAGCATGTGTATAGTCGTGCTTGAGTTACAGCGATGGACTCGCTATCTATAACGTTGGCACCTAAAATATATCTCTGGCGGAAAATGGGTGTGTGGGTACTATCTACACACATCTGCCGTCCCCTTCTGGGACCCTTGTGGGAAGGCGTGAAGATATATAAAGATAAATATTAATACAGCAAGAATTCTATCTATGTGCCAAACTGCATAAACTTTCACATTCATAATATATGTACGATAAACCCTAACGATGAACCAACAGCGCCTTATTGGTACTAATAATACCCGTGTATATTTGGAGAAAGTGGATGACGGATTACGAAGTAGATCCGTACCAAAGTACGGCTGCAGAAGCGCTATTCAGCATTGTAAATGATATACCTTTATTGACGGTATTAAAAGGATTGAGTAAGAGAGGCGATAACAGAGAAATTTAATGCTAATAACACAACAAAAAATAAAAAAACCTGCAGTGATAAGGCAAAAACAGCCAGTGTGAAATGCCTGTCCGAATGTTTGTTTCTCAAAGCCCCAACCACTTTATTTTAGCAAACAGGCGTATATTATGAATATTTAATTTTATTATGAAAGCGACATAGGTATATAAATATATTTATATATACATATGTAACTTTTACGAGCTGAATGTCGTTGCTCTGTTTGAGACACTTCATAAACTGAGCGGACACCCTACTCACACACCTAAGTTGCATAATATGATAATATACTTATTGATTCTTGAAATCCATTACAGTTACGTAAATTGGGTATTTGTGACTAAAATAAAAACAAAAGGCAGTTTCGAATGAGTAAATACGATATATAGGAATGCTTAATTTAACACACCGTAATGCTCAAATCTATTGGATCTACGAACACCATATTATGAACAGAAAAATTGGTACTTAGTGCCATAGCCATATCAAAGCTCGTAAGGGGACAAAGAGAATGAAATACAGCGGATATGTGTACCGCTACTAAGATACAATAAACCTGTCTCGAGAAAGGACATAGAGCTGTAGAGACGGGTTTGATAACGTATGAAATGTGATTCTAAAGAATACCTAAGTACCCTGTTATTATCAATTTTAAACGTTTTATAGATTTAAGCAATACTCTCAGAGATTCTGAATCTAGGATATTTTGATGGTTATTGACTTTCAATGCAAGGCAAATATAAATTGCTTGCGTCATCTTTCAGGTTGTAGGTTGCACCCCAACCCCCTCGTCGTATCGGCCGCCCGATACACTCCTTCCCTTATCTCGAAAATAAGGCGTCCAAGACATGCCGTCATCGAACCGGATGACGACATAACGGTCCTCCAGGACGCCCGACAAAAACATACCAACACTACACACAACCGACCACTGTTCCGTCCTCGCCGGCGAGGCTCGACGCGAATAAGCCGTAATGTTCCCCCCCGACCTCCGCCGCAAACGCCGGCCCGCGCCGAGCCAGACGCGTAAATCCCGCCCCCAAATAATATTTAAATAAAATGACCAGTCCAGCCCAGCTCCCTTGCTCGCGATCCAGCAACGCCCTAAGCCGAGGTTCGTACCCCACAGGGGGTGCCCTTAGCTGTGTTGCTTAAAAATAAAGTGCCTGGCTGGAGGCCTAGGTCTCGCCATTGACCGGTTAAGTAGCAAAAGTTCCCGGAACTCACGCTACGAGAGACAATACAAAAAAAAAAAAAAAAAAAAAATTTCAGGTTGTAGCTAAGAGCCAAAGTAGCATTTAATAATATAATAATAATATATCCTCACGCCTTCCCACAAGGGTCCCCGAAAGGGTAGGCAGAGGTGTATAGGTAATACCCACACACCCACTTTCCGCCAGAGTTATATTAGGTGCCAACGTGACAGATGGCGAGTCCATCGCCGTTACTCAAGCACGTAGCATTTTTGCAAATGAAATAAGGATGTATGCGGAAGTCAATTCAAAACATAGTAATTGGGAGTAACTTATGCTAAAATTTTTGGTATGTAAAAAGTTTCTAGATTGTTTAGAACATTAAAGTGCTTTGTCAATATTTGGAAAAGATTCATATCATGCATTTATTTCAACAACCGAAGTTATTAAGTGAGCCGTAGTGACTTAGCGTGTGACCTGCAAAGTCTTGTTCGAGGTTCAAATCGTATTTGTTTGTATAAATTATATTATTTTCTGAACTTACGTGCAGTAATTGAGCTTGACAGAAAATTCTTTTCTGTCAAGCTCAATTACTGCACATAGATTATATTGACAGGAAAGGCTTGTTTGAGATGATACTATATTCCTCCGCCACATCTCTCCTATCTCTGGTAAAAATACGGTGGGATGATACCTCTGCCTATTCCAAGTGTTTGTAGAAAGAGTGAAGTACATACATACATATCATCACGCCGAGTCCCGGACTACGGGATAGGAAGGGAGTATAGAGCGCCAGTTCTCTCTATAATTACATACCCACTTTCGTTTCGGCCACATTCGTCAGTCTCTTCATACTAGCTCGTCGGTTTCGAAAGAGTGAAGAAAAATAAAAGATTAATTTTTCCGGTACCGTACATATTATATATGTAACGTATTAAAATGACAAAGCTCATTAGAAGTTAAGCAAAGTCATTACGTGGAGTGAAAAGAAACGATGGATTAACTCAGGAATATTAAAAACCACAGATTTTAAGATTCTCTCCAGACCTTATTATTCGTATCATTTGGAAGCTGAAGATTTCTAAAGATTCAAACATATTTTTTTAGATTCCATTTAAAAGTTTGAAGCGTGTGAAAGTTGGAAGGTAATAAGTCGGCTTTTTACACCCGCTTGGCAACATTTATTAAAAGTAAAAAATTACAGACAGTAGCTTCAGATAGATAAAAAGACAGGTTTGGATAAATATGAAAAGAAGTATATTAACCTAATGTTCTGTGGCTTTTCACAGACTCAACTCAACTCTACTCAACTTTCAACAGATTCCTTAGTCAAGGTTTCCAATAATGAGCACCTTGGGGAGGGGGAGGATTGTTATATTGTGTTGGCAGCAGAGTAGTCACACTATGCTGCCAACACAGTATAACCCTCCGAACACAGATTGGCAACGCAAAGTGATACTTTGGTATCGTTGATATACACATTTTAATCTAAGATTGCTTCAGGTCAGTTGTATCGCGCCTGATGTATGTGTCCCACCGTTGTAATATCGTGATATTAATAAATAATATTCCACAATCACGCTAGCAAAGCCATACATGTAACTCTAATCGCAAGTTGTCAACCGTACTGTAATCCCTCGAGCTTTTAGCAACCAATGCCATAGTACGTTACTGGGGAAACAAACCAGTGTTATGTAACTAATTTAACACTTTCATAACTACTAACAGATGTGGTTGTTAGTAAATATATGTAATACTAGCTGTCCCGCCCAGCTTCGCCCGGGTGATAAAGTAAAATTTCCTGAAACACGATCGCAGCGCCACCTACCGGGTCCAGTTGTGATGTAAGCTATCTTATCTTTTAAGTTGGATCAAGCTGCACATCGTGTGCAAATTCGATTGAAATCGGGTAAGTTGTTTAAGAAGAAAATGGTTATAGTGAGGCAATCTTAATGATAGACATATGCTGTCGCGGACTTTTTTTTAGAACTTTTAAAGAGGAACAATTCCCTCATACATGATATTTGTGTAACTTAAACCGTTTACGCAGCGCACGCAACGGAAGCTCTCAAAAAGGAATATTTTTTCCCGTTCTGGCAACATTATTCACTTATGCTTCGCTCTTATTGGTCGTAGCGTGATGTTATATAGCCTTAAGCCTTCCTAGAGAAATGGTTCCTAGAAAAATTTCCAACCAGTAGATTCCAAAAATAGAACCAGTCCTGAGATTAGCGCGTTAAAACAAACAAACAAACAAACTCTTCAGCTTTATAATATTAGTATAGAAATATAGATAATATTAATAATATTATGTAATGTAATATTATTATCAAGTACGCGTATATAATAATTATATCTTCACGCCTTTCCACAAGGATTCCCGAAGGGATAGGCAGATTACACATCCATTTTCTATTCATAAATTTTAGGTATTAATATGACAGATGGTGAGTCCACCGCCATTACTCAAGCACGACTATACATACGCCTCGGAATTTCAGGTTTCCTCTCGATGTTTTCCTTCCTGCCCGTCGTGTGCCTAATCACTCAGATCTGAAAAACTCATTAGGAAAGTTACTATATTTATACAAATAAATAAAATTTTAGTGTCTGTTTGTAATATAAAAATAACCACTTTTTATTAAATGCATATACGGTATGTATATACGGTACATACACCAAAATATTTTTTTTTATGTCTGTTTGTTCCAGGTAATCTCTGAACGGCTGGACTGATTTCAACGGGACTTTCACTGGCAGATAGCTGATGTTAAAAGGAATAACTTAGACTATTTTATTTTGGAAACTGAACAATGTTTTTTTTTGTTAAATTCCACGCGGAAGAAGTCGCGATCACAGCTAGTAAATAAATATAATATGTTACCAATTGCAAAATGCCAACTTAATATGCCATATTCATTTCATATTTTGAAAAGTTCGTAGGAGCACTGCAAATGCTTATACCAAAGAGTTTTAAAGACAATCTTAGATTTAGAGCTGAGATATAAATTCTACGAAAATTCTTGAACAAAGTTCGGCGAAACTAAAATTCTTTAAAACTCCTAGCTAATTTTAATATTGAATTTCAAATTATAATTAATTCAATTTAATGATGTTTAATGGAATATAGAAGTAATTTTGGACTGAGATTTTGTCCGCCAGCGGAATAAATACGGTGAAATCAAAGCGCGTTTTAGTAATGGAACACAAAGAGATTTATTAGTATCCAATGCCGGGATCGTCATAATCCAGGATTGGGACAAATTAAATTATGCTTGGTGACCCTTACAGAAAGCCTTGCGTACAAAGGGATATAATGGGAAACACAGTTACTTAATCAGAACGAAATGCATTAATGTCTAATGTAGTTATAATCTCGGGGCGGTATAGGACTCGAATAGGGCGTTACGTTGACACATATTATATGGGTGTAAGAGTGCTGATATCAACTTGTATGTACAAGCGGCGCGTACATATAAACTCATTTTGTTCGATTAATTTGTCAATTTCCACCTAGTATTTGGGTTCCAATTTCAAATGTGAATGTTTACCGTTGAAATTCTCTAATTCAGAAGCATGTATGAAACCAGTGAATTCAGATGATTGAAAGAGGTCCGTGCGTCTCGCGAGAGTGATCTTCTCTATCTGTTTACTACGTGTGACTTTTTTGTATGTCTATGAATTTCTGTTCAACATGATATCTTAAGCAATTATGATACTATATTATTTATTATACTGCTAGACTTCGAATGCGACGCTTCAAATTCGTCCGTGCGTTGAACGTTGCCGTCTCCAACTCAAATATCAACAAGATCATGAATACCAACTGCCGAGACACAAGTTCTGTGTTCGATTTCTCTTTATGTTGGTTCCTAAGTATATTAGATATGTTTCAAAGCATATCAATTACAATTTCAGACTCTGAAAAACTACGGATGATAGTGAACTTAAATTTACTTATCGCATCACGTAGGCTGTCGATCTCTGAAACTGTGAAGTTCTGAAAAGATTATTATTGTTTTTATTCAGCAGAAGTTTTAAGTAGCAGAAGGAAGAACTGGTTGATGTAGCTCCTCGCTCCTAGATAGCGCCTTCTAGAAGAATTTGCTACAAACGGCCGTCTGGTCTAGTGGTTAGACCTGCGAAACTTGAGGTCGCAGGTTCGATTCCCACTGAGGGCAGATATTTGTGTGATGTACCCGAGTATATGTAACTTGGTCTGATCTATGACCTATTTATTTATGTATACATGTATCTATATAAATAAATATATTGTTGCCTAGTTACCACAACACTAGCTTTGCTTAATTAGGGGTTATGTTAATTAGTGTGGTAATAAAAATTAAATAAAAAGATATTTATTAAAATTATTAATAACTTAATTATAAATAAAGCCCAGAAATCTTGTGACCGAATCTCATACATATTTGCCGATTTTAATCCATTCGAAATGGAGTGAGATATTCCCGATAAACCCACCCAGAGTAGGTACCCAATGTTACAACTTCCATGTTTGATCATTCGGATCATATCGTAATCCCTAAGCGACTAGAAGCGACGTAACTCGTTTGGCAAATACCTGCAGTCTAGATTTAAGCGAACGTAGGTATAGCGGTCTTACTATGTTTAAGCTTCATATTAGTGCCAACTCAAGCAGAGCAACGGTACATCTCCAGAGAGAAGGTGGGGGAGTAATGGCGAGCTATTCCCAGGCAACAGGTGCTTAGAGCGTTGCTAAGGCGTCTCTACCTCAATAATACACTTTAAAGCCGACAATGCCAAGTTTTCGAATTGCTATCGCTACAATACTCCGCAGAGCTGAAGAGATTTCATTAAACTTAATTGACAGCCAGCAATGAACTGCATTATGCAACTGCAATGAATTGCTTACATCTTTGCAAGGTTGATGTTACTGTTTATTAAGACCGTTATTATAATGGAATCTTTTGTAAATAAAGTTTGAAACAATACAGTATTGTTTACGATTACTCTAACTTCAAAGTATTTGAAACTTTAATGATAATGTTAACAACGATTTAATAACCATTACTGTTGGCAAATAACACGATCCAACGTAATAATGAAGCTGTTTTAGATTATCCTGCTTATATTACTGCCATGAAAAAGAGAACAAAAAAGAGTTGACCAAAAACAATTAAATGTTTTTTTTGTATAGAAACAATTTAGTTAAAACCAAACGCATTACACTGTGAAACCAAAAACAACTCATTAGCTGCAATTACCTGGAAAGGGCTGGCCGAGGTTGAACTATGCAATCAAGTTGACATTCGGCGGACTAAAACGTTGATCGATTAAACTCTACTTTGCATAGAGTACTTTGCACAAGTAGTTTAAACCATGAGCGGAAATGGGTCAAATTATCAATAAGTTTTATAAAAATTTCGAATGATTGATAATAATAGGCGATAAGCAGATACGTGTAAAGGCAAAATTGCTGATTCAAGGCCCGATGGTCTGAACCAATGAGATTTTCTAAGCTCAATAAAGGGGATATATCGGACCATGAGCTGAAGAGAAAAATCCTAATATATCGTGTATGGTTTACAAATATGTATCGATGTTGAATTTACTACGAGGTAAAGAGTCGGTTGTTCTGTAACCGACTATTTTATCTCGTACTATTGATTGATTTCTCACAAGGGTGTATAGGTAGTACCCACTTTCAGCCAGAGATATTTTTTTGATGCCAAAGTGACAGTTGCCAGTTTGACATCGCGTAACATCGCGCGACATTGAGTAACGCTCAAGCACGACTACATACGCCTTTGAATTTCTTCTCAGACTTATGCAGGTTCCTCTAGACGTTTTTCTTCACCGCTAAGCTCTAGGTGTGTCTAATCACTGTACTTAAGTTCAGAAAAACTCATTGGTACAGTCGGGATTCGAACTTGCGATCTTTGTATCGCAGGCAACTGCTCGAACCACTCGGCCACCACGGCTCTATCTATATATATACTTATATGTACCTATATAACATGTACCCATTACTGTCAGTAGTTCGATTACCGACGACATTGCTATTTACAATGTTTAAGTAGGACATAGCATGAACCCTAATACCCTTCAACCAATAACAATAAAACACGACGCAAGGCTTGGCATAGTGTTGCATGTGAATAACAAAGGAGCTGTGCACCTGTGCAATCGATGTTTGTATTAGACAGTTAAATAGTAACACTAAAACGGCACAATGTCAAACAATGGTCGGCTAATTAGACCCGCATGTGGTACACAAAGGGTTTGACGGGTCTTTGGACAACTTTGGACACCAAGTGTGCTATTTTGTTTGATGATCATGATTAATTTTGAAGTGAAAGTTAAATGGGCTAACGGGATGTTACTAAACGGTTAACGGGCTTATTGTTTTGGGTGTACTTTTTTGGTTGTCAGCTCAGTGATATAGAAAAAGATTTTTTTTTCGCATAGGATCAGGTGCTTTAATAATATATCTTCACGCCTTCCCGAAAAGGTCCCGAAGGGAAAGGCCGAAGTGTACGTAGCACCTACACATTCACTTTCCACCGGAGATATATTTTAGGTGCCAGCGTTCAATGCTTATTTAAGATCAAATTATATATGGACTAAGCGACATCATAAACGGCGATAAAAACCAACGTAACAGATGTATATAAAAATTTTTTTCTTTCAAGCGCAAAAGTTATGTTGACAATTGTCAGGAATAGGTTTAACGTCTACATGAGAGCAAAAATGTTAAATGTGTTACGTAAATTAGATTTGAAGTAAAGTCTTTTGAAACACGGAGTGCCACTGTGTCACAGCCAGTGGTCGGTAAAGTAAATTAGACGCAAGTGACGTTGGCTCGACGGGGTATAGCGTATACTCAGGGCTGATACTCAAACGATTGTAACTTTTTTTACTACAAAATATAACAAGCATAACTGCAGATCTCTGATGGTAAGCATTTACCGTAAACGATGTGAATATAGTACCTACAATGCATTTTTATTCACACATACATAAGTATTGAACTACCTCTGCCCCGCAGTTTTACAGGCGTTTAATTCTAATATAATATATATGAATACAACAGATTACTGAGCCCCGTTATATATTTTGCAAATCAGCTTATTATTTTTGAGATTAGAGCGTTGAAACAACCTCTGCCTATTATAATGCTAAAATAGATGTCATATTATTTGTTTTATTATATTTTGTTTTAGCAATAAGTTATGACTAACAAGTAATGTCAAATTTGAGTAATTAAAAAAAATTACATAACACTTCTCGAACCCTTTTTTATAAATTTCCTACGTATTACAAATAGTATGTTGGACATGGTGGACTTGTAAATGAATGAAAACAATTTCTTTGTAAGCTCTTTCAAGTACCAATAATGTTTATTCATTAAAACTCCGAACGCGAGCGCAACCCTACGAACCTTTGTGTCACGTAAGTGCAGGCTTAGCACAGAGTGCATTATAATCTATCTCGCTGGAAGTATTATCCTTTTATAATTGCTCTGTACCTATGAGGCCTTGTGTTTACTAGTGTATTTGATGTTTATACATGTCCCCTAGCTATGACAGCTGTCAGCTGACAGTCAGTATCCGGTTGGCGCAATCGCTTACAAATGACAGCTGTCAGTGCGTTTTGGCCTGTCGTGCTATAAATTCAAATATACACGATAACATCTTAATTACACATTCTTAATAACATTCGAGTCCGCACTACCACTGTTTGCTGATTTGATTCGATGGTATATAGTATAGAAAGCGTAACATTTAAAGGTCAGAAGTTGACAAAGACAAAGTTAAATTTACATATAACCTTAAGGCTAGCAAGATCGCAATCAAACAACTAGCTGAAACAAATATTAAGCGGTTGGTGAGCAGATAAGTGTAATATGCGATATTCAACTAACTTACAACTTCACGCCTTCCCACAAGGATATTACTGGATAGGCGGCGGTAGCGGTAGTACACACACCCACTTTTTACTGGATATATTTTAGGTGCTAACGTGACAGATAGGGAATCCATCGCTGTAGTAATTGTAGTAAATGCGTAAATGCTTTCTTAACGGAATTATGACTTGACTGTCGGCAGAGAAAATAAATAGCAGAGTACCCGTAATTATTCTTGACCTAAAAAAGTTAATATTGCAAATTGTACCGTAAATGCATAAACTAAAAAAAAAGTTTTTTGACGTGACGTCTAATAAATCGATGAAAGCCGGCTGCACGCACGAAATAGGATGATTCATTGTTGCGTTACGCTCATTGTCCCGTTACGCCCATTGTAACGTTACGATCGGAGCGTTACATCGTTCGTAAACCAACATTACAGGCAACCAATTATTTTCATTATTATTTCACTAACATGCAATGGTAATTAATCCATAATGCACGCCCCTAAGCCTGTCACAAGCATATATTGCATTTGCGGTGGTAATAATATTATGTTCTGACTTCTATGGAGCGGATGCAGTCGTGGTAAAACGCTTCTTGCAATTAAAGGGTATAGCTAGGTAACATAATAAGCAGTTGAGGTTGACATTCACAAATGTCACAAGTAGAAGCAGGATAGCACGACGTTTTAATTGGGGATTATTAAGGGCATAATTAGGGAGCGAAAATGAGACATGTATATATAGGTGAGCCTATTAGCCTAATTCCAATGTACTAGTCGTAGTGCTCGTATAATCTATCTATATATTTTTGTCTTGTTGTGTCTTATAACAAGACCCGCGGAACTACCCGCGCTAAAATTGATAATAAATAATAAATTAACTACAACAACACCAAATTTGATAAAATAATAGTACCTACCTTATATTATCCATCATAAGTATAAGCTAGCTCAGAAAGCAATTACTACAATATTACAATAGGTTTTGTTGAAAAAACCTTTTTTAGAGCTTAAAGCTGTCATTAAACGTAAAAGAAAAGAAAAGCTTATATACAACATCAGATTTTTAAATTTTAGCTATGCATGGCAATTAATTTCTCCTCTTACAAAGAATTTAAGGGTTTTTTTTCCTTGGAGACGGTGGAACTGCATATTTATTTTTAGTATGGGACGTTCAATATGTGTTTCTTGTGTTCCGTTGTGTACGTTGAATAAAGGATTTCTTTTTTTGGATACTCCTCATAATATCTTTCCATCTGCCAGTGAAGTTCCGTCTAAATCAGTTCAACCTTTTCTGAGATTAGCCGCAACAAGCAGACAGACGGACCGATAATAACGCTATATAGACGTCTGGTCTAATGGTCAGAGCTCCTGACTGCGTGACTTAAGGTCGTGGGCGCCATTACCGCTAAGGACAGATATTTGTGTGATAAGCACGAGTATTTGTTCCTTAGTCTTGGATGTCCTATGTATATATCTATCTATATAAGTATGTCTAACGTTGTCTAGTTCCCATAGTATAAGTTATGCTTAGTTTGGGTGTAGCTCAATTTGTGTAGAGCTGTCGCAAGTATTTTAATATAAATTGTCATTTTATATACTTAGAAGAATACTGTTATTTTGATATTACGAACAGAAACTTCAATTTCATCTATTTGTCTATTAGTTTAATAGTGGGTGCAAATGCTCACTCGTGTACGCTGAAGATCGCTTTATGAACGCTGGAAATTTCCAAATATGTATTTACGAGTTGATATGGAATAATGTTGGCTCACCTTTTTATATATTATTACCTAACATTAAACTAAAAAAACAGTATATTTGCTATAAATGTTTATTACATATATAAATATTTATATATTAGTTCCATGTTCTACGCTTTCAAGATAAAAAATACTCCGTATAGAAAAATCTTGCCATATTCCATTTTTACAAAGTAAGAGTTTTTATATAATAATGCAACAGCTTCACGCTTTCCCATAAGGGTCCCTGAAGGCGTAGGCAGAGGTGTAGAGGTAGAACCTACACACCCACTTACCGCCAGACATATTTACCAGACATAGCGGCGATAGATATTTAAGGTGTCCACATGACAGATTGCGAGTCCATACCCGTTACTCAAGCACGACTATATATCGCGACATACGCCGTTGAATATCTTCTCAGGTGTCCTCTCGATGTTTTCATTCACCTCAAAGCTCGTGGTGTAACCAATTACAGGTACAGTCGGTATTCGAACCTACAATCTCTACGTTACAGGCAACTACTCGAACCACTCGGGCACCACGACTCTTACTTCAAGAGTTTTAGAAAGCCACACAATTGGTGCGCTAAGATAAAATTAGCGCCAAATAAATTAGCAATTCTTTATAAATGAACATAGTCTCACTTTCCAAAGCTTTCTAAATTGTAAAGTTAATACCGTGCTCAATCGATAACCCGCTTCATCCTGGAACGCAATTAAAATCTTAACCAATAACATAATTTTCCCTCACAAACCAAAAGTTTACGGAATCACTGTAAATTTACGATATTTAGATAAGTAATGCTCTGAAATCCTTTGCCCCGTAATTTAGAAGGGTGATTTTCAAAGGAGAGCCAAATGAAAATACAGGATGAATTTCTCCCTAATAAATGGCCCACAAGAGATGAGATTGCGACCAATCTCTTATTCCAGAAACCAGCGGGGATCTTTAAATTACCATAATTGTCAGAAAGCATTTCAATTTAACCAATAGTTCGTCAGTTTTGCCACGTGCTGGATAATAGGGAAGAGAAACCGGCATAGCAAGGCAAGCAATACCTTGTTTTCATAGACACATACATACATATCATCACGCCAAGTCCCTAAGGGGGTAGGCAGAGAGTATAGAGCGCCAGTTCTCTCTAGACTTACATACCTCTTTCGCTTCGTCCACATTCATCAGTCTCTTCATATATGATCGTCGGTTTCGAGTACTCTTAACGTTCCCGTCCTTGAGAGTCCGATCTATTTGATCCAGGTAGTTGGAACGTGGCCTTCCTCTGCCTCTTCTTGCACACACTTTTGCTTTGTATATCTGTTTCGTCAATCTTTCTTCACTCATCCTTTCTATGTGTCCAAACCAACGTAACATGCCTTTCTTCATCTTTACAATCACGCCCTCATTCACGCCAGTTGATTTGCGAATCTCTTCATTGCGGATTCGATCTAATATCTTGTTTTCAAATGTCATATATATAGGTATATAATATACCCTCACGCCTTCCCACAAGGTTCCCCGATGGGGTAGACAGAGGTGTATAGGAATTACTCATACACCCACTTTCCACCATAGATATACTTTAAGTGCCAGCGTGACAGATGGTGATACCATCGCCGTTTCTAACAAAATCCGAGCGAGCATGCGAGCATATGTATTAAAAAAAAATGTGAGCCGTCACGGGACGCCTGGCAGATGTGAAACATCGACATTATTTTGTAAAAGTATATTGTACATGTAAGATTGTGATAGGAACTAAATATGTCATAATGATAAAATAAAATATTACGTTTTTTATCTAGATAACGATGACTATTTATTGAATAAACATTTATTTTCATTAAATACAAAATTTTACGAATTTATTTCAAATCGTAACTACTTAATCCGTAACGTCGTCGACTTCGGTAATAGTTATATTCGATGTTTCCTCTGAGGACGGTATTACTGTGACAATTGGTCGATGGTAACTGAAGTATGGCGACGCGTCGCCACGCCAGAAATCGGTTTTACGTGCGGCTATAGATGTTTCACATCAAAAAATATTCCAAGATGATTCCAAACCACGCAGTAAAGATCTAGCTGCACCGAAATTGACTCACTGTTTAGGTCAGTAACCCTGGTGTGAAAGTTCTGAAATATTATTTTATGTTATGTTATTACCTGCAAAAACACCCTTGGAAAGGTGAAAATAGCTAAGCATGCTTCACTGAGCACATATAACAATGGATGGCCCGACAATAATGTGCACGTCACTTGTATGAAGTGAAAAGGAATTTGTGATTTATTATACGGGTATAAAGAGTATGTTGGTATGTTGACTGAAGAAATATAATATTAAGTCTTGATTTACTCTGATATCCATAGATTCGTGTTGATATTGAACACTCTCTAGATGCATTTTTGGTCCTACAGGCAACATTTTCCTTAGTTTGCTTTTTTTTATAAAGTGCTCGAAGGACCAACGAAAAATGTATAATAGGCTATAACCATAGATAGGTTTTATGCTAGAGTTTGAAATTATGCCTGTGGTATCATTTCACACCTTCAAACTTCAAACTTTTAGTAGAGTACAGCTTGTTGTCCAAGCTGTATTTTCACAAGAAAGGGGTCGTGGAAGAAAGCTCTTTTTAAGCTGCAACAAATTAACGAATATATTTTTCCTTTCGCAAGTTATATACGATAAATCACCTGCGTCGCGACTTGGCAAAGCTGTAATATTATAATTTAGCGACTATAAATAGACATCTATTCTAATTATGGTTAATTTAGGACGACACCGCTGTGGCAAAATAATACGCGTACAATTAATGCTGATACCGAGGTAAATAAGAATTCTTATTAAAATTTATTTTGTTCATGTTGTAAGCCGCTATAGTGGCTGAGTCGAGTCACCTGAAGCTCTAAGGATGCAAGTTTGAATCTGACTACCAATGAGTTGTTTCCTTATCTTGAGTAGAGTGTTATATCTCTATGCGAGATTTAGTGGAAATCATCGATACGAAACCTGCATACGTTATAGATGTATGTGAAAAGCGATGCCAGATTCGCCATCCGTAACGTTGGTGCCTAAAATATATTTCTGACCTGAATTTTACCTTAAATTCTAGGAATAACTCAAGTTCTCCTTAATATATCTTCGGCGAAAACTGGGTGTGTATGAACTACCTACACACCTCCGCCCACTCCTTCGGGGACTCTTGTAGAAACGCAAGATATTCCTGTATTCCGATAGGACTGTCGCATCAATTGGAATATAAAAAATGGTACAATTATTTCACGCCGACCTTGTACACTAAGTGTGAAGCAATAACAAAAAGTCAAGGGTCGCTTTGTAGAAACGTCGAAATTCGTACAAAACTTGACCCTTACATCTTCAGGGCTGTATTCGTGTGCACGTGGCTTGATCTCGATGTCAGCAGGCGTCCATCTTTGTGAGTATAATTGCGACGGTGATCTTACGTAACGATTGTTTGAATAGAGTCAAATTCAATTAATTTGCATTCAAAGGCGTATGTATAGTCGTGTTTGAGTAACGGCGATGGACTCGCCATCTGTCAATATATTATTATAATAATAATATATCCTCACGCCTTCCCACAAGGGTCCCCGAAGGGGTAGGCAGAGGTGTATAGGTAATACCCACCCACCCACTTTCCGCCAGAGATATATTTTAGGTGCCAACGTGACAGACGGCGACTCCGTCGGCGTTACTCAAGCACGATTATACATACGCCTTTGAATTACTTCCCAAACGTATGTAGGTTTCCTCTCGATGTTTTCAATACCCTATTGCACCTTGTTCGCAGTTTTATTTCGCGACAAGAGTACCCGCTATCCCATCTATGTCTATACCAAAATTCATAATTTTTTATTAGAGCAGACTTGACAAGTAAGCAGACATGGAGAGTACACAGATAGACAAAGCTACTTTTCCGTTTATATAACGATATTGGCGAATAGCAAGCGTAGTTAATTAAAATGGAATGAATGTGGAAATGATGATTTTATTACGTTCAGAACTCCAACATACATTTCTAGACTAAAGTTTGAAACGCTCACACGGCTTGCAACGTGAAAGTTGTCATAACTTCTGAAATGAAAGCAACTCACGTTTTACCGAAAATTTTGCCGTGTTCATGTCTCAATTACCTCACAAAATCGTTTACATGGAATTG
The DNA here is from genome assembly GCA_945859725.1 of Drepana falcataria. NCBI lineage: Eukaryota > Metazoa > Arthropoda > Insecta > Lepidoptera > Drepanidae > Drepana > Drepana falcataria. The sequence goes on along the minus strand of OX243927.1, from coordinate 10,074,180 downwards.
GATTTCAAATTTGCTTTGGTGGAAGTTAAAATGAAAATTGGTAAAACCAACAACATTATTATATGAAAATGTATAATGTAATAAGGAGATTTAAAACGGTTAACAATTAACTGTCGTCTTAGCGAAAGAAGTATGTAAGTCAAGGGTGCTCTATACTCTCTGCCTACCCCGTTAGGGACTCGGCGTGATAATATGTATGTTTGTAAAACTGATTTGGAAGTGTAAATCTTTGCGTACCTACAAAGCAAACACTCGCACCATTCGGCTACCACGGCTCGTCCGTTACGTCATTTGGTTTTCGGAATTCCACAGAAACATAATCTAGTTATATATATATAACTAGATTATGTTTCTGTGTTATGTTCCTCACGCCTTCCCACAAGGGTCCCCGAAGGGGTAATCAGAGGTGTATAGGTAATACCCACACACCCACTTTCCGCCAGAGGTATATTAGGTGCCAACGTGACAGATGGCGAGTCCATCGCTGTTACTCCAGCACGACTATACATACGCCTATATATAATATACGTGTATATATAATATATTAAAATTGAACAAAATGATAAAATATGTGGAATGTGAATATGTATAATGTATGTGGAAAATGATGGAACGCTTATAATGCATTAACGTAATGCCATTGTATGGTTTCCGCGGTTATCGTTCAATCAAAGCATGTCAGTCGTCACAACTGGTATTATGATGGAAATTAATTTGCCTCTCTAATTGATTTCATTAAAGTATTTAACATTAAATTATAAACGTCAAAGTTTGTGAGGCTTTTTGTTATTCAGTCCCGCTATAACGGCTTATTAGAAGTAGATAGATTTATAAGCTTTAACGATTCCAGTAAAAAACCGCAAAAAAAAAAGTTATACCTGTACAAAAAACCGTGCACGACATTACATAAAAATTTAAGAATAAAATGTTAATCAAATTTGGAAAAAGTAACCATATAGATTAGTTTTTTATCTATCTTTAGCTACATCGTCTCAATCTTGCAAAAAGTATTCATTAACGTACTTATGTGAAGCGATGCCTGTTGGGACGGCAACAAACTCGTCATCGCTCACGTTGGCACCTAAATATATCTCCCGCAAAAAATGTGTCATAATACCTCGTCCTACTCTTTCCCGAACCTTTGTAATAAACAGTAAATATAAAAATGTAAGCTAATACATACATAAAAGTACATACACAGCCAACATAATTAACCTTTACACCTGCGAACAAGTCAGTACAATTATCTCACAACGTAACCTGAAGCTAAGTGCTACACGTGTTCCTCCTCCTAGCTCCTCCCCCATACGTTTGATAAAGCCGACTTGATTGCAAGTTTACGCATGCCTTAATTAGATTGCGTATTAAATTAGTATACCCACGTAACGGGCCAATTAAGGAAAGATGAGCCTTCCTTTGAATCACACTAATAAGTTCACGTGTGGCAGTATGTGCCAAATTCATTTAATATCGTTAGCTTTGTAAGCTTACAAGTTATTTCTAGCCTTTTAGTTTAATACCAAGAGGCTATACATATTTTTTCATTTGTATAAAAATGTTTCTTAGTGGAATAATGACTGAGATTTTTTTGTTCCGAGAACATCTGCGCAGAGAAAAATAAGGAATAAGGAAACAAGTAACTTTGCATTTTACTTAAAGGCTGTATACAATCAGGAACGGTAAAATTAAGTATTATAATATAAACTATTAGCGGCCCGTCCTGTCTTCGCACGGGTGGTCATTTATTTTTTAAACATTTTGGTATAATAATTCTTTTTTCTTGCAATAAAAGTAGCCTATAGTAATCAGTGATAATGTAGCATTCAAATGGTGAAAGAATTTTTAAAATCGGTCCAGTACTTTTTGAGCCAATTCCTTACAAACATAAAAATCTTCCCTCTTTATAATATTAGTATAGATTGTCTTATCTTCAAACAAAAGTCAGTCTAATCTAAACTTTGTATGTTTGCATTTAATAGGCTCTGAAGCTACTGGACCGATTTGAGAAAATATTTCACCTTGAGTATCCTAGAAACCGACGAGCATGTATGAAGAGACTGATGAATGTGGACGAAGCGAAAGAGGTATGTAAGTCTAGAGAGAACTGGCGCTCTATACTCTCTGCCTACCCCGTTAGGGACTTGGCGTATCCTACATCCCTAATGAATATACGAGATAGAATATTGACAATAAAGCAAAGTGATGTTCTACAATTTAATAGAAGAGATCAATATCTACAAAAATGACCGCAATACCCCATATATGTAACTATTACAGTTATGTCACAATAACTACTTCTACATATATTTTAAAATATGCAATAGTAATTCCGGTTCAAACTAGGTCATATTATTACTGTAATAGTACCTGGGTATTAATCCTTATCCAAATAAATCACTTCGGATTCAAGGCTATATCAGTATATACGAATGTGGAACCGCAGGGCAAAGCTATTCAATGATGAAAATATACAAAACGAAGCACAATATCTAGTATATTCTACAAAACAAACGAGTGCAGTACTTGTTGCCGACTTACTGAAATCACATGTCATATACGCTCACACACTTTGTCAGGTTTGAATAGTTTCAGATCCTCATTATAATAATTGCGGTTACGCTACGCCGTAGAGCGTCTACGGTTTACGTGGGAAGTTTACGGTTGCTACACTAAGCTCGTATGTCTTCCGCCATCTTATTGGGTACTACATTATCATTTCATTAACGTAAGTATCGGTGTATTATGAAAACACATTTTACTATCTATCTTGTAATTCAATTTTCCGAACTATAATAATTTTGCAAGTCAAAATAACAGCGTTACCGCGTTAATTACTTATTTTAAAAATGTATATCTTTTCAAATTGTCTTCATGCGTACTTTAAAGTAAGTAACTAAGCTATAAAAGTCTAAAGAAAACATGTAATTGAAATCATAAATAAGGATGAACATTTTTTCGGTGTATAAAATCTACGCTACGCATTTCGTAGCGCGTAGCTAATGGAACTATTCGAATCAGTGACACGCTTTCAGTTATATATAAACATTATGTAGCTTTTAACATTTACGAGGCACCATAAACACAAGTTGTTGTTCAGTTTTTATCGCCGTTCCCTAGGCGATGCGTTTTCTTTTACCTTATGGAAACCGGATCACAGTGTCAAGATTTTGTATCAGTATGAAAAATCACTTAACGCAATTACTTTTACGATTCTAGATTAAATTTCTAAGAACGATTCGCATACTAACTGGTGTGAATAAGAATATGTCACTTCACTATTAACGACAGCCGTCTGGTCTAATGGCTAGGGATCCCGGCTGTAAAACTTGAAGTTGCGAGTTCGATTCCTTAGGGCGAATATTTGTGTGACGAAAGATGAATATAAATACATTGACTAACCATACAGATTTTTTTTTTTTTTTTTTTTATACCACTTGGTTGGCAAACAAGCATGCGGTCCGCCTGATGGTAAGCGGACTAACTAATGTGTTGATATATATATATATATATATATATATATATATATATTAAACTATTTATACGAGTATATCATGTTCTAGTTCCCATACTATAAACTTGTGGGAAGTTTGAAGATATTAAAACTCATTATAAAATTAAAATTCTACCACGACACCTCTCGTCATAGACGGCGAATTCGTCCCCATACCTTGGAACTACAAAAGTTTCGTACTGCATGGTTCCAAAGTAGTTTCGTTCCACGAACGGTCAGGCTGTGGAATGAGCTCCCCTGTACAACATGGAGTTCTTCAAGAAGGGTGTGAAAACATTCGATTGAGGTCCATTGTTTGCCATCCTTGTGGTATAAAAAAAGTATGTATATATGAAAGCAATTTGCCTTACCTGTCTCGCGAGTGGTCGAGCGGCGTGTGGTGCGGCCGACCGCCGCCGTCAACTTAGCGGCATATCTGCCGACCCTTAGCCCACTTACATTCACCACAACTACCTCACTGACACTGCACTACACTCACGCACTAAAATGCATTTTATGACACAGCCTTCATTAAATACTCGCATTTATTTTTCACAGCACATTACATCTGCAACAAATAAAAAGCATGTATATGTGTACATAAACATAGTATAAGTATAAGAACCATGGTCACGATTCCCAAATATCACTTGCGCGTTGCCTCTCTGTTCGGAGAGTTATATTGTGTTGGCAGCAGAGGGATACTGCAATCCCCCTCCCCAAGGAGTGCTATTTGGCTACTTCTATAAGGTGGAGGTCCTGCCCCAGTCAGACAGCTCCAAATTCGAAAGGGAAACCCATTACGCCCTACTTCTCTTTAAAATGTAATTGTTATATATCTCGTTAGTACCTTAAATATATCTCTAGTCGAAAGTGGGTGTGTACCAATACACCTCTTCCTTCCGAACAAAACCATAAAAATATATGGCATATTTTCTGTGGAGTTTTCCCTATACCCGAGATTAATCATACCCCGGACATTTACGCGAAACATTTCCGAGAATCGAATCTGGCTCTCTTGGGACGTAATCCGTTTTACCTTATACTTTTTGCTCGATCATCTGTGAAGCGCTTTTTGTGGAAATTTACAAATTGATAGATGACATTTGAGGACTGACTCCCTAAAAAAATACATGAAGCTACATAGCATAGATACAGTCAAATATCTAGATCAAAGTACTTAAAACAAAAAGTAATTGAACAATTTCATTAGCGATACAACGTGGAAATGCGGCGGGCATCATGGGAACGTTTGAGCCGGGTACGTGTCCGATCTAATATTTAGTTAGTATAGTTAGTAGTATTTTATGACGAAGCATGTGCTGATAGCTTTTGTTTTTGTATGACGAAGCCTGTGGCGAATGCGTTTTATGTTCAACCGACGAAACCTGCGATGTGGATAGCGTAAAAAAAAACTGTAACTTGATGTGTACATTTTACTAATGCAAAAAATTTACCAATAACAAATAATTGTATAGTATTAAGGAGGTTAGTAGTTACTTTTACAGTGAGTAATAAAACGCAATTGAACAATTTAAGTGAACGACTTCAGAGAACACAACGTAAACAATGCGTTTTATATTTTAATTTAGGATTTAATTTTGAAATAAATGAGATACGTAATTCTAGAGAGAACTGGCGATCTATTCTCTCTGCCTGTCCTGAGCGGTACTTCGCGGTATAGTATTTGTATGTACATAGTTTGTATTTTCCATAAATAAACACTAATTTCTGCAGGATGTAACAAGTATAAAGTAAGTTAATTCTGTCACTTTAAGGGTGTTGTTTATAATTGTCATTAAACAATTAGTACATATCCGTACGGAAATAAAAGGTATTATTAATGATTGAAGAATGTGCACGCGGACTTGAGGAAAAATGTGAATTTCCCCAGGTTTCGCTGAAATTATTGGCATCAAAAAGGACAATTTGAAAATGAACGTTTCAAATCTTTTCTTACTCGAACACGAGAATTCTTCGTTACTGTTATTTTAGTTAGTATTTAACTCATCCAATATTTATTTATTTTTAAATCAATTTATTCAGTGAAAAAGTAAAATTCTTCATTCAACTTTCTTTTATTTCCATTGTTATTGACACTGAGAGCTTTTTGCGACAATTTACACAAGTTCACGTACTCTAATATTTTTCTCCACGCTTTATCACAGGGATCGCTGAAGGGGTAGGCAGACTTGTAGCGGCAGCCTCTTGGCTACATCTTGGTTCTCTAAATTTAAATATGCCACCGTGGATACATGGCGTACCTGTCGCTGTCTTTCTGGTACGACTTTACGTATGTCTTACTCTTACAAGTATGCAGATAACGAAAAGATTTTAACGTTGTTTATTCCTTACCATTAAGATTGTAGTATGTATAGTGTAATGTAGTGTAGTATAGGATAGTAGATAAATAATTACGTCACAAGGGTCCTCGAAAGTATATATGAGATTCGAAGGTACTACACATATCCTCTCTCCACTTATCGCCTCAGATATATTTAGGTGCCAACGCGACGAATGGCAAGTCCATTGCCGTTTCTCAAGCACGACTATACATTCGTCTACGTCGTAGGTCACGCGTACGTAGCCAGGTTTACCACCGTAAAGCTCCTGGTACCAGTTAAAAGTTCGTATAGGCTGGTGGGATTTGAACTTGTAAACTTGGATTAAACCACGGCCATGAAGGGAATTTTATTCAAACCATCAGTTTCATGAAATACTGACCCATACAAACAAACCCTTAATCTTGTTACGTAGGCACGTATTAAAACAAAAGTAATAAGCAATTTAGCTCGCTGTGGGCATAAAATATCAAGCCTAACAAGGAACGAAGTTGATGAATGCTCATAATAATAACATAGCCACTCCTCTGTTATCTTTTATCAGCGAATATCAGATACAAGATATCTCGCGTGTTAACCACGCTGGGCTCATGTTCGCCGACGTCATCGGGTTATATAGCGTAACTGATTTTAGTGAATACCTACTTTAGATATAGAGTTAATTTCCTACATTTATTATGAGCTCACATATATTTTTTTATGCATGTAAGCTTCTCAGCCAGTAAGATTATTTTCCTCGATTTAAAAACGCCCAGATTGTAGGCTGATACTACTGATATTATAAATACGAAAGCTATATATAATATTTCCTCACGCCTTCCCACAAGGGTCCCCGAAGGGATAGGCAGAGGTGTATAGGTAATACCCACACACCCACTTTCCGCCAAAGGTATATTAGGTGCCAACGCGACAGATGGCGAGTCCATCGCCGTTACTCAAGCACGACTATACATACGCCTTTGAATTTCTTCTCAGACGTATGTAGGTTTCCTCTCGATGTTTTCCATCACCGTAAAGCTCGGGGTGTGACTAATCACTGTACTTAAGTTCAGAAAAACTTATTGGTATAGTCGGGATTCGAACTTGCGATCTTTGTGTGGCAGGCAACTGCTCGAACCACTCTGCCACCACGGCTCTGAATATACATCCTAAAAACGAAAGTTTGTTAGGATGTATATTCTTCTTTCACGCAAAAATTACTGAACGGAATTTTCTAAAATTTGACACAGGACATTGACATTTACAGTTCAGTTTTTTTTTGTAGAATACGAAATTACACAAGCAATAAAAGATGTAGGTAGTAGGTGTGGCCATCCCTCGTCAGAGCCCACAAGAGCAGGCGGAGATGTCAACCCACATTTCACTAGAGACATTCACTCAAGATATTAAAGTCCCAACGTACTAGTGACATATGCTGAGTTGGCAGTCAGTTCCCGGCTTCGTTCCATTCTTAGAGGTTTGCTGTTATGATATATGGTAAAAATCCTCACAGCCTGCCCACAAGAATCCCCGAAGGGGTAGGCAGAGGTATATTGGTCCCACACACCCACTTTCCGTCAGAGATATATTTTAGGTGCCAACGTGATTGATGACGACAGACGCTGTTATGATATATATATATATATATATATATATATATCTTAATATATATATTTCTTGTGTGCGTGTGTATGTGACTGAACTCCTCCTAAACGACTGGACCGATTTTGATGAAATTTTTTGTGTGTGTTCAAGGGGATCTGGGAATGGTTTAGATTCACAATTGGACCCGATAGGTGGCGCCACCATCTTTTTTTTTCCACCCGAGCGAAGCTGGGCGGGACCACTAGTATATATATATATATATATATATTCCCCATGAAGTAACAATTCATCACGCCTCATTAAGACAAACGATTTGTTTCTCTTGATTTCAGTATTATCCTGCCAGTAAATAGTATTTATGTTGAACCCAGCGGCATGTGTGAAGTGATTAATGTTTGTGAATGTAGCGAAATCTCTATCAAGTGAAAATATGTAGAGCCGTATATTTATACTAACCAAGTTGTGCCCTGCGAATGTGCAAATTAGTTTGTTGTAATAAAAAGTATGCCGTGGTGGCCGAGTGGTTCGAGCAGTTGCCTGCGACGCAAAGGTCGCAAGTTCGAATCCCGACTGTACCAATGAGTTTTTCTGAACTTAAGTACAGTGATTAGTCACACCACGAGCTTTACGGTGAAGGAAAACATCGAGAGGAAACCTGCATACGTCTGAGAAGAAAAAAATCAAAGGCGTATGTATAGTCGTGCTTGAGTAACGGCGATGGACTCGCCATCTGTCACGTTGGCACCTAATATACCTCTGGCGGAAAGTGGGTGTGTGGGTATTACCTATACACCTCTGCCTACCCCTTCGGGGACCCTTGTGGGAAGGCGTGAGGATATATATATATATATATATATGTATATATATATATATATGTATATATATATATGTATATATATATATACTAGCTGTCCCGCCCAGCTTCGTTCGGGTTAAAAAGTTAAATTGCCCGTAACACGATCGCAGCGCCACCTATTGGGTCCAATTGTAAATCTAAACCATTCTCGAATCTAGCTTAAGACACACAGAAACACACAGAAAGCTTCGCCCGGGTTTTTACCCGGGTTAGGTAAAATTCTTGAAACTCGATCGCAGCGCCACCTGTCGGGTCCAATTTAATATAGCCTATGTTACTCGGGGATAATGTAGCTTTCCAAAGGTGAAAGAATTTTTGAAATCGGTCCAGTAGTTTCGGAGCCTATTCATTACAAACAAACAAACAAACAAACAAATCTTTCCTCTTTATAATATTAGTATAGATAAAAAGTATCCCATATCCTTTCTAATTAATAACTTTCTAGTGTCACGGTGATAGGACAAGTAGTTTTTACGTAAAAGCGAAAGAAACAAACTAAAATTTTCATTTATAATATTAGTAAGGATTGTGACTCGACGTGATGGTGTGTATGTATGTATATACTATAAACTCATAAGTAATAAAAACCTAGATACGTAGATGAAGACATTCAAAGACTGTAAAGACGTTCCACACATAAATCAGTTAATTCTCTATCTGTTGCTTGAACACCTTACCAGACCAGAAAAACCTACCTACCGGCCCACCAGTTCTGGGACTGCATAAAATCCTAATATGAGAACCCGTTGAAAGCATGCAAAGCTGCCCCACCCATTACCTCGCAGTAATAAATCTTTGAATCGTGGTTGCTGTATACTTAAAATCACAAAGATATTAGCAATTAGAACAAACATCCGCATCATCTCTGTACAAAGTATAATTCATCGTTACGCAGAAATCGAATCTACGAACGCTGCAGGCCCATCCTGCAAGGTACTGTAGCTTAAAAACGCTAATAAATCAAATCAAATGTATGCAATTCATCGACGCATAACTAACACGACTTAATTTTTACGCGTCATGAACCGTCGCAGCGCTTCAATTTATATTGTCACCAAATGCCCTATTGTTTCCAAGCTTAAGTGTTCCATAAATACGTTGGCTATAAAATTTACTCCCAAATCAATATAAAAGTTTATGTCCGCAAAATAATAGCCCATCTATTAAATATATAAGAGCTTACGTTCAAAGCTTTTAGGCACGATATTACCTGCATTATGAACAAAAAAATATCATCATGAAAAACTTACAGCCTAGTCACGATTTCCATCAACGGTCCTGCACACTTGAAACACTCATAAATCCAAAATGGCCACTGCATATATGACACAGTTTGTAATTTTACGTTGCAATCGGTAATTTGTTCTTAATTCAAATGTCCCGCTAGCACACGCGTAGTGGTGTACGATTGGCAACCTCACTTCAACAGGTCGCATCCCACACTGATCTGCCCGGCCCGATCTATCGCCCCGTTCGCGCTCGCGCCAAAAATAATTCTCTTAGAAGGACATAGAAGGTTTCCAATGACCCTCTAGCTATTGTAAAATACTCTGGTACCCTATTGTTGTCGATGAATATGCATTGATTTATTATTTTCCATCCCTGTGTCAAAACATTGATCCATTACGTGTATAGGGAGAATGAAATCCATTTTAAAATTACTCGAAAAAGCGCTAAGGGCTTATGACCCAACGTAATAGAATCAGTAATCGAGCATGTATGAAGAGACTGGTGAATGTGGAGGAAGCGAAATTTTTAGAGAACTGTAAGTCACGATGGGACTTAATATATTTTCGGCGAAAAGAGGCTGTCGTTACAGCTTGATCTACCCTTATGTGAACCCTAGAGGAGAGGCGTAAAAATACATTAACAAGAAAGCATTAATAATAATAATAATAAATAAATACCTTTGGAAAATTCCACACAAATTGACAAACCATGTGTTATGGTAACTAGACAACGATCTCTTTACTTATATAGATAGATATATACGTAAATACATAGGATATGCAAGACTAAGGTATAAAAACTCATCACACAAATCTCGCAATCAAGTTTCGCAGAATGTCAAATGAAATATTCTAAATGTATACCAAACCATAAATATAAACAACTAGCTGTCCCGCCCAGCTTCGCTTGGGTGAAAAAGTAATAAAGTTTGAAACACGATCGCAGCCCCACCTATCGGGTCTAATTGTGAACCTAAACCATTCTCGAATCCACCTGAAGATATACAGAAAATTTCATTAAAATCGTGCCGGCCGTTTAAGAGGAGTTAATTATTATATATTATTATATATGAATTAAGTATATATATAGATAGATATATGAACGCTAGCTATATACATAGACTCGAGCATCCCACGTAGCGAGTGCAATTAAAGGTTTTCACTCAAACAACCCACGCTGCAATCTCTCAGCACTTAAGACATCCCACGATATAATCAAACGTACAGCTACACGGTTGGTAGTTCATTGTTGCTGTCCATTGTTGCTTATGTCTGACTTGTATATTATCCGACTGCGTATTACCTTGGCAAAACTACTTTTTTATGAAACCTTCCCCAGGTTGGCGAATACGGGATGAAATACTTCTTAGGAAATTAGGATTCGATTAGGATTCTTTAGGAAGTATGAAAAAATTTACAAATCATCTCGTCTTAGTAGAGTTGTTGTTGTCCTTTAAAAATAGCAATGCTTTTTATAAATGTATCATATCGCCCAGACTCGCACAGGATCGCTACGACTTGCGCGAAACAGAGGCTTGAAGCCAGGATGCTGATATGGTAATGAGGATGATGGTGATGATGGTGAACATGATCATGACAATGACCCATAAACTAACCGAGTAGGAACGCGTTATCTGAAGTCAAGTTCTACGCAGTACAATGTTCATGTAAGCGACGTTAAAACACTGAATATAATCAAAAACTTATTATAGGTATTCTCCGAGATACGAGGGGTAAAAGATGTGTTTGTGTTGGCTTGAAGAGCTTCCCATCAATTACAATGCTTTCTCAAATTTATTAACATGTATTTTATTGCGTCAAAAAGTACGAAAACAATATTTGAGATTTTACTGTACCTTTATACTGTACACCAAAACGCGTTATTGTGTGTGTGTGCTTACACCATTTTTGATAACCCTTGGGTGGCATATATGCTTACGATTCGCCTGAGGCGAAGCGCTTACAGGCTTGTAGCAACAAGGGTATCAAAAGTAGTATCAAAGAAGAGTAGTTCACTCGTTATCTATTTCTTTTTCTGTCTATTTCTTGAAGTGGTTCGCTCTTCGTAGGCTGACTTGTATTTGCTAAAGGGATCTCCTTACTTTGTAGAATATGCCTTTTTCTAACAATAACCATAATAATGGTGACAACACGGCAATCACTAACTAGGTAAGTAACCACAATATGGTTAGATAACGCCATTATTCGGCCGTGGCCCCGTGGCCTCGTGCTAGAAGCAGGTAATAAACACTTGCAGTGCAAAGATTAAAAGTGCAAGTGCCGAATACACCAAGGCGTTTGTCTGAACTGATGCAATAAATCAAATACCATGACCTTTACGATGAAAGAAAACATCGAAGGGAAACCAAATTCAAAGAGGTATGTAGAGTAGAGCATACACGGCACAGACACGGCGATAGACTCGCCATCTGTGACGTTAGCCAGAATATGTGGTTCTACACACTTGTGCCTGCTTCTTCAAGTGTTTTGTGGGAGGGTGTGAAGATATACCCCTGTACCCATTATTCAATATGCCTTCGCAACCTCTTTTTAATAAACTTCAAAATATTGTTTTAGAAATACCGACCATGATCGACACTTGTTTATACTATGGATTCCAATAATATGCAAATAGAGAGTAGACGTTTAATTTATGAAATGGCTAAAGCGATTACTTATTCACGGGAGGTTTGTTTCCAAGAATTACTCGGAGAATAATTAATTACCTAGCAACTCAGGTACCTATAAGATCATCAGTATATTATGAAGATTTCCGTGCTTTTTCGGTCAAGAAAAAAGTATGACATTTAAATTTTTATTACATTTTTAATAAAAATTGTTTTTAAGAACTGTTTACTCAAAGGTCTGTAATTAAGTTATTGAACTGTAACTGGAATCACCTAAGGCGTGTAAGTCAGTCCTCGAATCGGAATAGGCGCCCTTTTGTGAAGCGATTATTTCAATCTTCAAAATATTGTTGCGTGATATTGGAAAGTAGTCGGGTTGAATGTCCCTATTCTGGTGAAGGTTGTTATTATGTAGCCCATAGACTTATCTTACATAGACAGAGTATATACCTTTCGCCTCTGCCCCAATACATTCTCCCCCTAAGCTGCAATCTCGCTCTATAAAGCTCCCTAGTCAAGACACTTAAATCATGATGATATACATCGACAAATTCAAACATTCTTAGTATATTCCTAACGATCGCATTTTAATACAGGATTCGAAATTTATGTCTGCGAATATTAATGACATGAAAAAACTAAATTTAAATAACCCCAAATTATAATTGGAGATGTAAATTTTATAAAGGAGACTCATCCCATTTACAAAAAAAATTATTCACTAAAAATTTAATAAATATTTGTCAATATTTACAAGAAGCGATTGTAATAATTAGCAGCATATAACATATTTGACTCCTTGTATTTGTGTACTGCAGATTTCTGGTTACATTGAGACCATCAACATTATTTTATTCCTTATGATCATTATATCACTGTCATCACAATTTTATTCTTCACATGTCATCCAACGTCAAACATTAGTGGAAGGTTACACATTTACACTATGCATAGGAACGAATAGTAGGGCGCGCCTTCGTGTATGTCACTATCTATATAATAAATGTATATGTATATCGTTTCGAGGATTGATGCCAATTAGATTGTCCCTGGAGTTCAAAGAAAGTGTTATATTTTCCTTGGAATTAAAATAATTAAACTGTTTACCTAACATCGAGACATATTTACTTGCGACTTTTTCCAATAAAAATTGGGAAGTGCATTTGATTGATACAGAGATACTAATATCAAAATATCTACTTTATGAGAATTTTATAATATCCAAAATTTAAACATGATCTACATCGCAACGTTATAAAAACAGTATCACCCAAGGCCTCCAGAATATATTCTTAAGGTGAAAGGCAGCTATCGGTCTTTGGACGGAAATTGCACCCCAAGAATGGGGGCGATCTAATCTAACCGTTGCGTGTACCAACGCGATCATTAGCACTATCCACTGATAGTTTCACCCTTATTCTCTAGTTTACATACACAGGGCTATCTTTAGCCTTTTACTTTCAAAATTATCTTTATTTGAAGCAAGGTAAAGCACTAAATTTGAAGGCCAACAAAACACTACAAAAATAGCGATTTGATGTAAATTTACCGTAGGGAAGTACAGGGCGTGAAGTTTATTTTCGATGATAAATAAGACTTGCTAACTCATGAACTAAGGTCTAAATATGAATACATATCATCAAGTAAGCAAAGGGAATATAAGACTAACGCTCGCTTTTAAAGATGTTCTGTCTGTCACGTCATCCATATTCATTAATATCCTATTGATGTTCGCTGGTGGAGTACTTTTACGTTCTCATCCTTGATTGTTCGATCGATGTAATGGGTACCATTTATCTGACCTTGATGCCAATAGACATTACGAAACTCAATGAAAAGCTACAATACGGTCCACCAAATATAAGATGTAGCAAACCAGAATGAACCAGACCCTCGAGAGTAGCGGAATCGCGGCTTGTATGCTAGCGAACGAAAGTTGAGGTCTACTTGACGAGAAAGCTGCAGTGGGTCTTGGGAGCTTGGAAACCTAACATAATACTTAGATCATCACGCCAAGATCATTACGCCTTACGGGGTAAGGATGGCAACGCCTAGAGTACTCTATACCGGCGAGTATTAATGAAGGGACTAATGTGGACTTAAAATACAAGTATTGTGCTCGACTAAACAACGATAAATTTTAAATTGCCAATATTCTGCTTTTAGTACCTTATTTCAATTACAACCTTCTTCCTCCAGGTGCGGTCCAAACACCTTTGACGCCTGATTTATTCCCCTCTGACCCAATCGATTGTGTCCGGCGCACAAATAAAAACACATTTTTTCCAGTTCATTTTTTGATCGCGTGATTAAACCTCTCATTATGACCGTGCGGACCCATTTTAACTTATACTTCGAAGGGAAAGTGAAATATTATTTCGTGCTTTTTTACTCTGATTCATTTGTATTATACATACATTGTAAGAAACTATATATATTAGGTACTTAATATAACCTAGTCCCGTCAACAAAACATTCACATCACACATATATACAGACGTACATATAAAATGCTTTTTTCTAAATTACTGACTAACGGATCAATGCTCAGCCTAAACAGCTGATCCTAGAGACCTTAAAAATTTAAGGGTGTATTTGTATGACGTAGGCATCCGGTAAGAAAGGATTTTCTACCGTATGTTATTGTAGTTTCGTATTTTATTGAAAGTCATCAAAGCTATTTTGGGGGTAATTTGCATCGAAGTTGATATCAATACTCCTTATTTCTCTTGATTTAAATTACATTGTATTTTGACACATGTTTGAAAAGTCAATCCGATTTTAATAAAAAAAAAAGTTCATCTTACTTAAAATCTGGCTGTAATGCAATACTCTCTAAAATTGGAATGTCAAAGAATATTTAAATCGGTTTAGAGAATTCCAAATTAAAATTTTATTTCTAGGACATTTGAATGAAAAACTGACCTTATACATACTTTGATTTTCCTTCGATAATTCATTGGAAATCTTTTAAAAATTATATTAGAACCATTTTCGAATTCGAAGTCATATTGATGAACCCAGTAGTGTAAGTAAACCTAGAGTTAACATTTAGTATGCGATCAATCACTGTGCCGAGGTGTTAGCTATTATGTTGCTATTTGGTTTTGTATTGGTGTAGTTCCAGTTGTAAATTATTTTAATCAAACAAAATCGGTTTTGTTTTGTTTGATTTTACAAGTAAAGTAAAATTAGCCTCGTAGTCACTTTGAATTGTGAAAGTTATAATTTCATTAAAGTTAGGTAATTTTATTTTTGTTGCATGTTACTAAATATTACAAATATGAAAGAGCCCGAGGAAAAAACAGAGCCTTATGGTCGAGTGGTGTGACCAGTCCCTTGCAAAGCTAAGATTATAGGTTCGAACCCAATGGTACCAATAAGTTTCTTCTAGAGTTAAGTACAAGTAACCACAAGTTTTATAGTAAAATAAAACAACGCGAAGAAACCTGTAAGACATAAACAAGAAGTTCAAAAACTTGTTTTTTTTTTGTAAGGCAATCTTCGGCAGAGAGAAATTCTTGTCTGAATACGCAACCTAAAGAAAAAAATATAGTTGTGTAGTAGACACGTGTCATCATTAATTTAAGAATTATTACATATCCAAATAAATGTAACCATTAAGATTACGCTAATATATAATATATATCCTCACGCCTTCCCACAAGGGTCCCCAAAGTGGTAGGCAGAGGCGATTATATAATACCCATACACCCACTTTCCGCCAGAGATATGTTATAGGTGCCAACGTGACAGATGGCGAGTCCATCGCCGTTACTCAAGCACGACTATACATACCTTTGAATTGCTTCTCAGACGTATGCAGGTTTCCTCTCGATGTTTTCCTTCACCGTAAAGCTCGTGGTGTGACTAATCACTGTACTCTAGTTCAGAAAAACTCATTGTTACAGTCGGGATTCGAACTTGCGATCTTTGTGTCGCAGGCAACTACTCGAACCACTTGACCACCAACGCTAATAAAACAAAATACGTTCATATTTGGAATAAATTCTTAGAATTGACGGCACTTTTTCACAACTCCATCGAGGAGCCGAGTACAAATCTAAGTTTTGTTTCGATACCCGGCACCAGAGTGTTCGTATAGTGAGTACATTCGTGACCGGTAATATTGGAACTGAATTCATAACCCGTCCTCGGCTTAAAATATTCCGCTAGCAACCTCGAACGATCTCTGATGGACGCGATCTGTTTGATCTCGCAAACCCTTTCACTATAAAAAACTTAGACCTTTACATAGATTCTGATGAAAGTTATGCTGGAGGGTTCATACGAAAAGGTGCTCTATTTGCCTATCAACATAAATCAATTTAAGCGTTGGACTCTTGTCACCGTCTGATGTAGTCCCTTCAATTGTCTCCTGTAGTGTCCACTATTTGACCTCCCTATAGTACGTCATTAGAGACACTTTTTCTTTGATCTGATTCATATATTTTAATGTTGGTCTTCCTATTTCTCCCTTCCTTTCCTTCGAAGAAATTTAAAGATTATTTAAATGATGACATGAATGAAGCTATGACGACATGATATGAATGTATACGATGTAAAGTACATAATATATATGAATTTACTTAAAAACGCGCATAAAAACAAAATCATATATATACTCTAATATGAAGAAAGTAAATAATTACTCATAGGTAGTGGTAGTGTGCAGCCCACTTAAATTATAAACTATAAAGAAAAAGGATGGGGCGCGTCTTTGTGGATGGCACTATCTATACTATTAATATTTATAGTTTTGGATATCTTCTTAACAAATAGTCGCATATTTATAATTATTAGGTGAACTAAATACGTTTTATTCTATATTATCGTTGCAAGAAGTTTTCCATGCCTATATACAAGCAGTCGTGGTCACTTATTTATGTACCAACGTTTCATTAGCACTAGCTGTGCCGGCGTTTTTACCCGCGTACAATTTTAATTAAGTAACTGATCGTTTTGTTCAACAAACAATAATATCATCTTTCTACAATAAAACCTATGTAACTCGGTGAAAAATTAGCTTATCTTTATATATATAATTCTTCTGTGAGTGTGTATGTCACTGAACTCCTCTCAAACGACTGGACCGATTTTGATGAATTTTTTTGTGTGTGTTCGAGGGGATCTGGGAATGGTTTAGATTCACAATTGGACCCGATAGGTGGCGCCACCATCTTTTTTTTTCCACCCGAGCGAAGCTGGGCGGGACAACTAGTTATATATCATTTTTAAAATCGGTCGAGTAGTTTTTCGTATAAATTTTAATACACAAACTCTTTGTTTGCAAAGAAATCAAAATTTTCCTCTTATATATATTTTTATAATACTTACATATCATCACGCCGAGTCCTTAACGGGGTAGGCTGACAGTATAGAGCGCCAGTTCTCTCTAGACTTACATACCTCTTTCGCTTCGTCCACGTATAGTATTAAATAAATCATTATAATATTTGTTTAGATATACACACCATTATGACAAAGGGCATTGCCTCTCAATACATTGTACAATACATATATGCAACGTACGGTATCTTACGAACAGAGTTAATTTAATAAGCAGTGCGCTGGTTATCAACCTGGTCACTGTTCAGACAAACGACAATTGTTTTCCTACTAATCATTATCGTGGAAAATACCCATCGTGTTCTTACCACCACATTTACGTAATTGAGGCATAGAGAAAAACTGTATACCTCCAGGTATTTCCGAAAATAAATTTTCTTTATTGCCCACCCTTTTCAAACAGCAGACAAACATGAATAGTGTTGACATAGGGCGGTATTGTTGCGTGCTTTATTAATATCATATAGACATAAAGAGAGATGATTACAAAACGAAGTTAAATACTGAGCATTTACGTCCTGTGTTTTGGGTGACGGAGGAACGCGCGCCATGCATAACCTCACACCCTACACATTCGACTCTCAGCTCCTTACCCACAATGCCAATACAGTACCTTGGACACAATACCTTCACACTCAATATAGGCGAAGGTGGCAGTAACTACATATGTATAAAGTCAAACTCGATACGAATACCTGTAGAGCAGGCTTGAAAATTGAAGCTGAATACTACGTTAATTCAGCAGACGTGATTTTCGCAACAGTGACCGACGGAACGAACAGAGCGAACGGCGAACGGCAAACAGCGTACACGGGATTTTCGGAATTTCGCACGTAATTGTGTGAACGGCCACGCCTGCCATACGTAATTAAGCCTCGTCTGTTGGACAAAGTGTTAATTGCTGTTGGAAATTAACTGCTTATACGCGGTCACATTAACTTGACGCATGGCTTTGATGACGTCATTTTGGCGGTCAGGTACGGTGCGAAAAAAAGCATGTAGCTAAATAAAAACTATATTTTTTATTTTGGAGCATAGGTTTTATTTGTTAATCTTGCAATATGTTGCATCATGTATTTTTTTATACAATATATTTGAAAACTATTTTGTTTGTTTTAAAACACTTTCAACACAAGATCTCCCTTCACTGTGTATAGATTTCCCCATGTTCAAAAATTAGTAGTAACAAAAATAGTCCAAAATTAACAAAAACGGTCCAAACTTAAACAATAACGAAAACGTAACAAAATATCCAATCACAACAATAGCAACAGAAAACTAGTCAACATATCGACGCGCGTATCGGTAACAGAGATGCTAACCATACTGACGATTGCCGGGCGAGCTAAGGGAATGCGGGAGGAAGCGGGCGGGGCCTCGCATTCCAGCGATGCGTCAAGTTAATGTGACCGCGTTGTACATAAGTTTAACACACACACACGTACATACCACTGAGAAGAGATTACATGAGTGATGTTACATCTCCAATCCTTAAATACATATTCGCGATCAAAATTTCAAATATAGTGTATAAGGCGAGTGTGAATGAAAGTGTTAGAAGGGATAGACCTAGGCGGACGTTTCGAGACCAAATCGGGGACGTCTTGAAAAAAGGCCAGGTCAAGAGCACCTTAAACCGAAGAGCATGTATGAAGAGAATAATGAAAATATCAAAATTAAAACACATATAAGACACAAAAAAATCCTCTCGTCCTTAATTATAGGTATCGAAGATCGGGATAATATGTTACCTATACTCATTTACTCAAAATGATGTCCTAATAAGGGACTTGTGTGATATGAACGTTTAACGACATTACATAATAAATTACATACCTATATGTATACCTCACGTTTAGACGTTTAGTAGAGAGAAGAGCAGTAGTAGGTAAAGTAGTTACCCATTATTATTATCTGAGCCCCCAAAGTAAGTAGGCAGGTTTGAAATATAAACCCTTTTTCATATTTTGGTGACAGTTGTCAAGTTCGTCGCAGTTTTTCAAGCACGATAAAATATATGTGATTTAATTTAATTTCATTATCTCATTTATTCCGTAGAGGTCATGATTCTAGTTGTTGTATGTCTAGTTGTTACATGCCAAATTCGCCAAAAAAAAGAATATATTTAAGCTAATGGGAATGTATAACAATCGCACTATTAGTAAACAGTGACACGTGATTTTACATATCACTCAATAAATACATCACTCTATTAACTTACCGTTGCTAATCAGAGCCGCGGTGGCAGAGTTGAATAACGGCGATGGACGCGCTATCTGTCACGTTGGCACCTAATATTTCCGCCGGAAAGTGACGTGTGGGTACTGCCTACACACCTCTGCCAACCCCTTCGAGGACCCTTATGAGAAGGCGTGAATAAGTTATATTATCTTACCAAAGTACCTCCATTCATATTTCACGAGAGTTAAATATTATGATAATATTATATCTGTGGTTTTGACTACGTTGTCTATCAGTAAGTCATGGTACTGTCATATTGGACGTAGATTGTCAAAATCGGTTTCAACCTGAAACCTCTTTAATTATTAATACCTAATGCTGAATTATCAAAACTGTTCGAAATTCAATTTCCATTAAACTCTACCCGAGTCCCTCAGTTTCACTGCTCAAGCAATTTCCCCAACACAAATATTACGGGGAGAACGCGCCAGTAGGTTCTTAATATAACTTTCTTTTAACGTAAATTTGTTTGCATTTTCGCAGAGCGATCATTTTTCACAATCAGCCGCGCGGATGTGATTGGCGTATTCATTGTCTACAGAACCCAGGTGTATATTTTTTATGTACAAAACTATTTACGGGAGAAATATATTCTTCTATTCATAATAGTTATATGAATGTTTTGTATTTTATTAATAACTAGCTACCTTTCCCGTCTACAAACGGTAGGAGAGCCTAATAAGACATGTTTTTTGTTGTCTCAGACCATTTCAATTAATTTTGACAAACCCTAACAATTTATATTCTTAAAGTTCACATTAAACACTCTCTCAATCATCATCAATTCGAATCCCGACTGTACCAATGAGTTTTTCTGAACTTAAGTACAGTGATTGGTCACGCCACGAGCTTAACGGTGAAGGAAAACATCGAGAGGAAACCTGCATACGTATGAGAAGAAATTCAAAGGCGTATGTATAGTCGTGCTGGAGTAACGGCGATGGACTCGCCATCTGTCACGTTGGCACCTAATATACCTCTGGCGGAAAGTGGGTGTGTGGGTATTACCTATACACATCTGCCTACCCATTCGGGGACCCTTGTGGGAAGGCGTGCGGATATATTAATATTATTGACATCATCAACGTCATGTAAACCCGTTCCGTATTTTTTATGTATTGCGAACAGGGAGGCATATAGTCGCAGTGGAGTCTTTGTTTCATAATACAAATATTTTTTTATTTATTTATTTAAGGTTTGCCAACAGTTTATACACAAAGCTTATGTTAAATAATATTAGTCTAAGGGTCTTATGCTAATGTGCTAAACCTTTTACCGGCAAACACCACATGAATGCATATAGATTATTTCTTAGAATAAAACATTTGGTATGTTTTATTAAAAAATACCGCGGTGTACAGCTTCAATCAATAGAGCAAAGATTATGCCAGTATGCCACTGTCATACATACTATTCTAATTTTCACCTCAATAGATTGCTCTTGAGATAACAGCAGTCAAAACGAAACAATAAGTATATCTAGTGTTACGGATTCCTAGAAGATACTAAGGATTAGCGTACAATGTATCAGTAAAAGCATATTCGTATTTTCGCCCAAGGCTATCCATTCCAACAATTGTACAAAAGTTGCCCAAATTGCAAGCTTTTACACATCGAACCCATTCGTAAAAACTAATCGGAAGTGTACTCGATTATTTATTGTTTCATCGAGCAATTTCAATTTTATATCGGAATGGGTAATAATGTAACGGTCTTATTCATAATGACTTATCGTACGTTTAAAAGCTCGCTAAGGAGCGACGGTCAAAAAGTGTTATTCATAATAGCTCGATAGCGCTAAAACGTTCATTAACTCTTCAATAAGATGCCTTAGATTTATAGCACCTCAGGGCCTACTTTATGCCTTCAATAAGAATATAACGGTCTTATTCATAATGACTTATCGTACGTTTAAAAGCTCGCTAAGGAGCGACGGTCAAAAAGTGTTATTCATAATAGCTCGATAGCGCTAAAACGTTCATTAACTCTTCAATAAGATGCCTTAGAATTATAGCACCTCAGGGCCTACTTTATGCCTTCAATAAGAATATATTTGAAAAAAACATGGCCGCTGAATCATGAAATCAGCTGATTATTGACGTTTGCATGCAATGACTGTTTGATTTCTAATACATCCGACATCGTTTTGTACGCAACGCACACTGTTAAAAAAGGTTACCTAAAACTTCATAAATATGCAAGCTTTACAAAGCTTGCAAAGTATTGCAGCCATTGAAAACTCTGTAAATCAACGTAGAAAAGTATATCAGCAAAGAGGCAATCCGTTTTCTTTGGAGGATGAAGAATTCCGCAAGCGGTATCGGTTCACCAAATCAACGGCAAATTTTATAATAAATTTAGTCCGCGAACACTTGAAGCTGAACGCTAAAGGTTGTGGCACATCACCAGAGTTGCAAGTTTTGACGGCAATAAGATGTTGGGGACGTTGTGAGGTATGTCTTGGGACTGAAATATTTTTGCGAACTGAGAATTAGTATATTCATCCTTTTCAGCATAAAAACATCTTAACTGGTTTGAAAACGTTTGCTTTTAGATCCAAGATGCTGGAGACCTTCATGGGTTGTCTCAACCCACTACAAGCCGTATATGCAACAGAGTGGCGCGTGCGCTAGCGCGCCATTCATCCGATTTAATAAAGATGCCTACGACCCTTGACGAGGAACAAAAGCTGATGCTGGAATTCCGCCGAATTAGGAACTTCCCATCAATAATTGGCTGCATTGATTGCACCCATATAAAGATTTAAAAAAGCATGGTGGTGATTTAGCTCAATATTATATAAATAGAAAAGGATTTTACTCTCTCAATGTACAGGTAAACTTTTTGAGAATATGTCCATGACTCATATGATTGTAATGAGGAAGCTTTCCTTTTGTGTTGTAAAATCTACATTCATGATTGTTGTAGGTGACCTGTGATGCTAGTCTGTGCATCAGAGACATTGTGGCAAGGTGGCGAGGAAGCACTCATGATGCACACATATTTAATGAGTCTACTCTTAAAGAACGCTTCGAAGCAGGGGAGTTCAGAGGTAGATTACTTGGTGACTCAGGATACAAACTAGAGCCATATTTGTTTACACCAATATTACATCCACATACCCATGCTGAAGAAAATTATAATATAGCACATATTGCAACAAGGAATGTTGTGGAACATTGTTTTGGTGTATGGAAACAGCGCTTTAGATGCCTGCTCCAAGGCATGCCAATGAAATTTGGCAATGTCAAAAATACAGATGTGGCTCTTGCAGTTTTGCACAATATTGCTGTTTTGCATAATGAGACACACATGATGGAGGACAATGAGTCCAGTACAGAAGAGTTACTAATGCTGCAATCTTGCAAGCTTTTAGTAACTCACTTTAATGAATGAAGTTCATCCCACTTGCAGGTAAATCATTAAATAAAATAAAATCACTGAAATAAGGTAATCAATATAATGTATATGTTTATAAAAATCTATTTTGTGTTTCAATAATTCCGCTTCCAACTTAAAATTTTCATGTGTTAATTTTTCAATTGCATTGCATGCAGTTCCCTCCTACATTCAAGTTCACCAGCAACAACTTGTCCTGCAGGTGAAAGTACTGTCATGCTTGACTTGTAGATCTGAAACAATATAATACAATTTAAAACATCCTAATATTACAACTTTTTTATAGTGTTTTATATACCTTTATCTTTGTGTTTCTAGGTTTTGGGCCCAGCAATTGTGAACTTGAAGTCATTGGAGAAGGGGGTGCCTCTACAGTGTACATTAATAGTTACCTGAAAATATGAGGGATTTAATAAAATATAAAAAATAATAACCTTGATATTTATTTATATTTAACATACTCCTTTAAGATTGTTGGAAATGTTTTCTTTTCAAAGATCATCCTAAAAACAATAGTGATTAAATAATTTGATTCCAGTATTGCACTACACCCATATTTATTAATTTATTTGAAATACACATTAGAATGGCCAGTAGCCAATTACTTTAAATGCAGTACACGATATATACAGTACATAACAGGTAGAATTATATACACAGCATATACACAACACTAATGAAAATATATTAAACAACATTCATACAATCGCCTGCCAATACTGCACAAAGCCACAAAGACAAGCCGACATAATAGTCTGCCATCCATCCGCAAACAAATCGCAATCAGAGTTGGACTCCAAGAGATCATTGAACGCAGAGAGAGTGCGAGGGACGGGAGAGTATGATCGCGACTTACTACGACAAGCCGATATGGAAAAGAGCCTGTATTTCCTGGCGTGTATGTAAATAAAAATAAGCATATTAGAATTACACATACCGTATCATGTAGTTTGCTACAAGTGGAGGGATGTAGCTTGTCTTCCTTTTAGCCAATTTTCACTTCTCTCGCGTTTTTTTGCATTAGAAATCATATCAAAAGTTTCTTACAATACTTTATTATTTTGCTATTCCGCCATTTTGAGCCGTTTGTTTACACGATGTTTGACATTTGACGTTTTTTTTTTTTAATTTATATCGATCCATAGTGAAAAACTCATTAAAACCAGGATTTTTCTACGAAATGGTATCACTGTGTGCAATAACGCCATTTTAGTTATTGGAGGCATAATGAACGATTATGAATAAAGATTTTTATCAAACGTTCGATAGGCTTAAAATACGTTTTTACTAATATAGCTTTATACCTTCGATAGGCGTTTTATTATGAAATGTTACGGGGAGTTTTATTAAAGATTAATAATTCAACGTAAAGACGCCGTGGTGGCCGAGTGGTTGTCAAAGGCGTATTAACATCATATTTTCGCTGGTTTTCACTATTTAGGTGCCAACGTGAGTATGCGATCGTCATCTCTTATGCAAAACTTATTTCATGACATTATATTTCACTGTGAAGAAAACGTTGTGAAAATCACTGTACATAAGTTCAACGAATTCATAGATTTTTCACTGAAATTAGAATTTACAATCTTGACTTGGAACATTTTCACAGAATACATACATACTTGTAAATCAATAGCAGAAATAAATGCTTCAAGAAAAGCGTATGTTCTAAACGCTTTTAGAAGCAACAACGCAATACGTCACCCCTCCAAGAAACTCGTTCGTGGATTTATTTTCCTTGTATCAGATTGTTGAGAAATGAAGTATAAAATTTCAATTCCCCAGCCATATGAGACCAAACCATGGCAAAATTGTGGATGGATTTATTCGTTGGAGTAAATAGTTACTGTAGTTAAAAATGCTTAAAAAGTGCAATTAAAGGTTGTCAGTGAAATAAAACTCCATAAGGAAACTTAGATTACTTTAAGAAACTCAAATATATCTGTAAATAGTGCATAGGCCAGTAACATAGGTACTAAATCTGCCAAATTGACATCAATAATAAAATCTTTAGCAAGACCTGGGCGCTATTACGCTTCCGAATCCTCCGATCGCACAAGTTTTAGTGCTATCAAACCCATTTACTTGATACAAGGGATCAGTCCTTGTAGTTCCGGCGGTGAGTAAGGCTTCAGAAGTTCACAAGAACTGGGTGTGTTGGCAAGAGACCCGTTTGTCCCTAACAGAGAAACTGAGCATGCGACCCGGTTCATGGTTGGGTACTTCAGCTAATACATCAATAGTCCAAATCTGACTGTACTAAATGGACAGTCGATCACTAATCCGGTACTCTGAGCTCACCGAACTCTTGTTATTAAAAGTATCATAGTGCGTTCAAGCGTACTAACAAGCTAACTAGTGCAGCGTTTAAATCTAGGCTCCTAGCAAATGTGCTTCAGTAATTATGGTGACTTAGGTATATTGTAAATTCATAGACGTTTTGTTGTGCTTGAAAAACAGCTACGGATTTGCCATCTATCACATTAGAAACGAAATATATCGGAGGCGAAAAGAGGTTGTTGTTACACCTTTGCCTACCCTTTTCCAGAATAATTCAGTGTCTATAAACAATTTTAGCATTTATACCGCCAAAAACAGTGTATGTAGTGATAATTTTTTTTACGCTAATCATTCCTATATTTTAAGAGTTATTCATCTATTTTTGAATTAGACGAATTGAAGAAATCATCAGAATCAGTCCACCCGTTCTTGGGTGATAAATGGTGGAAATAGCCCGAGTTTGTTTTATTAATATAGATTATGCTTGGACAAGATTAAGCTTAAAAGAGAAAAAAGAGTCACGTATCAAGTCAAACAAACTAAATCCATAATATGCGACGCCGCTAAACGGTAATGGGACCATGAAGAAAGCATTATGATAATTACTACGTCAGGTTGCCGTCTTGTTTCCCAAGGCGTAGATATGGCGTTTTGATGACAGTGAATATTTAAGGGTTCCCATGTACAACAATTTAGATATGGGATTACTTTCCATCAACGAATTATGAGGGACTACGCAAACGCGTCATGCCATTTCTTTACGAAATGGATTACATTTTTAAGCCAGAAGAAATCTCTCTTCATTTTCAAGTTTAGGTAACTTGTGAGTCTTTGTGGTAAGATATGCCAAGACAGAGATTCTCTCAGATTTTGGATGCCAATTATGAAATTAGTGGTCTCTAAAGATATTTATTTACCTATTACGTCTTACGTCTTTGGATTTCTTCTAATATTTCCTCATAAGCTTTGATTTCTTCAAGTTCTTCAAGAACTTAAGTTCAGTTTATGTTCTTCAAGAACTAATAAGAGAGGTAGGGCATAACGGGTTTCCCTTTCTAATTTGCTGAAAGTTTTTCTAAAAGCTGCCCGACTGGGACAGGGCCTCCACCTTATAGAAGTCCGTAGCCAAATAACAATACGTGGTGAATAAGGTTTCCAGTAATGAGCTCCTTGGGAACCTATTATATTGTGTTGGCAGCAGAGGGATTAGTCCCATTATGCTGCCAACAAAGCATGACTCTCCGAACACAGAGTGGCAACGCGCAAGTGATACTTCGGTATTGTAGCGTAAGTAGGCTACGGTAACCGTTTTTCATCGGGTGGGCGTGTTGGCGACACAACGACGTAGTTTTTAAGGTTTCACTTTGACAGTGGCAAAAAAGGAAAAAACTGTCAGTTGGAGAGATGTTGGAAAAAACAAAAGCAGGAAAAATATTATGTAAAACAGAGGGTCGAAAAATAAACGTTTTCAGCACAGAAACCATAGGTTGTCTCGCTACACACATTCCTCGTCTGCAACGTCTACAGTGGTCTGCTTGTTTACCACTCTTGTAGAAACAAAACACTTAAGTTCAGTTATTTAGCTCATGGTGTGCTAAATAACACAACTTAAGTTCAGAAAACCTCATTGGCACAGAGCGGTGCTCGAACCTGCAATGTTAATTTTGTAGGATCCTACTGAAACTACTCGGCCACTACTTAATCTCGGCTCTTAATCAACTGTTCTTAATTATAGTATGTTATTTAACTAAATTGATATTTTCTTAAACAAGCTAGAAGCATGTTTCCCTAATTAAGACATATGTTATCTTCGAAGCTCGGTGAAATAAAAACGTAATGTAAACGTAACATGGAACGCAATCACGGCGTATCCTTACCTACTTCAAAATCCATTACAACTAGATGTACCCAGGTATTACAAAACAAGGGACAAAGCACATAATAGGGGAGCTAATGGACAGAGTACTGGTAAGCCGATATAATCTTTTGCACTGTAGACAAAGCAATTAGATCCATACCTACTTGTGTACTAGAATGTAATGTTCCGCTTTGTCACGAAGCACGGCGTAAGCTAATCCTTCTTTGAATAATTTGGATGAATATATAGGTTTAAGGTTTTAATATCTCGTCAAAGGTGGTTAAGCTATGTGTTTGTTATTCTGGATTTTCTGGAAAATTTTAATTAATCCTTTTGTGTGTGTCTGAAGGTATATATGAATCTTTGTATCTTCATGTACCATTGACGAGAGTCTACTTTTGTTGTCTACTAATGTTCGACACAACAAAGCTTGGATAAAAAGCTACAAGAAAGTTAGAGAACATCAATGTATGTGTTTCACTCGGTGAAAGTCTAATTCCCAAAGGGAAAGAAACGTTTTAAAAGTTTCCCATTTTTTTGTCAAATCAGCGCGTTCCGCGGCCGTCGGCATCGGCATCGCTTCGAATGTTTTGTTGGTTTGTAATACGTAAGTTATCTTCAAGTAGATTTGATGAAATCAAGTACATTTAAAATCAACCAAACTGTATATTAATCGTTAACAATATGCATTCAATGCCGAAGTTTCATTTTCAGGTCTGTGATAATGAATAAAGACAATAAAAAAAAACTCAAACCACCTACCGATATTTTTATTAATACAAAACAGACCGATTCGCAAAGTACCCCGATGATCTTTGACTTTCTGAGTTACAAAAAGAGAAACACCAGTAATCCTAATAAACGAATGTAAATTTATTGTTATATCCTAATAGCGTACAAAAATACTTACCTTCACTAAACTCCATGAAAATCCATGTTTTATCCACCACTTAAAGAACACCCCACCTAAATATATCCATCACTGTCAGGTACGAAAATTGGAATGAGTTTTCTATTTAAAAAATATTTAAAATTGTGCGCACAAAGCCATAGATAGGCGCCTTTTTTTAAATTTTCGCGGGCCTTGTGACGGCCACGGTACGACCAAACGTGCTAACGGTCATAAATCGCGGCGCTCACTGATCTCGCCAGGCACTCGCGCAGTTTTCATTCGATACAACCTTTTTACAGTGTACTGAATCGTGGTACAACTGTTGCTTCACCTGCTCTCAGCATATACTACTGCATTTTATATTTTTATTTCTTTAATAAACACTATTAAATGCCTAACGTGACAATAGTTTACTCTCATCGTGGAACTGGCGCCAAAATGTTATCACCGCTGTAAAACATCTTAGTTTTATGTTAAGTCACATGCAAATACCAAAGCAATGAAGAAATTTAACGTCATTTTGTTTATTGGTAACCCTATTTCAAACTGGCGTAAATTACAAATTGGCAAGGGAACCCAGGTGGTTCCACCTCGACCGTTCGTTTGGTTTGAGTACCATTATGATAAATGATTTGCCGCCGAAGAATTACTCCGCGGCTTATGAATCATGGTTTTCATAACCAATGAAATTACTTAATATTTTATGCATTTTAACATGAATACTAAGAAAAATTTATGGCTGCATCATAATTCATGGTTTTGTTTTAATATCAGAAGAAAATACCTAGAAAGCTTAAAAATAAAGCGATGTATTTTTTTAGATATAGCAGCTCTATCTATAAGTACAAAACGTTAGCATGCCAGCATGTGGCCTTTATGTATATCCAGCCAAAAGTAGGTGTGTGATAAAGATAACTATAGGTATTAGTGTTTATAATATTGTGTATGTGTAAAGAAATTAAAATAATCTCGAAATAAAATTTATCAAAACTATCCTACATAATTATATATCTTCTACCCATAACCAACGCGGTCCCTAAATAAATATAATTTAATTTACCTACACACACGACTACTACACACGAGCTTACCTCTAAGTTACCTCCACACACACACACACACTTTCCGCCGGAGATATATTTTAAGTGCCAAAGTGTCAGAAGGCGAGTCTTTACTCTAAGCATGACTATACACATACATACTTTTGAATTTCTTCTCAATCGTATGCAGGTTTCCTCTCGATGTTTTCCTTCCCCGTAAAGCTCGTGGTGTGATTAATCACTGTTAAGTGAAAAACTCTTTGGTTAAGTAGCGATTGGAACTTGCAATCTATCTGTTGTAGGTACCTACTCGAATCACTCGGCCACCATGGTTTCTAGTTATATACTTTACAGTAAATATTGTAGATAATGAAGCCTTGGTGGCCGAGTGGTTCGAGCAGTTGCCTGCGACGCAAAGGTCGCAAGTTCGAATCCCGACTGTACCAATGAGTTTTTCTGAACTTAAGTACAGTGATTAGTCACACCACGGGCTTTACGGTGAAGGAAAACATCGAGAGGAAACCTGCATACGTCTAAGAAGAAATTCAAAAGGCGTATGTATAGTCGTGCTTGAGTAACGGCGATGGACTCGCCATATGTCACGTTGGCACCTAATAAACCTCTGGCGGAAAGTGGGAGTGTGGTTATTACCTATACACCTCTGCTTACCCCTTCGGGGACCCTTGTGGGAAGGCGTGAGGATATATTATTTTATTATATTATATAAATATTGTATAGCAGTGATGGGTGAATTCTATTATCAATAAATTTGGATTCCGGAAGTTTGGGTAAACGAAATTTAAATTGACTTGCGAAAGTTGAAAAGGGCGTATTTTATTCGAGATTTTTGGCAACGCGCATTTCAAATTGCCGAAATCCAAGTTTGCTCACCTTTATTGGACAATTTTGGGATAATTCCAATATGACGTGAAAATGTTTCAGCTTACGAAATTTGACCAACCGAGTTTACGGCGGCTACGAAGCCAAAGCGCCGAAAAAAAGTAGGAACCTAAATAAGAGAATACATATAATACGGACAGGATCTACCCCCTTAGAAAAAATCCCTTATAGCAAATAATGACATTGCCATGCAGAAGACAGTGAGAGCGTGAAGAGAAAATAATTTTGTGTGCATTGAAAAAAATACCTTGGTATTCGTGAAATAGGATTCGCCGAAACGGTCCATATATGTTTTTACAATGCAACGGTAGTTGCGGTCTTTTGAAGAACTCGTTTTACATCGGTCCCGAGCGGATCTCGGTCACTCAGACACTGTGATGCAAAACAGGATTAAAAGTTTTTGTGGAGCGTGCTTGCGAAATAGAACGCTAGAGTAAAGCACGAGGAAGGCACCGCTCAGCCTTCTCATTTTTATTGCAATATTCCAGCAAGGTATAATTTTATTTTTACTCGAGCGCCTGCAGACTGAGGCACGATCGCGGTTTGAATTTAAATGCAAGTTGAGAGCAGTCGGAAATTGTTGAAAGATCCTACATAGATATAAAAATTCGTAGTCAGGTGCTTGGTACCTTCCTTGGTTGGAGACAAATTGTCCTAATGAGGCAGCATTGGCAGCAATCTGGTTAGAACCCTTTTCGTAAGTCCTGTGAGTAAAGTAGCTTCACCTTGTGCAAAGTTCTGTTCCCATAGTCAGGCGATCACCAATTACCCCTTAATAACTCCCACCTTTATAGCATTGATTACCATATTCTGTTGAAGACCTACATCACTTATAGAAACCAAATAGTAAATTGTATTGTAATGATTCACTATTTGTGTATAAGTACCTCTCATGATAAATTCACGACATTTAAGTAGGTACGTAAATGTACATACATATCATCACGCCAAGTCCCTAGCGGGGTAGGCAGAGAGTATAGAGCGCCAGTTCTCTCTAGACTTACATACCTCTTTCGCTTCGTCCACATTCATCAGTCTTTTCATACATGCTCGTCGGTTTCGAGTACTCTTAACGTTCCCGTCCTTGAGAGTCCGATCGATTTGATCCAGGTAGTTGGAACGTGGCCTTCCTCTGCCTCTTCTTGCACACACTTTTGCTTTGTATATCTGTTTCGTCAATCTTTCTTCAGTCATCCTTTCTGTGTCCAAACCAACGTAACATGCCTTTCTCCATCTTTACAATCACGCCCTCATTCACGCCAGTTGATTTGCGAATCTCTTCATTGCGGATTCGATCTAAAATCGTTACCCCGCACATTTTTCGAAGCGATCGCATCTCAACTGCATTCAAGCTATTTTCATACTTCCTCTGACATACCCAGGATTCGCTGCCATACAATAAGGTAGGTACCAATATCGCGTTGTGGACAGCAACTCGAGCATTCTTGCTCAGACTTTTACTGCCCATCAACGCCGACATGGCTCCATTCACCTTATTTCCGGCAGTTATCCTTCTTTCAATATCTTTTTCATACTTTCCATCTCGTGTGAACATGCTTCCAAGATATACAAATTCATTCACTTGCTCTAGAATTTGCCCATTTACCGATATAGCACACTCGGTCACTTGTACATCTCTTTCGAATACCAGAACCTTAGTCTTGCCAGCATTTAGGCGCAGCCCCTTCTTTTCGCATTCCTCTTTCATTATGGTAACTAGTGACTGCAGTTCGCCCTCTGATGACGCCAGTAAAACCGCGTCATCGGCGTATAATAGGCAGTTGACCACTAAGTTTCCCATTTTCACTCCACATCCGTGCGTTCTTAGTGCTCTCAGACAGTTATCTTGATATATAATGAACAGCCAGGCAGACATGATACACCCTTGTTTGACCCCCGACTTCACATCAAACCAGGGTGACATCTCACCGTTAACCCTAACGCACGCCTCGCTATCACTATAGAGTGATTTCACGGCATGCAGTAGGGAACTGCTCACTCCATATCCAGGCAACACGTCCCAGAGTTCCTTTCGTACGACTCTATCAAATGCCTTCTCCAAGTCGACGAAAACGTAGAAAACCCTCTGGTTAATATCCAAAAACTTTTCCGCGATTCCGCGAAGCGAGAAGGTTTGATCCATACATCCTCTTCCTGGTCTAAATCCACCTTGGGATTCCCAGAGAAACCTTTCGGATCGCTCTTGCATTCTTATCGTCAGGATCTTCGTGTACACTTTACTAGCTAAGCTGACCAAGCTGATGGCTCTGTAGTTTAAGCTGTCCAATCGTGATCCCTCCTCGTGCCGATCCCTCCTTTCCTTTATAGAAAGGCACGATGACTGCTCGCCTCCAGTCGTCCGGAACATCACCCTTTTCCCAGCAAAGATTGCATAGCAAATAGATGACGTCCCAGACCGCTGGTCCACCGTACTTGATCATCTCAGCCGTAATCCCATCTATTCCCGCTGCTTTTCCACATTTCAGACTTCTTATCGCTCTTACAATCTCTCCCATACTTATATTATTCGCTATAGGATCCTCGATAGATTCTGTTGGAGGCAGCGCTATGAGTAGATCAGCGGCATCATCATCATACATATCTTTATAAAATTCACTCCATCGCCTGAGGACGTCTGTTTTGTCAGTAAGTATGATATTGTCCTTCGAAAAAATCACATTCATCCTACTACTGTTAACTAGCTGTAACACAATTTCTGGACTTCTTAACTTCTCTCGGACCCACAGCGCGGGATCGCCAGCCCGCGAACAGACCTCTTATCCTAGTTATAACTAGGAAGTGGTCCGTTCCCAGGTCAGCTCCCCTATATACCCTGGTGTCCATTACCTGTGTTCTGAGTCGCTGATCTATTAGAAACAGATCTATCATGCTTCGCTCATTTTTCCGTTCCCATGTATACTGATGGATCCTTTTGTGGTCGAACATGGTGTTCGCCACAAAAAGGTCTCTCTCCATGCATACATCTAATATCAGCTTGCCTGCCTCGTTCACTCTGTTATCACCATACTTGCCGAGTACTGCCTCGTAATCCTTACGGGCTGTCCCGACCCATCCATTCAGATCACCACAAATAATCAGCTTTTCATTCCCTTCTTTCGTCTCTAGAACATTACTCACACATTCCCAGAACTTATTCAGGTCGCAAGGGTCCGCTGAGGCCACCGGAGCATACACCGCGATTAAAAATAGTCGGGTAAGGCCTATTTTAAAGCGAGCCCAAATAAGTCTGGGGCTCACCGCATCATAACTTATCATACATTCTGCCAAGCGGCTGGATAGTAGAATTCCCACTCCCTGGCAGGCGTGCTCGGTGTTTGCCACTCCTGACCACAGCACTAAACTCCCGCCCGGGAGCTCGTCTACTCCACTACCCTTCCGCTTGGTTTCTGACAAGCACACAACGTCTAACTCGCTCTCTGTCATAACATCGATCAATTCGTTCATCTTATCAGCCATACCTCCTCTTACATTCCATACACCCATCCTACACTCTACACTCCACTTCCCGCCGTGAGGCACTCCGCGTGATGGGTGGCGGTCCCCATCGCCGCACTGTGCTGTATTTTTCGCACCAGCGGGGACGGGCTGGTGCGCGTCGCCTCGGGGGCAGCCGTCCGGCCAATGCGCATCGAGTGGAATTGCAGCCCTCTGGGCTGGCAGGAATCGCGACGTGCACGCTTCCACTGGGATCCCCTAAATGTAGGTTGACGAAAACATATCAAAAATGGTAAAACTATTTCAGCCAATATTCACATTTATAATCGACGATGGTGCATGGGAGATAAGAAAAATGCAGGTGGTTGAATCGTCAAGTGATCAATCTCTCGATAATAATAATCGATAATAATAAATAATAAGGATAATATATAATATAATATATATATATATAATATATAATATAATATAATCCTCACGCCTTCCCACAAGGGTCCCCGAAGGGGTAGACAGAGGTGTATAGGTAATACCCACGCACCTACTTTCCGCCAGAGGTATATTAGGTGCCAACGTGACAAATGGCGAGTCCATCGCCGTTACTCAAGCACGACTATACATACTTTAATTTCTTCTCAGACGTATGTAGGTTTCCTCTCGATGTTTTCCTTCACCGTAAAGCTCGTGGTGTGACTAATCACTGTACTTAAGTTCAGAAAAACTCATTGGTACAGTCGGGATTCGAACTTGCGACCTTTGCGTCGCAGGCAACTGCTCGAACCACTCGGCCACCACGGCTGCTATAATATGATAATGGCGGCTGATAATAATGTATTCTTCATAATAGAATAGTAGGGATTTTTTCTTCACGTTCGCGAATCAAAAAAATGTTTTTATAATCGTGACTTTTGTACCTTACCTACCTACTTATTTGTGTGAAACTCAAAGCTAAATATGCAGGGGAGACAAGTTTTTTTTTGTATATTGCCTTTAAAAATAACCCTTGCTACTAATACCTACTACCTACTTCCACTTTTAACTATGCTTCCCTGAAGCAAGAAAAAGCATTTAAAACCAACTGTCTAACATGATATTTCTTAGGTAAAGTCGTCAATCAAATAATATTAAAATCCCCTCGCTGATCCGTTGTTTGTATTTTCCGGCGATGGAATTAATCGGCTTGTAACTCCAATAGGGGTGAGTTTTCATCAAATTACGAAATGAAACAAGAGAAAGTAGCCGATTTCACAAGGTTTCATTAAATCTCATACCGACAATTATTTAAAGTGGTACCTATTTAATATTTTATAGTATCTACCTACATATTAATACGTTTCACATGAATTCAAGATGTTGGTTCTAAGTAGTCCAAAATACTTGTTTACAGCTAACTACATGCAATAACTAGTACCTACCTACGTCCTGCCTGCTCTATATGTCCCCGGAGCCAATTAAATGTATAAAAAAATTAACTACCTAAAGGGGAAAACAGCGTTCCAAAATATAAATTAGGGCCCTAACTAAAATATTTAAAAATGTTTGTCCCTTATTCGACGTTTTAAGAATTCGACGTAGGTAGGTAGTCCAAATTTGTCTTAATCCAGATTCGTCG
Organism: Drepana falcataria; assembly: GCA_945859725.1. Taxonomy (NCBI): domain Eukaryota; kingdom Metazoa; phylum Arthropoda; class Insecta; order Lepidoptera; family Drepanidae; genus Drepana; species Drepana falcataria. The sequence goes on along the minus strand of OX243927.1, from coordinate 10,039,028 downwards.
TAATACATATTGTAACTTATTTTAATGAACAAATTAAAACTAAGTTGCCATTATTAAAGTTAATGGTTACTTTATATTCCGAATGTGGGAGAAATTTCCACTAGGTATTTCAATTTATAGTTTGTAAGTCAGGGTCTGAGGGGCCCCCTGAGCTTAGGGTCCCCGGGACACTGCACCGTCTAACCCCTAGGTAACTACACCACTGGTTACATAGCCGCGTATATGTTTTTGTACGACATTATATATTATTAATTATATTATGTTTAAATTTTTTAAGTATGTAGGGAACTTCAATTACAGCTGTGTGTGAATGAAACTAATCTATTTCAGTTTTATAAAGATCAACTTTTATCTTTGAAACAGGGCCGCTGTTTACCTTCAATTGTTCTGGAGAAAATTATACAGTTTTGACGGATTTGGTTCCACCTCAATATGACGTTGACAGACAGGAGCGAAACACAATTTAACTTCGTCCGAAGAGCAATTTCCATTATTAGGCTACCCTCGGTATTCTCGCAAGAGAGGCAACTGGACAGTATGATTTCTGATGAATAAACGAATATTTATTTATGAATCATATTTTTATTTAATTTCCCGTTGTCGGTTGGTTCTGAAGAGCAGCGCAAGCAAAGTTTTTTTATTTTAAAAGGTGAATGATTTATATTTACTCAATACAGTAAAAACATTCAATTTGTGTCCTTGGGCAATATAAAAACTGATGAGAATAAGATATTTATTTATTTATTTATTTATTTATTAAAGATATGCCAACAGTACACATATTAAAACTTTACAGAGTATGTGCAAGGAATACAATTTCTGATATGCGCACCAATAACAGGCACATTCAGCATTTTATACAGAGATGGTTTAACTTATAGTAAAATTACAATAGAAAATATATATAAAATAAAGAAGAAACAATGATTATGGAGTGTTCTTATTGTATTCACAAAGTTTTTTTTTTTTAGATAGATAATAGAAGATATGTTTGTTATAGGTTTAATGTGCACGTATAACTTTCGATTACTTACAACCATATGGAAAATATACCCCATGCTAGTTCTACCAGTTTAAAAACTAACTATACCTATTCTGTATATATAATCTTAATGCTTTACCAAAAACAAAATGATTTTTCACAATACAAAAGCTCACAGACGCCTAAGCTCAAATAAAGCGTCTTAGATATTGTCCGGTGCCGCGTGATCCAATAATGGACAAAGGAGGACACGAAACTGGGCCCCGTTTTACGTGCTCCCCACTATTGGATCAGACCAGATTTCACTCATTCATAGAATCGAGCTAAGATGTCATATTTGTTCGACTTCATCAAATTTTTCGTGTTAGATGCGGTAGGAACCCACGTAGGTACCTTAAGCGAGAAACTTATAAATATGCGGTAAGGTAATACCTTTTAGTAGAAGATCCGTACCTTAGGTTCGGATCTTAGACTATTTAGCCCTCGTGAAAAATAATGTCAAAAGCACGTCACAGTAAGACCCAAGTCATAGGTAAGTAGGTAGATACTTACTTACTTTTACCTTAAGTACGTCTATAGAACTGGCGTTCTGCTCTATGTGCCTACCCAGATGGTGACTCGGCGTGATATTATGGTATGTATGTGTAGGCATACTATTATAAGAATTACATGTGTTAGTAAAAAACAGTTTTTAATAAGCCACATATCTAATGGAAAAAAATATTATTATGCAAATTATCTATTAAATTTACCACGAAGTCCCTAACCGAAATAAATTGTTATGCTCACCTCACAACAGAGATACTCTTTGAACCGTGCTTTTTAACGTGCGATGTATTTTTAAAAGCTTTGGTTCCATACTAGCTACCTACCTGCTCACCCAGAAAGATCTCAGCGAGAATAAATCCCCCAGCCGTCAAATATAAACAGGATACCTTATAAAATTTGGTGTGGGTATTACCTATACACCTCTGCCTACCCCTTCGTGGGCCCTTGTAGGAAGGCGTGAGGATATATTATTATTATTTTATTTTACCTTATAAAATTAAAATTAATTAAAAAAGAGTTATTATATTATTATTTATAAAAAAACTCCCACATTCGGAACATAAAAAAACAGATTCCATGCGACTTTAATAAGTGGCAACTTAGTTTTAATATGTTAATTAAAATAAGTTACAATTTGTACTTGGTTTTTATTTTTCTTATGAAGTCTGGATTCAGACGAATCTGGATTACGACAAATCTGGATTACATCGAATTCGGAAAACGACGAAAACTGAACAAATAATTTTAAATAGTTTAGTTGGGGCCCGTTTATTTTTTGCCCCAGGGACGTTGTTTACCAAGCTACGCCACTGGTTGTAGGGCTCTCCAGAGACCCTTGTTTTTGATGGTATACAAGATCAGCAAGGCAAATAATAACTGGTACTCAAACGTATCTATGACTACCTGACTCTGAATCTACTTTCCATCAGATGGGCCGTTCTTGTTAGCAATTTTTATCGTATACAAATAAAATATCTTCAGCCAAATACTTACACTTTTAATTGATGACAAGTGACCTATGCCATACTAATTATTTATATATATAAAAATTACTGTGTCTGTATAGACATTGCAATGCCATTAATAGTAATGTGCGTGTGCACTCATAGGTAATCAGTGTGTACCGATAGGTAACACTCAAACATTAGTGTAAGGTTGCACACTTACATAAGGAAGGATAGTGGGGCGCGTCTTCGTGGATGGCACTATTTATATGTCCTTTATAGAATCGTTAACGGCTGGACCGATTTAAATGATATTTTTTCTGTTTCTTCAGGTGGATTCGAGAAAAGTTTTCACAATAGGACCCGATAGGGGGCGCTTATGACAGAATAAATAAAGACCACCATGTACAGCTACTAAATTTTTAATTATATCCAACAAATTATTCTTAAGCGGATTCCTTAACTCAAAATCTTAATTAAAACATAATGGCTAAAACATTTCATACGTTCTCATTTGCATGTCAGATACAAAAATATTGATATCTTTTTAACAACAAAAATGCACACATACCAACTGTGATATACTAAATGAATAGAAATGAAGTAACGTAATATGACCGGCATTCAATGTTAGGTACCACATCAGGTATCTTATGAAATTGGATTCACAAAGCCAGTGGCGCCTCGGCTGTCAATATGAAGCCGCGTTGTACATATCACTCTGCTTGGGAGCCTGGAACAAAATACTTTAAGTACTCAACTGAATATATCAACTCAACTGATTAATCATTGCGGATTTTTTTAAGGAATACCATGTATCGAGAATGACGTCATCTGTAGAATTAGACACTAACGCCATCGCCATTAAAACACAAAAGCTATGTATCCACAGGAACAATTAGTATTCAGGATAAAAGGTATGACTGTGTTCATATGGGGGTAATCTACAACTCCATCTGATCAGCAGTTTCAGCTTGAAAGAGTACAAAGCACCTCTCAAACAAACTTTTAAACATTTACAAGTCTAGTAACGACGATTTCTCTATAAATTCTCCACATGACTCTGCAGTTCCAAATTGAAACAACTCCGTTTTTTTCAATAACTTTTTGTGTCATTCAAATTACTTAAAAGCGTTGGGAGATATGGTGAGAAAACTTTATTACTTACAATCATACAAATCTTAAGTATCACTCTTCCATAGCTTGATAGTCTTGTCGTTCTCTAGTGCCGCGGAGGCGATGATGTTCTCAGTGGGGTGGCACGCCGTACAGAGCACAGTGTCCGTGTGTCCGGACAGCCGCTGCACTATTTCCTTCGACTGCAGGTTCCATATGTACACCAGGTTGTCTTCTGATCCCGAAACTATCCACTGTTTACAAATATAACATTGTTCATTAATGCCATTATTATTAAAGTCGGCGACGCGCGTGATACTTCTGATGATACAGGCGTTTATAAGGGGCGTTAACTGCTTACTATTAGACGGGCTTGTTTGACATCTTAGTGGTATAAAATAACAATCTTACTTACAGTACTCAGTCATCTTGAGAACTTACAATAAATCGCACACAAGTTGTCTTAATTTTTTGCAAAAAAAGCAGACAGAAGTAACAAGGAGTTATTTAAATATAACTTATATTCATATTCACGCCTTCCCACAAGTCCCCTGCCTACCCCAGGCAGGTGTATAGGTAGCACCCACTCACCCACTTTCCGCCAAAGATATATTAAGAAACACTAATTAGTACAACAGAGATTTGAACTTGTCATTTTTGTGTTGCAAGTAAGTACTATACTTGAATCACTCGGGCACCACAGCTCGTATTTTTCATCATAACAATGCTATTTGTTTAGTACATATGCCAATTTAAATGGCATACATTTCCAAATCTGAATTTATCTTTAAACCTATACATTTATTTATTTATTACAAAATTTACCTTTCCACCAGTAACACTGAAGTTGGCAAAGATGCAGTATTTCTCATTTTTATGTCCCGTGTATGTCTTAAGACATTTGCCTCTACTGTAGTCCCACAGTTTGAGTGTGTTGTCCAATGTCGCCGCCAGAATGTATTTACCGTTGGGTGAGAATTTTACGAACGACACTGGGGGGTTGTCGTCGTCTATAAGTGTCTTTAAACACTGTCCTGAAGCTGTATCCCAGATTCGACTGCAAAAGGAGTCAATTTATAACAAACACATCAACACCAAGCTAAAATGTATGTTTTTATTTATTTATGTGTATGCATCAAATCGAAATGCAATTCTATACCCTCGATAAAATTTTTAGATTTTCAGTGGGGTACATTTTTATTTTCTTCCTATTATTTCAGCATACTTAAGCAACTATTAAAGTCATCCATATGATTAAATGTTTCTAAGAGACAAATAGTGATGAGATAGTGAAAATCTCAAAAATAGGCTTACCATAAACCATCATAACTAGATGATACAATAAGGCTTCCATCTCTATTAAAATGTACTGCTGAAACTGGATCTGAATGCGCTGGCAATGTTTTTAGAGATTTACCTTTAACAGAAATTAAATTTGTAATGTCATATAAATTATACATATGAAAGCATTATTTTAAAACTACAACTTTAACGTAAGGCGAATGTGTAAACAATATGCTAGTATGTCATCTGAACCTACTATGTGTAAGAATGTTTTTATAACGTGACAAAGTGTCTGTTTTATATCACTCATGTGATATGATCATTCAGTCTTACCAAGAGAGGTGCTATAGCATTAATTCAAGAATGCACTTTTTCACATTCATTCCCATTTCCCTTTCACACATACTTACACTAGCATGTTATGATAAGGCCACTGTACTTCGTTGCCTCGGCAAAGTTAGTTTATCTCCTAAATATGTGTCGTATGTCGTAATATTTAGTTAAAAGTTGTAAGTGTAAAAAGTAAAAAGTGAATCATGATATTTTTATACGTTGGTATTCACAGCCGTGGTGGCCGAGTGGTTTCGAGTGTTACCTGCGACACAAAGATCGCAAGCTCGAATCCAGACTGAACCTATCAGTTTTTCTGAACTTAAGTACAGTGATTAGTCACACCATGAGCTTTACGGTGAAGGAAAACATCGATAGGAAACCGGCATATGTCTGAGAAGACATTCAAAGGCGTATGTATCTATAGTTGTGCTTGAGTAACAGAGATGGACTCGCCATCTGTCACGTTGGCATCTCTCGCGGAAAGTGGGTGTGTGTGTGTACTATGTGTATACACCTCTACCTACCCCTTCAAACTGTACACCGCTCTACGCTAAAGCGGTGCGTAATGGGCTAAATACTCCACTCAATTATGCATTTTTAAACTTTTTACATACCAAACAGTTGGAAAGGTTAAGAACAAGTGTCTGGTAAGTTAGTTGGTCCTTTCTTGCGTGACGAAATAACCGTCGTACTCACTACTAACACAATAGTGGCCAGACACGTTTTATAGCTTTCTATGGTTGAGTACTTTTTACAAGTACATATGAACAGATGTCTACAGACTAAGGAAGGAAGGACATAGTTAAATGTCATCGTACCATTATTCGCGCAAGTGACGCTCGCTAATTAACATAAAAACGACCGGACTCGTTTTATAGTATTAATTTTTTTATGGATATATAATCAAACACATGGGAAGACTAGTAACTAAGCTTAGAAAGTAAGTGTGATGCATTCACATATTTTTTTTAATGTATGTTCAAACTCGTTTATGTCCAATTTATATGTTGATGAAACAATGTGTTGTAAACAGGAAATACTGTGTGACTATTCAAATTATTCATGGTATTTTTGATTTCTAAACAATATGTTTTATGTATATGGATCTATATATATATATATATATAAAGATACATATGGTGATCATGGAACTATGTATATATTCATATGAGTGTGACAAACAATCATATGGCTTGCCTGATCATTAGTGGTTACCATGGTATGGGCAGTAATAATATCAGAGGTATCACTTGCATGTTGCCAACCGTATGCTAGGAGGACATAAGGTTAGCAACATGCTTACTGTGCAGCGTAAAGAAGGAATTTGTCCCATAATAAATGTTTGTACTTATATTAGGCAACACATACAAGGCACATTTTAAGAAAAATCCAACAACTAATGGGTTGGTCTTAAAACAGCGTAAAGAAGGAATTTGTCCCATAATAAATGTTTGTACTTATATTAGGCAACACATACAAGGCACATTTTAAGAAAAATCCAACAACTAATGGGTTGGTCTGAAAAAAGGTGTCATCATATTTACCTGTCCTCACATCCCATATCCTGACACTCTCATCAAAACTGCCAGATACTATAAGGTTACTTTGTGGATTAAAATTGCAGCAGAACACATAGTTACTGTGACCTTTCAAAGTCTTTAAACATTTGCCTGAACTCAATTCCCAGACCTGTAACAAAATTATGTATGTAAAACAATTGTCAAAGGTACATTTTAAAATAATTACATAATAAGGATAAAAACTTAACTCATTGGTACATGATCATTGAAGCACTGGCTCCCAAACAAGTCAAACTGTATCTTGAGCAAGACATAAGAATTTGAAAATAATAATTGATAGTAAATATTGTGTCAAGTATTTAACTTGACACAATATTTTTGTGAAGTACATGCTAAGAAACAAGATTATTTACTACTAGCGGTCCATCCCGGCTTGGCATGGGTTGACATTTTTTTTTATAAATTACTATATAGCCTATGTCACTCAGGGTGAATGTAGCTTTACAATGGTGAAAGAATTTTTAAAATCGGTCCAGTAGTTTCAGAGCCTATTCAATACAAACAATCAATCAAATCTTTCCTCTATAATATTATAAATGTATAGATTAGACATCAATATACTTTCTTCTTGTGCCATGAGAATAGTGAATTGATGAAAAAAAATTTCTACAACAAATCTGTAGTCACAGTGAATACACCTTAATAATTCCTAAGATTGTGTCTATTCAACCTAAATATACATTGTTATCTGTTTGCCCCCACCATGATAAAGTTCAATCACCTTGTGAACAAACTAGCTACAATATTTTCAGATTAAAGATTACAAATAATTCTAACTGCAGATTGAGAATTTGCAAACAAGCATGTGGTCCGCCGAAAATTAAGCAGTCACTGCCTCCTATGGATGCTATCAACTTAACCTCTTGGAATGGAAGAATATAAGTTTTATACAAATAATGAATACAATTCGAGAATAATGAAATGAAGGCTTTAATTTAAATTAATTTAATAGTTGATATATAATATACCTGTGACACAAATGAAATGCTTAAAGTTTAATTTAAAACAACCAGAATATGATGCCACACTATTCTCTATGTATATGTAAGTGTCAACGAAGTAAAATATTATGAATGCACTTGAAATAAACATCTGGTTTTATTCAAATGTTATTGACATACATTCATACATATTCCATGATAAACATTGTAATAACAAAATATTTTTTGACACTCAATTTAACTACATATGCAGAATTTCTAAAAGTTATCCATAGTAATGAACAAATTTTTCATTCCTTTGTCATTGTTTGGGACAAATTTTGTGTCAATTCATTTATATCATAACATCTGAACCTTGCGATTCTGCCTGTACTTGGGTAGCATGATATATAGTCACCTGTCTAATGCAAAAAAGATTTTTCGTAGTTACCGTCTTGTGTTTGAACAACAAACTGCCTCTTTCATTTATTAGTAGATTAATCCCAAAATTTGCATAACCTACAGTAACTAAGTAATATTTACCTTCAAGGTTTTATCATCACTGGCACTGACTATCAACCTGCTATCAGAGGACCAGGCCACATCACTGATGCCCATCTTGTGTCCGGATATTGTCTTCTCAAACTTGCCATCATAAGCACCCCACACCTTAATAAGTTTGTCAGCAGCTGAAATTGAGGTAAAGTATGAATTAATGACCATTCAGTATGCAGCACTTTTCTAATACCTTCTGGAAAACTTCACAATAATCCAGTTATGTTGAAAGTTTAAAACTACAACTAGCTAATATCTTTCAATAGTTGTTCTTAGAATATGTTTATGTACTTAAAATAAATCTACTAAAGTACAAATCCTTTGTTTAACATTTGTTAAATTATGTTACTCAATATGATCATTTCATTTGCATGCTACTTTGACCTTACTACCAGACAGCAAAGGTGCTTATATTAACAAATAGTTTGTTGCTATGCAGTGTTCAATACAAATTTCAACAACATAAATATAAATAAGTGGGTCAGTGTCATAAATGGATTATTTATGGTAAACCATTATATTTATTATATGCCTTAAAATTGTTATATTTAAGTTAAGCTGTGTTAGGTAATGTAACTAAATATGGATGTCAACAGAAATACACCAGGCTCTTGCTCTGAAAATAGAACTATTGTTGCTCAACATTTTAGCACTGTAAGCACTGCTATTCTTGTGCCAGCTACATTTAAGTTAAACATTTACATTGTACTACTATTACATAGAGGTTTATTGTGTATTTTGATGCTAAATGACGTAAGTTGTTTCAACACATGGTAACAGCAATAGGTGAATCAGTATGTAACAAAAAAATTATGGGCATGGAAAACAAAAATAATTCAAGGCCAAATGTTTTTGTTAACATTTTAGAGGAAGATACCAATGCTATTTCTAAGAAACCATAATAGAAACCAGATATTTTTTATTTTGTTTGAGTGTACAGTTGTCCATATCAAATCTGCACGGGTGGTAGGTATAAATAAATAAGAGCAAATTTGTATCATTAACACAAATAGTATACTCACAAGAGCTAGCCAGCCATTCTCCATTAGGACTGAATTTAACTGACGACACAGCCTTCGTGTGGCCGGCGAGGGTGAATTTAAGTGTATAGTTCGGCTTCTGAAAAGTAATGTCGAAATTAGCGCCAATTCGCACGTGCTCAGACAAACTTGAAGTTACATAAACATGTGCCGCCCGCCACTGACGCAAACTAGTGAAATAGTAATGATCAAATTTGGACTTACCGCCACTGAAGACTTATTTGATTGCGGAGCGGATTGTGATAGCGAATTTGGGCCGGAAAGATTTGTAGAAGGCCCACCGTGTGTTTGATGTGCAGCAGGATGGCCTGGCCCGGGACCTAGCGGCACCATGTTTCAACTTTCGACGCACTACGTTACTCTTCGTTCGTCACCCAACACAGTCACAAATACACAATGAACAACAAGTTGAATTACACTTTTGGCCACTAATTGCACTTAACTTGTCAACCACTCGAGTTTTTTCATATATTTCAACGTAGATTATCACAGAACATTCTAAATCCGGGCGTCCCAATGCGTGCATATTTCACGAAGACCACTCAATAGTACCAACATGGCAATACAAAAAGCCCTCCTGCCCGCGAATCCAATCCGCAACTCGTAAGCAACGCCAGCCGTTGTGTTTCTGTTAAACAGGTTGTCTTTGGATTCATTGGTTGCATCATTTAAGTGCTTATGTTGGTATACTTGTTTATTTGTAAGGCAACACTGAGATTTTAAATTTATAAGAACAGGCAATAATAAATGACCTTTCAGACGTCCCAAAGGTTATTATTGGCAAAATTTTGTAAGAAAAATAAGTGATTTCCAATTGCCGAGTGGGTCGGTTTGGTAACATTAAAAGATTTTCCGAAAGTTCTTCTTAGTCGGAGAATTTAACCAATTGATAAAACATGACTCTTCACAAACTAAGTATTGATACACTAAATTTGGCCGGCAAACGTGTATTGATGCGGTATGTATCTAATAAATAGAACGTTGTCAGAAGTACGGCTGCTTATTAAAATTACCGTAACTATAATTGCAGAGTCGACTTCAATGTGCCCTTGAAGGAAGGTGTGATCACAAACAACCAACGTATTGTAGCAGCATTAGACTCTGTGAAATATGCGCTGGAGAAGGGTGCCAAGTCTATTGTTCTTATGTCACACTTAGGCAGGCCGGATGGTCTACCAAACCCCAAGTACACCTTGAAGCCAGTAGCGGAAGAACTGAAGAAACTCCTCAACAAGTGTGTCTTCTATCTATTTATCTTATGGTTCTTCACGAAACTTCTGGGATGTGCATGCGCCTAAACACACACAGAAATATTTTTACTTTACATACAACCTCAATTTTAGCAATCAAATTAAATTACCGGAATGTTTTCCATCCACATTGGATAACATGTTTCCTTGTTTGAGCTAATAAAACAGTTAGGCTATGCCCATATTCTGTTAGATGTTTAGTGTTTGAAAACACAAAGGTGTTGTCACAGGTGACCTGGCTTAAGTACAGCAAAGCCATGGTGGCCAAGTGGTTCAAACTCTTAAGTTTTAAAGCATTTACAGTTTCTGCAGATCCAACACTAAAGACATTTCAGTATCTTTAACTTCTGTTTATCCATCTCACAAGCTTAAAATAGGTTGAATTTAATTATAATTATGAGGCAATTCATAAAATTTTAATGACATTCTAGGGATGTAACATTCCTGTCAGACTGTGTGGGACCTGAAGTTGAGGGTGCCTGTGCAGACCCCCCTGTGGGATCCATAATCTTACTGGAGAACCTGCGTTTCCACATTGAGGAGGAAGGCAAGGGTGTAGATGCTAGTGGGGCTAAAGCCAAGGCTGACCCTGAGAAGGTCAAAGCATTCAGAAGCAGCCTGAGGAAGCTTGGTGATGTCTACATTAATGATGCTTTTGGTGAGACAAATACATATTTATAAAATTTTGTAGCCATGGTGGCCGAGTAGTTGGAGTAGTTGCCTACAGCACAAAGATTTGTAAATTCAAATCCCAACTACAATTGCATTTTTATGAACTTAGGTTGTGATTAATCACACCATGAGATTCAGAGGAAACCTGGACACATATAAGAAGAAATTCATAGATATATAGGTACAGTCATGCATAAGAGAATGTATGCTACTACCAACCTCTCTATGCCTATAATATATATTATTAATATAAAATACAGATAATTAACGAAATATCTTGTATTATCAATAGGCACAGCCCACAGAGCACACAGCTCCATGATGGGAGAAGGTTTTGAACAAAGAGCAAGTGGTTTTCTGCTGAAGAAAGAACTCCAGTACTTTGCAAAAGCTCTGCATGAGCCAGAAAGGTATGTAAAACTTTAGAATAACACACATAACACCTTGCAGTGTATGAGGTATTTTTCAGTATTAAATGACATTTGACATGTATTCCTAAATATACATGATGGAGTTCTTCAAGAAGGGTATGAAGAGATTTCTGCAGGGTCGGCAACGCGCGAGTGATACCCCTGGTGTTGCAAGCGTCCATAGGCGGCGGTAACCGCTTACCATCAGGCGGGCCGCATGCTTGTTTGCCACCCAACACATTTTTCTGATAATCCTTACAAAACATAAACTTGCAAGGTGTTTAGATTTTTCTGATGAGAAGTGTATATAAAACATACAGCTTCCTAGTTCAAGGTCAGATCATTATATGTCACACAAATAATGATATGCTTACTGTGGAATCATACCTGCCACCTCAACCATAGCAGCTAGAAGCCCCAACCACTTCAATCAAATGGTAGTCTTTTCATAATGTAGATGATGGATTTAACTCGCCTATAAGATTTATATTATGAGATGATATTTTCTAATGAAATTTTCTATAATGACTAAACAACAACTGACTCAGCTTTTAATAACTGCCTGTAACAGACAAGCCATTATCAATATCTTCATGGCTTCCCGCAAGGGTCTCCAAATGGGAAGGCAGAGGTTGTAAGTAGTACCCAAACACCCACTTCTCGCCGAAGATATATATAGGTACCAATGTGATAGATGCCGAGTCCACCGCCGACAGACAAGTTAATACATTAATTATTGCAGGCCATTCCTTGCAATCCTTGGTGGAGCTAAAGTTGCAGACAAAATTCTTCTCATTGAAAGTTTACTGGACAAAGTGAATGAGATGATCATCGGAGGTGGTATGGCATACACCTTCCTTAAGGAGACTAAGGGAATGTCGGTGAGCTCCCATTTATATATTAATTCTTAGTTACTGTATCTTGTAAACTTGTACTTGAAAACATCGAGAGGAAACCTGCACACGTCTGAGAAGAAATTCAAAGGCGTATGTATAGTCGTGCTTGAGTAACGGCGATGGACTCGCCATCTGTCACGTTGGCACCTAATATACCTCTGGCGGAAAGTGAGTGTGTGGGTATTACCTATACACCTCTGCCTACCCCTTCGGGGACCCTTGTGGGAAGGCGTGAGGATATATATATATTACTGTATCTGGTCACACAACTGGCTCAATGTGGTTGTTTAGTCAAGGCAAAAAGTGGAGCAAATTCCCAATGAAAAAATGGTTCTTGTTATTTCTTTTATGTTCAATAGATAGTGCACAAGCATAACCATAAAGGGGCTTAAGAATACATGCGGTATAGATTTTTTTTAAAGTTATCAATAGTTATTCAAGGTATACCTATTTATTATTAATTTTTTTCTTGGAAAGGGTGGTAACTTTGGTAACTTTAGTTTATATTATATATGTAATGTTCAATAAGTGTTCCCTGTGTCCCGTACATTGAATAAAATACTTTGATTTTGATTTTTGATTTTATTAGTGCATATATACTAGTGAATATGGTCAATACTGAAATATGCATTGTATGTCTATTCTTTCCACCTAGATTGGCAACTCTCTGTATGATGCTGAGGGTGCTAAAATCGTAGGAAAGCTTTTGGAAAAGGCCGCAAAGAACAATGTAAAGGTTCATCTCCCGGTCGACTTCATCACTGCTGACAAGTTTGATGAGAATGCTCAAGTAAGTTTCTCTGTTATTATGCACCTACTACTAAGGAACTATAAGTGCAACACATTAATTAGTACCAGCCCAACTGCCTTGATCGCGATCCAGCAACGCTCTCAGCCGAGGTGCATACCCCACAGGGGAGGCCCATACCCCACAGGGGGTGCCCTTAGCTTAGCACTAAAGTGCCTGGCTGGAGAACCAAGTCTCGCCATTGCCTGGTTAAGTAGCAAAAGTTCCCGGAACTCACGCTACGAGAGACAATACAAAAAAAATTTACCTAGTTAAACTTCTTTTGCGTGCAATAGCCTCCAAAGTTTGTTTTAAACATTGTCATTTATAGGTTGGCACTGCGACTGTGGAAACCGGCATTCCCGATGGATGGATGGGTCTCGACATTGGACCCAAGTCCAGAGACCTTTTCGCCGACCCTATTGCAAGGGCCAAAGTGATAGTATGGAATGGGTAAGCTATTTAATATAAGTTTACCTCAGGCTATCTTTCAGTTACTGTATTAATAGTCTGGTGTACAAAACAGTATGTAATGGCCTAGAATTAAGGTGTATTGTCTTTTGGCAGGCCTGCAGGTGTATTTGAGTTTGAAAAGTTCGCCGGCGGTACCCGAGCTCTGATGGACGGTGTTGTCAAGGCCACTTCCAATGGATCGGTGACCATCATTGGTAAGGCTTGATATAAGCCCAAAAAAGGCAAAGTTAATACACAATATTTTTCTATTGGAAATTGAATAAATCTCTAGTTTAATTAAACAAATATTTTGGGACAATTACATACAAATTGACCTAGTCCCAAAAATAAGCGAAGCTTATTTTATGGTAACTAGAAAACGATATATTTAGTTATATAGATAGAAGAGAAGCCGTGGTGGCCGAGTGGTTCGAGCAGTTGCCTGCGACGCAAAGGTCGCAAGTTCGAATCCCGACTGTACCAATGAGTTTTTTCTGAACTTAAGTACAGTGATTAGTCACACCACGAGCTTTACGGTGAAGGAAAACATCGAGAGGAAACCTGCATACGTCTGAGAAGAAATTCAAAGGCGTATGTATAGTCGTGCTTGAATAACGGCGATGGACTCGCCATCTGTCACGTTGGCACCTGATATACCTCTGGCGGAAACCGGGTGTGTGGGTCTTACCTACACACCTCTGCCTACCCCTTCGGGGACCCTTGTGGGAAGGCGTGAGGATATATATATATATAGATAGATGAGCCATGGTGGCCGAGTGGTTCGAGGAGTTGCCTGCGACACAAAGATCGCAAGTTCGAATCCCGACTGTACCAATGAGTTTTTCTGAACATCGCAAGTTCGAATCCCTACTGTACCAATGCGTTTTTCTGAACTTAAGTACAGTGATTAGTCACACCACGAGCTTTACGGTGAAGGAAAACATCATGAGGAAACCTGCATACGTCTGAGAAGACATTCAAAGGCGTATGTATAGTCGTGCTTGATTAACGGCGATGGACTCGCCATCTGTCACGTTGGCACCTAATATACCTCTGCCGGAAAGTGGGTGTGGGTATTACCCATACACCCCTGCCTACTCCTTCGGGGACCCTTGTGGGAAGGCGTGAGGATATTTATTTTATTATTTATATAGATAGATATATACAGAAATATGTAGGACATCCAAGACTAAGGTACAAATATTCGTGTTCATCACACAAATATCTGCCCTCAGCGGGATTCGAACCCGCGACATAAAGTTTCGCAGCTCCTGTTAGCTAACCACTAGACCAGACGGCCGTCATCAATTCCTTTGAATTATGTGTGTTTGACTTTATCTGGGCCTAGATCGATTTATGTAATACATGCTTTATTTCTTTGGATTTGGTATGTTGTCTCAAGATGAATATTATATAAAAAAACGATTTTTGACAAAGACTGTGGATTGCACCCAATATTTGGGTCGGCAAAGCTTGTGATGTAGATACCGACAATATCGTATTTGATTAACCATGACTTATAGTTTAATCCAATGATTAAGTTTGATGTGCTCGTTAGGTGGTGGAGACACAGCAACTTGCTGCGCGAAATGGGGTACGGAGGATAAGGTCTCCCACGTGTCTACCGGCGGTGGCGCCTCTTTGGAACTGCTTGAAGGTATGTTTTAAGTAATTAGTGAAAATTAACATAATTCTATATCTTTCTCACCTACAAACTGGCATGTAATGTTCTGCAGTAAAATGTTAATCTAAAGAACAAAAAATACTCTCAAAATATGGTATTTTTATGTAATACCGTTTCATTACGTAAATACAAAAAAATACATCATGACGCCGAGTCTTTCTAGTAGGCAGAGAGAAAAGCGCCAGCTCCATCTAATCGTTCAAACCTCTATCAGCTCATACACATTTATCAGTCTCTTCATACATGCTCGCCGGCTTCGACTACTCTTAGCGTTCCCATCCTTGAGTGTTCGGTCTATGGTGTCTTTTAATATTATAATTCTTTGGAGCCGTGGTGGCCGAGTGGTTCGAGCAGTAGCCTGCGACGCAAAGGTCGCAAGTTCGAATCCCGACTGTACCAATGAGTTTTTCTGAACTTAAGTACAGTGATTAGTCACACCACGAGCTTTACGGTGAAGGAAAACATCGAGAGGAAACCTGCAGAGAGACGTCTGAGAAGAAATTTAAAGGCGTATGTATAGTCGTGCTTGAGTAACGGCGATGGACTGGCCATCTGTCACGTTGGCACCTAATATACCTCTGGCGGAAAGTGGGTGTGTGGGTATTACCTATACACCTCTGCCTACCCCTTCGGGGACCTTTGTGGGAAGGCGTGAGGATATTATTATTTATTATTATTATAATTCTTTAGATTTATTATTTTCTTTTGAAGATATTTTTGGTCTTTCCCTACCTTATTTCGGTTATTGCTATGTTCATTTATTTTTTGTTTTATACTAGATCTATCAAGTTGGAACGTGGCCTTCCTCTGCCTCTTTTTCCAGACAATATCGAATTGTACAATATTATAATTTCATACCTTTCCGTTTCTAGGTAAAGTTCTACCCGGAGTTGCCGCTCTGAGCGATGCTTAAGTCCGTGGCCATAATGGATGACAGATAAATACATATATTATAGATTGATCGTTGAGAAGTATAATATCTGTAATAGAATAAGCTAAGTGAGATTTTGCTTTGCATATTTAAGTTATGTTCCTTAGTCGAATGTTTCGAATATATTGTTTGTAATTTATTGCATAAATCGGTAAATAAAGTTGGTTAATAGTTTTTGTTCCTTATTAATAACTTATTTTCCTATAAAAAGAAAGGAAACGTTGACAAAACAAATAAAAATAGCGAATGTGGTCGCAAGCAGTCGCATAGGAATTACTGCTTTTGCCCCAAATTGTATTTCTTTAAATGAGATTTGTCGCTATATAGTAGACCCATAAACGTACTTTCATGCAATGCGTACTTTAACGAGGATTTGCTGCATTATTTATGCGCTCAATTGTGTAAGAGTTTAATGGACTGAGGGCTAAAGCTGCCTGAAAGGGTGGCGGGACTTAACTGCCATAAATTGAAAGGTGACCGTTTCTATATGAGGTATCAGTAAGAGTCGGTCTATGGTTTGCCTTCGGGTGAGTCGTTTCGGTGCACACGTTCGCTCAATAGAACGCCATTTATTATTATGATAGATTTATGGCGATTCACGCACTTCCCCGCCATAAGCTGCGGGGTGCGTGGCGATGGAGCCACGCGTGCACCAATTTCTAATCGAGGGGGTCGCGGTATGTGGGGCCCAGACCCAAGCGACCTTCCTCAACGCAGCCGAGGAAGGAGCGAGCTTGCCCCCCCCGTCTTCGTCCATAATAAGGACAAATGGACCGAGATCTCTGGTTGGTGCAAAACCAACAACATAAATTTCACTCGCGCCACGGTTGCTGCCGACGGCATAAAAGTCCATTTGCCCAACCCCACGGAGTTTAAGGCTTTTACCAAACTCCTTCAGGCAAGAAGTGTGGAGTTCCACACCTACGACCTGCCTGAAGATCGTCTACTCCGGGTCGTCATCCGTGGCGTTCCCCGAGAAATCGACACAGAGTCGATTAAAGACGATCTAAAGGATCAAAAGGTCGCGGTGAAGGAGGTCCACCGAATGCACCGCCAAAACGCCGGAGAGGCGTTCAACATGGTTCTCGCCGTCTGCGAGAACTCCCCCGACGGCAATGCCGTCTTTAACATCAAGACACTCTGCCACCTGTCTGGCATAAGGGTGGAAACCCCCCACAAAGGCGGCCCTATAGGGCAATGTCATAACTGCCTACTTTACGGGCACGCTTCGCGCAATTTCAGCGCAAAACCCAGGAGCGTCAAGTGCCTGGGTGACCACGGTACGAGCGACTGCTCTCGGCCGAAGGACCGCACTCTCGCCGACTCGCCTCCAAGTTGCGTGCTATGCCGCCAGGAAGGCCACCCGGCCAATTACAGGGGATGTCCCAAAGCCCCCAAGCCCAGACCGGTCGTGGTCAAGAGGGCAGAGGCCCGCGAGTGGCGTAACACCACCCTCGCGCAACCCGCCCCACCTCGACCTTGCCCGTGGAGGGCCCTCCCTCCGAGGGACTTCCCCCCCTCCCAAAAGCGTCTCTCCCCGCTTCATCTACGCCCCCACAACAGCAGCCTCCATCTCTGCTGGCCCCTCCCACAGCCAATCCTCAACAACCCTGACCCCAGGCTGCTACGCCCCCGCGTAGACCCCAGGCGGTCAAGGCCTCCTCCTCCCCCGTGAACGAAACCTCCACCAACATGGCATTCCTGGTGGACCTGTTTTCGACGGTTAACATTGTCAGGATCAACGAAATGGCCCGAAGCCTCAGGGCCGTCCGGAAGGACCCTGTGGCTCTCTTCCAGGTGTTCGGCGACTACGCCGTTACAGAGTCCCTCGCCACCTTCTCCTCTAACCAATGATGATTCTAAGCCCTAACAGCAGAACGAAACCCCGATCCCTCTCAATTGGCTATTTTAATGCCGCCAAAAGGAAGAGATCGCCGCGTTCCTCCGCGAACATACTCTTTCTTGTGCAAGAAACCTTCCTGAAACCGTCACACCGAGACCCTAGAATTGCGAACTACTGCGTGGTTCCCAACGATAGATCTCGATCCGCCCTCGGCGGAACTTTGATCTACTACAGGAGGTCCTTGCACTGCATACCCATCCAACCTCCAACCCTCTCCCACATAGAGACCTCGATCTGTCGAATAGGAATGACCGGCCATCAGTCGATCACGATAGTCTCAGCCTACTGTTCCCCTGTCAACGCAACGGCTGATATCAAAAATGATATCAAAGCCCTCACCAACCTCAGTAGCTCGGTTATTATCGCGGGTGACCTGAATGCCAAGAGCGATGCTTGGAACAGCCGCTCGCGTAATAACAGAGGACGTCAGTTGGAGGACCTCAGTGGGCTCCTCCAATTCGATGTTATTGCGCCCATGCACCCCACGCATTATCCTGAAAATATCAAACACCGACCGGACGTACTAGACATTGTGATCCTCAAGAATGTAAATCTCCGTTTGCATTCGCTGAGGTCACACGATAAACTAGAATCTGATCACAGGCCTGTGACCCTAGCGCTCTCCCCCGATTAGGTCCTTCGGACTCAGGTCAGCCCCCAACTCAGAAAAAGATAACAGACTGGAGAAAACTGGAGGAACTCCTCAAGTCCTCTTCATCTGTTCACTTAGATAGAATACCACCCCTCATAGAGTCGGCAGCCGACACTCAAAAGGCGATCGATTCCCTCACTGCTCACGTGCAGTCAGCCGTGGACGCCAGTTCACGACAAGTCCCGCTGATGGAAGACCATCGCTGGAAACTTCCTGACGACGTGCGTGAACTGGTGAAGGAAAAGAACGCCGCCCTTCGAGCCCACAGAGCTCACCCGACTGAAGCGAACCGCACCTTCCTGAGGTCACTCCAGCGTAAGCTGAGATACTGCATGAATGACCTGCGAGACGCTCGCTGGAACAAGTTCCTAGGGGAACTTGAACCGAGTCACTTGGCCTTCTGGCAACTGCAACGTAAACTCAAATCAGACCTCATCTCGCCCATGCCTCCTCTCACTCGTCCGAACCAAGGGCCCGCCTTTGACGACGACGAGAAGTCCGAGTGCCTGGCCGACAGTCTCGAGGCTCAATGTACGCCCAGCACCTTGCCAGTAGATCAGCGCCACCTCAAGAAGGTGGACGCCAAGGTCGAAAGCAAACTATCACACCCACCCTCCGAACACCCAGACCACCCTATCGCCCCAATCACGGTCGATGAAGTCCGGGAAGTGATCAAGGGTATCCACCCTAGGAAAGCCCCAGGCCCCGATGGCATCACGAATAGAGTTATTAAACTCTTCTCCCCCCATTTGATAGTTTTGCTCACTGCCATCTTCAATGCAGCACTGAGCAACAACTTGTTCCCCCAATCCTGGAAAAGTGCAACGGTCATAGGTATTCCTAAGCCGGGGAAACCCAAGACCGAAGCCTCCAGTTCCCCATCCCCCCATCACTCTTCTTAACGTTGTCGGCAAAATATACGAGAGACTTGTTTATAGTAGATTAAAGAGCTTTGCTGACTCTGAGAAATTAATACCAGACCAACACTTCGGTTTTCGAACCAATCACTCATGCGTCCAACAAGTCCACCGTATAGTGGAAGACGTCAGTCGCGGCTTCCAACTCGGTTATGCCACGGGTTTGCTCCTCTTCGACGTGGCGAAAGCTTTCGACAAGGTCTGGCACAACGGCTTGCTTTACTGGGCGTGCCAGACCGTCTCGTACGCATAGTACACTAGAGTGGAGGGTACACTCTCATCCCCTCATCCCATACAAGCAGGAGTCCCGCAAGGCTCAGTGCTCTCCCCTCTCTTATTCACGCTGTATACAAGCGATTTCCCCCGCCTTAGAAATGTCAAAAGTGCACTATTCGCCGACGACACGGCCATCTACTGTAAAGGTAGATCCCCCGATGCTTTTCACGACAACCTCCAGACCGCAGTCAACGCCCTAGGGCGGTGGTTCCGGAAATGGAGAATTGAAGTGAAACCCTCTAAAAGCGCAGCCGTTCTCTTTTGGAAAGGCAAACGAGCCCTACGGGCAGCCCCCATAACACTCTTCGGCAAACCCATTCCATGGGAAGATAAAGCCAAATACCTGGGTGTGACCCTCGATCGTAAACTTACTTTCCGTCACCACGTAGAGCGGGACGCGCGCGAGCCGCCTTCGCGCTTGGTAGACTTCATTGTATGTTGAATGCACGGAGTAAACTCTCATTGAAATCCAAGGTGAGGATTTACTTGACGTGCATCAGACCGATTATGACTTATGCGAGTGTAGCGTTCGCACACACCCGCAAGTCAATACTCCACCCCCTTCAAGTGCTCCAAAGCCGGTTTCTCCGGAGAGCCACAGGTGCCCCGTGGTACATGAGAAATAGTCAACTCCACGTTGATCAAAAAGTCCCCACCATCAAACAGTTTATGAAAAAACTGTCGAAACGTCATTTCGATTCTGCTGATAATCACCCAAACCCCCTCGTTGTATCGGACGCCCGATACACACCCTCCCTTATCTCAAAGATAAGACGTCCCAGAAATCCGATGATGACATCACGGTCCTCCAGGATGCCCGACGACGACACACAAACACTACACAAAACCGACCACTGTTCCGTCCTCGCCGGCGAGGCTCGACGCGAATAAGCCGTAATGTTCCCCCCGACCCCCGCCGCAATCGCCGGCCCGCGCCGAGCCAGACGCGCAAATCCCGTCCCTAAATATATAAATAATAAAATACCAGACCAGCCCAGCTCCCTTGCTCGCGATCCAGCAACGCCCTAAGCCGAGGTCCGTATCCCACAGAGGGTGCCCTTAGCTGTGTTGCTTAGTACTAAAGTGCCTGGCTGGAGGCCTAGGTCTCGCCATTGACCGGTTAAGTAGCAAAAGTTCCCGGAACTCACGCTACGAGAGACAATACAAAAAAAAAAAAAGCGGTATGCGGTGAGTATGACCAGAGTCTATTAATTGTAGTGTGCGTGTGCACTCATAGGTAATCAGTGTGTACCGACAATACTCAAACGTTAGTGCAAGGTTGCACACTTACACTATAAACTGTAGGAAGGAATAGTGGGGGGCGTCTTCGTGGATGGCACTATCTATAGATAGGTACCAACGTGAACGATCGCGAGTCTGTTGCCATCAGTCTATAACCTCACGCCCAACATCACATAACATCTTTGAATGTTTCCCTTACGGTGTTTTCCTTCACCATTCGCGGTGTGATAGATCACTACTTAAGTTTAGTTAGAAAACTTCATTTGCACAGACCAACGGAGTTCGAATCTCTTAGCGACTACGCTTGGCTACAGAGCGTAGCTATTGTAGGTACCCATTTACCAATATATGTATTTGGTAATTAGTAATTGTTCCTTAGAATATGTTCTTCTTCAGGTGTCTCTCTGACTAGTGAAAGTTGGCTATCATCTCTAGATTTCCCTAAGATTATCACTGGTTTATAATTAATAGCACAGCGGCATTCACTTAGTATGCAGCGCTCAAAGAGATCTTTTCATTTGACATCATTACTCTCTCAGCCAATTCATCTCAGCCGGCCTTTGAAATAATTTGTCCAAATATTAATATAAATTTTCGTAATGCTCTGCTTTTAATCTCTTTGTGTTTATCCAACGTTTAAAATTAACTATAGGTACACAGATTTGCCGGTTTTTGACGCGTTACTCGCCATGATATGTTTTATACCATAGCTATAACTAGCGACCCACCCCGGCTTCACATGACATGAACGACACCATAAAGCCGTGATGACCAAGTGGTTCGAGTTGCCTGCAAGACAAAGATTTCAAGTTCGAATCCCGACTGTACCAATGAGTTTTTCTGAATTTAAGTAGTGATTAGTCACACCACGAGTGCGCACCACACCAATTCGGGTTTTTTTATACAATAATAATTTTCCTTTTTTAATTTATTCCATATCTTGACCAGAATTAGTTACAGTACTGATGACAATATTTGTGTCACTTGTTTAATTTGTCTAATTTGTGAATGTGAGAACATTGTAGGCTTTGTAGATTCTTAGATCTTGCTAACATTGTTATAATTATCTTGTTTTATGTATGCTTTGTATAGTAAGCAACGACCTATTGTCGGGCCTACGTTGTTCCCCCATACTTGGGTACTATTGCTGTAACGAAAAAAAAATATTGTATATGCCTAATGATTTGAAAAGAGTAACTATGGAGTTTCTTGCCGGTTCTTCTCCATGGAAGCGACCAACCCGAACCGTGCTTCTTTTTCGACGTTTTATAAGTGCCCATCTGGGCCTATGTGAAATAAAAAGATTTTGATTGATTGATTGATTGACGAGCTTTACGGTGAAGGAAAACATCGAGAGCAAACCAGCATACGTTTGAGAAGAAATTCAAAGGCGTTTAATTCGAAGGAAATTCGAAGAAATTCTTGAGTAACGGCGATGAACTCGCCATTTGTCACGCTAGCTACCTAAAATATATACTTGGCGGAAAGTGGGTGGGTGTCTGGTGTCTGGTGGTGGGTGTGGGTGTATACATCTTTGCTTGGAAGTTTTTAGGATATAAGTACCGAGCTACAGTGATTGACCACACCGCCAGCTTTACGGTAAAGTAAAACATACCCGGAAGCACAGTGATTACAACCCTGAGATGACGCGCCGAGTGTAAAGACAATATTGCCATGAAATAATATTGTTAATAGATGGCTAGGTAGTATAGTAGATGTATTATTATTTGTAGATAGGTAGCTGAAAATATACCGTAAAGACATTTTAAATTAACCTTTTATATTTACAAAGAGCAAGCTGCATTACTGTGCAACTATCAAACCCCTGTCGAGGGGTATCTATCTGAACTTCAGAGACATTTCAGTCACGTAAACAATTTCCTTTTCCATGAATGAACACCAGCATTACACAATTAGTGCTAATGCATTATGACTCTTATGACTCTTTACCAAGGTTGAATTCTCCATAACAGGGCATTCCACATTGTACAGATGTAGAAAAAATATAGTTCGGAGTGTATCGATCCACCGTCCGCGCAAGCGTCATTCGGAATATTACCTACGACGATATTAATCAGATCGATCGGCGTCATGATAATTAGGTGATAAAAAAGAACTGCTAATGATCAAATAGTAATTGAAACCGGGCATCAATGATTTCATAGTATCAAGTACAGCTGTTAGCATCGTGTCGCCATTTCGTGTTGGGTCGTAAGCCGAGCTGTGGTTCAATTGGCGAGATTCCGCGCATGCCCTGTGTTGCTCCTTAGGTGTTTCGTCAAAAATAATACAACTAAAGCAAAGTGTCAGTCATGTTAAGTACGTGCAGTGCCGCCGGTCACCCGGCAGGCAATAACACATTTGTATAATAACATCATAGTTTAGCTTCACTTTGACCAATATTAACGATTTATCGGTCGTTTAATGTCAATTGTTTTTGTGTATATCGTTAAGAAGTAGACAACTGTCTTTGTCATTAGGCAAATCGGTTAGCAGGTAAGTGATGGCTGTAGTATTAAAATACATCGTACGCTTTTGCTTATATTTACGACAGTTTTGCTTACGTAGCATTTCGATTCGTTATTATTTTGTTCAATTGGTTTCATAAAAGATGAAGTTTAAAAATACATACTTATAAGATAATTTACCTCATTCATTATTGTAATTATCTTAAAAATATAAATGGAAATAAAATTCACCTACTGTTTATGTATGATATCGGTCATCTGAACACCTGTTTACCCTATATACATATTACATAAACCATCTCTCAGACTATACACAAATCCGAGGCATCAAATTTGCTCTCATAAAACTGTTGAATGTAGTCTAGAGGGTATTCAAAGGTGGTTTGAATGTTAACTGTGTAAGTACCTAAGTATATCTCATTTCTCCAAGTGGTTTTAATGTTTCAGATATTTGGAATTTTCGTGAAACTAACACTCACATTTTTCCATACTTACATTTCGGTGCCAACGTGACAGATTAGGAGTCTATCGTCGTCTCTTATGCAGATACAACTTCGCATACGTCTGGATGTCTTTAAGATATTCATACAATATTTTCCTTTGTCGTATAGCTTGTAGTCTTGTCACACCTCTAAGCATTGAATTTTGTACATTAGTTTAGTCAGAAAGAGGATTACCTATACCTTAAAAGGTGTAATGAAAAAATATGTAGTTTTTATACTAGGAACAAATTTGCAGCTGCCCCAAGTTAAGTAACTGTACTATGGAAAATAGTCAACGATACACACTTAAATAATTTAATATATATTTTTTTTTTATTTCCCTTCCTTCCTTGCCTTCCCCCACTAGGGGCCCCGAAGGGGTAGGCAGAGGTGGATAGGTAGTACCCACATACCCACTTTACGCAAGTTTTTGGTGCCAACGTGACAGTTGGCGAGTCCATCGCAGTAACTGAAGCACGTCTATACAGACGCCATTAAATTCTTCTCAAACGTATGCAGGTTTCCCTTTGATGTCGTCCTTCCCTGTAAAGCTCGTGGCGTGACTAATCACTGTACTTTAGTACAGTTCAGAAAAATCATTCTTACAGTCGGGATTCGAAGTCGCAATCTTTGTGTGGCAGGCAACTAGGTACTCGAACCACTCGGCCACCCCGACTCAATCTCTTCTTTCAGTCTGTAATAAAGTACTTTAAGCGTGTTCGTGATTATTATCTTTACAATGAAGGTCCTTGTAATTAGTTACTGGGTGAAAATTTCGTGTAGCGTAGAAAATTGTCAAGTAGGGATCAGGTACGACTTTAACAACACCTAATGTAAATAAAATAAAGACGCTTACTGACCTGCCAATACCTAAAGCTATTTAGACCGCCGGGGACAGAAACACGTGGAAGAACTTATGCCAGATAGGCCATTTCAGACTAGACACAATTCTTCGCCTTCAGCATTGAAGATGCCAACTGAGAAAAGAAGAAGAATGTATATTAATAATGTCTTGTCTGCAAGAATCCTTTCACCCTTCTTGAATAACCCCATACGGTACCTAACCTCAACAGTTTATCCCACACCCTGAGCGTTTGCGAAAGCTAACGCTTTCGGAAGCCTCTGAAAAGGTCGAGAAACCGAGAAAAAAACAAAATACGACGTATACCTAAACTAATGATTATTATACCTATAATACAAAACCAGCATACGGCAAGTAATTGCTTTTATAATCTGCTTTAGGTACACGATCCCTGGGGCGCGGAACAAACCCACAGATTACATTACCTAACATAACTGTTCGCCAGGGGATTTATTTTCAAATCTGTCTTGATTTAACTTCTCTCGGTATAACTTTACAACAATTTAGATAGCCTGTTCAGTGTTGCCATTAGATGACTAGTCTCTGGCCATACTCAATTAAATGCAAATAATTTAAACTTGTCTAACAACCTGTGGAAATAACATTTCTTTGGAAGTATGTGATTAAAGATTCATGATACTGGTGTAGCAAACAAGCATACGGCCGGCCTGATGGTAAGCGGATCCCTCAATCAATGGGTCCCTGCAACACCATGAGTACCCAACGCGCGTTGTAAACCCTGCAAACATCTCTTCACACAATTCATAGAAACTCATGTTGTAGTTTCAAACCTCCGTGGAGAGTTCTTTCCACAACCTGAGCACCAGCTGAAGCAAGCTGCCCTTTTCCAACGACGATGAGCTTGTCGGTGCTATTTTTAGCTACGTAACAATTTTTTTTTTTTTTTTATTTATTTAATGGACACATATAACAATTATAACAATTAAGCACACCAAAAACCACTGAAATGACCTCAGGGGTCGGAACGTCAAGAGTACTCAAAACTGGCAAGCAAGCATGTAGAGACTGATGAAAGTGGGTGTAGCGAAAGAGTGTAGCGTAAGTCCAGAGAGAACTGGCATCCTGCCTACCCTGTGAGGGAATCGGTGTGATGATATGTATGCATGAACAAAAAGACCTTCTCAAGAAGACTCGATATTTTTACGTACAACCAAATTATTCATAAGGAACAAATTCGGATTTGTTTTGAGATATCTCTACTAAATCCCTAAAAAAATGATTGTATGAAACGATCTTTACACAGGTGTATTTTCAACAGCGTCGTGTAGGATTTAGGACAAAGCTTTTGCTAACAAGTGCTTCTTACTCTTTTATTGTAGCTACGCCATTATATCCCATGTTCAGTCTTGTACGACTGAACATTTTTCGTCAGAGAATTATTTTGTTGGAGTTTGTGAGACGACCTTTCCTATTATGTTGACGCTAATTACTTGAGTTCTTGTAGCTTCTGAGTAATAAATAAAGATTATTACATACGTAAAACGTATCTCACTCTCTAGTCTTACATATCTCTTCTGATTCATACACATTCATCAGTCTCTTCATTCATTCTCGTCGATTTGGACTAATAAAATTGGCATTTCCTTGTATGTTGAATCGATTTGATCTGAGTATTGAGAACGTGGCTGCCGGCGGCTCTTGAAAAAATCAATTTCTGTTAGTGTTCACGCTATCCGCTATCTATAATTTGTATGGATACTATGGTACTATTCATGGATAGCCTGAACGCTAAGAGAATAAAAAATATCCTTTCTGTCTTCTCCTAGACACTTTCACATTTTATATCAGTTTCGTCAACCGTTCCATGTATAATGTTTTTTTTTTTAGTTAATATATAGAGCCCACCATGCCTGACTGGACGTGGCTCCTGATGGCAGCGTTATTCGGAGCTATTTCCGCCTTCAGCATTCCAGTGATCTTATTGATGTACTACCTGAGAATGGCAGATAAGAAGCTCCCTTTAGGAGACGAATATACTTTGCCGATTACTTTACCGGCGGTGAGTACCCAACCATTTTATAAATTGATATTATCCTAGATACTCCTGTACCATCGAACGTCAATGTAATGTACTTTAATGATTGTAAAAAGTAGTTTTAGTAGAGTGTGTATCACAACGTATTTTTTTCTTTCTTTCTTGTTAAATGTATTTTCTTTCGTAAAATTTTTCATATCAATAGCAATATTAAAGTATGAGTAAGTAGTTAATAAGTAAGGCAACCGAACTCTCTACTTTCATCATAATCATATTGGTTATAATATTACCGTTACATAGTTTTGTATATAATAATGTTTATTGCTTTCCAAAGGACACGATACTTATTATTTTATAGAAACTGTACTCTCCTTTAAAGTACATATACCGATATTTATATAGTTTAGTAGCATTTGCTGGTATAGAGCAGTGGTTTAGGTACATACACACTTTGGTAGGCTATACAAAAATTGCCGCCTGACCGTAAATTAAATTTTAATGTGATTTACGTTTCTAAATTTCCGTAAAAGAAAATTAATTTCGATTTTGATTTTGCCGCCCTAGCTTTCTCAGTCTGCTGGTAAATCCGCCACTAATTCTGACTTATAAAACAAATGAATGATGAATGATTCACGAATCAGGAGCCGTTCCTCAACGTCTTACTGCTATCAATATTCAAGACAAGTGAAAGGAACAGATGTCTATGACATTTATAAATTTGTTCCTTCCGTACCTACTATTGAATAATGATGACAATAATACTTAATGGAAAGGCCTCTGTGCTATAAACTCCAAAGAGCCGAGGAATACGCTGCAGAACAAATTACGAGATTAATTCAATTAATTTTTTGAAACAATCAAGGATGGCAATGAAAATTCGGAACCGGTGGGCATATCCGAAAAGATTGATCAATCTGTGTGAAGTAAATGAGGAATGAAGGAACCAATATTCTGATATTTGTGTCATTTGTGTATACCGTTATAAGGTTCATTAGAAGTAAAGCACAAAACAAACAAGTCAGAATGAAAAGGTCACACAAGACGACCTGTTTATAGATTCTATCAATATTTTTCCTTTGATCATATACTAAGCGTTGACGACAAATGTAGAGTAGAGTCTTTATTATAGGAAAGCTATTCTCATTACGATATTATACCTGTATCTTTATTTTATACCACAGAGCTATAATGCAAACAAGCTCTTATGCATCCTGCCTGAGGTAACCAGAATTTATTAATGTTTTTACTTAATAAAAGTTGGGGGTAAGCACTGTAAGGGACAAACGAATCCCGCTTCTGTCAGTACAGCTATTCCTTGTGGAGATCACAACAAGAGGGTAGTGTTGTTATGTCCAAGGAATAGTAGCAGTGATAAAGTAGCTTCTAGAAAGTCCTGCTGCAAATGGTCTGGGGTGTCGCGGATGTAGGCCTGTTGGCAATTTTTTTTTTATCACACCTCTGAGGTGGTGAACAAGCCTGATGGTAAACGGTTTCCGCCGCCTATGGACAGTCACAAAACACCAGGATATCGCTCACGAGCTACCATCTAATCATTATGTCTACAATATGTTGGTCTCCATAATCTTTTATGTTTACTGTAATTTGGCACCGGGGCTTGACCTAAATAAAGCCTTTTAAAGTCACACAATTTACCCCAGTTCCTGGAAACATAATATTAAATACAGCCTACAGAATTGTCGTTTGTTTATATATAAAAAAGTCATCGTGTCATGAGTCATCTGACGAAGCCGACAATGAGTCAGTTTAATATTATCCTTATGCAAATTTCGTGTGTTTTTCCTTTTATCCATGAGCCAATGTTTCGGTAATTATTCTCATTTTATGAGCTAAGATGATTAAGGTTTCCAGTCATCATGGACTATCTGTGCATATCAGAAACGAGAGTAGTTCGTTCCTTTATTCACACAACATCAACGCCTTTCATGAGGTTAAAAAATAATTGTATGTAAAATTATCACCCGCGATATTTAACTCTCTAAGGAGAAGCGATACTTTTAGTTATGTATTTGTACCACCGGGGTCCGCGAAGGAGTAGGCAAAAGTCTACCATCTTTTTTTCGCCGAAGCTATGTTTCAGTTTCAACTTATCAGATGGCGTTTCCATCGCCTCTTCTCAAGCACACATATACAGTAATATGTACATACTTTTTTGAATTTCTAACCAAGTATCAAGACTTTAGATAAAAAAATATGAAGCTTCAACAGGAAGAGGTTACAGGGATACCACTTGTCCTATAAACATTTAATCATTATTCTCAGGAAATCCTTAATGCACTTACCAGAGGTGCAGGCTGTACTCCGGAAGGAGCCCTGAACGCTATGCTGCAGTTCATCTTCCAACAAAGCACAGCCGACACACGATGGCTGCGTAGGCGCATGGCGACTGAACTTGCAGAACTATTAGCGAAAACTTCATCTGGAAAGATCTTTGAGTCGCTGACCGTAAGTAGCTGTATTTGTGCACTAGTTTCTAGGATACAAAGACTTCCATGTGAGCCGTGGTGGCCGAGTGGTTCGAGTCCTGCGACACAAAAATCGCAAGTTCGAATCCCGACTGCACCATTGAGTGTTTCTGAACTTAAGTACAGTAATTAGTCACACCACGAGCTTTACGGTGAAGAAAAACATCGAGATGAAACATGCATACGGTTGAGAAGCAATTCAAAGGCGTATGTATAATTGTGCTTGATTAACGGAGACAGACTCGCCATCTGTCACGTTAACACCTATAATATATCTCTGGCGGAAAGTGTGTGTGTGTGTGTACTACTTGTACACCTTGCCTATCCCTTCGGGGACCTTTATGGGAAGGCGTGAGGACTTGTAGTATATGAACAATGGCACCCGTTGGGCTAGATTGTGTTACAACAAAAACACTTATAGCCAAGTAATTATGTGCCACCGGACAGATGGCGAGTCTCTTGCCGTCCCTCATCACACCAGATTGCCTCTTTCTCAAATGTCTGCAGATTTACGCTTTCTTCTTTCGTTGGTGTGATTATTCTCTCTACGTACTCTATGTAAAAAACACATTGGTACTGCCTTGCAGATGATAACTGAACAGGCAGCTCTTACATTATCATTTTCTAATTGGTTAATATCCATTGACTAATATCCATTATTCTAACTTTTCTTTTGACATTTAATTCCGTACTAACTTCGCTTTACTTAACGTTTAAAGTCCCAATGTATTTCTTATGAAAGTAATTAACGTTAAATTGGGTTTCTAAAAAGCTTTTAGAAATATGTTTAATGTTAACGAAAATGGAAAAAGTTTCACAAAGGTATTTCAATGTGAAGATGGGACTTAAAATGTCATGTCAGTAAAATAAATTAACTGAACAAATTTTCAAAGGTTTTACTGATCCCGAAGATACAATAACTTATTATCAATGTATAAAAGTAAATTTGTTAACGAGAAAACTTTGGAGCAGTTCTTGAATAAGTAAGTAGGCTACGTGTCTAACAGAAATATTATATACACAGTTAGATAGGATGTGTTCACTGAGTATGAAAAATATGATAATATTCCAAACGCGATATTAAATAATACATTCAGATTAACCACTGATTTTGGAGCAATCGCACATAATAACTTCATGCGAACTCATTGTTAAAGGAAAAATATCGAAAAGAAACCTGCATACGTTTTGTAAAGAATTTTAAATACGTATGTATTTAGAGTCGTGCTTGAGGGATAGCGACGAACTGCCATCTGACACGTTGGCACCTTAATGTATCTATGGCGAAAGAGGGTGCTTATACCCCTCTGCATCCCCTCTGGAATATGGTAGAAATTATGAACTCATTGTTTTATATTTACTTGTTTACCATAAACAGCTCCGCTCCTTAGAAGTGGGCACAGAGTTCCCGAGTATCACAAACCTGGGCGTGATCAGTGGAGAGTTGGAAGAAGATGGCGCTAGACTTCGGGCACTGGATCTCAAATTTGATCTGGCCTATGATGGCAACTTCAGAATTGACGTAGACGCTGTCATGCTATTGGGAAAGATAGCAAATATTTCTATAACAGGTGAAAATAACGAATTTTCTGTTAAAATATAAATACCACAAAAATTATAAATGTGACAGTGTGGGATGTATAAATGTGACAGTGTGGGATGTATAAATGTGACAGTGTGGGATGTATAAATGTTTGTAACTGAACGGAACTAGATGAAATTTGTCACTTATCATAGATGAGTTGGATTAACACACAGTATTATACTATGTTTTATTACAGAAAAAACTATTTTTCGCACAAATTATTTAAATTAAATATATGTGGAATCTAAGTAACTACGTTTTTATATTTTTTAGATCATTACAGTTTCGCAATAAAACCCATAAAACTATGTTTCGTAGTGAGTATAATGAGTAGTAGTACCCTTTAACAATGTTGCTTTTCAATCAACTTTGGAGCTATTTATTTTATTTCATCGCCATAAGGATATATTCACATTTCACAGCATCCTACAACCTCTAGCAGATAACTGTTCTGTTTCTGGGACTGTCTTATTGGATTTATTTTTATTATTACTTAACTTCTGTGTAAGTTAGTACGTAATATACATAATTCTTGATAAATTTCAGTGGAAAGCCTTAGTGGCAATGTCCGCGTGATGTTCCGACGCACACCTTACACCCACTGGGCACTGGCTTTCGAGTCACCACCGAAGCTTGAGCTCCGCGTGCGAGGCCGCTTCCAAGGAAGGCAGCTCAAACCAAGACTGGCATCTTTAGTAGCAGCACACATTAGACGAGCAGTTGCACAAAGGCATACGCTTCCAAATTACAAGATACGGTGAGTGGCTTGAGAAATGTGTAAGAACCATGCGATTGGCAATTCTATTAAACCATTTGCCAAATAAAGAATTAATCGCATATGAAGTAATGTTAAATATATTTAAAAGTCTCATTACAACACACAAAAACGGCTTCTAGTCCTAGGCGAACAATATTATTATTATTATTTCAAATGTACATGTTTCAAATATTTATGGTTCTAGTAGGTATTTGTATTTTTATATAGCTTAACCTTATTGGTACTTAACTTAATGCATAGTGTGGTATCCTGCCTGAAGGGACACGCTTGCCTAAGACCGTAAAGATTGAGTTTGTGTTATTTTCGTGTATTCTTTCTTATAATAAATAAATTACAAAATCCGTGGAGTGGAGTGAAGTGGAGTGAATTCTACAAAGATATGTATGATGATGATGCCGCTGATCTACTCATAGAGCTGCCTCCAACAGAATCTGTCGAGGATCCTATAGCGGATAAAATAAGTATGGGAGAGATTGTAAGTGCGATAAGAAGTCTGAAATGTGGAAAAGCTGCGGGAATAGATGGGATTACGGCTGAGATGATCAAGTACGGTGGACCAGCGGTCTGGGACGTCATCTATTTGCTATGCAATCTTTGCTGGGAAAAGGGTGATGTTCCGGACGACTGGAGGCGAGCAGTCATCGTGCCTTTCTATAAAGGAAAGGGATCACGATTGGACTGCTCCAACTACAGAGCCATCAGCTTGGTCAGCTTAGCTAGTAAAGTGTACACGAAGATCCTGACGATAAGAATGCAAGAGCGATCCGAAAGGTTTCTCTGGGAATCCCAAGGTTGATTTAGACCAGGAAGAGGATGTATGGATCAAACCTTCTCGCTTCGCGGAATCGCGGAAAAGTTTTTGGATATTAACCAAAGGGTTTTCTGCGCTTTCGTCGACTTAGAGAAGGCATTTGATAGAGTCGTACGAAAGGAACTCTGGGACGTGTTGCCTGGATATGGAGTGAGCAGTTCCCTACTGCATGCCGTGAAATCACTCTATAGTGATAGCGAGGCGTGCGTTAGGGTTAACGGTGAGATGTCACCCTGGTTTGATGTGAAGTCGGGGGTCAAACAAGGGTGTATCATGTCTGCCTGGCTGTTCATTATATATCTAGATAACTGTCTGAGAGCACTAAGAACGAACGGATGTGGAGTGAAAATGGGAAACTTAGTGGTCAACTGCCTACTATACGCCGATGACGCGGTTTTACTGGCGTCATCAGAGGGCGAACTGCAGTCACTAGTTACCATAATGAAAGAAGAATGTGAAAAGAAGGGGCTGCGCCTAAACGCTGGCAAGACTAAGGTTCTGGTATTCGAAAGAGATGAACAAGTGACCGAGTGTGCAATATCGGTAAATGGGCAAATTCTAGAGCAAGTGAATGAATTTGTATATCTTGGAAGCATGTTCACACGAGATGGAAAGTATGAAAAAGATATTAAAAGAAGGATAACTGCCGGAAATAAGGTGAATGGAGCCATGTCGGCGTTGATGGGCAGTAAAAGTCTGAGCAAGAATGCTCGAGTTGCTGTCCAC
This sequence comes from Drepana falcataria, assembly GCA_945859725.1. Classification (NCBI taxonomy): domain Eukaryota; kingdom Metazoa; phylum Arthropoda; class Insecta; order Lepidoptera; family Drepanidae; genus Drepana; species Drepana falcataria. The sequence continues at coordinate 10,005,461 of OX243927.1, read as the reverse complement.
AACGCGATATTGGTACCTGCCTTATTGTATGGCAGCGAATCCTGGGTATGTCAGAGGAAGTATGAAAATAGCTTGAATGCAGTCGAGATGCGATCTCTTCGAAAAATGTGCGGCGTAACGATATTAGATTGAATCCGCAATGAAGAGATTCGCAAATCAACTGGCGTGAATGAGGGCGTGATTGTAAAGATGAAGAAAGGCATGTTACGTTGGTTTGGACACATAGAAAGGATGAGTGAAGAAAGATTGACGAAACAGATATACAAAGCAAAAGTGTGTGCAAGAAGAGGCAGAGGAAGGCCACGTTCCAACTACCTGGATCAAATAGATCGGACTCTCAAGGACGGGAACGTTAAGAGTACTCGAAACCGACGAGCATGTATGAAGAGACTGATGAATGTGGACGAAGCGAAAGAGGTATGTAAGTCTAGAGAGAACTGGCGCTCTATACTCTCTGCCTACCCCGTTAGGGACTTGGCGTGATGATATGTATGTATGTATGTACAAAATCCGTATTTACATTATCACGGTAAATTGATGTGTGTGAGAGTACTTAACGTGTGTATGTCACGTGTATAATATTTAGATTAATTTTCTAGATACAAACCATTCTTCCCCAAATCGGAGCCAGGAAGCGCAGACGGAGAAGAAGGGCCGACGCCACACGGCCGACTCACCGTGAGACTGATGGAAGTAACAAGACTGCAGTGGTTGGGAGGGAACGGGACTGTAAGGGCAGCTCTAGCTGTGGACTCGCATGCTTGGGTAGGCAGAACTATTTACACGAATTTACTTTTTTTCGTGGTAGGATATCATGTCAGATAGCAAAGATTAGCAGAAAGAAAGGCGTAGAGAATACTCAGAATATCAGGGAGGATTTCAGGGATATCAGGAGCCCTTGCATTGATTTGGCGATTTTTTATTATAATTAGATCCCACATAGATATCATGTGATTGATTAACCTGTAGGCAGAGGGCCAATATTTATATATCCTCACGCCTTCCCATAAGTGTCCCCGAAAGGGTAGGCAGAGGTGTATAGGTAGTACCCACTCACCCACTTTCCGCCAGAGATATATTTTAGGTGCCAACGTGACAGATGGCGATTCCGTCGCCGTTACTCAAGCACGACTTTATATACGCCTTTTGAATTGCTTCTCAGACGTATGCTGGTTTCCTCGCGATGTTTTCCTTTACCGTATTTATATTTCAATATTTATATTTATATTTCACTGATATAACAAAATTTGCTAACATGATTGTGTACAAGAGTATCGGGGTATAGAGGTCAGATGGATCAAGACATTTTATAAAAATATAATGAAAAAATTAAATTTGTATAAAAATATCATGATCCTTCTGACCGTGCTCAAGATTTTATTTCGTCGATCTTAATTCTGTAAACAGCGGCCAAGTATTGATAGCTTTTTGTTTTTAATAGGTATCATTACGTCGCGGGATTTTGGTATTAGACGTAGTTCTACCAGCTGTGACCGGTCCTTTGGGGCTAGTGTGTTGTCAAGGAGTGGGGGTGGTGCTAGTGGATACTGTGGTGCCAATGTCGCCGGCGTACAGAGCTGATCTGCGCCGAGACGACGTTGTGCTTGCCATTGACAACAAACCTATCGGAAATGTCGCTCAGGTTAAGAAAGCAATAAATCTCATGAAGTACTTACCATAGTGCACGATGCACCATATACCATTACTAAACTTCACCAGGTGGCTAAACTACTTCGCTTGGTGGAGCGTCGCGCAGTCACAGTGCGCGTGCGCCGAGGTGGCAGTGGTAGCGGGGGACGGAGGGAGGAAACTCTGGACACGAAACGAATGAAAACTAATTTCTCCTTCCGGAGAGTCTCGGAGGTTATGGAGGGTGTCAGGTTACAGGGAATAAGAACATGTGCATCCAAGACAAACGTACAGGTAAATAAATAGTTTTAGGTTGGGCTTGAGTTAAGATAACTATTACAATTAATATACCTATTTTCTTCGTAACGATTGGTTGAGCATAAGCTAAAAATTAACACCCCTGTGTTGTCAGGAATCAGATTCGCCATCAAAAACCGAGTCCCAAAGTGAGACTGAAACGCAAACACAGCCAAAGCATAAAACTGAGCCGGCTCGGCCGGTACAGAAAAACTCTGAACAGTCAAGTCCAGCTGGAAACTTCGGTTTGCGAAAAAGACGATGTTCTGTTGAAAACAAGTCTTCCGATAGTTCCGCAGGCAGTACTCCACCTGCCTCTGGAGCTAGCACTCCTCTTCGACAAACCAACATTGTCAACAAACCAGCCAAACACCAAGAAATACCCATCATCAAAATGGACTCCTCGGAATGTAAGGATCCAGAGAAGGACTCTATTCTTGCCGAAGAGGAACAAATATTCGAAACCGGTGGCCCGAGGCAAACAGAGCACGTTGAGATTTGTCAAATGTTTTGGACCAAAAGCATCCAACTAAAGCCTATTATACCATTTGATGAAGAAACGGAATTCAAATTAAATGAGAACCACAAATACTTAAATATTAATGTTTGGGCCACTGTACCGGGGGAGAAAGATGAGGTTTTGCTAGGATACTTAAACATTCCATTAGCGACGCTTCTTGGTGAATGTCAGGATTCTACAGTTCCGCATCACATGAAGAGATACCAGTTTCTACCGCCCGATGTCGATATCAAATTTAGGTAAGACAAAGGATAAACTAAGTAATCTATCAGCTTATCAACCTATTACAATCTAGTGCCGGTAACTGACCGACTGACAAATGTTGATAATGCTTGATATTATTACTTTGCCTGGAGGTGGTTTAATTAGAAAATCTGTAGACTATGGATCCACTATTTTAAAAACGTAATTAAATTTTGCTTACAGTAAAAGCCACAAGCTGTCATCACACGCAGGCTTCGAACCGTGCCTATGTTTCGGCGACGCTCTGGTGTGGTGGGAGTGGGAAGGGCTCGGGTCAACCCGAAGCTTGCCCAGAGTCGCCAAGGACCCAGTCACCACCAAACCTCCTAAGCCTGCGCGGGCTACTCACGACTTTGTCAGAACGCACTTCCACCGGTCTACGCAATGTGATTTCTGTAATAAAAAGGTATGTTTTATTTGTAAAATCGACTCATTAAAACTTGATTATTAGTTATGGCTGAGCATCATATTTGCTTCACAGATATGGCTTAAAGATGCAATGCAATGTCGCAATTGCGGTCTGTGTTGCCACAAAAAATGTGTCACCAAATGCCAGGAATCCTCACCATGTGTACCGAAGCAGGACAGAGGTAAGTCTAAAGATCTTATAAATTTGTTATTAATAACCAATTTCGATGGATTTTGATAGTGTCCGTAGGTTTTAACCCGGATTATACATCCAGGTTCAAACGTACCAAAAATTCCAAAACCTGGCACCTAAATGGCACAAAATGGTGCTAACTAAACTAATAATTTTGTCCTTACTTTCCACTCTAATACATTATTAAGCTTTAAAAATATAAATTTCATGTAGAATATTGAAACGAAAACTACCCGTATTGCTTTCGAAAAATTAAAACGACATTTTACGTTATCACCGAAAGTATTCACTTAATAAACTACAAGTACATGTTCGTCCATCCGCCCGCTTTTGCCAAGTGCTTGTAATAATTGCTGGAAACCTTGTATTTCCTGAAACTCATTGTTTGTAACCTCGCTAGAGGACACGTATTTAGTATCAAGTCATCGCAATAAATAGTTGCATATCTATATGGATTGTTCTGTGTGGTTATGGATTTTTAAGCTTCAGAGCTGTGACGGCCGAGTGGTTCAAATAGTAACCTGCAAATTTAAGATGTCAGGTTCTGACCTAAGTCTTTCATCAGATACTCAGTACAGGGATTTATTATATCGAGCTTTACCTTGAAGGAATCATCATGTGGAAATCTGCACGCGTTTCTTAAAAATACTTAATACGTATGTAAGACGGTGTGGACCAAGTGTGGACTCGCTATTTTTCACGTTTAATCCTTTATGTCTGGCGAAATTAGGGTGTTGTCACACCACAGCTTATCCCGTCGTGAAACCTTGTATTGCCGTGGAGATATATTATTATTATAAACTTTATGTTAAAGCAGTGAAACATGCATACAAACATATCATGCCGCCGAGTCCCTAACGGGGTAGGCAGAGAGAGTAGAGCGCCAGTTCTCTCTCTAGACTTACATACTCCTTCACATAGTTCTAGAAAAATACGCTATATAATAAATAATAAAAAAATACCTTGGGACAATTCATTTATCATATATGTACATATGATAAGAACAGATCGACCAAGTGAGTAAAGTAAATTTATAACCAATAATTGAGTCTACCACCTCTAGTAAACACAGGTAGAATCGATACCTAATCAATTAGCAAGGAAAACGTACTAACTAGATAATTTAACACATATCTACCTACCTACTTTCTAACATGAAAAATATAAGGGAAATTTCATGCGCAATTGGGCTTCCGAATGCTATTTACATTACTACTTGACGGTTGAGGTAAATAGAATTTAGTTCAAGGAATCCGTTTTATTTAGCTTCAAAAGAAATACTTCACGCACTCGTAAATGTGTAGGATTTTAGGTCAATGCATTTAGTTGTGTTTGTAGATATTTTAAATAATCATTTGAAGTCTAAACATGAACAAGATTGATTAGCTCGAAAATCACCTTAAATTATATGCACATTCGGGAACATTTATGGGAAGGCGTGAGAATATTATTTTATACATGCGATCCGTCCCGGCTTCGCATGGGTGAACACATTATTTTTTATAAAAGAAAATATTTCCTGTCACTCAGGGTGAATGTAGCTTTCCAATGGTGAAAGAATTTTTCAAATCTGTCCAGTCGTTTCGGAGTCTATTGAATACAAACAAACAAACAATCAAAATTTTCCTCTTTATAATATTATTATAGGTACTATAGATAAAACATTAAGGCAGTTTTGAGCAGTGGCGTTACTATAAGGTGACAGAGCGTGCAAAATGTCACCACACTGACCTTAGGGAGCCCCCGAATCGAAAGGCCGTCAGCACCGGAAGGATATGTCCTTTCCTTTAAAACTACTATTAAACTAACAATTATATTAATCAAAATTTACTAGATCATCACCAATTAATATTGATTTATTCATTTAATTAGTCCACTTTTCAACTAATCAAAACTGATCTGATGAACTGAGTATATTGAACTATGGGAGCGTTAAGAATACTCGAAAGTGTATGGGGAAACCGATAAATGTGGATGAAGCAAAAGAGGTCTATAAAGCTATAGAGAAGGCGCTCTCTTCCTACTACCCCGCCTATGGCCTATGGCCTCCGGGGTCTATGGTATGTAGGAATAAATAAAAAATACACAATAATCTGAAGAGAGGTGGCCGAGTAGGTGGAAGTCATCTGCGAGGCTAAGATTGCAGCTTCGAGCCGCGGTGGTCTGTTACC